>CAMTDV010000005.1:98583073-99233500 GCA_947069175.1 Scalesia atractyloides | reverse complement strand
CTTAAACGAGCCAAGCTTGGTTCTCCTGGTTGGTTAAAAAAAACTTCAAATTTCACAAAGCATAACTCGTTTGTTATCTCTTCACAAAACACCTAAAGGAGTTGTAAACCTAAAATAGCTATAGGTTAAGCATGGCTGGATAAATAGTTACACTAAATATTGTTCATTTAAGCTTATTAGGCTTACGAGCATGGGGGCTTTGATGGTGTGCAGGGAGGACCTCCGTACAAGGCCCGTGATTTCGAGGGGCATGTGATTTTAAAAAAAATCCGATATATATATATATGTGTGTGTGTGTGTGCGTGTGTTTTTAAATAGTAGAACATATACCAATTCTAATATAGGCCCATTTACAAATCATTTTTTATGTTTTAGAATTTCAGGTTTATTAATGCCCAATACTAATTGGATTTTTTTAATAATAATAAAACATTACGGAATGGCATATTTTTTCAAGCTCGAATAGGGTACGTGAATACTCAGAGATGCCTCTGCTTACGAGTCTAAATGGTGTTAGTGTACATAGCTCAGGCCTGGGCTCGTCGACTAAATTAGTTTAGTTAGAGGCTCAAGCTCGTGCATCAGCTCATTTAAGCTCGAATCTTTTCGAACTTTTACCAATTTGATATCGAATAGCTCAGAAGCAACTTTATTCATTTGTACCCTTGGTTGTAACATGTCAACAATCAAACAAGTACTTTCTTATACTAGTAAATGTTATTTGGTTTCTTATGTTAAATAATAAAACAAGTCTTTATTATATAGAAGTTGAGAAACATATACGTCGTTATTGCATTTCATGTCTCACTATTTATTCCTCAATCGTAAATGTGCATGTTCTTTATCGTATTGGTTCTCTGGACTAATTGTATATTTTTAATTTATTTGCTTTGGTAATTATTATATAAGTAATGGTATTTTGAGATGTATATTGTCGTACCCTTTCTGATAGATTAGACACAATGCAGACTATGTAAATTGGTTCAATACCCATGTAACCATCTGATTTTTATTTATTTTTTTATTTTTTATTTTTTAACTAGATGTTTTTTTTTATTATTTAAGTAAATAATATTATTTTAAATTCAGAAAACTTGCCAAGTTACATCAAAACAGAAGGTAGCCGGGCAACAAGCTGCGCCGCAAATCCTTTCTGAATTGCAAACCCTAACCTTCCAAATAAAAACCCTTGCCCCCTTGAGGTTGAACATTAAACTGATTTATCCTGTGCGGAATTAGAGAAAACCCGGACGCTGCCCAAAATCATCAACCAACCACAATGTGTCATCTTAGTTTTACTCAAAACAACCTAAAAGCATTTGAATTGGTTGCGGTGGTGTTTCCGAACTACCAAAGTACTCACATGAACTTTTTTCAACACAAAATAATCATTTGTTATTAGGTAAAGCTTCGGGATCATGAACAAATGTAGCTACCCGAATTGACTACCTGAAACATTAGGGGCGACGTACCCGATTTACCCTAACTACCCGAAGGTGCCCCTTCACCGTAATAAAACACAATTAAAAGTTCGTTTCATGGAAAACTAATATAATAAATACTGAAATCATAATCAAGCTTATAACCTATCATGATATTTGTATACAAATCATTAATAAATTTGTAAGTCACCAACTCACACCTTGTGTTATGCCAAAGCGTGTTCAGCTCTTGTGGTGGCACAACGGCTATCAAGTGGCAGTCGGTGATATGGTTTTCCGGAAGAACGTCCAAGTCAAACTCTGAAGCCAGCGTGAGCCAAATTATGACAACATAGTCTGACTAGAGTAAGACAACGAGACTCTCTAATTTAGAAAGTACGATAACCTAATACATGAAAGTTGTCGTTATAAAAAGATTATCAAAACCCATGCTTAATTTAGAAGTTGAAACACACACACAAATGCACAACCATCTTACACTACTAAAGAACTAAACTGGCAAACAAAAAACTCCAAACCATAACAACAAATCTAAACCCCTTAATTCCCACAGCACCATCACTATCCGCTTCCTGATCCTCCGCATAATCATCCGGAGAATCCGCCGGCGCCTCCGAAGAAGCCGGCGCCGGCGTATCCACATGCTTCTTCTTACTCTTACTCTTACTCTTATTCTTCGCCGCCTTAGGGAATCCGCCTTAGGAGCATCAGCCTCTGGCGCCGGTGCAGGCGCCGGAGAACCAAAAAGCTCCTTGGGCAACAACACCTTATCAATAGTAAAAATAACCAACGGCTGTTGATCAATCAACGTTCCCACGATCTTCGCAGAGTTAACACCCGTCTTAACCGTTACATCCTGTCCATCATTCTGCACTACAAAATCATACTTGTTAGCTCCATCCGTCGCTAGCGTGTTCGTCACGCCATTGTTCGACCTCAGCATCACCATCGACTGATAAACCGGCACTCCGTGGTACTCGAGCAACGATTGCTTTTCATCGACGGTTAAATTTTTATACCGCGGTGAAAGTAAAAACTGGCTGAATGCATGATCTATGACGCAGAAAATAGTCAAACCGCCATTAATATTATCAGCGAAAGTATTCATTGCTTGCGAAGCAAGCAACGCCTCAGCAAAATCCTTACATCCATGCGCTGACATCAGCGACGTAATATTTACGTCAGCAGGTTCTGGAGTAGGAGCTTCTGCTTCAGCCGTTGGTAACATTCTATCTATCTGTATAACAGAAATGCTGTACGGTATTTCTCGTACCGATTTTACGAAAACCACATCTGTTACGATTGAATCTTCGGTGTTTAAACCGACTTTACCGCCTTTTAGATCGGTAATGTTGACGAGTCCTGAACTGCCGGTGGCTTGGAACAATGTGGCGGTTAATGCGGTTCCGTTGGTGATTTGGTGGAGTTTTTTTGGCGCCAAAGTAGTCTAGCAGAATGTGAAGTGATAGAACGTTTTTTATTGAGTATATTGAGAGGTGTTTGTGTAATAGATCTGACATTCCGGCGTTGTTTACGGCGCATACGGTGATGGTTTGGCGGTCAAAGAAACATTTAGTTCGGACAAGTTGGCCAAGATATATGTGGACGAGATCGTATCCCTACATGGAGTGCCGATGTCTATTGTATCCGATAGAGATATAAGATACACCTCTCATTTTTGGAAAAGCTTCCAACAATCTCTTGGCACTCGATTGAACTTCGGTACCACTTATCATCCGCAGACTGACGGAAATAGTGAGCGTACCATTCAAACTCTTGAGGACATGCTTCGTGAATGTGTGATCGACTTAGGTGGCAGTTGGGACGACCACCTACCCTTGATTAAATTCTCATATAATAGTTATCATACAAGCATCAAGGATGCACCTTTTGAGGCCTTGTATGGGAGAAAATGTCGAACGCCCGTTGTTGGGCAGAAGTTGGGGAAGCCCAACTAACATGACCTGATATAGTCCTAGAAATGACGGATAAAATCTTGCAAATCCACGACCGTCTCAAAGCTTCCCGAGATAGGTAGAAGAGCTACGCGGATAAGAGGCGCAAACCTCTTCAGTACCAAATTGGGGACAAAGTGTTACTAAAGGTGTCGCCTTGGAAAGGCGTCATGCGATTTGGTAAAAAGGGCAAGTTGAGCCCAAGATATATAGGACCGTTCGAGATTATTGAACGAGCCAGGTCCGTAGCTTACAAGCTCAAGTTACCCGAAAAGCTAAGTGGAATTCATGATGTGTTCCACATTTCCAACTTAAAGAAATGTCTAGCAGATTAGTCGCTAGCAATGCCGTACGAGGATGTGCAAATTGATGAAAACCTGCATTTCATTGAGAAACCGATAGCGATCGTAGATCGTCAGGTTAAGAAGCTTTGTAGAAAGCACGTGCCTATTGTAAAGGTCAAGTGGGATGCTCGACGAGGTCCCGAGTATACATGGGAAGTCGAGTCCACTATGCGACAAAAGTACCCCTATCTTTTTGAGTAAATCTCGAGGTCGAGATTTCTTTTAAGGGGTGAGGATGTAACACCCTGTGTTTTTACGTCCTATAAAATTTCGACACGTGTCCCGCTGATTCTCGTATGCCGTGTGCTAGACGAGAGGGACTGAAATTGCCAACATATTATTTTATAACCTCTGAGTGGTGAATATTAAAGTCGAGAGGTTAAACGTGTCAACATGCTTAATCTATGCCTCTGAGTGACCTTTTAACGAACCCGCAACTTAATGATGTTCGGCTGTACTCCCGAGAGTGCTAACCAGGGGCCATAGTGAATAAAACATGCTTTTATGTCGAAATATGGGAGTTTGGAGAAGTTCAGGGGCCAAAATGGAAATTTTGTGAAATGACACCTCAGGCGACACGCGCCAGGGACCTGGTATCCCTGCGTGACGCGCGGGAGAGGTCAGATCCCAGAAACAGCATGCCAGATGCTGATCTGCATGCTTAGCCACCTCTCAACCCACCTGCACTCTCACAGCTCGAAACCATGGCCTCAATTCTGGTTTTGGACACCTCATACTACACTTGGAGTGATCTCTAGTGTTCCCATAACACTTGTCTTGATCTTGATTCATGCCCCTCACCTATAAATAGGAGTGTTCTTGTAACATAATTCCTTGCACCTCTCAAAATCTCTTCTCTCTATCTCTACTTGGAAGTTCCTGATCAAGGAGCATCCTAACTGAGTTCTAGTCATCTTTTTGGTTCACTTGTAAGTGTTCCAATCCTTTCCTTTTATTTTTATTAGGCTTTAAGCCAAAGTCAAAGCGTTGACGAAAAAACGCTTTGACTTTAGGCTAAGACCATTACGGTCCAGCCGTAGTTTGGTACGAACATGGCTACGTGATCGTAATTAGGTAGGTGTTAATCCCTCGAGAGGGCACCTCCTGATTACCACGTTTGCTTGGTCAATTGACGAGTCAAAGTTATTGATAAAAAGTCAAACTGGGTTAGTTTTTAAAATAAATTCATATATGATAATGTAGGTGTTATAAAATACATTTTGACACTTTAATAACCTGGTAATAAGTATTAGAACATGTATAAACATGTTCGGCACGTCAAGTCCAGGTCTAAGGTCGGTTCGCAACCGAAAGTCACAAAGTTGACTTTTACTTTGACTTTCGGTTCTGACCCGAATTAGCATCTTTAGCTATTAATTCTAAGTTGCATTGTGACCATGTTTAGTTATAGTATAACCCTCTGGAGTTATATCACATGGTTACATAGTAATCCGAGCTTTTATGCAAGTTTCCGTTAATTATGTCAAACTTTGCTAAAATGCCCTTTTACTTAAAAACAAGGTTTTAATTACAAATGAGCATACAAATGAATTACGTACTGATGTATAAACATGACTAACTTATTTTGATGCCAATAATCTAGTCATAACCCAAGTTTTGTTTAATTATCGTAAATCATGCTTTTAAAGGACCAAAATGCCCTTTCTGCATCTAAAATAGTTTTTAACATAATTCTTCAACAAAACTCATTACCTACTGATGTAATATCATAAATAGGATTACTTGGGATATCAAATCAGATTGTAAACTGAATTTACACACAAATCCTTGTATAATGCCGATAAATGACGATGTTGCCCTTACGGTGCATAAAGTGGTTTTAAAGATACTTTTATTAACAAAACCATTTAACTAATGTTATAATATATTAAATAACTTATTTTGGTTATATAAACCTGATCATAACATCAGTTTTCCTTAATCATCTTGAATATCGTCATTTAGCGACTTTATCGCCATTTAGGCGCATAGTATGGTTTAAAACCATATTAAAGCACCAAGACTTGATACCTATTGATTTCAAAACTTATTTTACATATATTTACAGTAAGTACATCAACTAAACTCAGATTCCCAAGTAAATTATCAAGCTATGTGTGAAATGACCAAAATGCCCTTACGGGGCATAGTTTGGTCTTAAACTCTAAACCACACACATACTCGATATCCTGCTGATATAACATCATAAATAAACTATTTTTACAATCAGATTATGACCATTACATCAGTTTGCTCATAAGTTCTTTTACAAGTCATAAAATGACCAAAACGCCCTTTTGAGGCGTAACTTGATTTTAAAACCATAACTGGCATACATGTTGATATCCTACCGATATTACAACATGTTTTAAATATAATGGCATATGGAACTTGTATAAGACTCACCCGGTTACCCGGTTTCGCTTATATGCGTACGGTTCGGCCTACGTAACTAGTTTACGTAATTTAACCGAAACGGGTTTAACCTTATCATTTTATTTTCAAAAATCCAGAATGTAACATGTTTACCCATATTAAACAAGTCTCCATGCTTGTCGAGTTTAAACTACATTCTATTCCGGACACCGCTTAATCTAGCGTCTAGTACCGTTATTATCCTTAAGCTACCCGGTTCGAGTCTACAAAGTAGATAGGACCCGTTAGCATTCTAATTGGTTATAAACACCATCATTTCCAGACTAATAGTCTCCCGGTAGATTGCCGTCTAAGCTTACTTTTGAATATTCGGCTGAGTTATATATCTATTTGAAGAATTTGCTCAGGTAAATACTTTTAACTTATTTTCCCTATACGGGCTTGGGACACGGTATAATAATACCGCTTGGTCGGGTATGGGATCTTGTTATCGGATTGTGATTTACTAAATCCTTATAACCCGTTTTATTCTGTATTGTTTGATAACTTAAACATTGGGGGTTAATTCGACCATGTCTGGGATATCCTTGGCTCATTTAAGTTACTAATGGCCACGACCTTAAGCGCGGGGTGTAGGCATACACCTGACAGACGCTAATGCTAATAAAAATATTAAATCCCGCTGGTGGATTATTTAAGTGGCGTGTCGATTAATCAGGTTATTCGATTTCTGCACCGGACCCCATATGTATTGACAAACATGTAAAACTGTAAACAATGTCATTTTGAACTATCCCTAGTTATTTATAAAATGTGCCAAGTGCACCAAAAATCATTTTAATAAATTTTTACAAAATGAGTCAGTTACTGGTATTTACCAGTGAAAACTGACGTACTTTTAAAGACCAAGTTACAGGTGGCAATGCGGAATATATTGGGAGTTGCGTAGTAGCTAAATAAGGATCTTGCAAGTCCATAAGCTGCCAAAGTCTGTAGAACAATTTCCTTTGTAGATATTTATTCGATCCGCCTGTGGATTCGTTATTACAAGCCTGTAATTATTATTTTCGAACATCTGGACATTTGGTTTGTAATAGTAATTTAAACTCAAAGACTTCCGCTGTGCTGTGTGTTTGTTTGGTTATGATGGTATCAACTTACGTCACGATATTCCCCCAACCGGACCCACCGGGTTACACGTGGAAAACGGGGTGTGACACGGATCAAAAACCAAAAAAGGACCGTTCTAAGATAAGGTGTTTTCAAAGGGTTGAACCGGTTCTTTACTTGCAAACACACATTGAAGAGACTAATGATGTGTTTGTAGAAGAAGAAAGGATCATTCCAAGGATGTATGCTTAGAGCCTAAGTGAACTCAATACATGGTTTCTTGACAACGGGGCGAGTAACCACATGACGGGTAAAAAAGAGTGGTTTACTAACCTCGATCATAACATTAAGGGAAAAGTGAAGTTTGGAGACGGGTCATGTGTGGAGATTAAAGGATGGGGTATGGTCGTTTTAGAAGGAAAATCTGGGGAACAAAGGGTGTTGCGTGATGTTTACTATATTCCTTCACTTGAATGTAATATAATAAGTATTGGTCAGTTGGACGAGATAGGGTACAAGATCGCAATCCAAGATGGTATACTTTGGATGTTTGAGCAAGATGAAACTTTGCTAATGAAGGTATCTCGTTCACCGAATCACATTTACAAGATTAATCTTGAGGTTGTATCTCCAATTTGCATACAGACTAAAGATGACAAGGCTGAAAATAGCGACCAAACAGTCTCTGTTGTGACAGAAATTAGTGACCAAACGGATCAGTCAGCAAGAGGAATTATCGACCAATCTGGACAGTCAGCGACACAACAGACATTTAGCGACCAGAATGACCAGTTAGCGACGGAATCTGATCAGCCATAGCTTTTAGCGACGAGTCTGCGACAGATCAGTTTTTCAGCACTTCAATAGTTAAATGGATGCTCGGTTTATCAAATCAAGAGACAAGTCTGAAAATCGAGAACTTATTACAAGAGCTAGTTAAAGTGGAATGGATCAGCGGGGATTTGCAACGGACTGACATCCTCACGAAAGCTATGCCACGACTGAAGATTATGAAGATGAGACATCTTCTTGGTATTGCAAGATTAGGGGGGTGATTGTTAGACTAATCTTGCATATTATGTGTAAGTTCGGGTTAAAAGTGACCGACTTACAAAGTTCGGGTAAAAAGTTACCGGGTTATAAACTAGGAGGTTTTTGAGATAGTTTTTTAATCCTATTTTGAGTCAAATAGGTTTACTTGTTGAACAAGTTATTAGGCTTATAAATAGAATGATTTATTTGTAACCCTAATTGTACCAATTATCAATAAACAAGTTTTGATTCAATACGTTTTTTTGGTATCCAAATCTAACATACGTATGTTTACGAGGTCTAGAGACTTTACTTGTTTGGGTCATTATGTCTTTACCTATATGTTTGTTCATTTAGGCTAAGTACACTTGTAATGTATGAAAAAAATATATATATATTAAAGGCCCTTAGTTTTCGGGGGCCCTAGGCTTTTGCCTAGAACGCTAAGCCTATCGATCCGGCCCTGTGTGTTTGATGAGTTAACATGTGAACAAGTAATATTTTCGATCCTTTTATAAAAACGACTCACATTTGTAACTTCATAAATAATTAAATTCCCTCCATTAACGGGATAATGTAAAGAAAGAAAAGAAGATAGACAAAATATATGTTAAATATCATTAGTTATTTAACAAAAAACAGAAATACGTTACTTTAAAGATTATAAAGTGAATACATATAAGAATGCTTTCACAGTTGCTTATGATTAAAATACCTTGAGTTTATGACGACCTCCGTGGAATTATTGAAATCAAGACCCACTTTTCTGCTTCAAGAAAGAACCCACCCCCAACAAATCAATATTTATATTTGGCTTACATGCAATTATAGCCGCAGCTTAACTGCGTGATATGGGGCGCGATGTCCATGTCACCTCACCAAAAATTAAACAATAGAGCCCCTCACCCCTCTTTATACTAGGGGCGTCATTGAGGGGAGGCGTTATTGATGGTTTGTGAATACAATAGCGACCAATAACGAGGCTCTATGTGTTAGATTGAAGGTGTAACATCCGTCAAAAACGGATTTTTACCAAACCCGCTCCGTTTATTAACCGAACAATCAGTTTAAAATTTCGTGGCGTATTTAATGCCCAAATTAATTTTAAACGATACATAATTAATTATTATATTGGAATATATAGTTTGTTTTTGAAAAATTGTTAAAAATAATGAAATAAAAATATAATGGTTCTGCCGGGTTTCGAACCCGGGTCAGTCAACCGGTTCAGCAACTTAACACACACACACTAAACCACTGCGCCACTAGTGTTCCTTGTTAATTATTAGAATCAATTAATTCATATCATGATTCCCAAATTCAAAAACCGGCGCCCAAATTTCAGTCGTCGGAAATCCCGGCGATCTCGCGAGATTGGACGGTTTCTTCAAGTCTTAACGTAAACATTTAAACCCACATCGGTTATAACCGACGCCTGAACCCGCGACACAAGCTATAACCGCCGGAAAACGTAATGACTTTGAATCAAGTCGGAAATCGGACCAAATTCATCGATGAACTGCCCTATAAATACCCCCTCGAACCTCTGCAAGCTTTTTCGCTCAAAACCGCACCCTTTCTCGGCAAAAACTCACTCGCCGGAAATCTCCTGCAAATCGCCGGAAAACCGGGTTTTTCACTTCTGTGCCTTGCTCTAAACACTGAACACTCAGAACTCATACCGAAGCCACCCACATTCATCTCAAGCTCGTTGAAGACTCTCTGCCGCAAGACACAAGTCGCCGGAATAGTCTGCTGACATCGGAGTTCCGCCGGAGAAACAGAGGAGTCCAATTTCGGTATATCTAACGCTTAGTCTCTCATTCTTTTCATTTATCTCACCTATAATTAATCATAAAACGCTAAAGAAACCTGATTAAAACTTCGAACCAGTCAGTCATCGTTTCTGGTTAAGACTGACGAAGAAGACGAAGTTTCGGTAACATATAAGTTTATTATAAATCAAGATATAACTCGGGTTAGACACACAGTCCAGTGGTGGACTGTGTGCACATTAAACACACTTACGTCTCGAGTTCGAATCTTGTCCCACGCATGCTTGCCTTAATAAAAATGTTTTTTTTGTTAACCGAACCGGAGTCACCGCTGTACATGTTAAGTTTAATAATAACCGGAATAATAACCAAGATAGACACACAGTCCAGCGGTGGACTGTGTGTATGTTTAATCACACGTCACGAGTTCGAGTCCGGTCTACTGCACCGATTCGGACAATTATCTAACTTTTTAAAATAAGGCAGAAATGAAATAATGAAGTTTGTTCATAAGTATAATATAAATCGGATTATTTAACAAGTTAGACACGCAGTCCAGCGGTGGACTGTGTGTTAACTCAACTCACAGGTCCCGGGTTCGAGACCTGTGGAGAGCACCGGTCCGATTCAGTAAAATCTTTTTAGAAATAAGTTGATTTTCGGATTAATCTAATTAATATATAAATATAACTAAAAACAGAAATATTTCGGGTTAGACACGTAGCTCAGTTGGTAGAGCTACGTGCACGCGTACGGGAGGTCTCGGGTTCGAGCCTCACCCAGCGCACACTTACACGCATACGAACCGGTCAAACAGTCAAGGTCAACGGTCAACGGTCAAAAAAGTCAACTTTTTTTATTATTTTTATTTATTTATTTTAATTAAAAATCAATTAAAAATACTTAAAAATAACATTTTTAAGGTTAGAAAATAGCCTTAAACTCACAAAAATACACCCAACAATCCTACTAAAATGGATTAATAAAATCCGTTTACTTACCGAACCATAATGCTATTTATCTAGGTTAATTTCACTCGTGGTTAAAACCACTTCGCGTGCATTCAACATCATCAACCGAACGCACCCACTGTGAGTGAATCTTACAACTCCCTTTTTTTTTAATTACACGTTTTGGGGTGTGTCATGTGTCACAAAATAATTAACTCGTTTATTTAAACCTGTGCCATACCATATCGTGATCTAAACTTAGATTGTTTATATTGTTGTGATTATGTATTTCATTTTGTCAACTTATATGAAATTCATTCATTAAGCCCATCAGTTCCTCGTGGGAGACGAGTTGAGCAACGCGTGCCTCAAAACCAATCCATTATTGTTCATGTGTGTATTATTGAGTTTATATTGTTTGTAGTTATGTCTTTCATATTATCATGTTTATGCAATTCATTCATTAGGCCCATCAGTTCCTCGTGAGAGACGAGTTGAGCAACGCGTGCCTCTAAACGATCCATTATTGTTCATGTGTGTATTGTTTAATATTAAATTGATTGATGAATAAGTTTACATCTATGTTTACTCATGTGTGGTTGTGCACTTTATTTCATAATCAATTAAATAAACTTGTTCAAATGTTTTCCATAGGATTCACTCGCCAACTTTTTGTTGATCCAAAAACCCTTTTTACACATGATACAGGTGAACAGGATGAAGCAAGGAAAACATAGGAAATGCCTTAGAAGAAAACAAAGAAGCTTAGATTGATGTTTAGGTCATGATGTAATTATGATTGTAAATTTCCATTAAATTGTATTAATGAATATGAAACGTTAAAATAAATGTCATGAGCTTTGATGATAACCCAATCATGCCCCGATCACCTTTTCCGCTGCGGGTCGGGGTGTGACAGAAGGGTTATGATGGAAAAGGCTATTGAAGAAAGGAGAGACTCTACTGGTGATGTGATGCTGAGGTAGCAGAGATGTGACATAATAGAGACCCTACAGGCTCCATCCATACTCTGCAGCCTTATAATTTAACGAACACATATACTTTAATATTAAAGTACAAACGTTACATATTGAGCTTTTTGTCGCTTGATATGCAAAGTTCTATACTTTTAAGCGTACCGCGTAAACAATTTTATATTTGATCAAGGGGCGTAGCTTAGTGGGAAGTGGAGGTGGGGGGGGGGGGGGGGGGGCGGTGCACCCGTCCCCCAATGTTTCGGTTAGAAGTTTAAATTTTTTGATTTTTTCGTACGAAAATTTTAAAATTATATAGGATTGTCTCCCAATTATTTTATCTAAATATTTATACAATATATAAATAAGATCTATTATTTTACGCCCTCTCGAAACTTTTGGTCAAACTCTGTCAGTGATTCTATCGGCCCTATATATGTGTATATGTATAGATATAATTCATTTAACAAAAAAAATATACAACTTAGTTTAGCACATAAATTAACCACCACATGCACCGGTGCGCATGACGACTATTGTGGCATTTGGTGTACGCTTAATTTATTTATAATCTGGTGAAAGTTCCAAGACGAAACGAACCATCTCTCATTTTCAAATCAACCACTAGAAATGAAAAAGTAATTAACACGTTTATACATACACTGATAGAAGTAATTGGGTTCTCTATTTTTCTGGGCTGCCCCTATTTTTTTTTGGGTGTCGTAGCGGTAACGTTTTATAAAAATGCGGTAACGAAATAGAAAAAAACGTTAAAAAAGGTCAAATTTTTCTAAAATTTACACTACTGTTGAAACGTCAAGCGGTAGCGGAGGCTGTCACTTCTCCTAAGGTAGGTCCGCCCCTGCTTATTAAAACAAAAGTAGCTGTTAAAAAAATTAAAATTAACTCGTTTATACATATAGAAGTAAAATTACTTGAATACAAAAAGGATCTTTTCAGAGTAAAAGTTTAATCAATCATACAGAAATAGTTAAAATCAAAGGTCATGCAATAGAGAAAAATATCTCTTGTAGATATAGCTTGATGTTATTTTGCTTCTTGATTTTGAGACTTGTGATTGTAATATAAATTATCAATTAATTAATAGTATACAATAAATTTATGCTTTTTAGTATTGTAAGAGTCAATAGATAAGTTCAGAGTTTTCTCCCCGCCCTTTACCTAGAATTGGCATATCGTGTCAAACACGACCTGTTAAGACACGAAACAGGTAAACGCGAACATGACACGGAATCTCATCGTGTTAGTTTTTTCCAAACATGACCACGAACTTGATAATAACTGGGTTACATGAACACGACTTGTTAAGACGCGAACAAATTTACAAGCGTATCATACGACTTGTTAAGACACGAGCATGACCTGTTAAGACACGAACTCGCCTTGGCGGGGTGTGGTGTGTTGAGTCTAGGGCTGACATACCGTGTGAAACACGACCTGTTAAAGCACAAATATAACATGTTAACACACGAACACGACCTGTTAAGACAAGAACATGATAAGACACGAAAACGAAATAGGTAAACACGGACACGGCACAAAAACTAACAGGTCTTATCGTGTCGACCTGTTTAAAACACGAAACCTATTAAGGGTCAAACACGAACCTGGTAAGATCATTTCATTCCGTGTCCATGACCATGTCTTAATGTTCTCGTACATCTTTGTTGCCGCTAACAGTTTGGAAAGACAGTCGTCTAAACATAAATGAGAGTGCGAGAGAACACACAAAAAACCGTTAAGGACTATACAGTAGATCACACGATTAGACCATGCATCAAATATATAGGATCTAGGGAATTCTCACACATAATTGTTCATTGCAATAAGCTAATATATTGTTTTATTTTTTATTTTTTTATCTCACACTTAAACACTGAGAAAATCATATGCAAATGATAGTAACTTTGAAAGTAAGTGAAGTGAGAGACCCTTGCTTCTTTTACTGAAGTGAACATCATATGCAAATGATTCATTTATTCGATACCTTATTTGATAGGTGAGGGGTTGGGTCCCATTGGCAAAGTCATTAGAGTTAAGCTGTTGCTCCCATTGAGGTCAAGGATTCAAGCCCAGATGAAGATGGATTTGATGTAATTTAAGCTGTTAAAAAAATTATTCATTTATTGTCTTGTATCAATGTTTTATGCATATTCTGTCCCACGGTTGGCGCCTTCCACACAAACCGAGCAACCCGGTTTCGTTCCCTTATTTGATAGGTGAGGGGTTGGGTCCAATTGGCAAAGCCATTGGAGCTAAAGTGTTACCACTCTTGAGGTCAAGGGTATTTAGTGTAATTTAAGCTGTTAAAAATGATTCATTTATTGATGCATCATTGTTGAAGTGAACATACACCTTTTGCTTTGCATTTGATCATTGAAAATTTGTCTAGAGCAAAACAGTTGATCTACGACAGGACTGCCTCACACAAACCGTGGTTCAATGATCGATCGATTGTAGGTGTTTGTTTATAAACATGGCATGGTGCGTTCAATGATTGATCTGTGGGATTGGTCGCAATTTCATGGTATGTTTTGTGCAATCTTCACTAGACTTCATTTGGTTGATTTTAAATATACGAGTTATTCCAACTTGAATGTGCCACACATGTTATATATAGCTGTGTAAACAAGCCCAGAGGCTCGAGAGCTACTCAGTCAAAAGCACGAACGAGCCGGGCCTTAACGAACCCGAGCTCGAGACTGAACTAGAGCTCGTTTAGTTATCAAGCCAAGCTCAAGCCTGAAATACAAAGCTCGTCTAGGCTCGCGAGCCTAAACGAGCCCATACAAAATTTTAGTTTTTATATGTATAGTTTAATAACAAAGATGATAATAACATTAGCAAGCCAAGCTTGAGCCGAGTTTTGGCTCGTTTAAGTGATACTGAAGCGAGCTTGAGCCGAGCTTTTAACTCGTTTGAGGTTGTTCTCAAAACAACTCGAGTTGAGTCGAGCCGAGCCGGTGCTTTGGGTTTTACTCACGAGCCGAGCTTGAGCTCAAATAAGTAGGCTCGAACCAAGCCAACTTTATAAAAACATGACAAGCCGAGCTCAAGCCTAGTCGAGCTCGGCCTGGCTTGTTTACACCCCTAGTTGTTACATCAAGTCGAAAAACAAAGTGATCATTGAGTATATATGTCATAAACACAACCTAGTATCAATATCCAAAACCTTAACACTACCCTACCACTGATCAATCTACACAAATCTGCTTAAACTTCAAACAAGTTCACTATACACCTATCTTTCGGCCCGGGCTCATTTCCAAACAACACAGGCGCACGCACAAGTTCAACGTTTTCAAACCACTCAACCCAAATTCCGCGCTAAACACAACACAAAACGCACAAATCGCATACCCAACAAGAAAACCACCAACATTTGTTCACATTACATAACTTGTCTATCAGCAGCCTCAGCAACTAGAGGCAACCTAGGAATCTCGCCCAAACAACAACAAAAACCCCCATAAACCAAAGAAACCAACATAAACAAAAACACAGTACTATCAACACTCATCAATAACCCCAACCCAACCCCATCTTTAGCCTCAAACCCCCGCTCCAACAAATCAGGAAAAATCAATAACACATCGAGAACCACAGCCTGCATAGCATTAAACCTAACATACCTACTAAAATTAGGGTTTCTAACCACAACAAAATACAGAGTTAGAAACACCAGCACACCGTTAAACGGCACGCTTTTGTAAACCCTAATTGCAGGCACCAGTGATTGGATTAGGGTTTGGAGGAATGAGAATTGATTGATTGCGTATTTGCCGTACTGGATGCCGTCGAAGAATGGGTAAAAGTAGCACAGGGCGGAGATTAGCCGGTCTGGACCGTCTGGAGAGTCGGTGCCGGTGGATTTGGCGACGGTGAGGGGGGTACGGCGACGGTGGTGGGTGGATTTGAGGTGGATTGGAGTTAGGGTTTTGAGATTGAGGGGGAGGAATGGGGTGGAATAGAGGGGTTTGTGGGATGGTGTGAGGGTGAATTGGAGTGGTGGTGGTGGTGATGACAGGGTGTTGGTTATTGTCATTGGTGTGGTGGTGAGGTTGTAGAATGGATGTCAAGATTGGAGGTTGAAGATGGAGGGATGGTTTGGGTGTTGTATCATTGTACCATATCCTTTGAAAGGTCTATTTAGATTTTGGACGGATGGATTAGATTCAAGAATGAACACTAGTGTATTTGTAAATTAAACGAACTAATTTTGGTTATACATGTGTGTAAATTAATATCAGGAATTGATGATGAAATCCTATACACGTATGTAAATTAATGATCAGAAGTTATTTATTTAGTTCGTAAATAGATTTATGTTCACTCTAGAACAGTACCTAATAGCAATAATAAATTTTTAGTTAATTTTTAAATATTTAATGAGTAGATAAGTATTTAAGTAATTAAATAATTAATCTCAAAACAAGAACCACGTACACTACATTGGACTTCGAGAACTAATTAATGTTTTTGTATATTATTTTAATTCTAATAATTAATAACGTGTTTTTTCAAAACGAATATTAATATTGAGATAATTGTTTTAAGGAGAAATAATTGATGGCAAGGTGTTTTTTTTCCTTAGAGGTGGTAGTTTTAAATATTGCGATGTTCAGGTATTAGTGGTAGATTGGTACTAGGAGATATTGGTGATTAACAGTAGTAGATTAGGACTAGGTACGTCTAAATCAAAAGGTACAAGTGTATTATGTTATACTTGCAACACTCAATATAATAGTGGTTTTGAAATAAATGCTCTTTTTTTTAACGACTAATTTCTTTTAACTTTTGTCATCTATGAAACTTAAACCTGAGACCTATACTCTCCTTTTCTTGAACGACTAATTTCTTTTAATCTCTGTTTTCTGTGGAACTTGAACTCCAGAACCTCCACCTCTCAAGTTTAAAGACTTTTGCATTTGCCAATGAATTATCATCAAAATAGTAAATGAATGCTCTCTAGTTACTTTAAATACCATATATAAAGTTATCTATCATACACGTTATTGATTTAAACTTCAGGTTAATTTTGTAACAAATATGTCCTAAACGCTTATGATGTGATCTTAAAATATAATACATACATATATATTGTAAAAACTAAATTACAACATAATTAGAAAATTTTGCGCATCACATGATTTTACATGCGGATAGAGATTTACACGAATGATAATTAGTTGGATTTAGTCGTATGGTATAACATAACAAAATAGTGTATTGAGTTTGAAGAGGGAGGGATGGTTGTTGCTCAACCATACGTATCCTTCCAATTTTCATATGTTCTAAGTAATTGATCTTGATAACTCTTACCCCATTCGCAATGTGGTTATCCTTGGAGTCATGGACATGGATGATTAAGTGGAAGAGAGAATGAGATGTTAGTTCAAGCTACTGACGTGGCAAGAAGGGAGAGCACTTCCACTTCGTGGACATTGATTGTCCATGGATGCAATACCAATTTAATGTGAAAGGGACCCGGGAGAAAGAGTTTGGGGTCCATGAAGATGGTGAGAGGGAAGAGAGAGCGCTCTTCCAGGTAGCTCTTATGTGGAGGTCTATGGACCTTCTAAGTTGTGGATACTCTTATAAATGTTGTCTGTTGTATAAGAAATATTCAAATATAATAAGAATCCAGATACACTACGCCTAATTAACACTATATACAAGTGTTTATTACGACTTTAACTTAACATTGATTCTAGATTGAATGTGACCCTAAAAAGATGCATAGTTTTGATAGGTATCTCAAACAACCCTTAACACTATTTATGTAAACACTTACTACGTGAACTTATAAGCAAATATTGAATATAACTACCACACAATTTATTTAGTAGAAACTTACATGTCACATAATTTTCTAGATTGTTCTTTATTGAAAACTTTACAAGGATATAACTTTATTGAGAAAATTACCAAATGCACATTGTTCACCTTTTCAGATTTTATTGTACTAAATGCACATGCAAACCGACATAAACATGTAGGGAACTCATTCACACTTAAATTAGGGGTGTTTAGGACTGTTTATTAAATACAGCTTTTTTGTTTTTTACGTTTGATACAATGATACATTGCAATGTGTTAAACTTATACATTCCAAGACATTTGTGATGGTTATAACTTATAGACATAACTCGTCTGACAGGGATATTAACGCGTAAATACACCCCAAATACATTCCAAGACATTTGTGATGGTTATAACTTATAGACATAACAACTCATCTGACAGGGATATTAACGCGTAAATACACCCCAAAAATGATTTTTTTTTCTATTTAAGAAAAAAAGCAATACTCTGATGAAACTCCATACTAGAGTTTCTTGCTACACAGTAGAAAGATGTTGCAATATGTTCTGCATGTACAAAAATTGCAAGGTAAATGGGGATTATGAACAGTAGCACAATTATATTGTATCAATCCTACAGTAAAAATGTAGCTTTACAATTCAGTGTTCATCCTGCGCACGAACGGTACAAAGTTATTCCAGTTTTCGCCCCTAAAAATCTTTTCGTTCATCCTGAAATACGTAAATGATCTCACAGCTTCAGCTTGCGAATCAAAACAATTTGAATGTATCTGCTTTAGACCAGCCTGCAATCAGAAATTTGTAAATGTATAAGTTGGTACCTAGACAAAAGTTCCACACGTATAAATAAAAGAATTAACTGCCATTTTCGTCCCTGTGGTTTGTTCACATTTGCCATTTCAATCCAATTTTAAAAAATGCATCAATTTCCTCCCTGACATACTGGAAACGTGCCACTTCAGTCCAAAAAATAAAACCCAGTTAAGTCAGACAGGTTTAATGAAGGGCATTTTTGTCCTTCATATTTCTTTTATTTTCACCTTATTTTACGAAACGACAAAAATACCCTTCATTAAACCTTTCTAAATTAACTGAGTTTTAATTTTTGTACTGAAGTGGCACGTTTCCATATGTCATGGCAGAAACAAGGAAACTGGTGCATTTTTGAAAATTGGACTGAAATGACAAAAGTGAACAAACAACAGGGACGAAAATGACAATTAACTCTAAATAAAAAATAATAACAAGGTTGGTCAGTTATGTACATTTCAAGACAATTATGATGAAAGTTGAACATAAAGTGAATACGCGAAATAATTTGGCGCATTTCATGACTACAGAGACTTGGACACGTATGTCTAGTCCCACCCAAGAAATGATCATTTTCATGAATTTCTCCTAATTAATTACAGTTCTGTTTTGTTCTCTAGCATACAAGTTGTAACACGCCTTGTGGGCCCCTAAAACCAAGAAGTCTTAAAGATCTTGCATTGCAAAAAACGCAGTATAATATCTAATTCTTTTTTACCAATGTATACATCATACTTTTTAATAACCATAAACACAATATACTTGCACTTCTTACTAAAATTTGCAATTTGTAACCATTTATGTGACATACTAATCACCTTTACCATTTAATCACCATTTACCATTTAAGTATATCAGTAAAAAGTGAACAGTAGTTTCTTTGCGGTTTGCCCTTGAAGGAAAAGTTCAAATGTAAAAGGAAAACGCATACCTCATCGAACCGCTGATGTGTATTTCTTCCAGTCAATTCTATCACCCTCTTCTTTGAGGCAATCTTTATCTGGTAGGTAGTAAATAAATCATCAATTCATCAGCCAGGTATACATCTTATTTTATTTTAGTTATAAAACAACATCAAATTTGTAGTATTAAAATGAAAACCAGTTACGTTTATGGAGAGTACCTGCTGAAGCAAACTTTCTGGACTACACAAAAAGGTGTCGGGAGTTTCATTGTCCATCATCTCAAAGCAGCTACAATGTTTAAAAAACAGTGTAAGTTGGGTAGCGGGTCAAAACGAGTTTAGGTTGAAATAAAGAAATTTGTATACTTTTCATCCAACTTTAAAAAAAAACAAAGAAAGAAAGAAAGAAAGTTGAAGATAGGATATTACGAAATCTGCAGAGCTGCTCCATGACGAGACAACATTGAAGTTAGTGGATCATAACCATCTCTAAAAGCGGTGTTGTAGTAACCAGCAGTAAGCTCAGCAGGATGAGAAACAGTCTGTACCACCAATATAACAAACCAATTTTAGCCACCACACGTACAGAACTTTGCTCATCTTCTTGATATTTTTTCAGTAAATTTGCTGCAATTTCAAGAACTGCATCTGCATGACGGAGCAACCTATCGCTGTACCATTCCTATGTGACAAACATAAGTAGAAAATAGTAAATCTCATGGAAAATAAAAAACAACTTATGGATCAGCATCTGGCCCTGTTTTGACTCATTATAAACAAATTATCTGTATTGCTATATTGCTGTAACCATTAGTATCCACATATATATCAATATCACCCAACTTGAAACTAGATGATCTTTATTACTATCTAACATCAAAATTAACACCAAATGAAGCTAATAAATGACTTACCAGAAAAAAATGGACATAATCAGATAAAAAGCTCCCCTCTCCTTCTTCAAAAAACGGAACATCAGTTGGAAAACTATTATAATCACCAGCATTTGGAGGTCCCTTATCGGCCCAATCAGGCTTCCCTTCTTGCCAAGCAACTGCCCGTAAGTCTTCCATCCTAAAGATGTAAACAGAAAAATAATATAATGTGGATAATAACGAAATATTAAATTAGTTGGTTCATAAGAGTTTAAGCTGCATTACATGTATTTATCATAACACTGGAATGCACCAATCCCAGGAAATTGCCATCTACCATCTTGACGGGGATGAGCAGGATATCTGCATATGTTGACCAGTCTCATTTTAAGCTAATTTTTATGTTACCAAGATTGACTCACTAGAGATAAAAACATAACCCGAATTGAGCAATTTATAAGTCAACAAGTACCTAAGTTCTCCTGAAGGTCCAAGACCCACACATACTTCTTCAATTATAGTTCCCATTAAGGAATCAAACTTGTTTGCAAAACTATGGATAAAGTCTTCATAACACTGTAAAGCAGTACGTCCAGAAAACAAAGGAATATTGTCTACCCCTAATGTAAGATAATCAGCATTAGGAAAACCGTTCTTGTCTCGATAGTATATGTCCTTATTATGCTGACCAATCTAAGAAAGAAGAAAGAAAAGAAGTCAAAAACCATCAATATTTTAAAAAAAAATACCTTTGAAACTAATCTATAGGCTGGTATGTATGTATGTATACAGTTTCCTTTATACCAATTTTGATCAGAAATATGCTAGATGATGAAAATGACATTTAACTTTTTGAAAATAATACAATTTTAACCCATAGCATGTTGACATTTCACCAAAGGTGTTCTTGTCGTTTCAAAAGTTTTAAGGGCATGAAAACAAATTTAACCCACAGCATGTTGGCAAAAGGCAAATATACCCCTCAAAAGTTTCGAAAAGAAACAAATCTAACCAAAAACATGATGACACCTTATAAAGGTATTTTTTTTTAAATACTGAAGTGCATTTTCATGCCAGAATTGATATATTAAACGAAACGTGATACATACTTGGGTGGCCTATACATGCATTATCCTATTTTCTTAAATATAACTCAAGGTAGTATACTCATAGGAAAAAAAACAAGAAAAACAAACCTCTATGATCCACTGTGGAAGGCTGATACCTTGTACTCGCGAAGATAAATGTACATTCGAGTGAAAAGACAATGCAACTTGTAACTTTAATCCCATCTCAGATACCAATTTGAAAAGTTGTTCATATAAAGACCAATTATATGCATGAGGAAAAAACCGTTCTACAACCCCCCACCAAACCTCAACAGCAATTCCGTGGACACCTGCCAACTTGAGTGCTTTTAGAGATACAGTTAAGGCCTTGATTCTGAAAACAAGAAGAGGGTTGTATACATGTATATGTGTCACCACCGAAATTGGATAAAATATGCAGAAAGAATAAAAATAAGATTATTAGATCCGAACTATTATCTCCATTTTTTTCCAAATTGACTGGCATTACGAGAAATGGTAATTACTTTCTGATTCTTGGAGTGCCAGTTGTATCAATCCCAAAAGAGTCAATTGGCATCATAACGTAGAGTGGAACCCTTTTATGTTTTGATGACTCGAATAATGTGGATTTTGATTTCTCTCGAACATCCATGCTGCAATGTGAGTTTATCAGGTATCAGGATATGGTGACATCACGATATACATATTTATAAAAACATCAATATACGAACGTCCTTTAACAGTACATCTGATTAAAGTTCATAACACTGTTCAGAACTGGATGGTGTAGAAAAAAACCTAAGATGTGTAAATGTTTTGTGATATTTTCTTTCACAGAAATTCATAGAGGGATAAACCAGATGTTACACAATAACACACCAAGATAGAGCTCTACTTGGACCTAATTGTCAACTAAAGCCAGATTTAAGACAACATTGACCTTAAAATACTATATTCATATATCACTAATGTTTATCTTCCCAAATTACACATGTTTATCAATGTGCAA
This sequence comes from Scalesia atractyloides, assembly GCA_947069175.1. NCBI lineage: Eukaryota > Viridiplantae > Streptophyta > Magnoliopsida > Asterales > Asteraceae > Scalesia > Scalesia atractyloides. The sequence continues at coordinate 99,211,028 of CAMTDV010000005.1, read as the reverse complement.
TAAATAGTTATAACCACAGCTCATCATTAAATTCCTTCGGAATCTCTTCAATAAACGATTTCCACAACAAATTGAGCACTTAATTTTCAAGAACCCTAAAAGAGAACCGGAATACAAAATTTTACCAGCAGAAACAAGTTTTTTCATACCTAATTTCACCACAAAACAATTCACCAGCCCGATTTCGGACAACATTGACCTAAAAATAATAGTATCTCCATGTATTACTAATGTTTATCTTCCCAAAATACACATGTTCGTCAATAAGCATCAAATCATGTGCAATCATGAGTTATAACCATAATTCATAATTAAAATCCTTCCAAATATCTTCGATAACCTGTTTCCACAACGAATTGAGCACTTAATTTCCAAGAACCCTAAAACTAAACAGAAATAACAAATTTAACACCAAAACACGTTTTCTCACACCTAATTCCACCACAAAACAATTCACCATTCCTACACCACACACAACAGATAACAAATCAAAAACCTAATTTACGCATCATTCACAATCCAAAAACAAAACTCAACATCATCTACTGAAACCGACATCTCAATCCGATCTTAAATAAACCGATAAACAGACTTAACAATGCGACTTCTGCCGGAAACAAATCACCATTTGGAGAAACTCCGTTTAAAAACAGATTTCGGACAACATTGACCTGAAAATCTTATCTGCACATGCTTATCAATATGCATCAAATCATGTGTAATTATAAATCATAACCATAGTTCATCGTTAAACTCCTTCCAAATCTCTTCAATAACCTGTTTCCACAACAAATTGAGCACTTAATTTCCAAGAACCCTAAAACTAAACAATAATAACAATAACAAATCTAACCTACAGGAACACGTTATCTCACACCGAATTCCACCAAAAAACAATTCACCACTCGTACACCATACATAGTGGATAATAAGTCCGCTAAACACAAATTAAAAACCTAACTCATGCATCTCTCAAAATTCTAAAACAAAACCTGTATATCATCTACAAAAACCGATATCTTAATCTGATCGGAAACAAACCAGAAAACTGACCTAACAATGCGACTTCTGCCAGAAACAGATCGCCATTTGGAGAAACTCCGTTTGAAAACAATTTAGGACAGCATTGACCTGAAAATCTTATCTACATATATCTATCTTTCCTAATTACACATGTTTATCATCAATATGCATCAAATCATGTGTAATTATGAGTTACAACCACAATTGATCATCAAAATCCTTCTAAATCTCTTCAGTAACCTGTTTCCACAACAAATTAAGCACTTAATTCCTAAGAACCCTAAAACTAAACAATAACAACAAATTTAACCGACAAAAACACGTTATCTCACACCTAATTACACCACAAAACAATTCACCACTCGTACACCACACATAACCGATAATAAGATCCGCTAAACACAAATTAAAAACCTAATTCACACATCTCTCAAAATTCAAAAACAAAACCTGAATACTTCAATCCGATCGGAAACAAACAAAGCGGAAAACTGACCTAACAATGCGACTTCTGCCGGAAACAGATCGCCATTTTACAAAACTCCGTTTGAAAACGAGAACGGTAGAAACGTTGCGCAAATTCTTCCGATTGAAACAGAATTCTTTGAGTTTGTTGGAGGAGATTACGCATCGTCGTTCGACACTGCTGCTGCTGCATTTACACGCCATTCCGATCGATCCTTCGATCATCTCATCGATGCGATGAGACGGTTATTGTTATGATGATGATATGTTTTCTGTGTTTGTTTTCCCGTGTGTGTAAACTATATGAGCTACAAATTTTTCATGGCCGAGTTTTTAGTTCTGTGCCTTTTTTCGCCTTTTTGTGGTCAGTTTTTGGAAATTTTACCATTTTGCCATTACCTTTTGTAACTATTTTCACTTTCCACCCTTAAAAATTATCCTGCTATAGAGGGTTTGTTAACATTGTTACTACTTTGCTGTTAGTTTCCGTTTATCGTAACCGTTAACCACTAGGAAGTAGTATCAAATCTATATAACGAACAATAACTAATTAATTAGTTGTGTTATCTGTCACCGTATTTATTTTCTAGTTTATGTTATTTCATGTTTCTTAATTTAAGAAGTTTAATTCAAAAAAGATGTAGTAAAAAAGTTTAATATGGTAAATTCTTAGTAACTCGAACGAACATTTTCTAAACGAGAGTCGAACAAGCGAGCAAAGGTCCGCTCGGTTTGTCTCGAATTGAATTTAAAACTAATATATATAGATACACACACAAATATGGAGTATATATAATTTTTTATATACCACACTATTGAATTTTGCACCTCTTTAGAATCTTTTTTTAAACGTTGCCACTGTGATTATTTTCTAGATTCGCCACTGCTCTGCAGTCTAGTCATCGGCTCATCGCTCGACACTCACTCGGACAATGGTCGTTCGGTTTTCCGCTTGATAGAAAACGAGTCGATCGGTTCAATTCGATTCGGCTCAGCTTGTGAACAACCTATATGTTTAGTCATGCCTTAAAAGAATTCCTATTAAAGTTCTTTATTTTTTAATTGGCATCTGCCTTAGCTTCAATTTTTGGTTTTTAATTATATTTTTTTTAGTTTAACATAGATGTTCTTCAATATATTCACTTATCATTATCAAATTAATCACCCATCAAAACTATAATTTTAATTATATACAACTATCGTCTGACACCAGAAGCAACTGTAAAAGTTATACTATGTAACGCTACAATCAATCACTTTCATAAAAACCATATTTGAAAATTAGCTAAAAAAAAAAACTTATACACACAAAAACCTAAAAAACTTGAAAATTAGCTAAAAATGAAATATATATATATATATATATATATATATATATATATATATATATATATATATATAAACTTATTATCCACCATAGGAATCCACCTTTATCCACACTATGTCACCGTCGTCAACCACATCTGCTATCAATTCCTTTCTCCCATAACCATCTCTCACTCAAAACCTAACTTATCACAACAAATTAATTTCTTTTACATGTAACTTTAGTTTTGATAATTACATAAAGACGAAATAAAAAGTTCTGATGATATAGTTTTATGATTAAAAATAATTGTAACTATTTCAACCTTTTTAGCATTTCATATAACTTTTTATATGAGTGGCTTGTGGCCATGTTATGCTACTAAATGACAAAAGTATGATAAAGAAGATGGCTTTGGTTCTTTTATAATCTTATCCTCTTTGAAACCTCCACGTTGGAAAATTTTATTAAAATGAAATTTTATTAAATGAAAGTTCTTATCTCACCAACCCACGTAGAAGAACCAAACAAAAACAAAAATGTAGCATTTAGTGTCATTGTTGTATTATTAAAAGGGAAAATCAAACAAAAATATACCATTTAAGTCTTTTGTTATATTACTAAATGGGAACACCAATAGCGTGCCATGCTATATATATTACTAAGATAAGAGTCATTAATAACTTTTTTTTTAACAGCGTACGGTTAGGATATCGCTAACCAGTTTAGTAGTTAGTATGTTAGTAGCACCAAGTTAGTATTAAAACATCTTGTTTGGACTTGAACCCAGGACCACCAAGAGAAGCAAAGCTTCCCACCTCCCCCATTAGTTAGTATGTTAGTAGCACCATTAATAACTTTGTTAAAATCTATTAGTTTGATCATTAATCCAAACTAATAGAAACCCAATACCGGGTTAATTACTTTTTCGAAAAACATAGCCACATTGATGTAAAAGTAGTACAATTGTTGCATTTGTTAGACATTAACGTAAAAAAAACTACCATTTTTATGTCATTTGACGTAAATATTGTTAGAATGTCTTGTTATGATTGGTTTTCCTTATCACTAATTGACATACATGTTAGGCAATACTGAAGTCGTTGATTACTTTTATGCAAAACATGGCCACGTTGACATAAAAGTATTGCCACGTTTATGTCATTCGACGCAAAAGTTGAAGACGTGTCTTATTCTAACTTGTTTTTCCTATCAACAAAATAGGTGTAATAGTCAAATAAATTTTTTTATAAAAAAGAGTAAATTTCCAAAATCGTCTTTGAGGTTTGGACATGTTTATCAGTCTCATCCAAAACAACTTTTTTTACCATATTACCCTTCACTTTTGGCCTTTTTTTCTATTTTATCAGACACTTTTAACAGCTAAAACAAATCTTTGATTACAAACACTCAAAACAAACAACATTCAAGCCTGTGCAGATCAGATCGTCAACAAGATGATCTGATGTATACTCTAACACGATCTAACAGACTGACAAAAAAAACATAAAACCTAGAACTAGGGATGAGCAAATTGTACCGGTATCGGTACCGAATTTACCGAACCGGTACCGATTCGGTACCGACATTTGACATTTTCGGTATCAGTATTTACCGGTTTTTACCTCAAATACTGGTGTACCGAACCGTACCGGGTATATTCGGTACCGGTACCCACTTTTAGGGATTTTCTGTACCGGTTCTTTTGGTACCATTTCAATACCGGTCGATATCAAGCTCATCCCTACCTAGAACTACAAAGACTTGGAGAGAAGAACAAAATATCTAAAACTGAACGAATCAAATGAGTCTCTCTCCTCTTTCTATAACAGCCCGGTATCCAGCTGCAATCTTTTATTAAGCCCAGTCCAGCCCATTAAGCCCAAGTCCAATTCAACTCATCCAGCTGCTTTCTACTCAACAAGCCCAATAAGCATTTCCAACGCCCAATAACATGAAATAAAATTACAAAAATACACAACATTAGTATTTAAACAAGCATGTTTGGCATATACACGCTGAATCATATCATATTTTCATTATGGTTTGGGATAATTATTTAATGCTCAAATACATGGCGGTTTTAATGATTCTGGTTCAGTTTACTTAGGTTACAATGCCCTCACAAGTGGTCCAAATGGTGCCACCAATGGTCACATTGTCCTAACGAGTGGTCCAAATGGTGCCACCAATGGGCGCAATGCCCCCACGAGTGGTCCAAATGATGCCACCAATGGTCGAAATGCACCCACTAATGGTCCAAACGGCCAGGCCAAAGAGGTTTTGTACATGTATTTTATTCTTGCTTTAAGCTGTTTCCTTATCAATGAGTTAGGCCCTTCTTCGGGAAACTAGATCACTACTTGAACATCATACTTTCAAGGTGATCATAGATGTCAACATATTACAGTTCACAATTTTCAAGGTGATCATAGATGTCAACATGTTACAGTTAGTAGCCCCAAGGAAATCTTTGGAAGTAGATGACACATGGAAGTAATAAGTTCGAAAAAATTGGCATAATATCTAAAAATACACACACTTTGCACCAGGGGCGGAACCAATTTATTGTTAGCCCTAGCACGGGATAACTTTATAGAACAGACACACTTTGCACCAGGGACATATTCCCAATAAAAAAAGGATACCCCTAAAATAATACAAGGATACCTCTAACCAACACAAACTTATAAAATAAAAAAAAAGGATACCCCTAAAATAATACAAGGATACCCCTAACCAACACAAACTTATAAAATAAAAAAAAAAGATACCTCTAAAATACTACAAGGATACTCCTAACCAACCCGGTAGAACTTGCACAATGCACATAATTAAGTGATATTAAAGATTATTATAAGATAAAGTTGACAAGGTCACCCTTAGGAACTATTTACATGGTAGAACTTATATGGTGGTTTACTTTTCTGTTTGATATGATCTTAGTTATCTAGTTTAACTCGTTTGTATCGACTTAGTTGTAGTCTTTTCATCTCCTAGGCCATACCCTCAAGTTTCTTGTTTGTTAGTCTTTAGTTTGTCGGTTGGATCGAGTCTAGGTTTCCCAAGTTTGGGTCTATCATGCAACATGTAAAGAAGCCCGTTAGAAACCGGATTGAGCCTGGATCCCCAGTTAATTAAGAGGGGGCGGCGACTTCAAGGAGAGTAAGGGATGGTTGGTCAAGCCAATGGGTCAAACTCGTTTAGGTCGAGCCTAAATGCCGAGCCAAAAGGGTAAGCATACACATTTCATGTAGATTAGAGGTGTCAAAATGGGTAGCTTGGACTCAGAATGAGTTCTGGTTAGAACAAATAAGATTTTATATATCCAAGTCAAAACTCAAAGCTAACGGGTTGGTTTAGCTTGTAGGGCAATTTTTTTTATCTGTTGCTCAAATCTTATAAATAAGTAATATATCAAACATACATAGGGCAACTATAACCTATTCATAAAAAAAATAGTTGATTTTAGTAAAGTATTTAGTTATTTGTTTATTTTGGGTCCCCTACAATTAGTATGCAAACGAAACGAACAATTCATGAATTGTTTAAAGAGAAATTCGGTTGTGTTTGTTCGTTTAATAAAGGAACGAACATAAACTAAAAAATAATCTGTCCGTTTAGTTAAATGAAAGAACAAAAACAAAGGTCCCGTTTCTTCATTTATGTTTGTAAACATTCGATAACTTAAATGTTATTACAGAAAGGAGTAGAAATAGAATGCAGCAGAAGTCTTCATTCATACCGAAAGAGTATACATCTTTATAAGTCCAGCTGCCGGAGTTCCTGGAGAGAATCCGGCAGCACCTCTCCGTAGGGATGCCAAAAACTTAAATGACAAATGAACACACATATATATAGGGAGGCAAGTTCGCCCGGATGTGCTATGGTCAAGTTCGGGCGAACTTGTCCTTCACAAGACAAGTTCGGGCGAACTTGACTAAAGGCACATCAAGTTCGAGCGAACTTGACCAATAAAGGTCAAGTTCGGCCGAACTTGATCCCTTTTACATTGAAATCTCCGTATTTCGGTCGTGTGTTCGATTCTATCCTATACAATATTCAACACACGCTCTATCTAGCCTATTCGACAAATGATGAACACCAGGTGCACCAACAGATTCCCCCTTGTTCGTTATTGTCGAGTCTTAGTCTTCAAATTTGAGTCGTGTTTGAATATTCTGCAACTTCAATCAAGGTATCTGATGATGTCGTCGAAACGCGTCAACAAATTCCCCCTTAATTGATGATCCGGGTTTGCATTATCAACGTTAGATTCCCCCTGAAATCTCCAGTTCAGATATTTGTTTGCATAGTTTCCAATCTCCTCTGATTTACTTGACCGACAGATTATCTTGAATAGACACCAATTTGAAGCTCATCAATGCAACTTCTCCATTTCAACTTTAACCACATCCGCGTTCAGTTTAGCGTATATCTCCCATGCTCGATCTTCCGATCTTCAAAACTCAACCAGCAATTGATAGAAACTCGAATTACCACACTGGTAAACTTCAAATCAATGTTTACCCGCAATAATCTGACATCCCGATTTCCGTAATCACTCCAGATCAGCAAATCGGTAATCTTTTTCAATCAGCAAATCTTCATCGGAACCAAATAATCTGGTAACACTTCGACTCTGAGAAACATTCGTCCGCGATCAAAATCACATTCTTCTTCTTCAACCACAATGTCAGATATATGGCTATCTCCGGTAGACCAGCGCCACTTAATCACCAAACATCATCATCCAACGACGGTTAGTCCAAAGAGAAGAATGATTCATCTGCTTGAAGATTAAAAATAATGGCCACCAAAGGTTATCATCAGATTTCCTTGGTAATTTTGAAACCATCCGTCTACGGAGCTAGTCATTAATTCCTAAGATTATCACCGAACGTTTTGAACGTCCTCAGTTCCTCACTGGTATTAACAACTGCTAATCCAGCTAACTGTTCCTTCACCGAAGATCAGGACCCTAACCCTTAAGCATCACTCTGTATCATGAACTGAAAACTCAGAACTTCCTGTGATCACAGAATCCCAAATAGATAATCTCTTTCGTCAGCAACTGGTACACTTCTTTGTCTGGAAGATCCGATCCCATAAATCATATTCCTTAATCATGGTACCGCGTAAAACCAGGGGCAACTGAAACTACAAAGCATCCTTATCTTCTGGCGGTTAGTCCAGTCAATAATTCATGTGCAAAGCAGAGTTAAAGATAGGCAGTCGTATGTGCTTCCAAACCATACGCGCGACTTGGGTGTCAATCCACAACTATGACCGCAGAATCTGATAAACAACTCCTCCAAGACTCAGTTATGTAACCACCTGCTTTCAAACTAGACATCAACTTGATCAATTTACAAATGAATCTCAAATCTCCGTATTTCCCGGTTAATCTGTAGTCGGAAACCACCCGAATACTGTTGCAATGTCACGAATTTCAAAAATGCCGGAATCTTCAAATATTGAAAATTTTTTATTCCCCCTCATTTTTGCAAATTCTGACCATACTGAAATTTTCACTGAAATTCTCCCTCAAATCCGGAATTTTCAGTATTTAACAAATGCGGAATTTACTTTAAGGCCCGTTGGTAGTCTTCAACCCTAATGATCACCAAATTGCTTTGGTATCAATGACTACCCTCTCATTTTCAACCATCTCTAACCTTATCATCTCAGCCTCTCTCTAAGGCCTCTGACGGTGTCCTCGAACAGTCAGTATCGGACATTAAAATTTCTAAAAAATTTCTATCACCAATTTTTTTTCTGGACACCCGTCTCATCAAACTGAGCAATAAATTTTTTTCAATGCCTTTTTTAGGCATCCTGACAAGTTCGGGCGAACTTAGTCAGTTTGTGACAAGTTTGGGCGAACTTGGTTGGCCACCACCAAGTTCGGGCGAACTTGCATGAAATAGACAAGTTCGGGCGAACTTGTGCTTAATTTCAAAGAAAATCAGTCAAGTTCGGGCGAACTTGAGAGAAATCTTGAAAAACGTTGTTAAGTTCGGGCGAACTTGACCTCCACAGGTCAAGTTCGGCCGAACTTGGTCTCCCAAATCAACCTTTTTTCATATTTTTCGATCTAAAATCCTTATTTTTTCGAATTTCAAGATGATTCCACCATAGATCTGGTCGAAAATGGTTTTCTAACAATGCTATCCGTTCAATTTTATATTTTGTCCGTGGATTGTATGTTTATTTGATGATTTACGTCTAAAACCCCTCCTAATGTCCATAAATGTCCAAATTCATGAGCGTATGTGATAACCGTAGCTCTGATACCAATTGAAGGTCTGTGATCAGGCGGTTCTAGACAGAAGTTAGTGGATAAACGTACGCCGATTCGGTAGAATGTTATTACAGAAAGGAGTAGAAGTAGAATGCAGCGGAAGTCTTCATTCATACCGAAAGAGTATACATCTTTATAAGTCCAGCTGCCGGAGTTCCTGGAGAGAATCCGGCAGCACCTCCCTGTAGGGATGCCAAAAAAACTTAAATGACAAATGAACACACACATATATATAGGGAGACAAGTTCGCTCGGATGTGCTATGGTCAAGTTCGGGTGAACTTGACTAAAGGCACATCAAGTTCGAGCTAACTTGACCAATACAGGTCAAGTTCGGGCGAACTTGATCCCTTTTACACTGAAATCTCCGTATTCCGGTCGTGTGTTCGATTCTATCCTATACAATATTCAACACACGCTCTATCTAGCATATTCGACAAGTGACGAAAACCAGGTGCACCAACAACTTGTTTGTTTGAGTTGATAATTCGTTAGGGTTTTTTGTTTTTTGTATTTTCCTTTTGATATTCTGTTGAAACCAATAAACCCAACTCTAGTATTCCCACGTTCATTAGTATATTTGGGTGGATCTACTTAAGTCTGTGATGAAAGATGCCTATTTTATTCAAAATTTAATATATGTTCGTTTATGTTAGTTTCGGTTCATGAACACTTCTTTGTATTCTATTGGTTCATTTGTGTTCATTTCCGTCCATGGGCGCTTGTTTATGTCCGTTTGTGTTCATAAATATTCGTTTCTGTTCGTATGCGTTCATGAATGTTTGTTTGCGTTCGATACCTAAAATTAACGAGCGTACACAAACACGTTTATTTCCTTAATGAACAAACATGATCTGAAAATCTCCTTCGATAAATGTTCATAAATGCTCGTAAACACATGTATTTCATTAACAAACGAACCTCGTTCGATTCATTTACAACCCTGCCTACAATTATACAAAGGGTGACTTTGTGTTTTTTAAGGATTGTTCAACTGGTAAATTCAGAGTTATAGGATTACACGACGGCGATATCAATTTTAGCCAATGTTAGAAAAATACAATTTAAATATACCCTTATACAATTAGCAACTTGAGTTATGTCTTATTTGTTTAAAAGTCACATTCTTTAATTCAATGTACTCACACCCTTTCATTACATAAAAAAAGCAACATGGGTCACCAACAATTAACTCCTATCCTTTCACTTAAGACACAATGGTTTGCATAAAGACACAATGGTTTGGATGAAACGTTTTAAAATATATCATACCCGTTCAAAAAGTCACAACCTTTCAAACTACTTTTAAATGTGTAACACCTCTTACAAAAAGTCGCAACCTTTCATATTATATATATATATATATATATATTAATTCAACTTGGTTTATGTCTCTTATTTATTTAAAGAAAATATATGCCTTAAACTCACATCCGTTAGTGTCTTTTTTCGAAACAACGCCTCTTCATTTAAAGGTCACATCACTTAGAAAAAACCAACATACTTCGGTTGTAATATAACGGATGCCACCTTTTGAAATGATACAGAACCAACGCGTCAAACATCTTCATTTGAAATTATAGAAGTATACCACATTTTGAAATGGCAAAAGCACCAAATCATAAAATAACCACTCAAATCATTATAGGCTATGTGTATTAACTTATTATTAAATTAAATATAAAGCCATATAATTAAAATACTATATCACAAAATCCAATAATTCTGAATGTTACATGTTGCATATTTATTTTTTTAACATAATATTTAATAATAATTTGATATATACAAGCTTTCATACTTTAATTTAATAAATTGATATACAAAGTGATTTCATGCATCTTCAAAACGGGGCCATGATGGTCCGATACTTCATACCAATTCATCATTCATCCTTTTTTCCAGTCCTTTTTGACAGAGAAAAATCAAACGATGGTTCGTATAATGTTAAAGAGGAGAATTTGGACATAATGTTGTTCCATAGTTTCTATGGTTCGCATGGATCAACTCAAACAAAAGGATCATAAGGGACACGATGGTTCTGTACGTCGATTCATACGACTAGGCGACAATGACACAGTGGTTGAATAGCTACCAAACATGATGATTCAAGACATGGTCTGGATTTGTAAGAATAGACGAGATGGATCGTGGCCAGTTCAAGGAGATGCGTTGGTTTGTTGCTTGATAAACAGGTTTGATTAAATGGACAACAAATTAACATGTATAATGCTATGCGATGGTGCTAAATCACATATATAAATATGAACGATCATGATGGTTAATAGTGGTGACTATTTAACAGGTTGCCATAGCATGCACACACCTCTTCCAAAGGGTACTTTTATCATATGTTAATTATTGAACACACACACCTCCATTCTCACAAACGTCATTCCACCGCCATTTATCAAGTACCTATTCTTCTTCGTTCCTATTGATTCATACATTTAATTTACTTGAATTTCATAGTATTCGTTCCTTAGAATTTAATTGATTCACACATTTGTATGCATGAATTTCTGTACAAATCTTCTTCTTTTTTTGTATGCAGTCAATCGTGTTGGCATGTGTTCATCATGTTGACTTTTAACAGTGTGTTATGCAGTTATGTTGATATCGATTTTGTGTTAGATGTTCATGTATTTATGGATGTTCATACCATATAATGATGATAAAGATGTTCATAATCAAAATCCCGTCGTAACGCGCGGGTATACTTTAACTCGTTGGAAATAAAATTTAAAACTATTAATCGAGTTTACAAACATAAAATAAAAATATTCCGAGGCCCTTCGGACATAGTACATAACTAATTAGTGTGGATTCTATCTACATAATCATATATATAATCATATATGGGTGTAAAAGGTAGAGAATAGAGACAAGAAATATATTTTACAAATTAAAACATAGTAAAATATCAAAACCGAGTTTGAGTTTAGTTATTTTTACTTCTTTCATTAAAAATTATATTTTTATTCATTTGAGCCATTCATATTTTCGTTTTATTATCATTTTCATCATTGAGTTTGGTAATTTATTGCGATTTTCGTCCCACAAATTTGGCTCCTAGGGATGATAATAGAGTTTCTTTTTTCAAGGTGGTGTTGGTGGAAAAAATATTTATCATATTCTTTTAAAAGTATTCACCAAATATTTACCTCAGTCAAAAGTTATAAATTAATCAAACCTCGTGAGCAAAAATAACATTTTACTCTTAAAAGATTATCATATCTAAAGAAATGGAGCTGGCTGCTTACAATAAAAAAGGAAAAGATGATGCAAAAGGTTTATATGAATGTTTGTATGAGTCACGATACTCGATTCCACCTCATCAGTGATCAATTTTCTAAGCCTTTTATTAATGCGACTTTTTTACTTTATGAATCTTCAATAGAACTTTCTTAAACTCATATTATATTTTTTATTTACAAACTGTAGTATTTTTATTTACAAAGTTAATAAATTTATTACACCAATAAAACAAATTTAATGAATCGACATACCTTAAAATCAGAATAATAAACTAATTGGGTTTGAAAATAACGAAACCAACCGAATCATCTAAACCTAAGCAAGCTAGATAGTTTACTTAGTTTAAGATCTATAAGGTTCAGTTCAGAGTTTGGATTCTTAGTTTAACGGTTTAGTGTTAAATCACCGAACATGCCAATTTTACTCACCCAAACTAGTAGGTTTAACATAAAGAGACTATGAGAAGCGATTAATCCATCGATACGCGTGAAATAAACACATAAATATAAATATTCAAGGGCAAACCCACCTTATATGGGTTGGATTCACGGGAACCCGTTAGTAAGGGCAGCGAAAGGGTTTTATTAGTGAACTCTTTATAATTATCTAGGGTAAACCTACACTAACTTGTTTTAAGAGTGTTCTAGTGTTAAATTCTTATCCTCATGTCTTTTAAAGGTCACAGGTTCGAATCCGATTAGTTCTTTTTTTTCCGTTTCTAAAATAAATCATTTCATATGTGGGAGGTTGCGGAATTCTTGACCAAACGAACTACTTCGACACCGGTATCGAAATTATCTGGTTTATAATTGATGTAAGACACGTCCCAATGTTTTTTTGTATATAATGACTTTAGTTTTCTTTTCAGCTGCTATAGCGAGTGTCGATACACAAAAAGAATTTTTTGAATTTTTAGCTAATGTGAGAAAATTCCACTAGTAAATGATTATTTAAGTAGCGCTAATTATATCCTTAAATAAACCATGAAATGGCCGACCATTATATTCCAATCCAACGGTCCACGCATTACCATAAAAATGAACACTTATCAAAAAACAACGGATGATATTCTTCCACGTGGCAGTACACACCGCTCTTATAGCCTTGATCCGACGGTAATCCCGTATCCCCGTTCCAAACTCCCTTTCTCCGTTCTCTTATTTTCCGATTACTCGAATGTCTTTTTCCGGTCACCGGATATTTCACTTCACCGTCGTTTCATTCACGGCGTTTGCTTAAAATTAAGAAATCATCTTTTCTGTTTTAAAATTCTGATTATTCGTTATTTGATCAGAGGTGATTTTGTTAGTTTCTGATGGATTTCGAGCTTCAGTGATGATCGGCACTTGTTATCGAACGGTTATAACTGTTTTAGCAGCAAATACATCTGTTATTTTATCGAAATTTAAGCGTAGAAAGTTCATCCACGTGGAATTTGAGCTTCAGTGATGATCGGCACTTGTTATCGATCAGTTATAACTGTTTAAGCGGTGAATTCACTTTTAAGTTTCTGTGGATCTTCTGAAGTTTAGCAAAATTCAAGTGCGGAAGAGTTTTTGTTCATAGAAGCTAGATCTAGAAACTTCATCGTTGATTTTCTCAGTTTCCGATTGAATTCAAGCGTCGTAGATTACAGACACTTGAAATCGGTTAGTTATATCTCTATTTCAGTGATAAAACCACCAGAAAAGTCAGAAGATCAAAGTGTTTTTGTTTATAGAAGTTAGATCTAGACACTTCATCGTCAATTTTATTAGTTTCCGATTGAATTTGAGCTTCGCAAATTACAGACACTTGAAATCGATTAATCATCTCTATTTCAGCGATAAAATTACCAGAAATTTCAGCAGATCTCGTGTGGAAGGGTTTTTGTTTACTGAAATTTCGATCTAGAAAGTTCATCATTAATCGTTAATTCTGTCAGTTTCCGGTTGAATTTGAGAAGCCTGTGATCTATCAATACCTCCTGTTTGGATGTTTTAGTGATAAAATTACCAGAAGTTTCAGATAATCAAGTGATCTAGTCATTTAGAGAAATCATTAGTGTTCATATAATATCAAAACCCTAGGGTTTGAAACGAACAAAGGAAGCAGATCTGCAAATGGCGGATTCCGACAACGAATCCGGTGGGGGTCACAACGGCGACCACTCTCTGCGCGAGCAAGACAGGTTTCTTCCGATCGCAAACGTGAGCAGAATCATGAAAAAAGCGTTACCGGCGAACGCGAAGATCTCAAAAGACGCAAAGGAGACTGTTCAGGAATGCGTATCGGAGTTCATCAGCTTCATCACCGGCGAAGGATCCGAAAAGTGTCAACGAGAAAAACGAAAAACAATCAACGGTGACGATTTGCTATGGGCGATGACGACGTTAGGGTTTGAGGATTACATCGAGCCATTGAAGGTTTATTTGCAGAAGTTTAGAGATACGGAGGGGGAGAAGATGACGCTCGCCGGACGTCACGGTGGCGGAGCAACCGCGAATGGCAGTGTTGAAGATGTTGGGGATAACGGAGGGGATGTACGGTGGACAGATGTATGGGTCGGGTGGGTATTACCAGATGGGTCAGAACCCGTCTGGTAAAATGGGTTCGGGTTATCCTGGGCCCGGCCCGTTAAATGGAAGGCCGAGATAGAGGCTGGGCTGAACACTACAAGGTTTATTTATTTTACGTGTTTTAGATTAGAATCAATGTAAATATATTTAGTTAACTTTATATATTAATATCTATATCTACATATTATCAGCTCTTCTTATTCTTGATAATAGATGATATTGTTATTTCGAGTTTTCAAGAACACATATAAAACTTTAGTATCTAAATAAACTATTTTGGAATGATTGCTATTATAAAATGGTTTGTTACATCAATAAATATTGACTTATTATAAGATGGAAAGGGTTTAACCCACGTATGATGCATAAGGTGACACTAAACATGGTAATGTGCAATCTTTATAAAATGTTATTATTAATATATTCATCTGAGCCGTCCATTGCTAGCTATCTATATAAAATGTTATTATTGATATATTAGTCGTCCATTGCTGGCGGTTATTTGATCATCTCATCTTCGTTGTTGGGATCTCAAATGCTACCCAGTGTTACATTTTGGTGTGTTAATCCACCTATTCTACTCACTACTGCAATTATCAATGGGTCAATTTATGTTATAACTTTATGTTTTGTGTGTTTAAAATTTGTTTCAGACGAGAACGTACAAGTAGGTGACTTTCTGATCTAGCATCCGAGAGAGAAATTCACGACTTTTTCTCATTTTATTGAGATCTATCGGTTAGTAAATTCTATATTAATTTTCATTTTGTGTTTTTTTACCCCTACTGTACGTGCTTTATTGATTTTGATTGTTCTTGAGGGTTCTAGTGATTCGGAACAACAAAAGACCGCATGTGTCATGTTTAAAGATCCAAAGGCTCTTGAAATTGCGTTATTGCTATTGGTAAGAAGTCATCTTGATATTAAATATATACAATGAGTGGATTGTGTTTTGAAGACATTGTGTTTTTGTTGGCAGCTCAAAAACTACCATTTTTATTTTTTTTTACAAAAATAACTGCTTTCGGAATATGGTGAGTAGCTAAAGACCTAAAGTATTCATTTTTTATTTAGTTTTATCCCAATAACTACTAATAATCATTTTTATTCGTCGCCACTTTGTTTTGCATAATATGATCTGGATTTATGTTCATGAAGGAAGCTAACTTAAACAAATTTCATGTTGTTGTTACTCTTACTTACTGGTGCCAGGACCCAATCCTGCGTTGTTGGGTTTCTTTAATCAAATGAAATATTTACGTACTTAAATAGATTATTAGTAAAATGTTTGCCCAAATAATAAAAAGTGTGCAAAATAAATAAGAATGGTAGATATGAAGGGTTGAGATTAGTTTTGGAGGAAATAAATTAATGGAGGGTATAAAGAGAATATCTTATATTTGTTGATTTTCCCCTCCACACTCAAGACACAATTGACTCATCATTTTAAAACGTCCATAACGTTTTCATAAGATGATATTTTTTACATAAAAAATCACCACAATAATGAGTGTTTTTTTATATGTTTTTTTAATATGAGTATAACATTGTGTTTTTTTTAAGACATTGAGTTTTTAAATACCTTCAATCTTGACGGTTATTTCTGTGTTGAAGTAGTTTGCCAATTGCCCGTTTTCTCGCTAAGTTTTTCGCAAGTTTAGACCCATTTTTGTTCTGCAGTCACATAAAAATGAAAAATCTCCCCACTATCTCCTACAAATAGTTCAGATTGTCACTTTGACCTGATCATCCCAATAAATAGGAATATAATTCTAATAAATAAGAGATAAAATTCTACGATATAACACAATAATTATAAAATTAATTACAAAACTACTAATTAGTTAGTTCTCCCCCATGAGTTTTGCCCACATTCTCCACCCAAGACAATTCCTAGAAAAAAGGAAGATTGAATCGGTAAGTTTGGCAATTTGAAAAAAAAAAAACAAAAACAAATGCAGTTCAGTAGGCAGTGGGTTGGTTACCAAAGCAGTTTCTTATGTTGCTATATAAGGGGCATGTCATATTTTTTGTTAGTCACATCTCCAATTGTTCAGCAGCAATCGTATGGATCAAACACACTCAATTTTGAATTCCCGCGTCTACTAATTCCAGTTGGATAAGACTTTATCGGGTATTCAATGTATATACCCGCGTTACTAATTCCAGTTGGATAAGACTTTATCGGGGTATTCAATGTACACATATTTGGAATGTTATAAATTTTCTAGGAACCCGTCCCAGCAGATGGGTACACCGCTTTTTATGGTGATGGCAACTCCTAAATTAATCAACTTCTTATCCAACTGCCAAAATGAAATGTTGTGTAAAATTTATTGCCCCGTCAAATATATTATATGTTTGATTGTCATTGGTAGTTTGTATTATTTTTACGAATTTCATAGACATGTAATATGGATAGATCTCTTTTATCTTAATTTTAGTGTGTTAGCAACTCCTATCTTAATCAACTTACAAATAAGTAATTAAACATATTAAATTTTGCGAAGTAAATATGAGAATTTAAGTTAGTATGTATGATAATTCAAGAATTGTTGTACTTACTAATCACAGTTGGATAAGAAGTCATTGACGGGTGGTCCAAGGGACAACCTTAAATGCGTTAAAAATACATAAATCTTCACATTTAATGATGTTAGGTAGTGGAATTAGATAAATACTGCGTGTTGCGCATTTCAGGTGAAAAGGGGGACCTAATACGCGATGTTGCTGCGCTTGGAGAAGGAATGGCATCACACGGGATCGAGATGGAGTGTTATCCATTGAAACAAGCAACAAAGGAGTAACTTCAGTTAGGGCCGTAGGCTCTAGGTTACAGCTCTGAGTTTCAAAAATGGGGGCCGTAAGGCAGATCCTGATGGGCGTAGGAGTATCAGACAGGGCCGTAGCTTACGGCTCGGAGCTGCGAGAAATCTTGTAACTGCCATATTAATCAGTTTTATGGTGACTTTTGGGATATCTTATCATTAGAGACGCTTGGCAGCAGTGGTGGGGGCGAATTTGTGTGTTCTTCTTGGCTTGTGAACAATTCTAAACATTTCGGTTTGTATTTTGATTTCTATGAACACTTGTTTGAATGTTATGATGATTAACCAAGTCATGAGCGGCTAAACTCATCGGTGATCATCTTAGGTGAAGGTTTCTTTATGACTTTTGTGTGTTGAATCGTATTTCTAGAATAATGAACTTGGTTATTTGCTATGTTTATTATGGTGTATGAATGGTTGATTGTAAGTTGTTGATTAATGGTTCACCGTTGTCATTCACGTCGGGGTGACAAGGTTGAAGTTCGACATCCGGAAGTGCCGATTTTGTACTCCTTGCTTAATGGTTCACTGTTGATTCCATACCGTTTCTTGGTGCTAAACAACATTTGGATAAGTAGAAACAGTTTTGAAGAAAGATCATTTCGCCTGCGACTTATCCTGCTCTATTAAAGATGTATGGGGCAATTGGTGCTGAAGATAAAGGGTCGTATAAAAAAGTCACGCCATTCGATATAAAGCAGTTGGGTGTGGATGGAAGTATTCTGAATCTGAACGGTACCATAAGCTTAAGAGTGAAGGACAAAGGTGGAGGGTTCTAAAGGCGGATGCAAGGCCGTTGCGTCCGGGAGAAGCGGATGATCCCGAAAGTGAGGAGGAAGTTGCAAGTGGTGATGAGGACTACATGGATGACCCGTATGCGGGCCCAATGGATGTGGATCAAGGAGGTGCGAGTGGAAGTCATACGCATGGGGGCGATTTTTCGATTATACGGAGCGTTCTTATGAACCGAATTGGGCTCATCAAGGAACAACGCAAGTAATTCAGAATCAGCGTCCGTTACCATCCATATTTGACAGTTGGTCCAGGTCCGAAAGGACATTCTTTGATCATCAAACTTGGATGGGTGCAAGCATGGAGCGAGCTCTTAAACATAATTTTGATAGACAAGAGTCGTGGAACCGCACTCACGCTTATGCTCGCAAGCAAGAAATAAATAACCGATATGTTGATGACCAAAACCGTCGTCTACACGCCGATTGGCATGCAGGGTGACCGGTTGTTGTTGATCCGTCACCGGTTAATTATTCGGCGTTGCCTCCTTATGACGGTAGTATTTCCTATCCCACGCCACCATTGCATCATTCGCAATGGTTAGATCCTAGAGAGAACATGCAACCGCAGCAAGGAGGGGGAGGAAAGCAGGAGTAGTAGTGGAGCTTTTGGGTTTGGTGAGTTTTCGGATATGATGACATCAATCTTTGGGCTGCCCCAACCTTGCTATTATTGATCAGGTGGTATTCTTTCTTTGTTGTACATTTACGTATATATTTGTGTTTATGTTTATGTTGTTGGTTGGGTGGAACGGTGGTTTTGAGTTTATGTTGATGGGTTGTCACAGTTGGTGGAGCCTATTTGTCATAAAAAAAATTGGGATTTGAGGGGAAAGCCAAATGTGAATTGTGGTTGTTGAATGAGGAGATCTCCCAAAACCATACATTGGGACAATGTATCCCAAGTGTGGGGATGGGAGGAAAATTTTGAAGTTTTTGAAAATTTTCAACCATGCATAAGAGTGTCAAAAATTTGAAACTTTTCATCTATCCATAGTACACATCGGTAACCCATTGTACCTTCTTTCTTGGTGAGTTTTGTGCCACACACATACATGAATTAGAAAATTTCTTTTTGATTGAGTGGCGATGTGCTTATTGTGTTAAGAACTTGTTGGTAGATGCATTTTAAGGCATTAGCTTGTTTGCTTATAGAGATGATAAAGGCAGTTAGGTGGCCTCGTCTGGACGAGTGTGAGTGTGGTATTTGGGGGATTAGTCCTCATACATCATATATATGAGCTTGGTAATGTGAGGGGCGGGGGTTTGGTCTGTAGTAACCATGTTTGAGCTTTTAGCCATTCGTTTGCAACCCACGCCTAATTCATTATATTTACCCAATTGATTTGATTTAGTGTAGTAGTGTTATTTAGTAGTGCCTTATTGCAACGTTGTCTATGTTTATTTGTAGAATAAAAAAATTTCGAAAAGTCCAAAAAGATGGAATAAAGATGCTAGTTAGTGGAAGAAATATAAAAGAAAAGAAAGACGGAAGGTAGTCGTTTATATAGATAGTGTTTGTTATGTTTATCTTTATTATAATAGGATCACCAAATCAAATCAGCGAGTTACTTGCATATATTCCCTCATTCTTACCTTTCGCTTAGCCCAGTTACAACCATTAAGTCCTTTTGATTTACAAGCAAGCTAGGAATATTTTAGGCGGAGATTTGATCTACACACAAGCATATTGTCGTACATTACCACATTTGCATTGAGGGTACTAGCATGAACTTTGCTAGTTTCTTTTGTTGTCGCCGAGAAGTGAGTTGATTGTGAGGGGTGTGTTACATGGTATGATGTAAGTTAGTAGAAGGTTGATGCATTGTTTCTTGGTTTGAATTGAAATTGTTTTGTGAGTTGGAATTAGTTATGTGTGTTGCTTGGGACAAGCAACGATTAAGTGTGGGGATGTGACGGGTGGTCCAAGGGACAACCCTTAAATGCGTTAAAAATACATAAATCTTCACATTCAATGATGTTAGGTAGTAGAATTAGATAACTACCGCGTGTTGGGCATTTCAGGTGAAAAGGGGGACCTAATACGCGATGTTGTTGCGCTTGGAGAAGGAATGGCATCACACGGGATCGAGATGGAGTGTTATCCATTGAAACAAGCAACAAAGGAGAAACCTTCAGTGAGGGTCGTAGCCTACGGCCCTGGCCGTAGGTTACGGCTCTGAGTTTCAAAAATGGGGGTCGTAAGGCAGATCCTGATGGCGTAGGAGTATCAGACAGGGCCGTAGGCTACGGCCCTGGCCGTAGGCTACGGCCCTGGCCGTAGCTTACGGCTCGGAGCTGCGAGAAATCTTGTAACTGCCATATTAATCAGTTTTATGGTGACTTTTGGGATATCTTATCATTAGAGACGCTTGGCAGCAGTGGTGGGGGCGAATTTGGGTGTTCTTCATGGCTTGTGAACAATTCTAAACATTTCGGTTTGTATTTTGATTTCTATGAACACTTGTTTGAATGTTATGATGATTCACCAAGTCATGAGCGGCTAAACTCATCGGTGATCATCTTAGGTGAAGGTTTCTTTATGACTTTTGTGTGTTGAATTGTATTTCTAGAATAATGAACTTGGTTATTTGCTATGTTTATTATGGTGTATGAATGGTTGATTGTAAGTTGTTGATTAATATTTTGATCTTAGTCTAAACCGTACGTTTTTAGTGTCGTTGACAATCGAGATATCACGGGAGGAGTTAGGGTTGGATATTGATTGATTGGTCATCGGGTAACAACCTCGCGTTTATCTAATCCGAGTACTTCGTTCCCTTTTATCACAACTACCGTTTATGCATGAGTTATGTCTATGTAACTCTTTCTAGTTGGATTTTGCACAATTGTTAATGGAAACCGGAACCTAAGATGGTCATTTGTCTCTAAATTGTTTACAAACCAAATCTTTCTCGTGCAAATTAATTAGTTAATCATAGTTTTAAAAACCAAACAATCCAAATCTCTGAATTTACTTTTCTGCAGTTTAGTTTAACTTAGTTAATTAGAGTAAACACATTTTCCACAAACTCCCTGAGTTCGATACTCACTTACCGCTAGCTAATTAGTTGTAATTGAATTAAATTTACGTGAGACTTCGACATCACGTCAGTCATCGTGATACTAAAATATATAGTGAGTTTGGATAGTGTTAATCGTAGGTACCGGCCCGCAGACGGGTAAACTGCTAGTTGTTATTGCTCTTGGAATATTAGCGATGAGTTTCAATGGAAGATTTAGCCTCACATGGTAATGTGCGATCTTTATGAAATGTTATTGCTCTTGGAATTACTTATGAGTTTCGATGGAACACTTAGTCTCACATGGTAATGTGCAATCTTTATGAAATGTTAGTGCTCTTGGAATATTAGTGATGAGTTTCGAAGTAACATTTAGTCTCAAAACGTCTTGATTCCACCTGCCAAAAACAAAACCGCCCAAACATTGTTTTGTGCACATTTAGTGATAATGGTGATACAACAATGTAAGCAGATACAACAATGTAAGCAATCAAATGTCTCAAGAATGATTAGCTAATCAAAGTCTCTAATTCGAATTGAGTCAAATGTTATATATAATCAAATGAGTAAATTGCCAAAATGGTCCCTGTGGTTTGGGAAATTTTGCTAGTATAGTCCAGAGGTTTCATTTTTCGCCTTTGGGTCCAAAAAAGCTTCATCATTGCCATTTTGGTCAAACTGACTTAACCCCATCCAAATTTTCTGTTAAAAGACTAAAATACCCTATTGTGTTTAAACAAGCGCAGAGTGCCATACATTATTGCTAAATGCAAGCGAGGCTAGGAAAGAATTTAATTTTTAGGGTTCAACAAATATTGAGGATGTGAGCTAGGGATAGAGATGGAAAAGGGACCAATTTTGAGAAACCGACTGAACCAAAATCGGTTTGGAACCGATATCATACAAACCATTTCCCATTCTCTACACCAAAAACCAAACAAAACGGTTTGGGAAAATACCGGTTCGGAACCAATAAGAAAACTGGTCCTTGATTTAATAAACGTTATTGTCACACCCCGACCCGCAGCGGAATAAGAGTCGGGGCATAATTGGGTTATCACCAAAGCTCATGATATTTACTAATATGTTTCATATTTATTAAAGTCAAAGTTACATTCCAAATAATCCAAACATGTCCATACAATACAAAGAAAATAACCAAATAAAATAGTTCCAAGGTCTAAATCATTTTATTCTTCTAGTCCAATCCTATGTGTTTCTGACTGCAGCTGGTTCACCTGTATCATGTGTAAAAATGGGGTTTTTTGGGTCAACATAAGTTGGCGAGTGAACCTTGTTAGATAAACATTTATTATTGATTTACTTGTTAGTTTATCAATGAAAAAATTGTGCATAATCATAAATGAGCAAATGTAAATAATCAAGCAGTAGCAATAGCAATCACAACTATAACATACAATAACATATGATAGCATACATTAACATACCAACATCATACGATAATTAACATGAATGAAAACTGTGCGATAAAGGCTTAATCAAACGGAGCCGATCGTATTGCATGTACTGAAAATGATAATGTCTGTGCGATCAAGGCTCAATCAAACGGAGCCGATCGTATGTTGGCACGCCAGGTTCACGCTCATAATGTAATGGGGAACTTGCTCAACGCTCATAATGTAATGGGGAGCGGCGGCCTATGAAATTGCATGTACTGAAAATAATAAATTGAATCTAACAATAACCACACAAACAGTTGAAACAAGCTGAATACACATGTTCATGATATGATGTATGCACAATGATTTAAATATAATATATAGCAAGACACATGATACACCCCAAAAACGTGATTAAAACGGGGAATTTGTAAAGATTCACTCACATTGGGTGCGTTGAATTGGAGATGTTTAGATGCGCACGAAATGGAAGAGCGGAACAACGAGAAATAACTAACCTAAATAATAGCAGGAAATTTAGTAAATGAGTGGATTTTATTAATAATGTTAATAAGGTTTTTAGATATATTTTTGTGAGTTTAAGGCTATTTCCTATCTTTAAAAACGTTATTTTTAAGTATTTTTAATTGATTTTTAAAATTAAATTAAATAAATAAAAATATAAAAATATATTGACTTTTTGGGTTGACCGTTGACTTTTTGACTTTGACTGGTTGACCGGTTTATTGTGTAATCGAAATGCGCAGGGTGAGGCTCGAACCCGAGACCTCCCGTACGCGTGCACGAAGCTCTACCAACTAAGCTACGTGTCTAACCCGAAATAATTCTGTTTTTAATTATACTTATATATTAATTCAATTTATCCAAAATTCTTTTAATTTCAAAAACATTTTAATTCATCAAACTGGTGCCAATAACAGGTTTCGAACCCGGGACTTGTGCTTTAACATCACACACAGTCCACCGCTGGACTGTGTGTCTAACTTGGTTAATATACCAATTTTTATTATACTTAACAACTAACGTGGATTAACCCGATTCAGTTTTAAACAAAAAAAGGCATTTTATTACATAGAGGGTGCGTGTATCAAGAATCGAACTCGGGACGTATGCGTGTTTTTGTTCGCATACAGTCCACCGCTGGACTGTGTGTCTAACCCGTTCAAAATACCAGTTTTAATTATTCTTATAATGTTATCGCAGTTCATCTTCTTCGTTAGATTTTACAGGCAGAAGATTACACCGTTATATCTTGTTTAGTTCGATAGATAAACATTGTACAAACTAATAAGAAATGGCAGAAACGATAATTAGAAGTAAACATACCGATGAACGGTTTATTTCAGGATTCCGGCAAGGTGTCGGTCTCTGTTTTTGTGCACTTTAACTGAACAAGACAATTAACCGTTTTGATTAGCTAATCGTGGAATTAAAGTGATAAACAAACGTTAACAGAGTGTTTGAATGTCTTTACCGATTCACAGATGAAAATAAAGATTTCCAGAACTTTTCCGGCGAACTCGTATTATCCGATAGTAGCGTCTGAATTCGATTTCAAGTGAAAGGTTTGAGTTAGAAATAGCTTAACAATTGTTAGACTACAACGGTATTGAAGGACTTACCGATTTGAGGAAAAATACGGTTTTCCGGCCAACTTGCAAAAATTTCCGACGAGTAAAATAAACTTCTCCGGTGGACTGTAAAGTGTGCGGAAATGAAATAGCAGGTTTGTGGAATGTTTCTGAGTCGCGAGAAGCTCTTTGATTACAGTAATTTAGATTATTGAGTAGTTTCGGTTATAAAACTCATCATCCTCAGAATTGAAGTCAATTCAAGTCTGAATTGATTAGAATCGTCGGTGCATCGGTTATAAACCTGAATTCGCGATTATTCAAACGTTTAGACGGTTGAATAGCCGATTTCGGTTTCTCAGTTGGCGCAACCGGTTCATCTAGGTTTGTATATAAGACTCATTTGTTTCCTAGAGTTGACAGAAAACAAACAAGTGGCGGAGTGGTTATGCGTGTGAGTGTTAAGTCTTTGAAGTTATAATCCGGCTGACCCGGGTTCGAGTCCCAGCAGCCCCAATTTATTTTTAATCACATTATTTATACTTTTTATCAATTATAACTTTTATAGTTTAGTTTGTTTATTAATTATGTATCATTAAAAATTAAAATAAGCATAAATAGGCAATAAACATTTATAACTGAATATTCGCTTACAAACGGAGCGGGTTTGGTAAAACCCGTTTTCGACAAATGTTACAGTATCCCCTACTTTTAGGAATTTCGTCCCGAAATTTAAGTAGTAGAAATAGTAGGAAAAAGATGCGGGTATTTTTCACGCATTGAGTCTTCACGTTCCCAAGTAAACTCAGGTCCCCGTTTCGACTCCCAGCGTACCCTAACAATTGGAATGCGACTCCGTCGTAGACGTTTCTCTCCGAAGTCCATGATCTCTACTGGTCTTTCAATAAAATGCATAGATTCATCAATCTGAATATCTTCCAGAGGAATGTGGAGGTTTTCATCAGCGAGGCACTTCTTCAAGTTTGATACGTGGAATGTGGGATGAATCCTGTTGAGTTCTTCTGGTAGATCAAGCTTGTATGCTACAGGTCCTACTCTTTCGAGTATCTTGAAAGGTCCTACGTAGCGTGGTGCTAGCTTGCCTTTTTGACCAAAACGAACTACTCCCTTCCACGGTGATACTTTTAGAAGTACATGATCACCAATGTTAAACTCTAAAGGCTTCCGTCGTTTATCTGCATAACTCTTTTGACGACTTTGGCCCGCTAGAAGATTGTTTCGGATTTGATGGATCTTGTCTGTGGTTTCTTGGATCAATTCTGGACCAGTGATTTGAGCTTCCCCAATTTCGTGCCAACATACAGGAGATCGGCACTTACGACCATATAAGGCTTCAAAAGGTGCTATGCCGATACTTGAATGATAGCTGTTGTTGTACGAAAATTCAACTAATGGTAGATGAGCGTCCCAATTTCCCTTGAAGTCTATAACACATGCTCGAAGCATATCTTCAAGAGTTTGAATGGTGCGTTCAGATTGACCATCAGTTTGAGGGTGATAGGCGGTACTGAGATCTAATCGCGTGCCCATAGCGGCTTGTACTGCTTGCCATGTTCGTGAAGTGAAACGACCATCACGATCAGAAATAATGCTTAACGGTACCCCATGTCGGCTTACGATTTCGCTGATATAAATACGAGCTAGCTTTTCGTTCTTGAAATCTTCGCGGATAGGAATAAAGTGAGCTGATTTTGTAAGTCGGTCAATTATTACCCATATAGTGTCATACCCACCAGAAGTGCGAGGTAACCCGGTAATGAAGTCCATGGTTATATTTTCCCACTTCCATACAGGTATTTCAGGTTGGACCAGAAGTCCTGAGGGTCTTTGGTGTTCAGCTTTCACCTTGGAACATGTAAGGCACTTAGAAACAAAAACAGCAATATCCTTTTTCATTCCAGGCCACCAATAGGTTTATCGTAGGTCTTGATACATCTTATCGGCTCCTGGGTGTATAGAGTATCGCGTTTTGTGAGCTTCATTCATAAGAATTTCACGAAGATTGTTGTGGTCAGGAATCCAGATACGATCTAGATAGTACAGAATACCGTCAGATTTAGTTTCAATTTTAAGTTCAGCTCCACAGGACAGCTCCTTTCGTACATCATCTTCCGTTACTGAAACATGTTGGGCTTCTCGAATTTGATCTTTAATGTCAGATATGATTTGCGAACATAGAAGACGAATGGAGTTCGCATAACCCTTTCGACTGAGTGCATCAGCCACCACATTTGCTTTGCCAGGGTGGTACCGAATTTCACAGTCATAGTCATTTAGAAGTTCGACCCATCTTCGTTGCCTCATGTTTAACTCCTTTTGATTGAAGATATGTTGAAGACTCTTGTGGTCAGTGTATATTTCACACTTAGTACCATAGAGATAATGTCTCCATATCTTAAGAGCGAACACAACGGCTACAAGTTCTAGGTCATGGGTGGTGTAGTTCTTCTCATGCGTCTTGAGTTGTCTCGAAGCATAAGCTATAACTTTTCCTCTTTGCATTAGAACGCAGCCTAATCCTTGCCCTGACGCGTCGCAATAGAGCACGAAATCATCACAACCTTCAGGAAGAGTGAGGATTGGTGCATCACAGAGTTTTTGTTTAAGGGTTTGGAAGGCTTCTTCTTGCTTGGGTCCCCATATGAAAGGTTTTCCCTTATGAGTTAAAGCCGTGAGTGGTACAGCAATGCGAGAGAAGTTTGAAATGAAACGACGATAATAACCAGCCAAACCAAGAAAAGATCTTACTTCAGTTGGTGTACGTGGAGCTTGCCATTCTTGTACCGCTTTGATCTTTGAGGGGTCGACATGTATTCCCTTGTCATTGACTACATGTCCGAGGAATTGCACCTCTTTTAACCAGAATTCGCATTTGGAGAATTTGGCGTAAAGCTTTTCATTCTCTAGAAGTGTAAGGATGAGTCGAAGATGGCGCTCATGATCAGACTTAGACTTTGAATAAATGAGAATGTCGTCGATGAAGACTATAACAAATCGATCAAGATAAGGTTTGCTGACTCTGTTCATCAGGTCCATGAAGACTGCTGGAGCGTTGGTTAAACCAAATGGCATGACCATGAATTCATAATGGCCATAACGAGTTCGAAATGCGGTCTTTGGGACGTCCTCTTCATGTACCCTAAGTTGATGATAACCAGATCAAAGGTCGATTTTGGAAAAGTAGCTGGCACCTTGAAGTTGGTCAAGAAGATCATCAATGCGAGGTAAAGGATAGCGATTTTTTATTGTTAATTTGTTGAGCTCTCTGTAGTCGATGCACATACGAAACGATCCATCTTTCTTCTTTACAAAAATGACAAGTGCACCCCAAGGCGATGAGCTAGGACGTATGAATCCCTTGTCAGTCAACTCTTGTAATTGACTGGCTAGCTCTTGCATTTCAGAGGAGGCTAACCTATAAGGAGACTTTGCAACTGGTGTTGCACCAGGTATAAGATCAATACGGAATTCGACTTCTCTAACTGGAGGAAGTCCTGAAATGTCGTCAGGAAAAACTTGCGGGAAATCTTTTACTACTGGAAGTCTTCAAGTTTCTTCTCCATGGTTCCCTTTCTGATGATATGAGCTAAAAACGAGACATAATTCTTGCGAAGATTTTTGAGCTTGAAGACAAGACATTAAGCTGAGCCCTTTCGACGAGGTTTCTCCAAAGATTCGAAGAGTCTGACCGTTTGAAAGAGGAATACGTATAAAGTTTTCGCGACATACAACTTCTGCCTGATGTTGACTAAGCCAGTCCATACTGATTATGATATCAAAACTTCCCAACTTCATAGGAATAAGGTCAACTAGAAAATTATGGTCGTTTAGAGTAAGAGTGCAATTACGTATAATAGAGTTCAATGAGACCGGTTTCCCGTCAGCAACTTCTACTGTTATGGATTCCATGAGCTTATCACGATTTTGGTTTAGGATAGGTTCAAACTCTAAGGACACAAAACTTTTATCCGCGCCAGTATCAAACAACATGGATGCATATCGACCATTAATAAGGAACGTACCGTTAACCACATTGCCGTCAGCCCTAGCCTGATTAGCGTTGATATTGAAAGCTCTTCCTCTTGCAGGTGGAGGAGCTTGGTTCGCTTGATTCACCGGGTTGGCTTGGGCCTGAGCATGAATAATGTTTACCAACCTTGGACAAGTGTTTCTGAAATGGCTTGGGTCTCCGCAATTGTAGCAAGCCCGCATAGGTTGACCCATAGGATAATTGGGTTGGTAATATGTTTAGGCTAAATGTTGGGTGGGTGGATATAGTAGGGGTTGTTGGGCTTGACCCATTATTTGCTGATGGGTTTGGGTTGAAGGCTGGTGGCGGTTCGTTCGCTGAGGCATGCGGCAGGTTTGAACAGTATGACCTGCGCGACCACAGCCGGTGCAATGTTGGCAAGGATAATCAGGAGAATGGTGATATTGGCAACGGTTGCATTTTGGTAATGGGCCAGAGTATGGTCTTTTGTATGGTGCAGGTAAAGGGGCAACTTGGGTAATGGGTGCAGCAGGAATAGGGGAGTTGGTTTGTGTAACGGCGAAGTTTCTGGTGTTGCGCTTCCTCTTGTTAGCAAACTTAGAGGAAGAGATGGAATGGTTTGAAGTTTGACCCTCAACAGGGGCTTTCTTTTTCTCTTCTTTAAACTTCCCGTTGCGAATTCGATTCTCGGTCAGTTCAGTCGCTAGCTCCATAGCAGCTTCAAGTGTTACCGGTGAAATGATGAGAACTGAATCTTGAATTTTCGAGGGAAGTCCTCGAATATAATGCTCGATCAAACGATAAGTTGGGGTAAACAAATTAGGAACCATTTGGTTCAACTCTAAGAACCTCTTGTTATAGGTGGTGTAATCTCCCTCCTTCTGCTTTAAAGAATGATATTCGTCCTCCAACTTTTTAATTTCACTCCTAGGACATAAACGCCTAGTCATGATTTCCCTTAATTCCTCCCAAGTTAAGGCCATTGCATCATTAATTCCCCTCTTCCCTTTTTCAGTATTCCACCAGGTAAGAGCTACCCCAAATAGTCTTCCGGTGGTGTATCGAACCTTGCGATCCTCAGGACAATCGCAGTTGAGAAAAGTGTTTTCCATCTCCTCAAACCAGTGGAGGAGAGCAGTGACACCTTCGGTCCCTTCAAATTTAGGAGGATCACAAGACTTGAAATGTTTATATGAGCACTTGCTGGTAGGAGGGTTGCCGATGTTCTGTTTGTCTTGTTGGGGAGGGTTAGTAGGATTTGTAGCGAGGGCTTGTTGTACTTGGACCACAATGTCAGGCAGTATCGTGGCCATTTGTTTCGCGATTTGTGTGGCCAAGCGTTCCTGAGACCTTCCTGATCTTTTACCCCCTCGTTGTTGTCTGGACGACATCTACAGGAACATACATAAGAAGATTGTGAGTTTATGGAGTCTTTTTAGGTGTCATGTGTCTTTAAGAAAAATGAAAATAACATAAATATCAATAATGCAACTACATCCATAGGATGTCTTGGGTTTGCTCATGTTGGGCCTCAAATGTCCCCCATACCTTCACCTGTATAGTCATGTGGGCCCCCATGACTATTGGCTTGGTAGGATTCACATTAGTATTGGCGATTTAACACTTGCATCACCCGAATGCAAACCACAAAATATGTTTACGAGATGTATGGTCGGAATGTGTCCAGGTGTAGACACAATGACAACTCAAAGTGGGGTTAGCTCACACGACGTTTGGTATAGCATGCTTTGGCCTAATAGGTACTTCGTACTCTCATCGTTAGTCCCCAGGTAGGCAAACTGGTCCTTTATTTTGGATTTATACGAATGCCAGCCTAGACAGGACGTTCCGACTACCGGTACTGGTACCCTTCCAGTTACTACATGCCCGTCATGAGAACTCACTTTGATGAGATTTGAAAATACAAAAATCGTTGTAAGAGCAATCATGAAAATGATGTGATGTGTGCTTTCATGGGTATGATATGTTATGATAAGATGATTCATAATAGACATTATATGATAATATATACTTATGAACATGCTTGCATAACATTGAATGTAACATTTAACATAAAACATATAAACATCATGAAATTTGGCATGTAACACACAAAAATCTTATAAGTTTCTAATCAACTATAGTATAGGCTCTAAAGGTCTAATAACCTATCCTATATCCCTATAGTCATGGCTCTGATACCAACCTATCACACCCCGACCCGCAGCGGAATAAGAGTCGGGGCATAATTGGGTTATCACCAAAGCTCATGATATTTACTAATAGTTTTCATATTTATTAAAGTCAAAGTTACATTCCAAATAATCCAAACATGTCCATACAATACAAAGAAAATAACCAAATAAAATAGTTCCAAGGTCTAAATCATTTTATTCTTCTAGTCCAATCCTATGTGTTTCTGACTGCAGCTGGTTCACCTGTATCATGTGTAAAAATGGGGGTTTTTGGGTCAACATAAGTTGGCGAGTGAACCTTGTTAGATAAACATTTATTATTGATTTACTTGTTAGTTTATCAATGAAAAATTGTGCATAATCATAAATGAGCAAATGTAAATAATCAAGCAGTAGCAATAGCAATCACAACTATAACATACAATAACATATGATAGCATACATTAACATACCAACATCATACGATAATTAACATGAATGAAAATTGTGCGATAAAGGCTCAATCAAACGGAGCCAATCGTATTGCATGTACTGAAATTGATAAATGTCTGTGCGATCAAGGCTCAATCAAACGGAGCCGATCGTATGTTGGCACGCCAGGTTCACGCTCATAATGTAATGGGGAACTTGCTCAACGCTCATAATGTAATGGGGAGCGGCGGCCTATGAAATTGCATGTACTGAAAATAATAAATTGAATCTAACAATAACCACACAAACAGTTGAAACAAGCTGAATACACATGTTCATGATATGATGTATGCACAATGATTTAAATATAATATATAGCAAGACACATGATACACCCCAAAAACGTGATTAAAACGGGGAATTTGTAAAGATTCACTCACATTGGGTGCGTTGAATTGGAGATGGTGAGATGCGCACGAAATGGAAGAGCGGAACAACGAGAAATAACTAACCTAAATAATAGCAGGAAATTTAGTAAATGAGTGGATTTATTATAATAATGTTAATAAGGTTTTTAGATATATTTTTGTGAGTTTAAGGCTATTTCCTATCTTTAAAAACGTTATTTTTAAGTATTTTTAATTGATTTTTAAAATTAAATTAAATAAATAAAAATATAAAAATATATTGACTTTTTGGGTTGACCGTTGACTTTTTGACTTTGACTGGTTGACCGGTTTATTGTGTAATCGAAATGCGGAGGGTGAGGCTCGAACCCGAGACCTCCCATACACGTGCACACAGCTCTACCAACTGAGCTACGTGTCTAACCCGAAATAATTCTGTTTTTAATTATACTTATATATTAATTCAATTTATCCAAAATTCTTTTAATTTCAAAAACATTTTAAGTCATCAAACTGGTGCCAGTAACAGGTTTCGAACCCGGGACTTGTGCTTTAACATCACACACAGTCCACCGCTGGACTGTGTGTCTAACTTGGTTAATATACCAATTTTTATTATACTTAACAACTAACGTGGATTAACCCGGTTCAGTTTTAAACAAAAAAAGGCATTTTATTACATAGAGGGTGCGTGTATCAAGAATCGAACTCGGGACGTATGCGTGTTTTTGTTCGCACACAGTCCACCGCTAGACTGTGTGTCTAACCCGTTCAAAATACCAGTTTTAATTATTCTTATAATGTTATCGCACCAACGACAGGCAAAGGCCTGTCCACAAGAGAACCCCGAAACGAAAACCCTTCTACCTTTCATCTTCTTCGTTAGATTTTACAGGCAGAAGATTACATCGTTATATCTTGTTTAGTTCGATAGATAAACATTGTACAAACTAATATGAAATGGCAGAAACGATAATTAGAAGTAAACATACCGATGAACGGTTTATTTCAGGATTCCGGCAAGGTGTCGGTCTCTGTTTTTGTGCACTTCAACTGAACAAGACAATTAACCGTTTTGATTAGCTAATCGTGGAATTAAAGTGATAAACAAACGTTAACAGAGTGTTTGAATGTCTTTACCGATTCACAGATGAAAATAAAGATTTCCAGAACTTTTCCGGCGAACTGGTATTATCCGATAGTAGCGTCTGAATTCGATTTCAAGTGAAAGGTTTGAGTTAGAAATAGCTTAACAATTGTTAGACTACGACGGTATTGAAGGACTTACCGATTTGAGAAAAAATACGGTTTTTCGGCGAACTTGCAGAATTTTCCGACGAGTAAAATAAACTTCTCCGGTGGACTGTAAAGTGTGTGTAAATGAAATAGCAGGTTTGTGGAATGTTTCTGAGTCGCAAAAAGCTCTTTGATTACAGTAATTTAGATTATTGAGTAGTTTCGGTTATAAAACTCATCATCCTCAGAATTGAAGTCAATTCAAGTCTGAATTGATTAGAATCGTCGGTGCATCGGTTATAAACCTGAATTCGCGATTATTCAAACGTTTAGACGGCTGAATAGCCGATTTCGGTTTCTCAGTTGGCGCAACCGGTTCATCTAGGTTTGTATATAAGACTCATTTGTTTCCTAGAGTTAACAGAAAACAAACAAGTGGCGGAGTGGTTATGCGTGTGAGTGTTAAGTCTTTGAAGTTATAATCCGGCTGACCCGGGTTCGAGTCCCGGCAGCCCCAATTTATTTTTAATCACATTATTTATACTTTTTTATCAATTATAACTTTTATGGTTTAGTTTGTTTATTAATTATGTATCATTAAAAATTAAAATAAGCATAAATAGGCAATAAACATTTATAACTGAATATTCGATTACAAACGGAGCGGGTTTGGTAAAACCCGTTTTCAACAAATGTTACAGTTATTTTATTGATTTTTAAATGAATTTATAAAAAAACCAGTGATTTTTATCCTAAAATAGTTCAAAAATACAAAAAGAAACTCGTATTTTATGTTTTTTTCAACTTTCTTGTCGTAAAAACAGTTTAAAAGGTGCGATAATCGATTTGGAAACACAAGTCTTTTATTTAATAAAGAGTTAATTACTGTTTTCGTCCCTGTGGTTTGTCAAAAATCACTATTTCAGTCCAGTAGTTTAAAAATTACGATTTCAGTCCCTGTGGTTTCACTTTCGTGGCCATTTCAGTCCACCTCGCAACCATTTTAGTCCATGTACTTACAAAATAAATGGATTGAAGTGGTTATGAAAGTGAAACCAAAGGGACTGAAATCGTAATTTTTAAACTAATGGACTGAAATAGTGAATTTTGACAAACCACAGGGACGAAAACAGTAATTAACTCTTTAATAAATGTTTACTTTTGTGTTTTTCGGTTTGCGTTTTTGTGTTTTGTGTTTGTTTTGTAGAGATTCGCGCAGTTCTCCAATTTTACCCGTCCAAGACCGATCCGGTAGACGTTTCCTTGTATTTTCATGTTAATTTATGTATATTGAGTCAGGTCAAGTTTGAGTTAGTCCGTATTAGTCAATTTTGAGTCGGTTTTTGTTTAAAGTCGATATGATGCTTATGCTTTGCTTTGTTTGTGTAGGTTTGGGATGTACCGCCCGTACTTAATCTCCATTCGGGCGGGGATTTTGAGCATATATCATTATGTGAAGGGAAACCTTGGTTATTTGGATACGATCACGAATGGAATGGAATGGAATGGAATGCTATACGATCGTGTATGGTTGGATTGAAGACATGCGTAGTTGGCCCTGATTATTATCTTAACCAGCTCAGTCCTTTCCAATTCTTTTTTAGTCTTTTATTTTTCTTTTTAGTCGTCTACCATCATATAGTGGGAACAATGTAGCTTTTAAGTGTGTGGATGAAAGATTGTTGACTTAGGTAGTATATTGAGTTTGTTTCATTGTTTTTACGTAGTTTTTCCTTATTAAAAAAATCCAAAAAATGTCCTTGATTTTCGTGCAAATTAAATGGAAAATGATAGAAAAATTGAGGGTATGGTTTTAAATATTATAACAGAAAAAAGATAGAATATGCATTGAGTTATGGGATGTGTTGGTAGGCCCAACCGACAAGAAGAGTTTCTTAGGATTGTAGGTAATATAAATTGAATAATTCTTGAAGTCTTGTGTGTTTTCGCCTTAGGAGAAATTGGGCGAAACTGTCGAAAAATAGTGAACCATTATAGATTTAATAAATTTTATGTAAGAAAAATTATATTTCACAAATATAGCACATCCCTTCTTTTAATGAGAAAAAAATCCAAAAGTGATGGCGCTCAACAAATTCCATAATTCCATCATATGAGCTTATTAAATATGGAGTTTGAGCCTAAGTGTCAAATGCCGAGTTACAACTTGGTTAAAACACCACTGGTAAAAGACTTATGTGCTTAATTAAGAAAGCTAAACCAGATGTGCCAATTCGAGTCGCAACACCACTAGGTGAGGTTCTGATAAAAATATATGCTCATACATCCGTCATTCATTCATTAATCACATGTGTTCAAATTTTAGGTACATGAAAGTTTTTGTTTATGGTGGTAGAATAAATCTAAATAGTTTATCCTGAGCTTTGATTGCTTCAGACGAGATTAAGTAGAGTTGTAGCTTTTGAGTGTGAGATACACAATAGAAAATAAGATTAAAAGATATAAACATAAATAACAGATTGAATTGTTGGTGTTTGGGTTTAGGTGGACAAATATACTAACAATCTTTGCTTGTGCGTTATAAGTCTACTTTTTGGCCTTTAGACTTTCATATAGCCCAGAACCTGTATACGCCATTCTCTAAACTCTTTTGCCCCGAATATAATTTAATAAGAATAGGGTGGCCCTCCAACACTATTTGATAGACTTCACCGTCTCCTTGTTGCTGGAGAGAAATGTTGGATCCATTGACAAGTTGATATTACCCCAAACTTAATCACGAATTCAGAATTCCCAATTGGCTACAAACAAACAAATTGTTGCAGTTTTCTTAAACAATCAAGTTGGATCAGTAATTACAATGGAAAGCTGGAATCAAAACTTTGATAAAAATCCAAAAACAATCGGATTGTTATATAACTCAAAATTTGTACTTGGCCATCATATTAAAGCTATATGATAAGTGGAAAAACATACCGGTATTAAAGCTTAGAAAAACGTCATAATTGTCAAAGAGAAACTTAAAGTTAAGCTTGAACTGAAAAATGAAATAAAAGAAGAAAAAAAAAAGAATTAGTAGAGGTGATTTAGTGTTGTACATGCAAAACAAAAACTAACCCATTAAAGGAAAATACCAAGGTTGGAGAACTCGCTCGTCGCTAGTCGGCCGGTGAAGTGGGGACTAGCGACTACTCGGGATTACTTGGAATTAATCAGGATTAATCGGATCGGGTTTTTTATATATAATTTTCAGTTTTATGTATAAATATATACATTTTTATAGGTAAATATTTTAAGTAGCTAGGTTTTAAATCTTACTCAACTCATTTATTTAAGTATACATGATTAATTGTTGGAATTCATATGATTTGGTTGGAACTGACCGCAATATAGAGGTTTTGGTCGGAATATACAGGTTTTTTGTTGGAATCGTCGATTTTTTTGCTGGCCTAGTCGGACCTAGTCGGTTAATGAACCGATTTAAGAAAAATTACTCGGTAACTGGACGACTAGCGATTAATCGCCGACTAATCGTCGCCTAGTCGCGATTTTTACAACACTGGAAAATACATAGTGTGACAGATTCAATAATTTGAATTTAGAGTTGAAGTATTTCTTATCACAAAGGTTTAAGTATCAGTTTAAGGTTAAATTGAAGAAGAAAATTAGACGAACATATATTAAAGTCTATAAATTACTTTTCAAATAAGTGATTTAATATCCATTATATCATCAATCAAATCTGATTATGAAAACTAAAAGCTTGATAATGGTCTAATTCACTACTAGTTAAAAACTTTGTAAAAACCACTTGTTTGTTATGAAATTTCTATTTAGCTTATTGTTTGCTTCGTCTTCGTTCATTTAGGATTGTATACAAATGCGTACAACGGTGCAAGTGAGTTATGAGTTCTTTTTGGTAGCTTATTCGCGAAGCAAAGTCAAGAGAGAAAGGTGGTAGCTCTCCATGCAAGCTATTCTAGCAAGTCTTATGTGGACGACTAGTAGGACATGCAGTTCTCCCCTTAGCCTTAGGGCAGGCACGAAATCAATTAACAACTTCTAAAGAACAGAGGACGACTTAAGACAGCAAGAACGGCCAAAAAGAAGTAAGTCACTTGCAAGCCCAGGAAGAATGAAAAGAAATCGATGAATGTGTCCCGACCAAGCAACGAAGAAGCGCTAGCAGATGAGATTGGATCTATATAGACTATGAAACACAGGGAAAGACAGTCTTGGGGGTCCCCAAAACAGAGTGAGAACTAGCCCTTTGAGGAGCTCTCTAAGTTGTCTAACTCTCTATTACATATGCAAAGGGAAACCAGGTTCAATAGCCGGATAGAGTAAGAAAACAACTAAATAGAATTGAGTACTTGCTACGGGTGAAGGAGTAAAGAGTTTCAAGAAAAAAGCTCCTTAATGCGACTGCGGGAAGGTTGTTCCTGCTACATTTCGCTGGGGAAGAAAGAAGGAATTGAGTCCTTTCACATTATCACGGAAAAAGGGGATTGCCTCTAGTCAATTTTGACTGGAAAAAAACACTCGAACGTGAGAGCAAGGGATCACCCAACGAATGGACGAGCTCAAAGGGGGGAGGAGAGAGGGGGCAAGAACCATGTTTTCAGAGAAGTGGCGGTCCGAATCTGAACTGCGAGAAATAACTGACTAAGCCGTGCCATAAGGGTCATTCTCCAAACGGGACGCCTTTAGGTTGTTAAAGTAGGTTGGGTGACAGATCAGCCATAGGAGTACTCCGGGATATAAACCAGGGCAACAAAAGTGGAGCATACGGCGATGCCGCCCGTTTTCATTTCGTGGAAGTCCCCGGCAGAGGAAAGGGTTGTAGGTGATGGCGCTTCTGCTTCTTATCTAGAGAGGGGAGCTGAAATCCTTTCTATGAGCTCGTGCGTGGCAGCTGGTATAGATGAAGAAAGGCGGACCGCTTGAATGGGACCTATTCTCTTAATAGGCGGCAAAGCGGAATAGAAAAGCACGGACGAGCCACATGCAGGGAAACTTGCACGTGTGGTTCTGGGCCGGGGACCGGTATACTGTACTAATATGTGTAGGTCCCCGTAATTCGAGTGAGATTGTCATGGCGCAAAAGCAGATATGTTGGTGTGCTTCCTGCTCGCGAGGAAAGAAAGAAGAGCGACAAGGTTAAGTTCAGATTTGACTGTTTGCAGCATGGGAGCAGATTACCCAAAAAATACCTGGGAGATTTGAGGTGCAGGTGGTGATGAACACCCCGGGGTATGCGCTAGCGCCCTTGACATTGTTTTCGGGGGCTTTGCTAGAATAGATCCGGTACTTTAGAGTCGTCAGAAGTAAAACATATTGTCATTGTGTCGCCGGAAAGTCGAGAGAACGATAACTATATGAATCTATCGTTTTTGGGTGCTCAACTGAGGTCGTACACGACTGCGATTAGTGGTGGAAACGGAGGTTGGAGAGAGGAGAGAGAGAGTTGAGATGGTGTTGTGAATGGAGACAACTCATTGTATACGTTTATAAAGAAACTATTCATGTATATGCCAAAAGTACATGTTTTAAAGGAAACTTGTTAAACCTTGCAGTATTCGTACCTCATGCTTTTAATGTGATACCTGATAGCTAACAGATTACTTGCATTATATTGATCACAATTTGCATCAAATGTATGGTAATGACTTACAAGTTTGTTAGACATAACATGTACAATGTTCTAGTAACTATTTTTTTAAAACAAACTTACTCCTATAACTACACCTTATGGGATTTTAACCCTCAACCTCTTGTCATGGTTGTAAAAATCCTGACTAGACGCCGATTAATCCTGTAATATATACATTCTATGATAGTTAGATAACTAGTCTAAGGGTATGAATGGTTAAGCCCGAAAAAGAGACTTATGAAGCAAGACATACATGATTTAGCCATTGAGGGTCATTGAAACCAGGAGGTTGTTGTATGTAAATTGTTTCGTTTAGACTACTCAGAATAAAAACATTCTGAACATTCATATGGTGGAGTGACCATTTATGAATTACCACAAGATAGAGAACAACCTAAATAATAGTCGATTTAGTGACCGAACTGAATCTCATGAAAGTCAATCCCGGTTGTTGCTGAAATCCTTTAGCAACTAGGGGTGTTCAAAAAACTCGTGGCTCGCAACTCGCTCGAAAAAAGCTCGGCTCGAAATTGGCTCGGTTGTAAACGAGCCAGCTCGGCTCGAGCTCGAGCTTGGCCTGGCTCGGCTCGTTAGCCGGCTCGATAAGGTTTACATTCTTCATTTTTTTGTTCCACATTGCTAAAAAGAGAAAAACTAAAGAGTGACTCCCCTATAAAAGATGACAAAGACAATGTACAAAGTGAATTAACTATGTATACTTGTATATTTAGCCATTTGGTAAAATTAAATTGCAATTATGGCCTTAGTCTATGAAGAGTTCTATTTTTTAAGGCATTTTAATTTAATTAGTAAATTTTGCGGTTTTTTGTTGGTTCAAGCTGGATCGAGCCGAGCAAGCTCGAATTTTAATCGAGTTGAGCTCCAGCCTCAAATCATGGCTCGATTTAAAATTCGAGCTCGAGCTGGGTCTGGCTCGGCTCAACTCGGCTCGTTTACAGCCCTATTAGCAACACTCAAGTCGCGTAGCGAGTGATAGTGTCATTGCTATTACGCTATAAGTTGTAAAGCCACACCGAGTGATAGACTGGTAGTGTCACTGCTATCACACTTTAATTTGTAACCCACTTACAATCAACAACATTAGTCTTAGACAGAAGAGACAAGAAACTATGTTGCGTTTGTAACAAGCGTAGAGTACCATTCCGTAATGCTTAATGCGAGCAAGGTAAGAAAGGAATTTACTTTTTGGGTTCAACTAATATTGAGGATGTGAGCTACGATATTGGGTGGTGGCGAGGGTGTGGGAAGTTGTGAAGGTTGAGGACGATGAGTGGGAGAAATCAGAGGATGAGTCAGAGGAAGTGGAGGTGGTGTGGTGTGGTGTCGGTAACCACATAGTGTAACGTCGAAGAAGTGTAAGGACGGTAGTGGAAGGTGAGAGTGGTTTGTCGATGAAGTAAAAACAAGAGGATTCTTCATAAAATCATTCACAATAAGCAATGTAATGACGCTTTATAGATAAACAAGACATCATTATCCGTGAGTAAAGTATTGTAGCCAAAACAGACAGATGGGGTTGACTGAA
The DNA here is from genome assembly GCA_947069175.1 of Scalesia atractyloides. NCBI lineage: Eukaryota > Viridiplantae > Streptophyta > Magnoliopsida > Asterales > Asteraceae > Scalesia > Scalesia atractyloides. The sequence goes on along the minus strand of CAMTDV010000005.1, from coordinate 99,171,060 downwards.
AATCCATTTTGACAGTTATGAGACGAATATAAAGGAAAACCATGGCAGACAAAGACCTGCTGAAAGGAGCAATCAAGAACACCTTCGAATAGATGTTCAAAAAGAGACATTGATCGATGAACATCGGCATGCGATTAATTAGGTAGACAGTTGTATCAATGCAAAATGCAAAATGCTAGAAGCATTGAAGGACATGATCATACAGAAATGCACAGTTAATGTACAATAAAAACCAAAAGCCAAAACCAACACACCAAGTGAAGTAAAAAACATCCATAAAAAGCAAAAAAGATGCCTACAATTTATATTCATGCATACAAAATAGCTTAAGCATCCACTACTCCTATCTTTTAACAAGGTTTTTTGTGAACTGGACATAAACTTGTTTATCTAACAATAGATTACAGACAATTAAAAGAGACCCAACACTACATGATGGCAAGAACTAAAAGATTAATAGAAAATACCAATTATGCCCTTTGTTGTGTAGGTGATTTTCAACACGATTACTCTGATGCTTCTTTTCCGGTTTCCTCAGCTTCAACTTCTTCAACAGCCATTTTTGCAAGTTCTTCCTTGACAATGGATTTTAAAGTCGCCTTTCTTGGTGTGAGATCGGTATTGAATCGTTCGTCTGAAGGAAAAAAAAACATGACATCAGATATTACCAATACTTTTTCTGCTGTAAGGACGTTACGGTCAAATATAAAAAAATGGTGGACAAGGGTGGTCAACTGGGAAGGTCTGGCTATGAGTAAACTTCCGTTATTGTTTTATTAAGAGTCAGAACTACAATAACAAAAACTAACTTTTATGATGATGAAAATCTGAAGTGTTTTAAATAAATAAAAAAATGGAAGGTTTTAAAAATCTAAGTATATCCTTTAGCTTAACCTGATTAACCGTTTAAGATTAGAAAAAAAACAGCACAAATCAACCGATTTTCTATATGGATCAATACTGTCACCTCTACTAGCAAAATGCAAAACTATAACGTTTGAAATGAGAGTGGAGAGTGCTTACTAAGCATTTTGAGAATGTCCGTAAAGGTTACCTGCAAAATAAAGGCAGAAATGCAACATAATCAATGCTCAGATCAAGCTAATTTGGTTGATGCCATATTTGTATTCAGCAACCTATTCTGTCAACTGGCAACCTAGATTAGATAGGTGTTGTACATAGAGATCAAGAAAGATTCATGTCTGAATTGCCTTTATGGCCCAAGAAATATATTCCTTTTTTATTTATTTATCAACAGATAAAGTTAGCTTATATATCCCTTTTTCATGTTCTCTCTGTCTCTCTCTCTCTCTCTCCTCTCTCTCTCTCTTATATATATATATATATATAAATTTAGTTAGTAGATAATTTGATTATACAAAACAAAACTGTAGATTTGAAAAGACAAAAGAGTGTCACTAAAATAGTAGGAAAACCTAAATAGAATATATAAAAAGAATAGATTGTTAGTTACTTCCAATATTGATAATCAAATCAATACCAATGTCTTTCGATGAACTAATGCAACTGATTCTTACCGTATTGAGATCAGCTTCTTTAAGGATCTCACTTGTTGCAGTGTTGAGTTCCTCATCACTAGGCTCTAGCTTTTTTTCTTTTGGTGCCTCCTCTTTCTCAGCATTTTTCACTTCTACAAAAGAAATGAACAGCATACATCACGTGCAATGAGGTTGGTTGCTAAAAACAGTAATAAATTGAAACTTGTATTTCTAAAATCGACAATTTAATTTACCAGTTTTCTCTTTGGAAGTCAAAGTCTTCTCATCAGCCACATGATTTTTTTTCTTCCTAGAAAAAGTCTTTGTCGGAGGTTGACTTTCATCCTTTGATTTTGACTGAATTGTAGGTGAAAAAGTCTTTGTCGGAGGTTGACTGTCACTTTGATCCTTGGATTTTGACTGAATTGCAGATGATCCGGTTGCGGTTGGAGTTTTCTTTTGAGGAATAGATTTCTTTGGCGTTGCTTCTTTTTTTGATTTACTTTTTGAAGCTGATTCCATCTTGGAAGGAGGTTTTTTAGAATCCCGTTTACGCTTCTTACTGTCTTCTTCCACAGATTCAGGTTCAGACACATGTTCTTCGCTTTCAGATTTTGCAGGATTAGATTTCTTTGGTGTCGCTTCTTTTTTGATTTACTTTTTGAAGCAGATACGGTCTTGGAAGAAGGTTTTTTAGAATCCCGTTTGCGCTTCTTACTGTCTTCTTCCACAGATTCAGGTTCAGACACATGTTCTTCGCTTTCAGATTTTGCGGACCCGCCATTCACGTCCTGATGTTCATTGTTTCCATCCTCTTGTTCTTCTTCTGAGTCTTCAGTCTCTGGAGTTCCCTTTTGTTCTTTAGATGTACTTTTACTTCTACTTCTACTTTTCTGCTTTTGCAAAAATGCCACGTCAGCAAAAGTAGGTTTTTTTCAAGAAAACCATTTGCAAATAAGTGACTGTACCTTTGATGAGACTTTTGAAGGTGTAGTATCAGAAGTTGATGCACCTTTTTTGTTCACACTCTTGCGTTTGTTGCCTTTGCTTGACTGAAAACATGCACATATAAAGAGAATTTCAAATGTATGCACTATATCTTTACACGATTTAGCGTAGAAAGAACATGTTTTTGTAATATGCTAACACCAAATTCATTTCAACTCCAATGTATGCATAAAATTCTTTTACACCAGGTACTTACATTTACATATATGTTTCAAATTTCCAACAAAATAATTATATTCATCAAACTCAAAACAGACAATTCTTATTTTATTTTGTATAATTGTATTTACTAAAATAGTTAAATATTTACTTAAATTTTATTAACAATTATAATTGAATGATAAATTAATTTTAAAATAAAGAGATTGCTTTAATAGTATACTTATTAGAAAAAGTAAAGTACACGGATGATCCCTATGGTTCACCAAAATTTTGGACTCCGTCCCTAGCTTTCCAAAAGTACACAGATGGTCCCTGTGGTTTGCACTTTGTAACACATCTAGTCACCAGCCAACAAATCTAAAGGATTCAGCAGGTCCAAGTTATAGACTAAATGTGTTACAAGGTGCAAACCACAAGGACCATCCATGTGACTTTTGGCAAAGTTGGGGACTAAATGCATTACAAAGTGCAAACCACAGGGACCATTTGTCTACTTTTAGAAAGCTAGGGACCTTATCCAAAATTTTGGTAAACCACAGGGACCATCGTGTACTTTACTCTATTATAAATCATTTTTCCTTTTTCCTTAAATATTAAATAAATCTGTGAATTATGAAAATTTGGTGTGATGAATAGTGTTATACCAAAAAATTACACCATTTTGGTATTTTTGGGGCAATAGTTGGAGATGGTCTAAGAGATGATAAGAGTATGCAAGCAATTTTTGAAGTTAAGGCTGAAATGACTTGCCTGTTCTTTCTCTGCAAGCAACACACTAGTTGTGGCATGTGGAACCAACAAAAAGTCAATTAGTTTTGCAATAACCTCTTCCTGCGTGCAAAAATATAAAAAGAAATTGTCATGATGGTTTCCAATAAATTATTAGTTATAATAAAGAGGTGCACTTATTGAAAATAGCTTAATAGTTATGTGATCTCCACATACATTATCCTTTAAATAATAAAGTATTGCATTAATGCAACAATCTGAACCTTTGGAAAAATGGTTTAGGAGGCCATATACATCAAACATAGACTTCAACATTCCTTATTATCTATTTTATTTATTTGACCCGTTTGTGATAAAACGCAATCCAACTTTTTGAGTGTAGACAAAAATTCATTTATTTGACCCAGTTGGTCCGTTTACTTAAAAATGGGTCAGAATAGCCAACTCTTGATGTGATGAATCGATTAGCTGTGGCAAAACTCTTTGTAGTATGGACATCGTTCGTTTTAACAATTATATATATAAAACACACACACATAAAAATCACAAAAGCTTAGAATAACAAAATAACCAAACAAACCTTTTTTGCAGTGGTTCTGGTAATTGGTACGTCAAGCAGATCACAGAACTCAAACAGCTTCTCCTTAGGGAACTTGTCAAGCTTTTCGTGCACTTTAGTTTTTTGCTTTTCCTGCAATGATAACAAATATCTAGCTAGTAAATCTTAGTCATAACAATCAATATGAATATATGAATACTTGTATACTTGACCCATGGAGTTCATCAACAACTTAATAAGTTGGTATCAAGAGGTGGCAATTTTATCTCTGACACGTCAAACAGGTCAAGTAAAAAACTACCTTAGAAGGAAGTGGGTTGAAAATCTCGTGATGAAGATTTTTACCAAAGAAGTATATTTATAATTGATAGAAGATAAACTTGGTAATGTTATTTGATAGTTGACAACTTAACATGCTATTTCATTTATATAAATTTTAAATGCAAAATGTGTTTCGACTTTCACCTGAACCCTACACCCATTGCAGCCGATGAAAAAAAATCCCGTTTTGACCTGTTACCCAACCAGTTCATTTTGCCACCTTTGATCACTTACATTCATACCTGCAGTGAGTCCTTTACTCCTTTATCACCAACTTAAAATTTTGTACCATATTTAGTATCATATTCATAGTATGTATCTTAAATATCGCAGATCTACGTGCATATATATTCATTCTTCATACATAATGGGTGTATGTTTCTAACATTATTTGACACATATTGCTCCTAGGCTTAGCCGGTTACAATTCAAGGTAGGAAAAATGGTTCTAAACAAGGGTGACGTAAACAACGAGTTCCTTTTACCTCATTTTCATGCCAGACAAAGCCAGAAAAACGCAATATATTACTCTTGATTTCCTGGGCCTGCAAGTCAACCAAAACAGTCCTTCAGTCTAAGGAGAAATAATATTTGAAGAAAACTTCCATTGTAAGCAAATGAGATGCCATGATGAAGTATCTATCTATGCAGTTAATACGGTAAAATATCGGAAGTCGTCAAGGACCGATATTTGAGATGTATAGGTTATCTCGGTGAGATATCGGTGGGATATCATGCAGAATTTATATATATATAGCAATTTAACACTAATAATTCAGTGAGATATCGTGATACATCGATTATATCGGTCAATATTGCCGATAATATTGGTGCCTAGTAATATCGGTACCGATATTTGACACCGATATTTTACTAGGGGACCGATATAACCAATATGTCACCGATATTAACTGCATAGGTATCTATAAATAGCAAATAGGTCGGATGACGTAGAAACAGTCATATAACACTTAAACACAAGAGAACCTTGGATTTTGAGAATATGCCTATTGGATATACTTTAAAGTTTGAACACATTCATGAATTGAAGCTCAATTACCTTTCCTCTCTTTACAAATAAAACAGTATGGAGCAGTTTTAGTGTGTCATCAGCCACCTTCTTCTTTGATAGCTTGTAAGCAACTGAAATGTAGGACACAGATCGGAAAAAAAAGTTATATAAAAAACCTTCAGCCTCCAATGTAAACGACAAAGAAAACTTCTAGCCAATCAGAGGCATTAACAAAAAGATCAGAAACCCTAACAGTATTATGTGAACTAACGCAAGCTGATCATAGAAGGAACTTTACACACAAAGTTTTCTTTCCCTAAGTTTAACAATTTAACAGTTAAAACTCTCTACAGCGTAAAAAGGATCTTAGAGATCTACGTCTACCATATATCTTAATGACGAATAAAAACAATATCGTAATTTGAGATTTTTTCCATATCTTAACGAGGAATGAAAATAAACCAAGTGGTTATTCATGACTTTTTCAATACTCTTTCAAACGGAAGATATTGTTTAATAGAAGAAAATCCATATGGGGTGTTCAACATTCAACTTTAACTCAAAGAAACGAAAATTCCGAAGCTATTCAAATTCCTGAAATCAAATTCAGTGTTAAAATTTGTTGTTTTTATATCTCAGTTACTATATTTCCTAATAATCCCAATAATCTATTATCTTCTATAGATTTTCAAGCATGCAACAGCGAGTGATCGAAGATCGAAATTCCAAAAGGGAACACATTTATAACCATAAAGATATGAGTTAGCTTCAGCTAATGACCTTGATCATTTAATTACTTTGTACAAAACAAATAAAGAATAATAATTAGCTAATAGCACACTGCAAACAAAAGGTAAGTGGACAAAATCAATAATACAACTGGTAAGAATCCTAATCTTCTTCTAGACTTGACATAAAAGGAGAACCAACGTAATTAACATTAACTGAAGCGAACCAGCACCACAACTTCAAGAATAATAAAAAAGAAAGATCAAAAACTTAACTTAAACAAAAAAATGTATGACATTAATATACCAATAATAACTAAACGAAGATCCAAAGAAATTTCCTAGATTATGAAAATTTCTTCCGGCTTTTCAACAGGTTGATTAATCTTTACCAAATACGATAATATACATAGAAGGGTACCACAAATTTGATTATTAAAATATAGAAAATGCTAAACATAACCGAGCGAACCATAGCGTGGTTAATTTTATCTGTGTAAACACATAGTTTACAACAACCATAAATTGGTTGAGGATCACTCCTTTTCTAGACAAAAAAATAATTATATGGCATATTTTAGTTGTTACCCATATCCCAAAGGGCTATGTTTAGCAAATCCCTTAATATAATGCAAACCAATATCGCTAAGTCGCTATCAAAGGATAAATACAATAACAAGTTTAAAACTTTACCATTTGGGATATCTTTCAAAGCGGTACCACGTCCCTGCATGGCATTATAACAACAATACATAAATTAGTCAAAAAGGGAACGGCGTGCCTCATCAATTAAAGACGTAAACGACAAACAAAGTCTTAAAATAAACTTAACAACACCTTTTCAACATGAAATTCCTTGGAAGTATCCTGATCGATAATTGCAACCAATCTTTCGACAGATTTCCGCTCCCTTACTGGTCGGTCAATTGTTGGACCAATAGGAGTCTTTGGCTCGTCATTTTTCTTTTTCTCTTCAGTTTCCTTCTTGTTTTTGCCTTTTTCTCCGCCACTCTTCTTTGTTGCATGTTTTTTGGATTCACCCTCTTCTGAATCAGCATTTTCGGCTACTTTATCATCACGTTGCTCGTCATCAACTTCCATTGCGTCACTCTTGGCTTCTTCTTTCCTTTCATCATCCCCTTCTTCCTTGCTATCCATCACCTCTTTCTCTTCTTCTTTGTCATCTTTACTTACTTCATCATCTTTTTGGTCAACGTTGACTTCAGTTTTATCCTTCACCTCATCTTGTGTCTCCTCAACTCCCTCCTTTTTCTTATCTTTCTTCTCACTTACGTCATTGTTAGATTTAGTGGGCAACACAGTCCCATTAGCCACTGCCTCGCCACCTTCACTGGTCACCTTTTCCTCGCCCATAACTGAATATATCAAATATTCAAATTAAAACAAACCGGCCGTCAGAAGTCAACCACATATACGTAGTACGATACTCTTTAAAAACATCTTTAAGCCAATTACCAGCTGATCCTACGCGTTCAGTATGACATAAATGATAAAACTACATCCGGCCTTATCGTGCAATTTAGCAGTGTTCTTTCACACATGCGACATGCTTACCAATGAAGGCAGTATACTCTCTAAGATTACGCGAAGAGTTAACCTAATTTCAATTTATTTACCAATCATAGCAACATCTTTGGTAAAAATCACATTTCTATGATTGTATAAAAAAACTTTAAATATAGATTGTTGTTCTGTATAAATGCTTGAAGTTCATTATTACTTTGTTCAATTAGCTTCACTAAGGTTTTCACCTCTCCTACCAACCATGATCCGGATTTATCATTAACATGCAAAAAATGCACTCACATAAAAACATTCGCAGATCAGATCAATTATCAAACCTAAAATCAGCATATTTAATTCAAATTATCATCGCCAACTAACAACAAGACATAATTAAATAACGCAAAAACACGCGATTCAACAAAACAACGCCAACTAATCAGTCAATTCAAAACAAAAGTTTGAAATTCTTCATAATTTATAAACAAACCCTGAGAAAACAATGCAACTTCTATGTATAAATAATCAAGCATTCAAGTACCAGATCCCGTAATCAATAACATAATTGAACAAACAACAAGTAAAATCACCAAAAACTTCGAAATTCTTCGTAATTCATAACACACCCTAAGAAAACAATGCAACCTCTACATCTAAACAATCAACCATTCGAGTAACAAATCACATAATCAATAACTTAATTGAACAAACAAGTAAAATCATCAAAAACTTACGTAAACTACAATAAAAACTTCGAAATTCTTCGTAATCCATAAACAACCCTAAAAAAAACAATGTAACTTCTACGTCTAAATGATCAAACATTAAAGTACCATATCACATACAAACAACACGTAAAAGCATCAAAAACTTACGTAAACTACAACAAAAACTTCGAAATTCTTCGTAATCCATAAACAAACCCTTAAAAAACAATGTAATTTCTACGTTTAAATAATCAAACATCAAAGTACCAGATCACAAAATCAACAACTTAATTGAACAAGACACAAGTAAAATCATCAACAACTTACTTAATTAAAACAAAAACTTCGAAACTCTTCGTAATCCATAAACAAACCCTACGAGAACAATACAAAATCTACATCTAAATAGTCAAACACGAGAATAACAGGTCACATAATCAACAACTTAACTGAACAAACAAGTAAATTCATCAAAAACTTACGTAAACTACAACAAAAACTTTGAAATTCTTCGTAGTCCATAAACAAACCCTAGAACAACAAGGCAACTTCTACATCTAAATAATCAACCACAAGAGCACCAGATCACATATTCAACAACTTAATTGAAAAACTAGAAGTAAAATCATCAAAAACATACGTAAACTAAAACAAAAACTTCAAAATTCTTCATAATCAATAACAAACCCTAGGACAACAATGCAACTTCTACATCCAAATAATCAAAAATTTGAGTAACAAATCACGTAATTAACAACTTAGTTGAACAAACAACAGGTAAATTCATCAAAAAATTACGTAAACTACAACAAAAACTTCGCAATCCATAAACAAACCCTAGCACAAGAATGCAACTTGTACATCTAAACAATCAAACATTCGAGTAACAATTCACGTAAATCAAAACTTAATTGAACAAAGTAGAATCAACGAAAACTTACGTAAATTAGGGCTGAATTGGAACTAGAAGAAGCTAATTTGAGTTTAATTGAATAAAGGGGGCTAGAGTGTTGTGTGTGTGATGTGATGTGATGTGATGGGTGGTACTTAGCTAGCAGCGCGAGCGTATCGGACTTCAAATACGGATTTTAAATGCGTTTAATTGCCATGTCATATGTGACACTGGGCGGGCTATCCAGATGCTTGATGGACGGCTGATGTATGATTACTATTTACTTCTTAAATTTGACGGTGGATCTTGACTTTGATGAGATGAAGGTTTGCCCAAATATACTAGAGGTCACTCCATTAATGGTATCAATCATATTATATCATATTATAATATATTATATCTATTATATCATATTATAGTAACAGGGTGTCCGGGTGATACGCAGGGGACAACAATTTACATTACGGTACTTGTTTTAGGTGTGCAAACAAGCCGAACTCGATTAACTTACATAATAGACTCGTTTAGACTCGAGAGTTCGATAAGTGAAACTTAGATGGTTTACTAAACAGGCTTACTTTTAGGTTCAGGCTCTGCTCATAAACAAGTTTAAATAAGTTCGGCTAGACTCGTTATTAGACAACTTAAAATAAGAGAGGTAAATGTTATTAAATATTATTAAAAACTAATGTTACACTAAGGCTCCATAAGGCTGGACGAGCATGATTAGCTTCACATGCCAAGTTCGGATTGATAAATAAACGAGCTTTATTTTAAGCTTAAGCACGGCGCGAGCTCGATAAAGTTTGATTTTTTCGAGCTTTTTCTCGGGCCGATCTCAAGTTGCTCGACTCGTTTGCACCCCTAGTAATAAGCGAAGTCATGGGTTAGTCCATTTCATTGTGGTGTGCATGGTTTTATCGGTTCAGTTATTAGCCTGAACCGAAGTCATCGGTTAGTCTATTTATTAACCAGTTGGTTTTCGGTTAATCATTTGGTTAATTCGATTAGATTGAGGGTTATTTATTTGGTTCGTTTAATTTCAATTAATAGCCAAAACAAATATTGGAATAAAATTTTGCTTAAAAATACATGAAATTGATGTGTAAATAAATGAAATGGATGTGTAAATACATAAAATGGAGATCTAAATACATGAAATGGAGGCATAAAATATGATATACATGAACAGAGGGTATAAAAACTAAAAATATATAAAAATACGGATAATCGATTCAGTTCGGTTAAATTTGGTTAACCGAGGCCACAAAAATGAGAGTCGGCCTTTGGTTACTTTGGTTTTCGGCTAATCGGTTTTCGGTTAATTCAGTTTTTTGTTGATTTCGGTTCGGTTTCGTGTTTGGTGAACAATTCAGTTATTGTCCACTTATAGACACATCTAATCACGTGACTTATTAAAACAAATTTAAAATTAAAAAAAAACTATAGGCGTACTATACTCAAATTAAAGAGAATAAAATGTTTGTTTTTTGTAAAATTTTTTAAAATAATATTTACGTACGAAGAAGTTATGGTCGTTTAAAAATCGTGGAGGTAGTTAGTTTTTTACAAGGGAATAAAAAGTAAATACTAACTCATTATCTATAATTTGGTTAATGATGACGGAATTAAAGTATAACTAAAATGGTTAAAGATGACGGAATCTAGATGGTAAAAAGCCTGAGTCCGACGAGTGTAACCAAAATCTGAAGTATCCCTATGTGACATGTTGATTTGTTATCTTAGACAACGAATCAATAAATAGTATATATTGCATCAATGTGTCAATAATAAGTGGCGGATACATAAGCTTTTGTTACGATGGGCAAAGCATAAGTCGGGTTGGGTGATTGGGTTTAAAATAAGGGCGTGTGAAAGGGAATAACAAATAATTATAAAAGAGTAAAGTTCAATTTGCGTCTGTGTGGTTTGGTGACAAAGAACAAGCAACATAGCAACATTGAATCCCCAATTTTTTTGCACTTTGTGCACTGTGTTATCAAAATCTAATAGTTGCGAGAGCAACCTGAAACATTTACACTCTTAGACTAAGGGGCATGGGGTGGTGGATTGGATCATCGATTGCCACGCGAGACACGGTTCTCATGATACATCATCCCCTTCCCAAACCACGGTGATTCACGTGGTTTAATCCATAAGAACCATGACCCTCTTGCTTGTTTCCATGAGTGACCATAATTTGTCTATACCTGGGAATACAAACAATATATCCTTTAGGTAAACCAATATTTGGAAAGAAATTCCAACATATCGTTAGATTATTTTGTAACCACATAAAATAATATTAAGAAATTTGAACTCATAAGTACAACATGCTTCTGATCACATTTGAGAACCTAACACATACTTAGATCACCTATAAAACCGTTTCAATATACAAGCCCACGAGTGATCTTAATGTCAAAAATAGAATACTTTTAAGAAACCTCCATAAATAACAAAAAAAATTTATGTAACCATCTAATCATCACTGGCAAATGTTTGAAACTCAATACTGCCCTGTGCGCGATACAAAACGTCACACAAATGAAAAATGATATCATCTACAATCCAGGAATTCTAACGCTTTAGCCGAAGGTGTTAAACCGTGTTGAGAAAGGTACTCGGGATTACAGAACTTGCTTAAATGCCTCATCCCACTATCACACAAAATTGTTACAATAGTATGACCCGGGCCTAATAATCTCGCTAGTCTCACAGCTCCAACACAGTTCATTGCTGAAGAACTTCCAATAAAAAGCCCATCATTCTTTAACAGGAATCTGATCAATGAAAGAAGCATTAGGCTTTGAAAAAAGAATAATGACTACAGTCAAATATTACGAGTACGCTAATTGTACCACCAAAATTACCAAAATACATATTAATTTTTAGAGTTAAATGCCATTTCAGTCCCTATTGTTTGGGTCATTTTGCCAGTTTAGTCCAAAGGTTTCATTTTTTCGTATGTGGATCCAAAAGGTTCACCGTTGCATTTAGTCCACGGGGTAACTTCATCCATTTTTTCTGTTAACGAGAAGGGCAATTCGGTCATTTTATATGTAATTCTGTTAACTAAAAGAGCAATTCGACCATATAAAATGACCGAATTGCCCTTCTTGTTAACAGAAAAAATGGATGAAGTTAACCCCGTGGATTAAAATGGCAACGGTGAAACTTTTTTGGACCCACTGGCGAAAAATGAAACCTTTGGACTAACTGGCAAAATGGCCCAAACCACAGGGACTAAAATGGCATTTAACTCTAATTTTAAATGAAAACAATTTAGGAGGCTGCAATTTATATTAGTGTGATTACCCCTCAAAATGTAACTCATTCCAATTGTACTCAATGTTTGATAATTGACCCGTTTTTATTTTTAGTCAATGTGTGAGATTTGGCTTGTTTGACCCGTTGGAGACAACTATAACATAAACTGACCCATTTATAGATAAATGGGTTGAAATTGCCACTGTGGGTTGCATGATGATATAGGTTAGATCCTTTCAGTACGGGTTAAAATTGCCCAAGACAGGTCGACCCAGAAACTTATTTGCTTTCTAAAAAATAAATAAATTTTATTGCGTTAAATTATGATTGCAAAAACAATATCGTTACAATAGTATCCATATTCCAAACCCTAATGAAAACAATTTAGCAGGTTGTATCCCTTAAAAATAAACTGGTTCCCATTTTGTAACCTTTTTTATTCATTTGAGATGAACATAACCTAACCGGGCCATAAGTAAACAGATCTACTACAAACTAGTATAGGTATAACGCATAAATATTAAATGCTACATGACATTATTACCTATATATATATTTTAAAGATAAGATTTGATTGCGTACCTAGACATTTCCACAGCTTCAATATCAGTGCCTTTAAAAGCTCCATCGAGTTGAGCCATTTTAAAATTTTCTGTTAATCTATTAATCCCAATTCCTTCGGTTATAGTATCAAATGGATTCTTTAATCTCTTTCCTTCAGCCTCTTCTTTTGTGTACATCACTCCCCTTGTAACCTTGTTAAACAAACCGGAACCAGGCGGGTCCACAAGAAACACTTTATCCTTGGGTCTTTTTCCTTTTAGAAGAATAGAAAAGTAAGATTATGGTTATTAAAAACCAGAAACTGCTGACGTGTCATATTATTTGTCATTATAGTGTATACGATGCGCCTCATGTTATCTAATATGACATTTGACGATTACTTTTATAAATAAATGTATAAAAACGATTATATTTTCAAATCCGTAAATATGTCTATGTTAAAGTTTTCCACATATGCATTATTTTGCATATGTAGCATCTAGCATGACATCAGCCATTGCCACATCAGCATTTTACACTTAAAATCTGTTAAGATGAGGTTGGTTGCTAAATACGATTATAAACTGTTAGCTGGTTTCTATTTTGAACCTAGATTAAAGTTGGTTGCTAAAATCAGGATAAAAAATGTAAATGTTGGTTCTTTTTCTTTAGGTGGCTGACCTCTAGAAAACGAGAAACGCCAGCGACAGTACCACCTGTACCGGCAGCGGCAATAAACGCATGCAATTTGCCACCTGTCTGATCCCATATCTCCGGTCCCGTTCCTTCATAACGAGCTCTGTAGTTTGCCAAATTCTCAAATTGATCCGCAAAAAATCCACCTTTATGCTCACTAGCGACTACCGCATCTCGTTGTCCATTTTCTGACGGATATCCATTTGTAACATTTTTTACGTCTGTTTGATTTATGTGTTGCAGTGCTTGTTTATTTGCTTCTAATGCCCTTCTTCTTGCAATATTGACAAAATGATCTTTGTGAGTTATTGAAACCGGCCTAACCCTTTCAACTGTTGCTCCAAGGGCCTCTAATATTTCAGACTGAAAATATATATTATAAAAAATAGTGAAAAACAATTTACTATATAGGAAATGAAGAAGATAATAATTAGACAGATACAAACCGCAGAGACCATTTTCGTCCCTGAGGTTTGGCCAGTTTTGCGACTTTCGTCCAAAGGTTTGTTTTTCCGCATCTGAATCCAAAAGGTTTGAAATCTTGCCATGTTCATCCAGCTTGTTAACTCCATCCATTTTTCTCGGTTAAGTCAGGGGATTTTCATCTTTTTTTGTTAACTTAAAGGGCAATTTGGTCTTTTTCAGAGTATTCGGTCTTTTTACATAAAGTGAAAAAGACCGAATTGCCCTTTAATTAGCAAAAAGACGGAAATACCCCTGACTTAACGGAGAAAATGGATGGAGTTAACGAGCCGGATGAAAATAGCAAGATTTCAAACTTTTTGGATCCAGATGCAGAAAAACAAACCTTTGGACGAAAGTCACAAAACTGGCCAAACCTCAGGGACGAAAATGGCATTTTACTCTAAATTATAACAATAATGAAGCTTATAGTTTATAAATTTTTAACCATCCATACCTTTTCAATTGCGGCATCATCTGGGATAACCACGTGACACTTGCATCCGTAAGCAGGAGCAACTGTTGCAAGACTAATTGCTGTGCTCCCAGACTACCCTCTGTAACTACACCGCCTTTTAACAGTTGTCCAGATTCCAAGGCCTATGAAAGTTTAGCAAAAGGCTTAATGCGTAAGAATAATAAAAAAATCCATCAACATAAGGGTCTCATGATATGTGTTAAATCAAACCCGTGTATACCATTACTCACTTCACACATGGGCCAAACATATGCTCATACGCTTTTAACTTCGTATCGTAGATATATGATTAGTGGTTCCTAAAAAAGACCAAATAATCAAAAGCAGGACTGCAGGAGTAATACAAAATATGAGGTATGTGATAATCAATTTGTTAAGATGTGCCATTTGAGCACAAAAACTAGCTGGCATCAATGTTAACCACAGTGGATGCACATGAGTTTTAAATAAACCGCTTATTACACTTGTTAAAAGAATTGACCCACAGCTTAGCACCTATACAAACTATGTGGTACAATCCATAGGTGTTTCGTAAATCCTACCATTATAACCCATTATATCGTGTATATATGCATATATATGTATCTATATATGTTGCCATAAGCGCTCAATGCGCGTGCCTAAGTGCAGTGCACCATAACCATTGTGCCCTAAAAGGCGCTCTCTCAGGCGACTAGGCACAGGTTCAAGCCAATTTCCGACCAAAATCGCCTAAAACACCCATAAATAAGCCTGGAACCAACCTAAATAAACCTGGAATCAACCTAAAAAAGCCTAAATTAACCCTAAACAAGCCTAAAACATGTCTAAAACCCCTAAGCGTGAAAGGGGCACACCAGGTGCAGCAAAAGCAACCTACCAATGAGGAAGTGCCACCTCAAATCAAATGAACAAAAATCATAAGCGGCACTCCAAAATCGGGTTCATGAACCAAAACTTTGAACGTCCCTTTCTTTAAACCAACGAGGGAGTGCCACCTCATTTCCCTGACTTCCCACTCTTGAACCAAAATCCCATTCCACTTTTTTATGACAGTGATCCATTTGGTACCAAACCCCATCCTGAGGGTGCCCCCCTTCACCCTAAAAATGGTATCTTTTACTAAGCACCTAACTTTAAAAAAGCCCTTGCTTTTTAAGCGTCTCGCCCTAGGCTCCAGGCTAGGCCTATACGTGTTCAGTGGCCTATGCGCCTTGACAACATTGGTAAGACAGTAGAAACAAAACAATGAACACACTATTTGACAAAAAAAATCAGAAAAAAACTTATCATACTGCATTAAAGAACACAACTTTATAACAAAATTAAAAAAAAAAGTAAAATACTAAATTTACCTTTCAATTATTTTAACAGCAACTCTATCTTTAACACTTCCTCCAGGATTCAAAAACTCCGCTTTCGCAAGAATCTGATTAACAATAACATTAAACAAAGCATTACTTCACATATTAATGTACGTATAAATTAAAAATAAAATAAAAAACGAAATGAACAATTACTTCACAGCCAGTGGCATCTGAGAGGCTATTGATTCGAATTAAAGGAGTGTTGCCAATTGCGCCAACGACTCCATTTCTCTTCGGTTTGTTGTGAGTTGTTAGGGTTTTGTGTTTCGAGTGAGATATAGCTCGGCGTCTGTTTGATAAGTGCGCATCAGTATTTTATGTTCTTAAACTATTATGGTTTTTCTTTATTTTTTAGGTTATTTGGTAACTTGGTAATTTGCTTTTGATTTAAACTAAGCATAGTTCTGAGATTATCAAATTAGTTTTATCCTTCTCCTAGTCTTTCTCTAATCAAACCCTATCAAGGGTATCAGAGCCATTCCGATTCCTCATCGGAATTCCTTGCCGTAAACCATGACTAACACCCGCAATAATAAAATCAACAACACCCTCAAGTCCCATGATATGGCAATCCACGACATCCAAGCTGCGTTAGCGGCCCTGATGAAGCAACAGGAACAATCTTCGAAGCAGCAGGAAGAGATTTTGAAGGCTGGTGCGTGATAAAGCCGTGCAGTCGTCGGGTAGTTCTTTCGGTTCTTTCTCTGATCCGGATGCTGATTCACGAGGTTCCAAACCATTCCGTATCGGTAAGATTGAATTCCCTAAATTCTCGGGGGCAGATGTGGAGGGTTGGGTCTATCGTTGCGAACACTTCTTCGCAATGATGGCACCCCAGACGAATCCAAACTTCGTTGTGCGGCGGTTCATCTCGAGGGTGATGCGCTCCAATGGCACCGTGCATATATGAAGACAAGGAATGCTACGGTGGCCGAGGTGCCATGGGCGGATTATGTTCGGTCTATTTCAGCGCGTTTTTCTGATGCGTTGTTTGAAGACCCACCGGAAGAGATGGCATCCTTAACACAAACCGGGTCGTTACAAGAACTGAACACGGCCTTCGACTCACTGTTGAACAAGGTTACCCTGAGCGAAACCCAAGCCGTGAGCTTATACATCAAGGCTCTCAAACCGGACATCCGGGGACCGGTAAAAATGCTTAAGCCACGTACATTGCATGAGGCGTACGGGTTAGCTAAGACCCAAGCCCTCAATAACGAAACGTTGGAGGAAAAAATTGTTGGGGGAAGGTGGAACGGGGGAGCCTCAAAGACCACCAACACGAAAATTACACCACCTACTAACGCCGCTAAACTGCCTCTCCTACCCACCCCCAACCGAGCAACAACCACCACACCGCGCCCGGTTCACAATCAGCGACGTTTGACCAGCAAAGAATTGGAACAGAAAAGGGCGAAGGGGGAGTGTTTTTGGTGCACCGAAAAGTTTGTACCGGGCTATATATGTGCGAAACCCCGTAAGCAACTTTATATCATCGAAGTTGATGAGGAGGAGGAGAATTCAGGGGAAGAAGAGGAACCCGAAAAAGAAGAGGAAACGGAACATCAGATTTCAATACACGCTTTAACATGTATTCCGTCTTACTCGACTATGCGGGTCAGTGGGTCGATGGGTACCCGTCAACTCCATATACTTATAGACTCGGGATCGACACATAACTTCCTTAAGGAACGGTTGGCCAAGAAATTGGGTTGTGAAGCCGTGACTATAGCACCGGTGACCGTAGGGGGGTGGCGGACGGAAAGAAGTTAACTAGTACTCAAGTGTACCGAGAATTCCAATGGAACATGCAAGGGAACTGGTTCACAACCGAGGTACTACTGTTGCCTCTTGAAAATTATGACATGATTTTAGGGGTGCAATGGTTGCTTCCGTTGAGCGACATTCTGTGGAATTTCCAGAAAATGACGATGAGATTCGAACTAGCGGGTAAGAATTACGAACTAAAGGGGCTGCAAAATAATTTGTTCGTTGTGTGCTCCCTTGAGAAGATGGGTAAACATGCGAGGGCCGGGGATCTACAATTGTTCAGCCTACACTTAACCAACGGAGAACAAGGAGACAACTACCAGTCCCGCGTGGTAAACGTCCCGAGTGAACAAGAGGGGGCCAATCGGTGGAAAGAGTTGGTGGCCCGATTCCCATGCGTCTTCCAGGTGCCCACGGGTTTACCGCCCCGACGCCTTGATCACAAAATAGTGTTGAAGGAGGGTACCACCCCCATTAGTACGCGTCCGTATCGATACCCGGCGGTTCAAAAGGATGTTATCGAAAAAACCACGCGTGAACTGTTGGACTCGGGAATCATTCAGAACAGTCCAAGTTCGTTTGCGGCTCCGGTAGTCCTCGTCAAGAAAAAAGACGGCCAATGGCGAATGTTATGGATTATAGGCGTCTCAACGAAGCATCGGTAAAAGATAAGTTTCCGATTCCGCTTATCGATGAGCTGTTAGATGAGTTAGCGGGAGCCTCTTTTTTTTCGAAGTTGGATCTCCGATCCGGGTACCATCAAGTGAGAATGGCAGTTGAGGACGTACCGAAAACGACATTTCGTACACACGAGGGGCACTATGAAGTCCTCCTCATGCCCTTTGGCTTGACTAACGCTCCTGCAACGTTTCAAGCCCTCATGAACCACGTATTTAAACCCATGCTTTGGAATGGAGTGTTGGTTTTCTTTGACGATATCCTCGTCTATAGTCGAAGTGAGGAGGATCACCGGCAGCACTTGGAACAGGTCCTCACAATAATGCAAGCCAACAAACTGTTTGCCAAAGAGTCGAAGTGTGTATTTGGGGGCCGAGCAATCGAATACTTGGGTCACATTATAGCGAAAGAAGGGGTGAGCACAGATCCGAAAAAAATTGAAGCAGTGCAACAATGGCCAACTCTTAAAACTGTCAAACAACTTAGAGGGTTTTTGGGCTTAGCCGGGTACTACCGGCTTTCATACGTTCATTCGGAATGATCGCACGGCCACTCACCGACTTGTTGAAAAAAGACGCGTTTAAGTGGGGAGTGGAAGCACAAGATGCTTTCGATCATCTCAAGAGTGCACTTACTTCGGCCCCGGTTTTAACCTTCCCGATCCCACCAAACAGTTTGTAATCGAAACCGATGCGTCGGCAGGGGGGATAGGGGCGGTCTTGATGCAAGACCGACACCCGGTCTCTTTTTATCCCGGGCTTTGTCGCCAAGGCAGAACGCGCTTTCGGTTTATGAGAATGAGTTATTGGCTATCATGTTGGCGGTGAAACAGTGGCACTATTACCTTATTACAGCCCATTTGTCATTCGTACGGATCAAAAATCTCTTAAACACCTACTCACTCAAAAGGTGACTACCCCTCTACAACATAAATGGCTAGCAAAACTTATGGGATACGATTACTCCATTGAGTACAAAAAGGGACGAGAAAACATGGTAGCCGATGCGCTGTCACGGGTGCAAGGATCGGAGTTATTTGTCACAGGCGTATCGCAACTAGAGCCACTCTTGCTGGACAGAATAATTGAAAGCCAAAAAAATGATATTGATCTTCAACAATTGGTAAGTAAGGTCACAGCGGGAGAGGGTCATACGAAGTACAGGTGGAACGGTAAGTGGTTGTCGCGCGAGAACCGTATGATAGTTAGTAACGACGTCGCCCTGCGTGAGGAAATGGTAAAAATATGCCATGAATCACCGGTAGGGGGCATTCGGGGGTGCGAGCTATGGTGCAACGAGTGAAAGGGCTATTTTTTTGGAAAGGAATAAACAAGGTAGTGAGACGAGTAGTACGTAATTGTGACGTGTGCATGCGGGCTAAAACCGAAAACGTGGCTTCGCCGGGGTTGATGAAGCCGTTACCGATACCGGAGATGATTTTTTCGGATATGTCGATGGATTTTATCGGTGGGTTGCCAAGGGTTAAGGGCAAAGACACTGTCTTTGTGGTAGTGGATTGTCTCACGAAATACGGGCACTTTATGTTATTGGGTCACCCTTATTCAGCAAAGGATGTTGCCCAAGTTTTTTTTACAATGGTACAAGCTGCATGGGTGCCCAAGTTCTATCGTCTCCGACCGAGATCCGATTTTTTTGAGTTCTTTTTGGACGGAGTTTTTGCATCTTCAGGGCATCGAGGCGAAGTTGTCAACGACGTACCACCCTCAAACTGACGGCCAAACAGAGGTGGTAAACCGGTGTTTAGAGGGTATTTACGATGCATGGTGATGGAGCGACCTCACACATGGGTCAAGTGGGTAGTGACGACTGAATGGTGGTACAATACCTCGTTTCATTCCTCTCTGGGCCGTACCCCATTCGAAGCCTTATACGGGTATCAACCCCCGCTGCATATACCTTATATCCCGAGGGATGCGACTGATAGTGAAATTGATGAGGTGATGCGAGATCGGGAGGCAGCCATCGGGGTACTTAGACAGTCACTTTTGAAGGCTCAAAACCGTATGAAACAGCAAGGAGACAAAAAAAGGTCAGAAAGAGTGTTTGAACCGGGTCAGTGGGTATACCTCAAGCTCCAGCCGTATATGCAGAACTCATTACGGGTACACAAGCATTCAAAACTCACTCCCAAGTATTTCGGGCCGTTTTTATCATAGAAAAGGTTGGAGCGGTTGCTTATCGGTTCGATCTACCGGAAGAAGCTCACATCCATCCGGTCTTTCACGTGTCATTGCTCAAGGGACCGTGCGGACCTCCAGAAAAGATTGTTCGCTTACCAGTAGAAGCTCGGTTTAATCTTCACCCGTTGGCTGTGTTGGACAGGAAGTTGGTTAAAAGAGGTAATAAGGCGGCGATGAAAGTACTCGTGCACTGGAAGGACCAAACCACTCACGATGCTACGTGGGAGTTTTTAGATGAGCTAAAGTTGCGTTTTCTGGACTTCAGCGAGCTCACTCTTAAGGACAAAAGTGGCTAAGGGGGAAGTCTTGATACGTTCGCATCCGTATTTTATGTTCTTAATTTTAATTGTTGCTTGGGCCAGGGACTATTATGGCTTTTCTTTATTTTTGTGGGTTATTTGGTGAACTTGGTAATTTGCTTTTGATTTAAACTAATGCATACGGTTCCTGGAGATTATCCAGAGAATTAGTTTTATCATTCTCCTAGTTTTTCTCTAATCAAACCCTATCACTGTTGGTTAACACGTATAGAGAGTATATGGATACGGGGAGAGATGCGATGATTGCAATCAGTTTCGCCGGTGCCGCCATCTCACGGTGGTCGGAGGTTCAGGGCAGTTGACGGCACGGCGGAACTAGAAGAAGACTAGGCCCAAACAGCAATGTCTATAGCTTTAGGCTCAGCCCATCTAGTCTTTCAGAATCAATTATTGCAGTGGGCTTCGCAGCAGGTTCGACACGTAGATAAAAATATGATAATCGCAAGACTTAAAGTTGTTTGATATTTAGCAAGGAGCCAAACATAGTTGAAGGGCTAAACATGTCACTATCAAAGTTGATGGCAAAAGTTGTTTATTATTAAAGTTGAGGGGCTATAGTTGTTTTAGTTAAGAGGCTAAACGTGTCATTATTAAAGTGAAGGGCTAAACATGTCGTTGTTAAAGTTGAGAGGATGATGTTGTATATTATTAAAGTTGAGGGATAAAGTTGTCTGATGTAGTTAATGGGCTAAACATATCATTATTTAAGTTGAGGATAAAGTTGTCTGATGTAGTTAATGGGCTAAACATATCATTATTAAAGTTGAGGACTAAAGTTGGTTTTAGTTAAGAGGCTAAACATGTCATTATTAAAGTGGAGGGGCTAAACATGTCATTGTTAAAGTTGAGAAGCTAAAGTTGTTTATTATTAAAGTTGAGGGATAAAGTTGTTTGATGTAGTTAATGGGGTAAACATGTCATTATTAAAGTTGAGGGGCTAAGTTGTTTTAGTTAAAGGGCTAAACATGTCATTGTTAAAGTTGAGAGACTAAAGTTGTTTATTATTATAGTTGAGGGGCTAAAGTTGTTAATTTTGTTTATAGTTTACAATGAATATTTAATAATATTAAAAAAAAACAAAAATAGGGTATTAAAAAATCCTGAAAACTTTGTATTTTATTACTTAGTTTTTTAAGAGCTACCTCACTTGAACCCGGGTACATAATGACTGGTTTTTTGTCCAATAATCGAAATCAGAACCGAAGTGGTTATACCAATGCCCGGTTCCATGTCATTAAAAAAAACATAATGTGTGGATTTTAAAGGTTTTAAGATATAACGAGCTAAAAAATGAAGTATTATGACTAAATTTGAGACAACGAGTTATTTGTTAGGTTATGAAAAAAATATATAGTGGTTCACAAAAGGCGATGTGGCTCCATGGGGCAAAACCGCCGCCTTCACACCACCTTGTTGAACCATGCGCATCACCTTTTCTGATGCGTTATACTTACAGTCGCCTGGAGCAACAAGCACGCATGCTTTGGTGTTCGAGATGTATAAATCGTTAAAGGGTAAAGGTCTGTGTTTGGATCAAGACTTGAACTTATTCCGGTTAAGATAAATAACTTGCTAACTCTACAAAATAAGCATACATTTGTTTCTAGTAAGATAAAGATCAAAATGCATATTTTTATTTTGAAGGTTGCGCCGTCAGGGAAAAAATATTTGTTACAACGGTTGCTGGGGCATAATTATGCTAAAAAACATAACCACCAATGCAGATTCCTATTGTTTCAACTGTATTCATTACAAGTACAACCTTTGTTGTAAACAATTTGACAACATTAACCACAGAACCAAAGCGATCGCTCTAAAGTTCCAAATGCCCTACGTTGGAAAAGCAAAACGACACGATGATTGGCCCAGCCATGTCACCAAGCAGACACCCTGTAAAACAATGCAACGATGTCAGAAATCATGAATACAAGGGAGTGTTTGATGTATGTTTTTAAAGGACTGCATGATGCTATACAAATATCAAACAATCATATCTTTCTATTAAATAACTATCTACAAATGTGTTCTGATGGGATGGATGCTAATGTTTAAAGATGTAACAATTATATACTCAGATTTCAAGGTATTTCGCAAATTCTAAATGAGTAAAATACCATTTTCGTCCCCGAGGTTTGGCTACTTTTGAGACTGTCGTCCAAATGTTTGTTTTTCCGCATTTGGATCCAAAAGGTTTGAAATCTTGCCATTTTCATCCAACTCGTTAACACCATCCATTTTTTAACGTTAAGTCAGGGGTATTTTCATCTTTTTAGACATTTTTTTGATGATTAAAGGGATTGGGTGGGGAGAAAGTCAACAGAGGTGGATCTTTATTTCTTGTGTATTTTCATTTTTAATACAAAAGAATCTCTAAAAAGACAGAAATGCCCCTCATGTAACGGAGAAAATGGATGGAGTTAACGAGTTAGATGAAAATGGCAAGAATTTAAACCTTTTGGTCCAGATGCGGAAAAATAAACCTTTGGACAGAAGTCGCAAAAGTGGCCAAACCTCAGGGACAAAATGGCATTTTACTCTTCTATAAACAATTAAAAACAATAAAAAAAGTTTGTAAAATGATAAAAAAAACAAACTTTATATTAGTTCTAAAAAGGTAAGTTTATTTTGCTCTAAGATGACAATAAGTATAAAAGGTAAATCTATTACCGAAAAAATTAAACTTTTTTTTAACAGAGATATTGTTAATAAAATGAATAAAAACCTCTCAAATTAGGTTAAAAATGTAAACACTTTTTTTTGTGGCAGTTGGTATGATGTGATTATATGAGAAGTGACTAATCAGACATGCATAACAAATGAAGTAGTACTTACCAACTGATTGGCCAGATGATGGGCGGAAAAGGGTTGCACCGATCCCGGCTCCTATGGACGCAAACATTAGTGATGCACCACACCTAACCGTAACACCATACACCTTTTTCCCGAGAACTTTGACTCGTTCTGATTGGTCAAAGTCAACATCAACAGCTTCCTCTTGGTTAGATTTGAAAACGTCACGGGCAAAACGGTAACATTCAATCCCAACTTGAACAAGCCATGATGCTGCAACTCCTAAAAAGTGACCTGCTCAAATAAAAAATAGTAAGCAAAATGCCTTAAATAGGTAATTCGTTGCTACTATTGGTAATAAATATGTTTCCTGGTTGCTAAAATCAACAATAAAGTGTAAATTAGTTTCTATGATAAGCCTTATTTGAAGTTTGATGATTAATTGAGAAAAAAAAAGTAACAATCGTTTCCATTTCCTGGCGTTTGCCTTGTGATATCCGTGTTCATTTCACATTTTGCAAATCGAAACAATTTGTTTGCCATACACGTACAAGTCTTAAAAGGATTAAATAGTCTCTCTTTAGATACGTAATATATTATATATCCAAAGAAAGTTAATTTGTTCATTATGATTAGAATGTATTAACTAATTATAAAATAAAAAAAATAAAAATAAAATAAACCCATTGTTATAAATAAGTACAAAAAAGCAACCACACTGATGGCTACATGAACACAATACATACCGAGAGAAAACAGATAATAAAGCCAGCAATATATGTAAATCCTATAAACTTCATCGAGCAAAAAACATTTTTAAACACCGTATTTATAGCGACATTGCACACAATCATTGACATTGCCAAAACACATAAATAAACACAAAAAAATATACTAAAACGATATATTTTATGATCACACAGAGCAATATTTAGTTTTCAAATTTAATGAAATACTATATATAACTATGATCAGATTATTATACTTTTTATAGAACTTACATTGTTCAAAGCGTGAAACCAGTGAAAACACAGTACATAACTGACCTCTAAATGTTGTTCTGCTGACACAAAAGAAGTACGTATGAATTGGCATTCCCCTGTTAGCTTTGCGCATGGCAGACTTTGGGACATCTAGCATTAACAATAAGAAAAAAAATATTTATCTATTATATTAATGAGATTAGCATGTGGCAGTACAGATAAGGTAGTTACCTTTAAGAAGCTTCCATGCAGCACGCTGTGAAAAATGGTGAACGGCAAGTCGTTCTAGAACACGTCTGGTAGTAACCACACTAGTCTGAAATGAAAAAAAAAATCATCCTAATGCTAACCATTTGAAAACGATTAAGAAAGCAATTTCATATATATCCTAATGCTAACATTAACGTCTTCCTATTCGTTTATTCACTAAACTAGGCTGTCATAAGTAACCGATTTTGTATTATTTATCATGGAAATAATAATTATGGTATTTATAGTGCTTTGAATGGGTAATAGAAAGTTGTGGAATTTTGATGAACATATATGAAATTTCAAACTTTTATAACGATTTAACACCGGGACCAAATATAAAGGGTTAAACAGATATTATATTCCATTCCCGAAAACGCAATAATTTTCCTTTTTGGGTTGTCTAAACATAGTTGTCCAAAAGTAATGTAACATTATTCTTCCAAGTACGATCTCGACCCCGAAAAAAGAAATTATAAAAAAATATTGGTAAAACCGTTTGGTTCACAAGATTTGTCTACTTTGTGCTTAATGAGAGACAATTTAGACGTTCAACCAATAATTTAACACTCATGGTCTCACTGAATTACGTGTCAAGTCCGACATTCAGGTTTAAACTTCAACTTGGTAAAAGAGTATAAGCCATACTTATCATGTGTCAATAATAAAAATAAAAAAAGTTAGATGTCAATCATAATGTCAATACTTACTTCACGAAGAATTCAATACTTACTTCACGAAGAATTTGCTTTACTGATCGCTTGAAAGGTACAACCAAGTCAACATGATGGTCATCAGAAGAATCCGGTAAGAAATCATTATCGTCATCTTCTACTTTCGGTACCAAAATGGGCAAATAAAATAATAAGAAAGACCTCAACGATGTTAACGCAAAGGATTTCGGCTGGAAAGCGGAAAACAACGGCTTTAGCTCAATGTAATATTCTTTTGTCCTGTAGTTCAGCGTATCGTGCCTAAAGATTGTTTCAGATGCAGTCCTTAAACTAGAAAGGTAATCTTCAGTCAAAAGAGGCGGGGTAGCACCAGCATCGCAATATGCAAATCTTTTTCCACCAAAACTGTTCATTGATAAGATGAATCATTAAAAATTCAGAATTTAGAGAAAAAAATGGGATAGTTCTTACCTTCCATTATAAAAATCACACAATTAAACCGACTTGTATTGTACTCGTAAAATTAAGGTTTCCAGAGCCGGGGTCTCAAACTCTAAGGGGTCGTTTGGGTCATGGAATTCTTAGGAAATGGAATTGGAATTTACATTAATTCCTTCCAAAAACTTTTTTGCTTTGTAAAGAAAAAAAAGGAATTCATTCCTCCAATCAATGGATTTTAACATTCCTTCACTCAGGCGATGGAATTTTAACTTTCCAATGGAATGTACACACATTACCAAAATACGCTTCTATTAAAATTATTTCAACTTCCAAGTATCAATATTTCTATCCATTTTGGAACCTGCATATTAATTCCATTATTGAATTATTAAAAAATCAATTGATTTTTTTTTTACTTTCGAATTCATTGAAATCTATTAAACTTACTTCCAGTATGCAAATTAATTTCATCAAATCCACTACCACAAATTGTTGAAATCTA
Source organism: Scalesia atractyloides (assembly GCA_947069175.1). NCBI lineage: Eukaryota > Viridiplantae > Streptophyta > Magnoliopsida > Asterales > Asteraceae > Scalesia > Scalesia atractyloides. The sequence goes on along the minus strand of CAMTDV010000005.1, from coordinate 99,144,516 downwards.
TTCTGTCGATTTTCCAGTAATTAAAAGAGTAGAAAGGTCACTTTATAATTTTATGGTTTTAACATTCTAATTCTACTTACAAATTTACTAACCAAACATCTTATTAATTTTGGATGGAATTATTCCAAATCCAACAAATACCAATTCCTTTTAAAGATTCAAATTCCTTTAGATAAGCACATAGGTACCTTATCGCTACTATGCTACCAATAGCTCCGCTATGAGTGGGATTCTGCGGGGCACGTTTGTTTCTTTATTTGATTGGGAATTCTTATCCGAACAACGTACTTGCTTATTGCACTTTTTATAACCAGATAAGCACTTCTGAGTGTATGAACAAATAAAAGTGCCTATGCCTGCTTATTTAGGTGAATTAACTTATACCCAATAAACTCTTAAAAATTGTTTTTTTTCTTCAAACAAATTACTCTAGGTGGATCCAAATTCATCTACTTCTATCTTATACCCATAACATGTTTATAACAACAATCCCAAACACCCCCTAAATCTTCACAAATCAGAACCAATCAAACATCTAAAAGGGGCCAAAATTAGGTATTCCACAAGACTAACGAACCACACCAATAACAAACAAGATCAAAACTTACATCATAAAAGTTACAAAATAAAACCGACTTGTATTGCACTCGTAAAAAAAGGTTTTTGGAGCTAGGGGTTTCGCGCAGTGGCGGAGGTTAGTGGGAAGTGGGGGTGCACCCCCCCCCCCAACAAATGTTTCGGTTAGAAGTGTACATTTTCCGATTTTTCGTCCGAAAAATTTAAAATTATATGGGATCGTCCCCCAATTATTTTACCTAAATATTTATACAATATATAAATTGGGTCCCAAGACTTTCCGCCCCCTCGGAACTTTTGGTCAAGCTCCGCCACTGGTTTCGCGGGTCTTAACCGAACTTTTAAGGGGAGCGATCGGGATTTTTTCCTAAAAAACACTAAATTTTCTGAGTGTTTGGATAAAGAAAAGTGTCTATGCCTGCTTATTTAGGTGAAATAAGTTATTCTCAATAAACACTTCAAAATTGATTTTTTTTTCTTCAAACAAATTACTCTTGATGCATCCAAAATCATCAACTTCTATCTACAACAATAACTTGTTTATAACAACAATCCCAAACACCCCCTAAATCTTTACAAATCAGATACAATCAAACATCTAAAAGGGGCCAAAATTAGGTATTCCACAAGACTAACCACAGCAATAACAAAAAAAGATCAAAACTTTAGATCTTAATTGCAATAATAACAAAAGGGTATACCCGAATAAAGCCCTAGAGGCAAAGGGGGTGGCAGAGGTGACGTAAGCAGCGGCGGAGGAGGCAGCAAGAGTGGCGGAGTATAGACCGGTGGAATGTAGGGTTTGGCCGTTGACGCTGGGATTTTTTCTTAGTAGATCCATAAGTAAAGCTATTCCCGCCATTGTTGTTGAATGGGTGATGGAAAGTTGTTGAGATCAACGATGAGAGTTGTACGAAGCTTTTAAGTGTATTGTTTGTTTGTTTGTAAACTTGTTGAATGGAAGAACGAAGAAGTAGAGAAGATGGCTCTTTGAGTTTTCCAATGATGAACAAATTAGTTTAGTTAATGTACTTTATTGATCTATGTTGGTAACTTAGAAAAATTAGACCGTGGGATGGTGGGGCGGGGGTTGACACGTGGCGTATGATGGATCAAGACCAAAAGCCACATTCAATGGGGTATAGTTGGGTGTGGCTGGAGTGGCGTGGCCAAGCAACATCAGTCTTTTTTTTTGTATATATATATATATAAAACACTAAAAACATATATATATATATAACACTAAAAACATACAAATAAAAACAATCAATCTTCGTTTGAATCGTTGTCTTCATCCGAGTCGAACTCAGGAATCGTTGAAACATGTTCCACCAAATCAGATCGAAGGTTGTGATGTATATCCTGCGACTTGATAATAAATTCGTTTATTGATTTCTCTTCGTCTGTAACGGTTACGCTCTCTACTTGACTAACATCGTCTTCATAGTAGGTAACGACCGCCCTACCTTCATCCTCCAAAATCATGTTGTGAAGAATGATGCAAGCGTACATCACGGTTCCAATCTGATCCTTGTCCCATAGTCGACAAGGCATTGCCAAAATTCGCCACTTCTTCTGTAAAACACCCGAACGCTCGCTCAACGTCTTTACGTGCGGCCATTTGGACCATGTTAAACTTTAATCTCTTTGGATCGAGGGTACCGTGTTTTGTGAACGATTTAACGAAACCCCCCCCACCCTAGGTAAATCCCATCAACGAGGTAGTAACCATGCATGTGCTCAACTTCATTTACAAAGAAACTTCCTTTGGGTCCTATACCATTGACCCGATCATTCAAAAGGGGCGAGTGGTTTATGATAGTAATATCGTTATGTGAACCTCGCATACCAAAGAACACATGCCATATCCAAATATCTTGGGACGCAACCGCTTCAATCATTATGGTTGGCATTCCATGATATCCACTGGTGTGAGCGCCTTGCCATGCGGTTGGACAAAGTTCACAAGGCCATTTCTGTAACATCCGTCGAAAAACGGGTTTCCAAAACCCGCTTCGTTTATTAATCGAATATCCAGTTATAATTTTTCGTTGCATATTTATTGCTCAAACTAATTTTAAACGATACATAATTAATAACTATATTAGAATTTAAAAACCATAATTTATAAATAATCTTAAATAGTGAGAAAAAAATAAAATGGGGACGCCGGGTTTCGAACCCGGGTCGCCCACAAACCCAAACACACAACACACCGCTCCGCCACTGTCTTCTTTGTGAATATAATGAAACAAATAATACTTAAAATAAAACCCGAATTCAAAACCGGAGATCACCGCGCTCAGAACTCGCAATCACCGGAAAATCCGGCAATCCACGACTTTGGCCATTTTCCTTTTGACTAAACATGTTAACCGACCTCGACATCGGTTATAACCGATGTCTAAACCCTCAATTTCAGTCGTAACCGCCGGAGAAACTTTGACCGCGAATCAAGACCAAAATTCGGACTCAATACATCCTGTTCTTCCCTATAAATACCCACCCAAACCTCTGGTAACCTTTTCGCTCAAAATCGCACAATCTCTCGAAGCTTTAGCACGTCGCCGGAAATTTCAATTTCGCCGGAATCACTGAACGGAAAACCGCGTTTTTCTTCAGACGGTACAATCCTCTAAATTTCTCTTGCTATCTTTTGATTTATAATCTAATTGCTCAACTCAGTAATCAAAACTGTTAAACAGTTTCCCTCAGCCGGAATCCGCAGATCGGAGACGACGAGTCTTTGCCGGAAAACCTGAAGCAAACTCGCCGTTCTGGTATACCATGTCATCTCATTTCTATTTTCAAATTCAATCAAATATAAGTTAAGATCGATTAAACAGAACAGTCGGAATTCGCTGTCCTGAAATGTTAAGCGAAGAAGACGAAGTTGAACATGTGTATAAGTTTAATTAAAACTGAATATTTAACCGGGTTAGACACACAGTCCAGCGGTGGACTGTGTGCAACATAACACGCACGTCACGAGTTCGAATCGCACACGTAACCGAATTTCAGAATTAAAACCAACATTTTTACAACTGAATCGGATCAGGTCACCGAATGTTAATAAGAATAATTTAATCCATAAGTTAAACAGATATGACACACAGCCCAACTGGTTGGGCTGTGCGCACTCGAACCGAAGGACCCGAGTTCGACTCCGGGTCCCTGCAACCGGTTCGGCCATATAAATCGTTTTTAATAAAAACCCAAATAAGTTAAAAGTTAATTAGCATATAAATATAATTAAAACAGAGATATTTCAGGTTAGACACGTAGCTCAGTTGGTAGAGCTGCGTGCACGTATACGAGAGGTCCCGAGTTCGAACCTCACTCAGCGCATAATTAAACACAATCCGACCGGTCAACGGTCAAAAAGTCAAAATTTTTTATTTATTTTTATTAATTTATTTAATCAGAAAATCATTTAAAAATGCTTAAAAATAAGATTTTAAAGTTAGAAAACCTCCTTAAACTCACAAAAAAAAATCTAAAAATCACACTAAGAGTATGAATTAAAAGTACTAATTTACTGAATCATTTCGTTATTATTTTAGGTTAGTTTTCCTCGTCGATCAAATCCTAAAATTCGTGCGCATCCAACGTCATCAAAGAACGCACCCAATGTGAGTGAATCTCTACCAATTCCCTGTTTTAATCACATTTTGGGGTGTATCATGTGTCGTTTAATCCCTTATTATATTTAAACACTTGTGCATCCATCATATCCGTGATCAAATGTGTATAAAAAATGTATCAGTTGTTGTGTGAATTATGTTTAGATTGAAGTTATCATTTTCAGTGCATGCATTTCATTAGGCCCATCAGCTCCCCGTGGGATACGGGTTGAGTATCAGGTGCCTCATTCGATCGGCTCCGTTTGATTGAGCCTTGATCTCACATACATCATCATTCATGTCACTCGATCGGCTCCGTTTGATTGAGCGTTGATCTCATATACATCATCATTCATGTCATTTACTCATCCAATGTGGTTTGTGTTTTGTTATATATATATGTTTGCTCACATGTTATTATTGCACAAATTTTCAATATTAAATACAATAAGAAATTAATAACAATGTTTTATCAAGGTTCACTCGCCAACTTTTGTTGACCCAAAATATCCCCCGTTTTACACATGATACAGGTGATCTAGTTGAGGCAAGAAACACATAGGAAGGCCTAGAAGAATAAATCAGTTTAAGCTTTGGATTGTTTTACTTAGTTTCATTTCCTTGTAATTGTATGGATTTGATTTGAATATTTAAGTTGTAATTTGAATTTAATAAATATGAAACATTTTAGTAAACATCATGAGCTTTGGTGATAACCCAATTATGCCCCGACTCTTATTCCGCTGCGGGTCGGGGTGTGACAGATTGGTATCAGAGCCATGACTATAGGGATATAGGATAGGTTATTAGACCCTTAGAGCCTATACTATAGTTGATTAAAATTTTAAATTGTTTATGCGTTACATACAAAATTCATGATGTTTATATGCTTTATGTTTATTGTTACATTCAATGTTATGCAAGCATGTTCATAAGTACATATTATTATACAATGCTCATCATGAATCATATCCTCATAACATATCATATCCATGAAAGCACACACCTCACAATTCCCATGATTTTTGCAACGATTTTTGTATTTTTCAAATCACATCAAAGTGAGTTCTCATGACGGGCATGTAGTAACTGGAAGGGTACGAGTACCGGTAGTCGGAACGTCCTGTCTAGGCTTGGCATTCGTATAAATCCAAAATAAAGGACCAGTTTGCCTACCTGGGGACTAACGATGAGAGTACGAAGGACCTATTAGGCCAAAGCATGCTATACCAAACGTCGTGTGAGCTAAACCCACTTTGAGTTGTCATTGTGTCTACACCTGGACACCCTCCTACCATACATCTCGCAATCATATTTCATGGTTTTCATTCAGGTGATGCGAGCGTTAAACCGCCAACACCAATGTGAATCCTACTAAGCCAATAGTCATGGGGGCCCACATGACTATACAGGCGATGGTATGGGGGACATTGGAGGCCCAAACATAAGCAAACCCAAGACATCCTATGGATGTAGTTGCATTATTGATAATTATGTTATTTTTATTCTTTAACGACACATGACACCTAAAAAACTTCTTAAACTCACCATCTTCCTATGTATGTTCCTGTAGATGTCGGCTAGGCAACTACGTGGAGGTAGAAAGTCAGGAAGATCCAATGAACGCTTGGCCACTCAAATTGCTAAACAAATGGCCGTGGTACTTCCTGACATCGTGATTCAAGTTCAACAAGCTCTCACCGCAAATCCCATCAACCCTCCCAATCAAGAAGACCAGAGCGTCGCCAACCCTCACTCCAAAAGGTGCTCCTACAAACACTTCAAATCTTGCGATCCCCCAAAGTATGAAGGGACCGAAGGTGTTACTGCCCTCCTCCACTGGTTTGAAGAAATGGAGAACACGTTCCTCAATTGCGATTGTCCCGAGGATCGCAAGGTACGTTATGCAACAGGGAGACTGTTTGGAGTAGCCCTTACCTGGTGGAACACATAAAAGGGTAAGCGAGGAGTCGAAGATGCCATGGCCTTATCATGGGAAGAGTTAAGGGAACTCATGACAAGGCGCTTCTGTCCAAGAAGCGAAATCAAAAAGTTGGAAGATGAATTTCACTCGTTGAAACAAAAGGAAGGAGATCACATTTCCTACAACAAAAGATTTCTCGAACTGAACCAAATGATCCCTAATCTGTTCACCCCCGTGTACCGCTTGGTTGAACACTACATTCGAGGCCTCCCCTCGAAAATTCAAGACTCGATTCTAAGCACTTCGCCTGCAACACTTGAAGCCGCAATGGAACTAGCTACCGAACTTACCGAGAATCGCATCCGAAATGGCAAATTCAAGGATGAGAAAAAGAAAGCCCCCATTGAGGCCCAAACTCCAAACCATTCCATCTCCTCCTCGAAGTTTGCTGGTAAGAGGAAACGAAACAACAGAAATTTTGCCGTCACACACACAAACCCTCCTATCACTGCCGCACCAATTACCCAAATTGCTCCCTCAGCTGCACCATTTAAAAAGCCATACACCGGCCCATACCCAAAATGCAACCGTTGTCAATACCATCACCTCCCAGAAACTCCTTGCCAACATTGCACCAGCTGTGGCCGTGCGGGTCACACCATCCAAACTTGTCGCACACTTCAGCGAATGAACCGCAATCAACCCTCAACCCAAACCCACCATCAGATAGTGGGTCAAGCCCAACAACCCTTACTTCTACCATCCACGCAACACATAGCTCAGCCTTACTACCAACCCAACTACCCCATGATGCAACCTATGCGAGCTTGTTACAACTGTGGAGACCCAAACCACTTCAGGAACACATGTCCCCGCTTGGTGAACATCATCCATGCCCAAGCTCAAGCGAATCCGGTAAACCAAGCTAACTAAACTCCTCCACCTGCTAGAGGAAGAGCTTTCAACATCAATGCCAACCAAGCTAGGGCTGACAACAACATGGTTAACGGTACGTTTCTCATCAATGGTAGTTATGCATCCATGTTATTCGATACTGGCGCGGATAAGAGTTTTGTGTCTTTAGAATTTGAACCTATCCTCAACCAAACTCACGATAATCTCATGGAATCTCTAACGGTGGAAGTAGCTGACGGAAAGCCCGTTTCATTAAATTCTATTATACGAGATTGTACCCTCACTCTAAACGATCACGATTTTCCAGTTGACCTCATTTCTATGAAGTTGGGAAGTTTTGATATTATAATCGGTATGGACTGGCTCAGCCAGCATCACGCTGAAGTAGTATGCCGCGAGAAGTTCATTCGCATTCTTCTTGCAGACGGTCAGACCCTACGTATCTTTGGAGAAACCCCTTCGAAAGGACTCAAATTAATGTCCTGCCTTCAAGCCGAAAATATCTCCGCAAGAACTATGTCGCATTCCTAACTCACGTCGTCAAAAAGGGAAACAAGGAGAAGAAACTCGAAGATATACCAGTGGTGAAGGAATTCCCACAAGTCTTTCCCGACGACATCTCAGGACTCCCTCCTGTGAGAGAAGTCGAATTCCGCATCGATCTTGTACCTGGCGCTACACCAGTCGCAAAATATCCTTATAGGTTAGCCCCATCCGAAATGCAAGAGCTGGCCAGTCAACTGCAAGAGTTGACTGACAAAGGATTCATACGTCCTAGCTCCTCGCCTTGGGGTGCACCTGTTCTTTTTGTGAAGAAGAAAGATGGAACGTTTCGCATGTGTATCGACTACAGAGAACTCAATAAGTTAACGGTTAAGAATCGCTACCCACTACCTCGCATCGATGACCTCCTAGACCAACTTCAAGGCGCCACCTGCTTTTCAAAAATCGACCTTCGTTCTGGTTATCATCAACTCAGAGTACATGAAGAAGACGTCCCAAAGACCGCCTTCCGGACTCGTTATGGTCATTACGAATTCATGGTCATGCCATTCGGTTTAACCAACGCCCCAGCTGTCTTCATGGATCTAATGAATAGGGTATGCAAACCCTACCTCGACCGCTTTGTCATAGTCTTCATCGACGACATCCTCATCTACTCCAAGTCTAAATCCGATCATGAACGACACCTTCGACTCATCCTTACACTTTTAAGGACTGAAAAACTCTACGCTAAGTTCTCAAAACGCGAATTCTGGTTAAGAGAAGTACAATTCCTTGGACATGTCGTCAACGACAAGGGAATTCATGTTGATCCTTCGAAAATCAAGGCAGTGCAGGAATGGCAAGCGCCACGTACCCCTACCGAAGTAAGATTATTTCTTGGTTTGGCTGGTTACTATCGCCGCTTCATTGCCAATTTTTCCCGTATTGCTGTACCGCTCACGGCTTTGACTCATAAAGGAAAACCTTTCATATGGGGACCTAAACAAGAAGAAGCCTTCCAAACCCTAAAGCAAAAGTTTTGTGACGCACCTATCCTCACACTTCCTGAAGGTTGCGATGACTTTGTAGTATATTGCGACGCATCAGGGCAAGGGCTAGGCTGTGTATTAATGCAAAGAGGAAAAGTGATAGCCTATGCTTCTAGGCAACTCAAGGTTCATGAAAAGAATTACACCACCCACGACCTGGAAATTGGAGCCGTTGTGTTCGCTCTCAAGATATGGAGACATTACCTCTACGGAACCAAGTGTGAAATATACACTGACCACAAAAGTCTCCAACATATCTTCAACCAAAAGGAGTTGAATATGAGGCAACGAAGATGGGTCGAACTTCTTAACGACTACGACTGTGAAATTCGGTATCATCCTGGCAAGGCAAATTTGGTGGCTGATGCACTCAGTCGAAAAGGTTATGCGAACTCCATTCGTTTTCTCTGTTCGCAAATCATAACCGACATCAAAGATCGAATCCGAGCAGCTCAACATGTTTCTGTAACAGAAAACGACGTACGCGATGAGCTGTCATGTGGAGCTGAACTCAAAATCGAAACCAAATCCGACGGTATTCTATACTATCTAAATCGCATATGGATTCCCGATCGCGATAACCTTCGTGATTTCCTTATGAATGAGGCGCACAAACATCATCATTCATGTCACTCGATCGGCTCCGTTTGATTGAGCCTTGATCTCCCCGTGGGATACGGGTTGAGTATGAGGTGCCTCATTCGATCGGCTCCGTTTGATTGAGCCTTGATCTCACATACATCATCATTCATGTCACTCGATCGGCTCCGTTTGATTGAGCCTTGATCTCACATACATCATCATTCATGTCACTCGATCGGCTCCGTTTGATTGAGCCTTGATCTCATATACATCATCATTCATGTCATTTACTCATCTAATGTGGTTTGTGTTTTGTTATATATATATGTTTGCTCACATGTGATTATTGCACAAATTTTCAATATTAAATACAACAAGAAATTAATAACAATGTTTATCAAGGTTCACTCGCCAACTTTTGTTGACCCAAAATATCCCCCGTTTTACACATGATACAGGTGATCCAGTTGAGGCAAGAAACACATAGGAAGGCCTAGAAGAATAAATCAGTTTAAGCTTTGGATTGTTTTACTTAGTTTCATTTCCTTGTAATTGTATGGATTTAATTTGAATATTTAAGTTGTAATTTGAATTTAATAAATATGAAACATTTTAGTAAACATCATGAGCTTTGGTGATAACCCAATTATGCCCCGACTCTTATTCCGCTGCGGGTCGGGGTGTGACAATTTCATACAATCTAAACTACCTAACATCTCGGGTAGGCCATGATAATCGGCGTGGTGTTCCAATATTTGTTGTACACTGAACGACGGCTTTCTCAAATATTTTTTCTTATAAACTTCTAAAATAAACGAACAAAAGTTGTGAAGACTTTCTCTAGCTACACGTGCCGACATTTTTAAATAGTCGTCCATAATGTTCGAACTATTATCGTACGCTAACTGTCTAAGCGCGGCCGTGACCTTTGGCCACGTACTGAATCCTAATTGACCGGTTACATCCGGTTTTTGTTTGAAAAAATCATACTTCTCCTCAAGATCATTAGATATCCTTAAAAATAAGTGTTTACTCATACGAAAACGACGCCTGAACATTTTTTCATCATACCTAGGTTCGGCTGAGAAATAATCACGTACCAACAAATCCCGTTAGCGGTTTGCCGTTCACGAGGGATATAACTCCTCCGCTTTGGTTGCGAAGTCTCTTCCACGATAGCTTTCACCACCGTCGCGATCGTTTGTAGAAATATTTCTGCACCATCATCAGATGATGATGAAGAATCACTTGAACTTGAAGAACTCTTTGTTTTTTTTGTTTTTTTGTTTTTTTTTGTGTTTGATATTTTTATGAGAAATTTATGAGATATGGTATTTATAGGAAAAAAAGAGGTTTTTTTTAAACAAAGCCCCAACGGCTAGCCCAAACGGCTAGTTTCACCTACCAATCACCTACCGTCATGTCACCTTCGTAGACCCGCCCAACGCTGGGTGTCAAAGTCCCGCCCAACGGGCCACGCCAAAACCCAAGCCCACCCGAGATGGTGACTTGGGCGTTTGTGGCCATCCCACGCCCCGAACCCCAGAGCCTTAATGATGAAAATATATGATTTATAAAACCATAGAAGTTTTAAAGAGACTTTTAATGTTTAGACCACTTATCGATTCAACATTTATTGGTGCAGACGGTATATTTCGCCAGTAGATGTCTGAATAGTATTATACACTGAGTCTAAATGGTTAAGACCTTAAATCTGAATTGGTCACGCATTTGTCCCTAAACGGTTATGCATAAGTTATTCGTTGTTCAGACATCTTACTAGTTCAGACCTCTTTTAACTATTTAGAAGTTGTCAAACAGGCTCTTTGTTTTTTAAATTAAGAAATAAAATATGAATTAGTGAAATAAAAGAAGCAAGAGAAAAAAAATTCTTGACTCTTATAATTGGGGACGGTGGTTGCAATGGATGGTGAAAGAGAGATGCCTTGTGTAAATTGTAACGGAGGATTTTATTCCATTAATCAATCAAACATCGTTTTCTTCATTCATTCTCTGACAATAGTCAACTCCATTACATCTCTCATTCTTGTATACCAAACACTCCCTATTGTTTATGACAAGATTCTAGACGCCAACGAAGCTCAACTTTTCCGTTTCATACTTAAATTAACTTTGTGCATGTTTTCATCATTTATCGAACATTTCCTAACTTTTCAAGTCAACCAATTATTATATAATAAATATATTGTTTTGGTAACAAGTTTTTATAGTTTTCATAGCAAGTGTTGTACGTAGGAACTTTTCTTATGGGGCTGATTTTTTATGGGTCATATGACTATTGCTATATAATATTTTTTTGGTTCAGGTCAGGTTAGGTCATATAGAAAAAATAATAATAATCAAACTAAACTTCATATACTAAAAAAATACATTAAACATCATTGCAAAATTTTAACAAGGTTGTAACCCCCCTCCCCCCCCCCCCCCCCCCCCCACACACACACACAGCAAGTCTTTGTTTCTAAAGTGTTAGTATTGTATTAAACAATATGTTAATACCCAAGGGGTGTGGTAACAATTGTGACAACTTTCATGTTTGATTTTGAATGTGTGCTTAGGAGACTTAGTGGTGGTGATAAAAGGACCTCGTACATCTAATATTATAAGTCATGGCTTCTTCTTATAATGTATCATGAAAGTTGTGTAACCATATGTATCATAAAAGTCGTGTAACCACCAACCATCATGAATTAGATGTCACCAGGAATAGCACATGGAAGATAAGTTTGATCACGATAACCATGTGCATGTTGTAAGCATGTATGGGTATGCTAACATAAGGTTTTAATTATTGGTGTGTTTTCTATTTATAGAAACATGAAGAGAAAAAAAAATCAAATGCCATTTTAGAATGTGAAACTTTATGCGAAAGGGGTCGTGCTCTAGCGATACCCTTGACGCCGGTTGGAGTCTCGTCTGTGACAAAATGTTATGCGCGAGACAGGGGTTTTACCACAATGGGTCTTCAGGCGTGAGTTTTCCCTGGATTTAGTGACGGGTCGGATGACTCGGGTCACCAACATTGTCTGTAATCGCAGGCGTGGTGGCCTTTTGCCCATGGGTGTTCCTGGAGGCTGGGTTTTGTTGAACGTTTAAAAAAAACTTGAGTGTATAGGAGTTGTGAAGCAAGTACTTGCGATGGAGGTTGGGTTTTGAAAATATCCAAAACTATTTTACAATGCTAAAGAAATTATGAAACCTTGTTTAAGAAGTCACCAGTTCTAACTTGTCGTGGTTTCATCTAGGTATGTTGTTACCATATTCATCAAACGATGAATAAAGCAATTAATAATTTCAATAAAACAAATTTAAGTGTGGAAGTTGAAATTAATGCCTGGCAATCTTGGAGATATAGAATTTTTATTTGTTTAGTTTGTAAATGCTTTACAAGTATGAATAATGCATGTATTTGATCGAGCCGGAGGTCTCACCGAAGTATCCTCTCTATTCATATGTGGTAGAGGTAAGACTGTCTACATCCTACCCTCCACTGGAAGCATCCTCTCTATTTATATGAGGTAGAGGTAAGACTGTCTACATCCTACCCTCCTCATACCCTACTTTAACTTTGTTATTGGTGGTATTTACCGAGTATGATGATGATAAATAATAAATGTATTTGCTAATTAACATACATAAAATTCTACCCAAATGAAACAGTTGAGTTTCGGGTTGTTAATGGATGAGAGAAAAGATTTTGAATTGATTGAACACTCTATTCAAATTAGTTGTCTTCTACCTTCGGTTGTATTGCTATTTATAAAAAAACCTCAAGCTTGGGGATAAATAAACAATAGTTTATAGTTTATTTATCCCAATTAGTTAACTTGCAGTTTATCCCTTTGAAGTATGTGCACAATTTGTCAGCTTGTGCTGACTTATTTCGCTTCTAGAAGGCATTGACTTAGAGTCTTCCTTCAATGAGGCTCCAAGAATCTATATATAAACAATATTTCCTCCAGGAATCTCATGTTTTGGATTGATGGCTTTAACTTAGTACAATAGTTGATGGCTTATGATAATTACTTAAGTCTTTTGAAGATTTTCTTCATCGTCTGAAGTCATCATCAGACATCTGAAGCTAAGCTTCAGTCGTCTGATCTTTGGTTCAGTCTTTTGATATCATTACATATGTGCCTCATCTGAAGTTCGCTTCTGGAGATCTTCAACGACGGCTATATAGACTTTAAACGCTTCATTACCAAGTTCAGATGACTCGATCTGTTATAAGTTACTTCTCAGCTGCAAACGTTATTCTTGGAGTTTCTTTTCAACACTTACAATAAAAATGGACTAACAAGGTAAATCATCAATCTAAAGATCAAGTTAAGACAACGAAATAATACATGTGTTCTTTCAGTTTATGAAGTTATGGGACAAGAACTTAACAATCTAATGTATAGGTTTTCAAACTTTTGTGTTATCGTCATACCACCAAACTCTAGTTATAATTTGGGCTTGTTTTAAGGTAGTTAAACATGTATGCAACAAAACTCTTGAATGGTTACTTTTATGAAGTCGCCTTAGAAGAATTCATGCATTTGGTTTATAATTTTTTTTAATTTGGACCAATTATCAAAGGATTGGATTTGATTAGACGTAACCGTAAAATACTTCATGTAGTATGTCAAAAACAAAATTTTACCTTCAAAATTGTCAAGATAAGCTCCAATTGTTTCAAGATTCAAGAATAATGACTTACACTTTAAAAAATTCACTAACTAACCAATATTTTTCTAAACTTAATTAAAATAAACGATAACGACTAGATTAATTATTAAAAACCTTTAAAAGATTTACTCTTTTTACGCATTTCCACTCCACGTACGGATCATCAGTCTCTTATCATGAATGGCCCATGAAAATCAAGAAATTATGCAGACTAAATAATGGCTATTTTCTCAGGTGTTTTAAAATTATTATAAACATCAATAACTTGATAATGTAGGGTGACAATTTTTAAAAGGCAGATGTATATTGGGAAGGGTTTATTTCCTCTTTGATGATGATATTTTGGTACTTGATATTCACCTACAAAGTTCAATTTTGATTGATTGTGATTGTGAGTGTTTTCTATGTATATGTTTGGTGATTGTGAGTTTTTTTTATATGTATATGTTTGTTTGGGTTATTACCTTTAAAGAATATTTGTATCCACTTGACATCGTGTATCTCATTGGTTCGCGGCTAGTTGATTATAATAAAGGTTTGAACAACTATAATTGTGGTCGGTGGCGGATCCAGGGGGTTCCTGGGTTCCAGGAACCCTCTCGATTTGGAAAAAAATAGAACAATTTAGTGTAAAACCTTGTAGGTTTGGAAAAAAATAGAAAACTTTAGTGTAAACCTTGTAGGTTTGGAAAAAAAAAATAGTGAAAATTATTGAAAATCTAGTAAAAGGAACCCCCTGAAAAAACTTCCTGGATTCGCCATTGATCGTGGTTCAGTTGTGTCTTACCTCACAACTCCTATACACTAAGTTTTTTTTAATGTTCATCCACGGCCGTGTGACATCCTTGCATATATGTTCCTTTCATGCCATAACAATTCAAAACTTCATTTATTCATATGAATACTAGTTATATCTGCATTCTAAGGTTATGTGGATATCACTCCATGGAAACTTATGGTTTCCATCCTTTCTCAATCATTACAAAGATCTTATCCAGATTGACCAACTTCAATAGGTAATCTTACATTCTTTCAGAATAACAACTACAAGATTTTCTTTATAACTATTTCACTACACTATTTACGAGCACTTGCGTTTAATCTATACATCAAAACAATAAAGGTGTAAGATAGAAGACTTACATCGTTATTGAGCTTCTAGTTTTCTTGATTGACCTTCTTGATTGACCTGGTCATTCCTCCTTCACATCTACACTTGATAAATTCACATTTAGATCCCCATGAATTCAGCCGTTGTCATGTTATACTCTTAAACTTGACATTCAACTATCACATATATAATTTCACATTCTAATCATGTCTATGATGTATTTGGCACAAAATGATCTACTTTTACAAACAAGACAACATTCAAAAGTTAATTAGGAGGCTCTATTATTTCGCATCTAACACCATAATTTCAACCAATCAACAAAGTTCATGCATCCATTAACGCTTAACTAACATAATTTCATGTGGTTCAAGCTAATATGTTAATTTAAACCAAAAATGACTATGAGTTCATCCTCCATGTCGAAGCCCACCTCAAACCACATGTACCTACATTCAAAAATCTAAATTACATAAATTATACATACACGCTAATTAAAGTAGTGATTCCAAACACAAATTCTACATGAATCTACATTGAATTTCTAGGGTTCATACAAGATTTCCATTATTCAAAAGTCTTCCGTTATGCATTTCTCCATCAATGAAATTTTACAATTTACCTTAGGTTTGTTATCTCAAGAAGATCAAAATTCTACATACATGCAGGGTTTTAACATCTATTTTAACTCTCAATTTGTTGAATGTCTAAATTATGTTCTTGAACCCCCATTATCTCTTCTTGTTGTCGCCATCCACAAGAAGGAAATCCGGGTTTTTTTTTAATATATTTTTTTTCTCTTCCACTAACTAGTTATTACATACTTACACATTTTTACACATTCAAGCCCTCTTTTTTGATCTTTGATTTATTTGTAACTCTAACTTACATAATAAATGCAATTAACTAGATAAAAACAAGTGTGGTTATTCACATATCTAGTCTTTTAATATAATCACTTACTCCACATTTATATTTACATTCTAGCTTTATTAACATTACGTGCATTTATTTAACTAAAATTCATTCTTTTCATGCAGTTTAAGATTTGGGGTGTTACATGTTTGTAAGTGGACGGGTACAATTAATAGACACCCTAACATGTTTCTAGAGGATTTCACAAGAAAAAGGATATCGATTCTACTAAGAAATTTAGCATGGTTGTCAAACCAACCACTGTTACGTTATCAGTTCCATTTCACATGGATAGGGTATTTGGCAAGTCGAAGTCAATAAGACTCTTACTCAAAAAGATTTATATGATGCCATTTATACGGTACAACCTATTGTCTTTGCTGAATTGATCACCCACACCATGTCTACTTGATTCTTGTGGCTTTTTACGACTATAAACTGATTAGAGAGCTTTGTTTTCCAGGTTATCCACAACTTTAATCGCATTTGGCTTTATTTTATATGTTTATAGTAAATAAAAAAGTTCCTTTATTTTCGACATTTAGTTACTTTTCCATGCGAGTTTATATGTTAATGGCATCAACATTACTTAAAGTTCCTTAGCATTTATGATTGATTTGATTGGGTGTTCACACTCTTAATTTGAGCTCAATGACTTGGGACGTTGAATTACATTTTGGGTATATGCCATATTCTTTAATGGTTTTCCTTATCCTCCCCTGCAATAAGTATTTAAATGATATATTACATCATACTAGTCTTTGTCAATGCATACCCTTGTATACTCTCACCTTTTTTAGGACGAAAACTTACCTTGGTATTTTGATACGCCCACGAATGATCCTTAGATATACAAGAACACTATTGGTACATTGTAGTATCCTGTCTTGATTCATCAAAAGATTACTTATGCAATATGTAATGTTTCATTGTTTAAAAAAAAAAAAAACTATTGATTGCATTAGATAATTTCAAGCTTATTATTCAATAACGCAAGGTACTGTCATTTATGTGTCATCTATTCACATATCTTATAGTCTTGATTTCATGCTTACGCAGATGGTGACTAGTCTGTCCCCATGTTCCTTGTTCTACCACATGCTAGCGTGTGTCTCCTTGACCAACCCTATGAGTTAGAGTTCCAAGAAACAACATATGATTGCTCGTTCTAGTATTATACATGTGGGGTATTGTGCCTTTGCTTACATTGTTATTAGGCTTCGGTATATTACTTATGCATTTCATGAGTTATATATGCCTCTAACTAGTCCACCTACAACGTGATGTGACAATACCAATGCTACATATTCAATGATTCATCCAATATTTCAGAAGCAAATGAAACACTTTGAGACTGGCTTGCATTCTACACGATACATGGTGCTAACATAGAGCCTCCAAGTTTGATGTATGCTTACTGTTGTTCATATTGCAAATCCTATACTATAACTGTCATCAACACAGATTGGCGCTGTTATTGTGAACGTCTAACCTAATAAAACATATCAGAGCAACTATGTAGCTAGTTCATAGTAGTTACTTTATGTTTATTCAATTCTATAATTAGCTTTAGCAAGTTACGACATCCTTATAAATAGAATGTGATTTTCATTAATGTATATATTTAATTGTTGTACATAGAAAATACGATACACCAATACATTTCTCTCAATTACACATTTCCCATCTTTATGCTATTAACAAACATAAATCTTAATTGCAAACACAAGTAATTTAGGGTGGTCAGAGCACTTTATAAAGGAGTCTCGTGACCACCGTAAAAGACCGCCGCAAATGGCATGGTCGCGATTAGTGATGTTTGTCACGACTGTAATGGTTAGTGGTGAACATTGTCAACTGTCTTTCCACCGTCTTTCTCCACACCGTTAAATTCAAGTTATTTATTTTAATTTTACATAATTATTCCTTCAAATTTAAAATAACTAATTCCTTCCACTTTTTAAATTAAGATAATTTTTAAATTAAGATAACTAGGGATCATATGATAGATCCCCCTTCCACCCTTTATCTTACTTTTTAGTTTTTACACACATAAATCATGACTACAAACACAATTAGTGTACTATTCTCCTAATTTCCTTTAAAATTGTGATAAACATCATGCTTTGTAAATGGTCACCAAATGCTGTTCGTCATTTTGTGGGCCCACATGATTACTCACTAAACTTGCACCTCTTACCATCATACATCACACACATCATACATACATATACATACATACACCAATATTATTATATTTACATAAAACCCTCTCCCCTTACACCAATATCATATTTCTTCACAGTTTTCTTGCCCCCTTTTCCTCCTCCTCAGCCGGCCACCGCTCCACAACCCTCATCACCACTACCGCCACCGTCACCGCCGCCGGTACCACCGTCAGCTGCCCCTGCATACCACCCAACATCTTTCCAGTTTTACCCTTCTTGCCCATCTCTTTTTTCAACCTTTTCTTTCTCTTTATATGTATATCCATCATACCCAGAAGCGCCTCACGTTTCTTGACTGTTTCTTGAACCTGCCACCGTCATCCACCGTATCAAACCACCACAAAAGAGGTGTTCTTTAGTCTTATCAAGATACCTGCACATGGTTCGCAAAAGGGTTTTCAAAGCTTTGACCTTTTTGTGAACTGAGTCAGAATTATTGAACTAGTACTGTTAGATCTTCAAGAAAAAGTTGGTATCTTGGTTGTTTGTTAGTTTTATGAGATACCCAGTTCTTGTTTCTTGAATTTTAGGGTTTTAATCAAGCCTTTTGGTATGTTTTTGTTGAGGATTTGGTGTTTTCTTGCTTAAATTTGTGCAAGATTATTAGGTTTCTTGACAGCTGAAAAGTTCCCTTTTGACTTCAAGAATTGTTAGGTTTTCTTGCTTAAATTTTTGCAAGATTGTTAAGTGTTTATGGTGGGTTGGGTGTAGGTTACAAATGGTACTTTGACAAATTAGAGTTTTCAATTTAGGGTTTTGAAATGTCTTGTTAGTCAAGTGGGCATATTCATATTCTGATTGGTGTTCCAAACATGGCTGCAAGTAGTCAATGTTTTGTGGAATGGAAAGAACAATATGTTTCGAAAGAAAGGGGCAAGAGGGTAGTTCACTATTTCTTAAAAGATACTTCGGGTGAATCGATTTTAGCGGTTGTGGGAACCGAGAGGAGTGTTAGGCATATGTTTTATGTGGTTGCTGAGGACTTTTTGAAAGCCAACGAGACCGATTATTCAGTCAATGCAGGATACCGATGGAGATCGAGGAGAGAGGTTGTGAATTGGCTTACTTCTATGTTGTCAAAACAGCATGGGCAAGGTGAACATTCTAGTAAGCTTCTTGAATTTTTACTAAACAGTTGTAAACATTGTACCTTGAGATATTTATAAGTGTTTGGCGGCCATTGTTGTATATGTATACCTGAATTATCAATTTGCAATTTATTGATAGAAAATCAGCTTTAGCTAGGGTTTCTCGAGGGGTGTATGGAAGTAATTATTGCAACATGAATAATTGGATTAAGATGTTTGGAAGTAATTATTGTAACATGAATAATAGGAGTAAGATAATCTGTTAAACATTGTGGGTAGATAAGTCATTCACAATAATCGGTTTATCACTCTTTACATGCTGTCAAAATCTGATTTGTCTGACCTAAATTTTATAACCGTAATCGATCAGCTTCAAGTTGCAATGCTTTGTATAATACTTAGAATATAACATTTTTCTTTTGGTTATTGTCCTCCAATGGTAGGTGTTTAAAATTTAATTTTTGGATATTAATTTTTGAAATTGTGTTGGACAGAGAGCCTGTTTTGGATTATAAAGATCTTACAAAATACTATCTTAGGCATGCACTGTGATTGTCTTCTATGTAGGGCAGTCACAATAATAATGATGAGTGATGACGTTTATTTGTCGTGTTCGTGTTTGTCATGTCGTATGGTTTTGTCCATTATAGGGGAAGTCTTTTAATAAATATAATAAAACCCTATCAATTCTCATAAATACACACAAGCGGTTGAATCACATAAATACCATGTTCGGTTTTTATTTATTGCACATGGATTCTATCGTCTATGACTCTATGGTATTATTTTTTATACAGGGTATTTCTTTCAAGTTTCTAAAGTAGTAATAGAGTTTTTTTGTTGGAAATTTTAAATGCAGAATCCCCTAAAACTGATCACAATTCGGGAGTCGGTGCTTCATTTCAGAATCGTATTGCAAATAATTTGAATGTACGGGTACTGGATATAGTGTGGTCAGGTGCCGCATGGACCTGCAGTAAACAACTCAAACATTTCCCAGCTTTTTGCAGAAACGGGATTACAATAGCGGTAAGTTTGTTAATAATTAGATTTACACTATTTTTTTCACATGATATACTTACTTTATATATAAATGTTTTGCTTTGTATCAGTAACCGGTGTTGGTATTGCAAAACAAAAGAAAAACACTAAATTAGTATCTTGCATAAAGACAGTCTAAAAAGATAATCTGTAAAAATGTAAAACTCAAAAGTCTTAAAACACGCAATCACGGAAGATGTTGCATGTACGGATTGACCTTAATAAGTAATGAAAGTAAAGTATATTTCCATTATTGTGGTTTTTCAAAGTACGGTTGATTTTTTTTTACCGTAATCATATTCGTTATGTTGTTGGTCTTATTTATTGAGGATACAGTTGACATTAAGACAATTAAACCACCAAATCACTTGGTGGGTCTGTTTTTATTTTCTTTCTAAAGTTGACTCATTTTCATAACGGTGGAAATTTTGACCTATTTAATTGTGAACAAGTCGATATGATGAAGATCGAAAAGGTCAAAAGAAAGTCAAAGTTGTGGCTGAAGAGAGTCCTAATATACTATACATATTTAATTTGTGTGAATTTTTCAGGTACAATCATTTGTTTATGTTATGGCCGAAGAGGAAAAAAGCCACCTTGCGTATCTTGAAGATATGTACGAAGATCGAAAAGGTCAAAAGAAAGTCAAAGTTAGATGGTTTCACCACACTCAAGAAGTACAAGCTGCCATTACTCTTAAAAGCCCTCATCCAAAAGAGGTGTTTATTACACCTTATGCACAAGTTATCAGCGCAGAGTGTGTGGATGGCCTGGCCCTTGTTTTAGCCCGTGAACATTATGTCAAATGCGTGTCTACGCTTCCCGAGGATCTACTGAACCGGGTTCATCTTTGTTTGAGGCAGTTCAAAACCAACCGTGTGAAATCGTTTAAGTTGACTAAATTAGGTGGGTATTTTGATCAACCCGTTTTTTTCGGTTCTTGATACCGACATTCTCAATGATGAAGAAAATAGCCCGAGAGATACTGTTAGGTTAGGAGTTAAGAGACCTAGGAGTTCTCGAGGGCGACAGATGGCGTTGTGTGATTCGTCCAGCATGGACGTGAAATATGAGATTTTGAGACGAAAGCTAATCCCTAAGTATGTGAAGAATCGGGGATCGAATCTCATGTTTCTTAAGGTTAATGATAAGATCGAGTTGTTGAGCTTAGATAGCGGTATTCGCGGATGCTGGTTTAGATGTACTGTGTTACAAGTTACGAAGAAACAGATGAAAGTCCGATATGATGATTTGATGGAGGAAGGCGGAAGTGGTAATCTTGAGGTATGATATTGCTTAATTCTTTTTTAGGGTTGCAAACGAACCGAACGTTCATTGAAATGTTCGGCTGAAAGTTCGTTTGTGTTTGTTCGTTTAAATAATGAATGAACACGAACAAAAAATTTCGTTTGTTTAGTTAGTTTAGTTAACTGAACGAACACGAACAGAGGCCGCGTTCTTTCATTTATGTTCGTGAACTTTCGGTAATGTGTTCATTCATGTTCGTTTGAGGTCAATAGTTCATTTGTGTTTTATTTTTTTTATATTTTCTTTAAAACTTCAAAATTCCGATAGAATAAAATATTTAATAAGTATCAATGTATTATATCATGTTCATGAACGCTTGTTTGTGTTCGACTGCTTTCATATGTGTTCATGAGCATTAGTTTGTGTTTGTTTGTGTTATTGAACGTTCGTTTGCATTCATTACCTAAAATTAACAAATGAACACAAACACGAATAGAAAATCACGTTTGGTAGGTAAGTGTTCTTGAACAGTTCGTGAACACATAATTTCTTTAACAAACGTGTTCGTTCGGTTTGTTTGCAGCCCTATTCTTTTTTAGTATATTATTTTGTGGGTCATTTTCATCTTTTGAGTTCCCTTAGCTTTTGTAGTTTGTGATTGTGGTTCCTATATATCACAAAGTTAAGGGCCCGTTAGTATGTCAAAAGGTCCAATCAGGTTTGGGTCAAAGCCGGTGAAATTTTTGCAGGGGTTACAACGGGCTGGATGAGGTTGGTTTGACCTGACAATACTTTTTTTTGTCTACTTTTTAGTTACATAAATAAAAATATGCTAAATACAGCTACAAGAAACTATTAGTAAACCATTGGTCTGATTCTGAAAAGTAAACATTTGAGCGGATTTTACACCACTTGACGTGTTTTGTTTTGAGTTATTTAGGTTTTTGGTGTCTTAACCTTCTAGTTCTCTGATTTATATGTTCCTTGAAGAATATAATTAAAGGATAAAGAAGACAAAGGAATTAACTTTTTGACCTTTTTCTTCTTTAAAGGAATGGGTTCCAGCTTTTAGATTGGCCATGCCTGATAAACTTGGGATAAGATGCTCGGGCCGACCCACCGCAAGGCCTGCTCGCACGGAAAACGAATCTGACATCGCTTTTGAGGTCGGGTCCCCGGTGGATGGCTGGTGGAGTGATGGGTGGTGGGAAGGGGTTGTCACCAAAATCGGTGAATCTGATGATGGGGATGTTCAAGTTTATATTCCCGGTATGTTTCTTGATTTAAATCATAAAAGAATAAAATGCCAATTTCGTCCCTGAGGATTGGCTAGTTTTGCGACTTTCGTCCAAAGGTTTGTTTTTTCGCATGTGGATTCAAAAGGTTTGAAATCTTGTCATTTTCATCCGGCTCGTTAACCCCATCCATTTTTCTCAGTTAAGTCGGGTGTTCTCATCTTTTTTGTTAATATTCGGTCTTTTTCAGGGGTATTCGGTCTCCTAACATAAAGTGAAAAAGACCGAGTTGCCCTTTAAGTTAGCAAAAAAGACAGAAATATCCCTGACTTAACGGAGAAAATGGATGGAGTTAACGAGCCGTATGAAAATGGCAAGATTTTAAACCTTTTGGACCCAAATGAGGAAAAACAAACCTTTGGACGAAAGTCACAAAACTGGCCAAACCTCAGGGACGAAAATGACATTTTACTCATCATTAAAACTCTAGTTTCATATATTTTTTGATCTTGATTCATATTTCTTGAGCTAAATCTTAGCAACTTGAGCAGTTGAGATTTAATATGATCCCCATGGTATTGTTTTTTCACCTAACGGGCTCTTTTTTGTCGAATACAGGTGAAAACTTGGTTCTCGAACTACACAAAAAGAACATTAGGGTTTCAAGAGACTGGGTCGGAGACCATTGGGTCGATCTAGAAACAAAACCAGACATTCTCTCGTTGATTCCCGTCAATCTTAACGAAGTCAAGCCTGGAACTTTCCCTTTTTGTCCAACGAAAACCCGGAACCCGTTGAGCTGCCTGATCCCGCTGAGCCAGTCAACGGCTCCAATGACAACAATCCGCTTCAAGGCGCTGACCCGGACCCTGAGCTCCATGAGAAAGAAAAAGACCCGAGTTCAGTCCGTGATGATAATGATTTACATATTGGTGATTTACAAATTGGCGAAAAAGGCGAGCATACAAGCGAAAACAAGGAAGAATGATTTACCGAATGGCGGTTTATGTATATACAAGTGACAAAGTGAGGTTAGAAGTGGTACTTGTTTTTACTGATCTGTTTTAGGGAACATCTAACTAGGAGAAAGAGAGACACCTTATGGTTGGTGTCTCCAAATTTGTAAGGTTCTTTTTAGTAAAAAAGGCAAGTTCTTTTTGTTGATCTAGAATGCTTTGATGACTTGTACATTGTGCATTATAAGATGTACATTCGTCAGTATGGGATAGGGGGGACCTTTTGTGTACCATTGTTGGTGGTACTTACTGTAACAGTGGAACTGTTGATTAGGTTATGAAGTATGATTATTGTTTATTATGTTTCTGTTAAAATTGTTCGGTTCTTTAAAAAGGGCATATTTACTCGATCTCAAATTTAAATCGCATATTTCCCCTTTATTGAAATATATAAAATCAACAAAATTGCCCATTTTAAATTTAAAATCCTATCAAATATCACAGAACCAATGTTTCAAAATCCGGTTTTTATACCGTATCAGATTGGGCTCAGAAACGGTTTAACCGGGTGTACTTGGTGGTTTAACCGGTCCTACTGGACGGTTCAACCAGTACTACCGGCCTGTTTGAACCGGTTTTTAAAACATTGCACAAAACATACGCTAGATAGGATTGGAATTGCCGCCTGATTATTCTCCCTTCTCACTCGGTGTTGTTCCTTCACCGCCCCCCTTTTTTCCAGTCGGCTATTTCGACTATTACTAGTGCTTCGGCTACGAGTACAAGTGGTTCGGCAGTGATCGGCGATGAGCCACCGAGTATAGGTGTTCTCATTCAGAGATTACATGTGTTCTTTTCGGTTGGGTTTTCCCTAAAAACCTGGTGGCACAAGCAATGCAAGAACCGACATCATTGACAACCATGATCTACTGCAATAATATTTTTCCTCCAAACAACATTGTCGAGAGGCCGGTTTGTTCAGCATTATCTTCTTAGAGACATTAATGACGTTGAGAAGATTTGTAAGGGGAAATATGCAATTATTCCTTAAAAGCTTACTAGGTTACATATTAAAATGATATCTTTTATAAACCCGAAGTCAAATTTCACATCACATTGCGGTGGTATTAATTGGTGGAGCAGACGACCGGGAAGCTTTAGCATTTGCTTTGCGTATGTCTAGCCATCCGGGTAACACACTAACACTCACCGTGATGCAGTTATTAAACGGAAGTGAGAACCTCGAACAACCAGATACCTTGTAAAATGCTTTATCAGAGAAGCAAGGATCTACCGCCGGGGTAATTTGGTCATTGTATCTACTGGAGGAGATAGACGGAGCACACTTCGTCTTCTTCGATCTGCTCCGAGTGGGTGCTGCAAAACAACATAAACAGCTCGTTAGAAGGGGACCACCACCATCCGACGCTCAAGTCAGTGTGATATTTGTTGTGATAAGAGCGTATATATAAAGTGCGAGTAAATTAGAGTGGGAGTAAGTGAATATGTATAGAGAGAGGGGGAGGAGAGAGAGGGGGAGGAGGAGGACTTATATATATATGGGATGGTATGGGCTAAAGCCTTTGCTGAGCCCTAAAATGTTGTACTGGGCCTAACCGGACTGGATCTTAACTCATCAATCAATGGTCAACGAATCAGTCTTTAGCTTTGTCTATAGAGTTCTAAAAACTTAGAAACCTTATAATCAAGTGGTTACTGGGACTAAATTAACAGCATTCCTAAGGGCAGTCGCACGGAGCCTGTCAATCAATTCCATATTAACTCTCTATTTTATTTTGAACGACCAACAAAACTTTATTAATTAACTCTCTAAATTGATTCCATGTTACAAGTTTATCCCCAAACTATACGTAATAGCATTTACTTTGGAGCCATTATATTCATATATTTTATATAATATAGAGTAAACAATAGAGAAAACAATAAATCCGAGTAATTAGGCAGAGTTGCAGAAAGTCGCCTCGGTAGCCTACCTTGTAGCGACTACTCGAAGAGTACTCGGCTTTTGAGACCTTGTTTTACAACCATCCATGTGGGCCATAGAGAAAAGGTGATTTGAGGCTATAATGTGGTGATGGTGCATCATGCAAATTATGATACATGTGAATGGTTATTTTGCTGATAAAAATGGATTAGTGGATTGTGGGCTACAAGATCCAATGAGGCGAAAAGATTATGAGAGGCCCATTACTATTCATTGGGCTGTAATTAATTCACCGTCTTCAAAAAGCCCAAAAGAAACTAGATTAATGCTCTCACAGAATAATTGTGAAGGATCTTTTGGTTTAATGGAAATTAACGATTGTATTGGGCATCATGCAAAAAGGAAGCCCAAATCCAGTATGGGTTTCTTCTATTAGGCTCTGGGTGGTGTGTTATAAAGCTCCTATGGGATATATCACGCTGATGACACATAAGTGAGAGACGTTATTGTTAACTTGTACTTGTGGAATAAAGCCCTTTAAAACTCCCCATTTACTATATATAAAAAAAATAAAAAAAGAAGAAATCTGATTGATTGTGGCTCACTCTCTCCTCTTTTACGCCCGTTAACTCACTCGGTGCATGTACCCTCGTGTCTTTCGACTATCAACGCCACCACATGATGCATGATTAACCGTTAGTAGCTTTAACGTCATTTTCACTAAATTATTAAAATAACGTTAAAATAGCATTTGCTTTTGCTTTGCGCATTCCGGTGAGCATCCACACGTATATATATTATATGCGCACACCGTAAGCGGGACATCGACATAAACTAGACTATGGATGATAAAAAAAATTGGAACAATCCAATGCTCCCTATGATCCAGGTGGTACAAGTTTAGAGTCGGGCGAGACAACCCATGAAGTTGAATTGTGTTATGCATGTTGTGATAACAAGAATCGGATTAATGTTCCCTTCAACCTAGTGGCTTTAGCTCAAAGAGAAAACTCAAGGTTGAGTTTTTTTATAAGCCGAGGAAAATGATGTAGGTGATGACTCGGGAGCTGAACCCGTTCTGAAATCGGGTCTTTTATTGGTTCTCGTATCTTTTTATTTATTTGTGTTATTTATGTTTATCTTTAAAGTTGTTGGGTTCTAGTTTAAATATTGTTTTAGCCTTATAGGGTTTATTTATTATGTAGTAGTGTTTGATTGACTACTACATCCGACTCGAGCTTGACCTTTTCAGCGTATAAACTCTCCATCAGATACCTTGTTTGAAACTTTGGCATGAATATAATCATCCGTAAAAGATCCATTAATTAACACATGAGAAAAAAAATTACCAAACTTATGACCAGCCCTTGAATAATATCGTTCTCATATTCATAAAAAAACACACAGGTGTATTTATCCTATAAAATCTAGAAATCGTCATTAAAAATTTCAAAACCTCAATGACTTCTAGGGATGTAATCAAGCCGAGACAAGCCAGGTTGGGCTCGAGCTTGAACTTAAAGGAGCCAGCTCGGCTCCACTATCGAGATGAAAAGTCGAGCTCGGCTCATCAAAAGTTCGAGCAAGCTCGAATCTGATCGAGCCGACTCGTTATTTTTTGTTTCATAATTTTTTACAAGTATTGATAACATAGAAAAAAAAAAAAAAAATGAAAACAAACACAGAAAAAATTTAAATTATATACTTACTTAAAGGCTATGTTGGTGGACCAACCAACATAGCTATGTGTCCTCTTATGAGTGGTCACAAGAATTTTACTTATTTACCCTTGTTAATGGGTTCTATTATTTACACCAAATTATTTACTATTTGCGCTAAGTGATGTGAAATTAATAAATTAAATTTTGTGTTTTTCTTTTATAACTTCCGGAAATATAATTTTTATAAAAAACGAATATAGTTTTGCGATGTGCATATTTTTATCTATGTTTTGATATAAATTTTATAAAAACGGAGGTGTATTAATATAACGTTTTATAAGTCGTTATAAAATTTTATATTCCGTTTTTTATAAAATTTATATCAAAACATAGATAAAACTCAACACATCACAAAACCGTATTCGTTTTTAATAAAACATTTATATATCGGAAGTTATAAAAGAAATCCACAAATTTAAATTTATTAATGTCACGTCATTTGTGTAAATAGCAAAAAGTTTGGTGAAAATAAAATCACCCTTTGTTAATTTATTGTTTAGTGCTTTTACTTTAACTTTCTTAATATACATGTTTAGTTCCTCTACCTTATAGAATGTTTTTCCCGATTAGTTAACTTTTGCTTATATATGTGTTATCCTTCTATATTAACCTTGCTAATATACATGTTTAGTCCTTCTACTTTTATTCCGTTTAGTGTTTCACATTTTAGTGTTTTTTTCTCGCTAACGTGACGAACCAATGTCACCCCTAATTTTCACGTGTAACCCGGTGGGTCCGGTTGGGGAATATCGTGACGCAAGTTGATATCATCATCACCAAACAATACAATAAAAACACAGCGGAAGTCTGGATAATTACTATTACAAACGTTTAAATGTTCAAAGTTCGAAATAATATACAACGGTTGTAACTAGATCCACAGGCGGATCGAAATGTGATTACAAAAGGAAATTTAATAGACTAAGGCCTTCTAAGCAAAGGATTGCAATTCCTCTTAAGCTTCACCGAGCACTTCCAGCCTAATTACGTATACTTGTCACCGGCGCTTAGTCTTTTGAAAATACGTCAGTTTTCACTGGTAAATACATTTAACCGACTCATTTTGAAAACATTTTGAAAATATTTGGTGTACACGATGGTACCTTTGTTTAATAAATAACTTGGGATAAGTTATACTCATTTTATCAGTTTTACATGCTAATAATACATTTAGAGCCCGAAAACTATGCCGGGATCCTGATTAATCGACACACCACTTTAATACCTTTAATAGGTACACCCCTAATGGGTTATAATTTATTTTGGCATCTGTCGGGTGTATGCCTACACCCCGTGCTCAGGTCGTGGCCATTTACAATTAAATGAGCGGTGGATATCCAGGACATGGTCGTTTTAACCCAAAATGTTTAATATAAAGCAAAACGAATTAAAACGGATTATTTGAATTCCTGACTCATTGGTCTTTGATCCCATATCCAACCATGCGGTATTATTATACCGTATCCCAAGCCCGTATAAGGGAAAATAAGTTAAAGTATTTACCTGGCTTGCAAAGTCTTTAGTAAATAAGAAAATAAGCAAAGCACAGCCGTAATCAAAATTACTAGCCCGGAAACAATCTACTGGAAGCCTCTAGTCTGGAATGGATGGCATCATTAACCGATTAGTTAGTTAGCGGGTCCTTATGTAGTCATTGACTTAGACCGGCTAACTTAAAATAAGATAACTGTACGAAACGCTAGATTAAGCGATGACCGGAAAAGAAGTTATTTTGGACCCGACAAGTACTAGGACTTGTATAATATGGGTTACCATTTTACATTCTGGAATTTGAGAATATTTCGATATGGTTAAACCCGTTTCGGTTAGATTACGTAAACTAGTTACGTAGGCCGAACCGTACGCATATAAGCGAAACCGGGTAACCGGGTGACTCCTATACAAGTTCCATACGCCATTATGTTTAAAATATGTTAAAATATTAGTAATTTTTCAATATGTTGGCCCATTACGATTTTAAAGTCAAATTATGTCTTAAAAGGGCAATTTGGTCATTTTACAATGTAATAAATGAGCGTATATGTAAACTGATATTATTGTCATAAACATTTTGTAAAAACACTTATTTTATGATGTTATATCAGTAGGATATCAATTATATGTGTGGTTTATAGTTTAAGACCAAACTATGTCCTAGAAGGGCATTTTGGTCATTTCACACATAATTCAATAACTTATTTGGGAATCTAAGTTTGGAACATGTACCTGTAGTTAATAATTTGAAAAAATGTTTTGAAATCAGTAGGTATCAAGTCTTGATGCTCTAATATGGTTTTAAACCATATTGCGCGCCGAAATGGCGATTAAGTCGCTAAATGGCGATTTAAATGGTATTTAAGAAAAACTTTTGTTGTGACCAGGTTTGTATGACCAAAATATGTTAATATATATATTACATCAGTAAGTATAAGGTTTTGGTCCATTAAAATGTTTAAAACCCATTTAAAGTGTCAAAAGGGCAATATCGTCATTTAAGGACATAATATGCAAACTAGAGCTTATACTCAGTTTGCAACCTAAATGAACATCCCAAATAACCTTAATAATGATATTACATCAGTAGGTGCCGAAAGGGCATTTTAGGCATATTTAACGGATACTTGCGTAATGACTCGGATTACTACATGACCATGTTCTATAACTCCAGAGGATTATAGTATACTATAACATGGTCATAATGCAACTTAGGAACTTTAGCTAAGGTTGCTAAATCGGGTCAGAACTGAAAGTCAAAGCAAAAGTCAACTTTTGCGACTTTCGGTTGCGAACCGACCTTAGACCTGGAACTGACGAGCCGAACACGTTCCTATAATTATTACCAAGTTATTAGGGTGTCAAAACAGATTTTATAACACCTACATTACTAGTTATAATTTTATTTCAAAACTGACCCGTTTGACTTTTTATTAACATAACTTTGACCCGTCAATTGA
Organism: Scalesia atractyloides; assembly: GCA_947069175.1. Taxonomy (NCBI): domain Eukaryota; kingdom Viridiplantae; phylum Streptophyta; class Magnoliopsida; order Asterales; family Asteraceae; genus Scalesia; species Scalesia atractyloides. The sequence goes on along the minus strand of CAMTDV010000005.1, from coordinate 99,114,227 downwards.
CCAAGCAAACGTGGTAATCAGGACGTGCCCTCTTGGGGGATTAACACCTACCTTATTACGATCACGTAGTCATGTTCGTTACAAACATTGGCTGGACCATAATGGTCTTAGCTCAAAGTCAAAGCGTTTTTACGTCAATACTTTGACATTGGCTTAAAACTTGAATAAACTAAAAAGGAGGGCTAAGAACACTTACACAAGGTCCCTAGCACAAAATATAACTAATTAGGAAGCTCCAAAGGGTTAGGAACCTCCAGCTAAGATGAGAGGAGTGTTTGTAGAAATGAGCAAGTCTCCATGTTGCAACTACAAGGGTATTTATAATTGGAGATGCTTCATAGGATTGATCCAGGTGTTGACAAGAGTTAAGAGATGAATACAAGTGTTTAGGGTCGTGGAAAATGCAGAGGAATGGCTCAAGTTCGCGAGAAAGGTGGCAAACATGCTGGCTGCCAACAATCTGCCAGCTGCAGTCCCCTTACGGATCGTAAGGGAATAAGCCTTGCGGTCCGTAAGGACCTCTGGCGCCCACAGATTTGAATTGGTTACGGACCGTAACCATAAAGGCTTGCGCTCCGTAACCGCCTTACTCAACTCAGATTTTGGTTGCCTTACGGTCTGTAAGGACCTTCCAGAAGGTAATTTTTTGGGTATTTTCCACTTTTGATCCTCCGACTTTTTCTGATGCTCGTTCAGAGGTTAGTAAAATAACATGACGGCGTCTTTAGTCTGAAATCAGACCACATGCATCTCGATTCTTTCCTATAAATGCACCCTCTAACCTCTGATAGCCTTTTCGCGTCACAATCACACCCATTCTCGACGTAATTTCACTCGCCGGAAACTTTCTGCAACTCGCCAGAAAACCGAACCCCTTCACCTTTGTGCCTTACTCTAAAAACAGAACACCTAGAGCTCATACCGAAGCCACCCACACTCACCTCAAGCTTCCTGAAGACCCTCTGCCGCAAGTCACACGTCGCCGGAATAACCTGTTGTAATCGGAAACTCGCCGGCGAAACAGGGGATCTCTGTCGGTATATCTTATACCTAATCTCTCTCATTCTTTTTATTAATCTCATATGTAATTAATCACAACACACTAAAGAACTTGATTAAATCGTCGAACCAGTCGGACATTGGTTCTGGATTAAGCTTAACGAAGAAGATGAAGTTTTCAGTAATTATATATATATATATAATTTAAATCAAGTTATATCTCGGGTTAGACACACAGTCCAGCGGTGGATACGCCGCTGGTACTTCCTATATATAAGTGTTTTAGCCATATGTACGAACTTCCGTGAAAGGATGCCATGTGGGGTTCGACGTTATGCAAGCCTCATAAATTCTTGGTTTCCCCCTTCACCGCGTGGACCAAGGATACCGAAATCTATCTATACCGCGTCAACACGTCTGACATTGCTCCATGAAGCGGAGGCGATATGGCTAAAACATGGTGGATACGCCGTTGGTACTTCCTATATATAAGTGTTTTAGCCATATTACAAACCTTCGTGGAGAGATGCCATACGGGGTTTGACACTAATTAAACTTTTTGATACCTTTAAAATAAGTTTTACCATTACAATGTTGTAATTAAATGGAAAAAATTTTCTAAATATTTAAATTTTTACAAGAATCTTTTTGGCAAGTAAAACCCTTCTCACAATGGGAATCGAACGCCTAGCGTCACGTTGTGAGAAAATTTTCATAAAACCGATTTCCTTAAAGCGCTTTTGTAGTAGTTAACAAAATTTTCAAAACCTATAAGCAATTTCTTGATTGCTAGCTCGTGGATTATCAACCGCGAGCCAATTAATCCGTTTTACTCAACAACCCTTTACACTTTCGAGACCTTTCACTCGCCAGTCCTCTATCGACCGCTCGACCATCCTCGACTTACGCTAAACGCCGTATCGCTATCCGTTCGTGTCAATTCTCAAGTCTTCCTATTGAATGAATTTTGGGACGAAATTTCCTAAAGTAGGGGAGACTGTAACAACCCGCTTCCTCGCAAGCTCGTCACTCTCGTTACGCCTAGCACCAAAGATTCAGATCATAATGTAATCTAAATCGCTTATTACGCTACATCGCATATTTTCGCACTATATCACATCACAACGCATTACATCGCACTAACACAACGCTTATATCGCACAAACTAAATACTATCAACTTTGCGTGGAATTTCCAAGGCTAACTGCTCACTTAAACTGCAACGCGACTCTCGAAAGACTTGGGAACAAAGCCGATACTTCATCGCGTATTTTCGAATAATTGTGAACTTTAAGTAAATATGACCGTTTAATACGCTTAATACTACGCTTATAACGCTTAAATGTAACTATAACGCGATTACATCGCCGAACAATCGATAAGCAACCGAAAAACGAAGAAATCCGGAGTTTTTGGACAAGTTCGCTAGAACTTGGGTGACCCCAAGTTCGGCCGAACTTGACTGGCCACAAAACCCTCTCTTTCCCCTCAAGTTCGCTCGAATTTGCTTAGATTCTTCATAGAATCAGCAAGTTCGGCCGAACTTGACATAATCCTCTTGAAAATCTAACAAGTTCGCCCGAACTTGCATAAAATCATGCAAGTTCGACCGAACTTGACTCCCACCAGCTCACTTTATGCCTTTACCTATAAATACTCAGCCCTATCCTCTCATTTGAGCTTGCTGCAACTTCGCCCAAAGCTCTCCTAACCCGAAACCCTCGAATCCTAAGTAAGAACCAACATGTTTTATGCAACCTCCAAAGGTTTACAACGATTTTGCACAAGGCATTGCCTTCGTTTTCATCAAATCTTCCCTGTTTACGAAAATCTTCATCTTTTTACATAAAACTTCTGTTTTTCACTCAGATCTATGCTTAGATCTGAGCAAAACCTTTTGAACATTGATTTTTACACAAAATACGGACTTTTGATGATGTTTTGTTCATTTTCCGATATGAAACGAAGCATTTATCATTCAAGATCCCAGATCTGGAAGCACAGGAACGTTTATGTTGGTTTACATAAGCCGAACTAACCCGAACGAACCCCAAGTTCGCCCGGATTAGTTCACGCTTTTGTGAAACGGCTAAAACCGTTCTAAAACACCTCTCCGACCTAAGTTTGCTTAGTAGCACAGGGTTGGAGGGATGGACACTCGATTTCCTCAGCAAACGACGCGAAAACGCAAGATTTTGGACCCGAAAACATCAAGTTCGCTCGATATTTAACTGATTTTGTGCAGCATTTTAGTCAAGTTCGCTCGAACTTGACTTCAAGGAGTCAAGTTCGGCCGAACTTGAGTCCAAACACACAAAACTTTCACCAACAGCCCTCAAGTTCGCTCGAACTTGCAAGTTTCTCAAAGAGACTTGACAAGTTCGGCCGAACTTGTCAATTCCTTAATAAATTCCTCACAAGTTCGACCGAACGTGTCAAGTTTCCTTGAGAAACTTACAATTCGCCCGAACTTGACTCAAACCTCAGTAGTTCCTCACAAGTTCGCTTGAACTTGTATGATTACATACAAGTTCGCCCGAACTTGCCCACTGCTCAACCTAAACTTAACCGTTTCAGCTTTCGGAGATTGATGCACTTCCGTTCACGTACGCAGGCTGATCCGGCGCTCTCCTCGACTCTTCTCAGATCCTAAAACTCCCCTAAAAACGCACCAACGGTGAGTATACTTGTAACATCCGTCAGAAATCGGATTTACCAAACCCGCTCTGTTTATTAACCGAACAATCAGTTAAAAATTTCGTTGCGTATTTAATGCCCAAATTAATTTTAAACGATACATAATTAATAAGTATATTGGAATATATAATTTATATTTGAAAAAGTATTAAAAATAGTGGTTTAAAAATAAAACAAGGCTGCCGAATTTCGAACCCGGGTCAGCCGGGTCAACCTGGTCAACAACGCCTTAACTTCCAACCAGCCAACCACTGCGCCACTTGTGTTCTTTAGTAACATACCAAAACAATTAATTCAAATAGCAAACTCGAATTTAAAACTGACGCGCCCAATCGCAGTCGTCGGAAATCCCGACGATTTCGCCGAGAGTGGACGGTTTCTTCTATCTTAACGTAAGCATTAACCTCAACATCGGTTATAACCGATGTCCAGTCCGCGACACAAGTCATAACCGCCGGAAAATTATTGACCGACGAATCAAGACGGAAAACGGACCAAATTCGTCGATGTTCTGCCCTATAAATACACCCTCTAACTTCTGTTAGCCTTTTCGCTCACAATCACACCCTTTCCCGACGTAATTCACTCGCCGGAAAACTTCTGCAACTCGCCGGAAAACCGAACCCTTTCCCCTCTGTGCCTTACTCTAAAAACTGAACACCTAGAGCTCATACCGAAGCCACCCACACTCACCTCAAGCTCCCTGAAGACCCTCTGCCGCAAGACACACGTCGCCGGAATAACTTGCTATCACCGGAATTTCGCCGGCGAAACAGAGGACCTCTGTCGGTATATCTTATACCTAATCTCTCTCATTCTTTTTATTAATATCACATGTAATTAATCACAACACACTAAAGAACTTGATTAAATCGTCGAACCAGTCGGACAACGATTCTGGTTAAGATTAACGAAGAAGATGAAGTTTTCAGTTATATATATATATATATAATTTAAATCAAGTTTTATCTCGGGTTAGACACACAGTCCAGCGGTGGACTGTGTGCAAATAAACACGTCCCGAGTTCAATTCTTGTCCCACGCATACTCGCCTTAATAAAAATGTTCTTTTTTTAACTGAACCGGATTCACTACAAATAGATGTTAAGTTTAATAAAAACCGGAATAATAACCAAGATAGACACACAGTCCAGTGGTGGACTGTGTGCGCGTTTAAAACATACGTAGCGAGTTCGAGTCCAGACTACCGCACCGGTTCTGGCAATTATCAAACTTTTTATATAAGGCAGAAATGAAATTATCTAGTTTGTATATAAGTATAATAAAAATCAGATTATTTACCAAGTTAGACACACAGTCCAGCGGTGGACTGTGTGTCAACCTAAGCCACAGGTCCCGGGTTCGAGACCTGTGGAGAGCACCGAGCGAGACATTAAAATCGTTTTTGAAATAAATGATTTTCGGATTTATTCAATTAGTATATAAATATAATTTAAAACAGAAATATTTCGGGTTAGACACGTAGCTCAGTTGGTAGAGCTGCGTGCACGCATACGGGAGGTCACGAGTTCGAGCCTCACCCGGCGCACACAATTACACAATCAAACCGGTCAACAGGTCAACGGTCAACAAGTCAACGGTCAAAAAGTCAACATTTTTTTATTATTTTTATTTATTTATTTTATTTAAAAATCAATTAAAAATACTTAAAAATAACATTTTTAAAGTTAGAAAATAGCCTTAAACTCACAAAAATATATCCAATAATCCTACAAAAATTGATTTAATAAAATCCACTTATTTACCGAACCATTATGTTATTATCTAGGTTAGTTTCACTCGTGGTTAAATTAAACTTCGTGCGCATTCAACAGCATCAACCGAACGCACCCAATGTGAGTGAATCTTACAACTCCCCTTTTTAATTACACGTTTTGGGTTGTGTCATGTGTCACTAAAATTAACTCGTTTATTTAAACTTGTGCCATACCATATTGTGATCTAAACTTAGAATGTATATATATTGTTTGTAGTCATGTATTTCATATTGTCAAGTTGTATGCAAAACTCATTCATTAGGCCCATCAGTTCCTCGTGAGAGACGGGTTGAGCAACGCGTGTCTCAAAACAATTTATTATTGTATGTGTGTGCATTATCTGTTATTAAGTGTTTTATGAATATGTTTACATCTATATTTACTCATATGTGGTCGTGCACTTTATTTTATAATCAATTCAATAAACTTGTTCAAATATTTTTCATAGGATTCACTCGCCAACTTGTTGTTGATCCAAAAACCATTTTTACACATGATACAGGTGAACAGGATGAAGCAAGGAAAACATAGGAAATGCCTTAGAAGAAGGCAATGAAATCTAGAATGATGTTTAGGACATGATGTAATTATGATTGTATATTTCCCATTGAATTGTAATAATGAATATGAAACGTTATAATAAATGTCATGAGCTTTGATGATAACCCAATCATGCCCCGATCACCTTTTCCGCTGCGGGTCGGGGTGTGACAATACTTGACTCATTTTTCGCTTTAACGCACTTTTTGGGTGTAACATACGTTCTTATCAAAAATACACAACGCACGCTAAACTTATTTATCACACGCGAATATCTGTTATACATATTATACATGATTGCTAGAACATGTAAGCTAGGACTGTTTTCGTTATCTCCACCTTGGCTAGTATAGTACTGTAGAGGGGCTCTCATCCGACGGGGTTAAGCTAAGATGTACGCGCGAGCTCTCAGCGAGTATAGCATGATAAATTGTCTTGTGAGTTTATATGTTGTATGAATGATGTTTATGTATGAAGGAATTCGCTATACTTTTATCGACTATGCTATTATATCAAAACCTGTATGCTCGCCAATACATTTTTGTATTGAAAATTTATTTTAACGTATGTTGCAGGTTATTGAATTATGCTTGCTGCAAATGGACGTAGGATATCATCTTTAGAAACGCATGTAATAGAATCTAGGGAAGATCGAATTATGTTTGTTTGAGATATACTTTGATATTTGTAATAATTGTTTATGGATTATATATTTGTTAGTATGGGATAACGAATGTTTAAATATTGTCGCATAAATAGTTGTTATGGATTCTCTCGAGCAATCTGATTCGCCTAGTGCCGCGCCCCGATGATTACGCCATCGGTTGGGGTGTGACAATTCGTTTCCTCATGGTTCTACGATATCTCTTTCGGTTGCTATACCGAATGTCGATACTGTACTGATAATTAAACTTCCGCCGTAACACGCAGAGTAAAATTACTAGTTATAATTTAAAGACATATAAAAATATTATTTAATTAATTAATATCCTATATATTAGTTTGCAAATTTTGGTTGTGTTAGAAAATACTATTCAATTTTGTGGGTACTTAGTCACCCGTCACAAGCGGGTGACTGACTAAAGGGTTTTTTTTGTTTTTGTTTTTTTAATGTGAGTGACCAAAGTGTTTTTTTATGTTTATAAGTTTTTACCCTTACACTATGTATAATACTCGTTTTTAACTTTTAGGTTTTTAAGTTTCAAAGTTACCTTTATATTGTCGTTTTCATTTTTCATTATATGGACGTTAAGTTTTTTTTTACAAAATTACTATTAAATTTTTTAAATTCAACAAAATTACTATTCAATTTTTTTAAATACAAGTTTATGCCTTATGTACAAGCTGCAACACGCAAGTGTGGTTCAATGTATTTTTTTACGGTTTAACGGTCCGTAGCAACGCATTCGCGACTTATTTATTCTTTTCTATGTTTCATGATACGGTCTAAATGCATGTACATGGTTCAACGTTTATACGTCTAATTTTTGTTAGGCTTAACGGCCCCGCCGCGAAACACAGGTCCCAAATACTAGCTAAACTTAACATGTAAATATTTTAACCCCTCCCACATATTTTTATTTTTAATACATTTAAAATTATAACATATATATAAAATAAAATAATTTGAGGCAGTTCACGAGCTCACTAACCGAGCTATGCCTAGTTCGAGCTCAACTCTTTTACTTTCGAGCCGATTTCGATCCGAGCTTTTTTCAAATAAGACACGATATTTTAACACCTATGTTGACTTCTCTAAAATAACTCTTCAACTATGGCAAAAGTACAAATATTTTAACACCTATGTGTGTGCATTATCTGTTATTAAGTGTTTTATGAATATGTTTACATCTATATTTACTCATATGTGGTCGTGCACTTTATTTTATAATCAATTCAATAAACTTGTTCAAATATTTTTCATAGGATTCACTCGCCAACTTGTTGTTGATCCAAAAACCATTTTTACACATGATACATGTGAACAGGATGAAGCAAGGAAAACATAGGAAATGCCTTAGAAGAAGGCAATGAAATCTAGAATGATGTTTAGGACATGATGTAATTGTGATTGTATATTTCCCATTAAAATGTAATAATGAATATGAAACGTTATAATAAATGTCATGAGCTTTGATGATAACCCAATCATGCCCCGATCACCTTTTCCGCTGCGGGTCGGGGTGTGACAGATTGGTATCAGAGCCATGACTATAGGGATATAGGATAGGTTATTAGACCCTTAGAGCCTATACTATAGTTGACTAGATTTTAATTGTTTATGTGGTTACATGCAAACTTATGATATTTATTTGTTTCATATTTGTTTATACTTACAGTCAAACATACATACTTACATACACATTCATCATACATATTTCAATGTTCATATATTCAAATCATTTTCATACTTTCGTTATTCAAAGATTTTGTCGCAATTTTCAAATCCCATCAAAGTGAGTTCTGCGACGGGCATGTAGTAACTGGAAGGGTACAAGTACCGGTAGTCGGAACGTCCTGTCTAGGTTGGCATTCGTATAAATCCAATATAACGGACCAGTTTGCCTACCTGGTGACTAACGATGAGAGTACAAAGGACCTATTAGGCCAAAGCATGCCACACCAAACGTCGTTCGAACTAACCCCACTTTGAGGTGTCACCGTGTCCACACCTGGACACATTCCGAATATCATACGTTACATATTTCTCGATTTTCTCCGGGTTTTAGTGTACGTAACCAGGCTAACACATGCGAACCATATGAAAAACCCGGTAATCATGGGGCCCACGTGATTACGAAGGTGAAGTATGGCGGCATGCAAGGCCCAATTACGAGCAAAGCCCAAGACATCCTATGGGTGTAGTAGATTTATTTTGCTATGTTTATTTTATGAATGTTCATTCCTAAATACGACACATGATCCCAAAAGCATCCAACTCATACTCTTGATATGTATTCCTTGTAGATGTCTTCTAGCCTCGCTCGTAGGAAGATGAAATCAAGAAAATCCCGTGAGCGCATGGCTGCCCTAAGCGCTCAACAAATGGCTGCCGTAATACCCAACATTATAGTCCAAGTCCAACAAGCCCTTACCGCTAATCCCGTCAATCAAGAAGTTCAAAATGTTGTTAACCCTCCCCCAAACACCACTAAATGCACCTACAAACATTTCAAATCCTGCGACCCTCCAAAATACGAAGGGACTGAAGGTGTCACCGATCTCCTCCATTGGTTTGAAGAAATGAAGAACACTTTTCTAAATTGCGATTGCCCCGACGATCGCAAAGTGCGATATGCTACTGGTCGTTTATATGGAATATCACTTACCTGGTGGAATACAGAGAAGGCCAAACGAGGTGTTGAAGATGCTATGACTTTAACTTGGGATGAATTGAAGGAAATCATGACAAGACGGTTTTGCCCAAGGTGCGAAATCAAGAAATTGGAAGATGAGTTATATTCGTTGAAACAAAAGGAAGGCGACCACACTACATACAACAAGAGATTCCTCGAGTTAAATCAAATGGTTCCCAACTTGTTCACTCCCCACTACCGTTTGATCGAGCACTACATTCAAGGTATTCCTTCAAAGATTCAAGACTCTGTAATAAGTACCACACCTGCAACCTTGGAAGCAGCAATGGAGTTAGCTACAGATCTCACTGAGAACCGAATCCGAAACAAAGACTTCAAGGAGGAGAAGAAGAAGGATAAAGCATCGACTGAAATTTCAAACTCCACCCAAACCGAATCCCCTTCTCAACCCATTTCCAAGAGAAAACGAGACGAGCAACTTTTCGCTGTCACCCAACGCAACCAACCAGCCTTACAAGCCGTACCCCTCCAAGCTATCCCAATCACTCAAGTAGCACCCAACTCAACCTACCCAAATAAGAAACCATACCTTGGACCTCACCCTCAATGTAACACCTGTTTTTATCACCATCCATCTACCTTACCTTGTCGACTATGTGCGAATTGTGGACGCTATGGTCATTTGAGCAAGGTTTGCCGCACCCCTCAAAACCAAACCACACCCCCTACTCAAAATATGATCCAAACATATCAACAACCTCAATACCCCATGTTACCTTATGTTCGAGCTTGCTTTAATTGTGGCGACCCTACCCATTTTAGAAACACGTGCCCTCGATTGGTTAACATCATAAACGCCCAAGCTCAAGCAAACCCAGTTAACCAAGCAAATCAAGAAAACCTAATCACTAGGCCACCAGCAAGAGGAAGAGTTTTCAACATTAACGCCAATCCTGTTGAAGATAATGACGGCTCAAACGAAACCACCCAACTAGTCCCCTTCACCGAAAATCAAGATTCAACTCCAACCGCCTTAGTTTTATGTTTTTCTTTATGCTTTAAAGTCACATAGAACCAATCATAACTTACGGATAAAGACAATGAAAATTTGACAAGAATATGGTGGATACGCCGCTGGTACTTCCTATATATAAGTATTCTTGTCAAAGGATCAGAGGCATTATCTGGCGGTTATGAGAAGTTCCATGTGGAAGTTAGTATTGTCTTGATTGAAGTTTGTTTTGTACTCACTGATTTAGCATTTATAGCATCTCATCATTTAAAGAAATTGGATTGTGTTCCATTTCTACATAGACTAACCTCTCCATCATAACAAACGAGAGAGGTATTGTCATCATTCAAACATGTATACTATCAGAATTAAGACTCAAGTTTTGGTTGTTGTGTTTGTTTTAGAGTCACATAGAACTAATCATAACTTGCGGATAAAGTCAATGAAAATTTGACAAGAATATGGTGGATACGCCGCTGGTACTTCCTATATATAAGTATTCTTGTCAAAGGATCAAAGGCATTATCAGGCGGTTATGAGAAGTTCCATGTAAGATTTAGTAATGTCTTGGTCGTAGTTTGTTCATCATACATTTCAACGTATTTCAATTTCATCATTTAAAGAAGTTGAGCTATATCTCAATTCCACAAGGACTAACCTCTCCATCATAACAAACGAGAGAGGTACTGTCATCATTCAAACATGTATGCTATCAGAATTGAGACTCAAGTTTTGGCTGTTGTGTTTGTTTTAGAGTCACATAGAACTAATCATAACTTGCGGATAAAGTCAATGAAAATTTGACAAGAATATGGTGGATACGCCGCTGGTACTTCCTATATATAAGTATTCTTGCAAAAGGATCAGAGGCATTATCAGGCGGTTATGAGAAGTTCCATGTAGGATTTAGTATTGTCTTGGTTGAAATTTGTGTTACATTCACTGATTTAACATTCATATCATATCATCATCTAAAGAAATTGGATTGTGTTCCATTTCTACATAGACTAACCTCTCCATCACAACAAACGAGAGAGGAACTGTCACAAATCAAACATGTGTGCTATCAGAATTGAGACTCAAGTTTTGGTTGTTGTGTTTGTTTTAGAGTCACATAGAACTAATCATAACTTGCGGATAAAGTCAATGAAAATTTGACAAGAATATGGTGGATACGCCGCTGGTACTTCCTATATATAAGCATTCTTGCCAAAGGATCAGAGGCATTATCAGGCGGTTATGAGAAGTTCCATGTAGGATTTAGTATTGTCTTGATTGAAATATGAGTTATACTCACTGATTTAGCATTCATATCATCTCATCATTGGATTATGCCACCATTCAAACATGTATACTATCAGAATTTGGACTCAGATATTGGTTGTGGTGTTTATTTATGCTTTAGAGTCACATAGGACTAATCATAACTTACTGATAAAACCAATGAAAATTTGACGAGAATATGGTGGATACGCCGCTGGTACTTCCTATATATAAGTATTCTTGCCAAAGGATCAGAGGCATTATCAGGCGGTTATGAGAAGTTCCATGTAGGATTTAGTATTGTCTTGGTTGAAATTTGTGTTACATTCACTGATTTAACATTCATATCATATCATCATCTAAAGAAATTGGATTGTGTTCCATTTCTACATAGATTAACCTCTCCATCACAACAAACGAGAGAGGAACTGTGTCACACCCCGACCCGCAGCGGAAAAGGTGATCGGGGCATGATTGGGTTATCATCAAAGCTCATGACATTTATTATGCGTTTCATATTCTTTAATACAAATTAAATTTGAAATTTACAATAAATGTTACAACATGTTCTAACTAACAATCTAAACTTCTTTGTTCTCTTCTAAGGCATATCCTATGTTTTCCTTGCTTCAACCTGTTCACCTGTATCATGTGTAAAAGGGTTTTTGGATCAAGATAATGTTGGCGAGTGAATCCTATGGAAAACATTTGAACAAATTTATTTAAATTGATTATGAAATATGTGCACAACCAAACATGAGTAAAAATAGATGTAACTTAATCAACAATCATAAGATATTAAATAAAACACACATGAACAATAATGGAACATTTAGAGGCACGCGATGCTCAACTCGTCTCTCACGAGGAACTGGGGGGCCTAATGAATGAATTGCATAACATGATAATATGAATGACACAACTACAACCAATATAAGCTCAATGATACACACATGAACAATAATGAATTTGATTTGAAGCACGCGTTGTTCAACTCGTCTCCTACGAGGAACTGATGGGCTTAATGAATGAGTTTCATATGATTTGGCATAAGGAAATAAGTAAAACACAACAATATAAACAATCTAAGTTTAGGTCATGATATGGTATGGCACTAGTTTAAATAAATAAATTAATTATTTTCATAACACATGACACACCCCAAAACGTGTAATTTAAAAGGGGAAGTTGTAAGATTCACTCACAGTGGGTGCGTTCGGTTGATGATGTTGAATGCACGCGAAGTGGTTTTAACCACGAGTGAGATTAACCTAGATAAATCGCATTATGGTTTGGTAAGTAAACAGATTTTATTAATCTATTTTAGTAGGATTGTTGGGTGTATTTTTGTGAGTTTGAGGCTATTTTCTAACCTTAAAAATGTTATTTTAACTATTTTTAATTGATTTTTAATTAAAATAATTAAATAAAAATAATAAAAAAATTTGACTTTTTCTGACCGTTGACCGTTGACCGGTTCGATTCGGAATATAGGTGCGCTGAGTGAGGCTCGAACCCGAGACCTCTCGTACGCGTGCACGCAGCTCTACCAACTGAGCTACGTGTCTAACCCGTTATATATCTGATTTTAATTATATATATATATTAATTAGTTTAAACCGAAAATCATTTTATTTTAAAAACAGTTTAAATCAATTCGGACGGTGCGCTCCACAGGTCTCGAACCCGGGACCTGTGGCTTAAACTAACACACAGTCCATCGCTGGACTGTGTGTTTAACATGTTATATAATCCGATTTTTATTATACTTAAATACAAATTAGTTATTTCCTTTTCTGCCTTATTTAAAAAGAATAGATAATTGTCCGAGTCGGTGCAGAAGACCGGACTCGAACTCGTGACCTGTGATATAAACATACACACAGTCCACCGCTGGACTGTGTGTCTAACTTGGTTATTATTCCGGTTATTAATATACTTAACATATATCTGTGGCGACTCCGGTTCAGTTTAACAAAAAAAAATGATTTTTATTAAGGCGACGTGTGTGAAACCGGATTCGAACTCGAGACGTTTGTATGCTTAATGTGCACACAGTCCACCGCTGGACTGTGTGTCTAACCCGATTAATTAGTTGATTTAAATTATACTTATGTGATACCAAACTTCATCTTCTTCGCTGAGATTTTAACCAGACTCGACAACAGACTGGTTCAAAGGTTTAAAACATGTTCTTTAGTGTGTTTCAGTTCATTAAGGTGAGATATGAGTGAAAAGAAAAAGAATTTAGGCGAAGAGGTATACCGACTGGACTCTCTGTTTTCCGGCAGAACTCCGGCGACAGCAATAGGCTCCGGCGTCAGGTGTCTTGCAGCAGCGAGACTTCAGAAAACTTACAAAGGGTGTGGGTGACTTCGGTATAAGCTTAGGAGGTTCAATAAGGCTCGGCAATGGGGAAACCGGTTTTCCGGCGACGAACAGATTAATTCCGACGAGTGGAATTACGCCGAGAAAAAGTGTGGTTTTGAGCGAAAAGGTTTGCAGTGGGTTGTGGGTGAATTTATAGAACAAATCGTCAATGCATTTGGCCCGATTTCCGACTGGATTCGTAAATTATAAAACTCCGGCGGTTATAGAAAGTGTCGCGGATTCAAACGTCGGTTATAACCGATGTTCTAATAATAATTTACGTTATAACTGAAAATGTTGTTAAAAGCTCGCGAGATTACCGGGATTCCGACGACTGAACTTTTGGGCGCCGGTTTTGAATTCGTAACGTCATTTTATCAATTAAATGATTTCAATATATAACAAACAAAACAAGTGGCGCAGTGGTTTGTGTGATGTGCGATAAGTCTGATGTTGAACCGGTTCAGACCCGGGTTCGAAACCCGGCAGAACCTATATTTTTTTATTTTGCGTTTTTTAACAGTTTTTCAAAAACTAAATATATATTCCCGTATAATAATCGATTACGTATCGTTTAAAAATATTTTGGGCATTTAATTCGCAACGAAATTTTTGACTGACTGTTCGGTTGCTAAACGGAGCGGGTTTGGTAAATCCGTTTTTGACGGATGTTACAAACTGTCACAAATCAAACATGTATGCTATCAGAATTGAGACTCAAGTTTTGGTTGTTGTGTTTGTTTTAGAGTCACATAGAACTAATCATAACTTGCGGATAAAGTCAATGAAAATTTGACAAGAATATGGTGGATACGCCGCTGGTACTTCCTATATATAAGCATTCTTGCCAAAGGATCAGAGGCATTATCAGGCGGTTATGAGAAGTTCCATGTAGGATTTAGTATTGTCTTGATTGAAATATGAGTTATACTCACTGATTTAGCATTCATATCATCTCATCATTGGATTATGCCACCATTCAAACATGTATACTATCAGAATTTGGACTCAGATATTGGTTGTGGTGTTTATTTATGCTTTAGAGTCACATAGGACTAATCTAACTTACTGATAAAACCAATGAAAATTTGACGAGAATATGGTGGATACGCCGCTGGTACTTCCTATATATAAGTATTCTTGCCAAAGGATCAGAGGCATTGTTAGACGGTTATGAGAAGTTCCATGTAGGTTTTAGTATTAGAAATTTTGTTTTAAGATATAATCTTATCTTTCCAAACATATCAAAACTCTTGCACATGAAATCATACTTAGTGAATAAACTCCGCTTATCAAAATTTTTACTGTAGGCAACAAAAAGCGATTCCTGTAGCAGGGTACTCAACCCTTACAAGGAACGTTACCACCTCAAACAAAATTTAAACCCTTACTCTTTTCTAAATATGTAACCGTCAAACTAAACACCATCATTTTTAGACAAATATATCACTACTTAAATTTCGGGACGAAATTTCTAAAAAGTAGGGGATACTGTAACATCCGTCAGAAATCGGATTTACCAAACCCGCTCCGTTTATTAACCGAACAATCAGTTAAAAATTTCGTTGCGTATTTAATGCCCAAATTAATTTTAAACGATACATAATTAAAAATATATTGGAATATATAATTTATATTTGAAAAAGTATTAAAAATAGTGGTTTAAAAATAAAACAAGGCTGCCGGGTTTCGAACCCGGGTCAGCCGGGTCAACCTGGTCAACAACGCCTTAACTTCCAACCAGCCAACCACTGCGCCACTTGTGTTCTTTAGTAACATATCAAAACAATTAATTCAAATAGCAAACTCGAATTTAAAACTGACGCGCCCAATCGCAGTCGTCGGAAATCCCGACGATTTCGCCGAGATTGGACGGTTTCTTCTATCTTAACGTAAGCATTAACCTCAACATCGGTTATTACCGATGTCCAGTCCGCGACACAAGTCATAACCGCCGGAAAATTATTGACCGACGAATCAAGACGGAAAACGGACCAAATTCGTCGATGTTCTGCCCTATAAATACACCCTCTAACTTCTGTTAGCCTTTTCGCTCACAATCACACCCTTTCCCGACGTAATTCACTCGCCGGAAAACTTCTGCAACTCGCCGGAAAACCGAACCCTTTCCCCTCTGTGCCTTACTCTAAAAACTGAACACCTAGAGCTCATACCGAAGCCACCCACACTCACCTCAAGCTCCCTGAAGACCCTCTGCCGCAAGACACACGTCGCCGGAATAACTTGCTATCACCGGAATTTCACCGGCGAAACAGAGGACCTCTGTCGGTATATCTTATACCTAATCTCTCTCATTCTTTTTATTAATATCACATGTAATTAATCACAACACACTAAAGAACTTGATTAAATCGTCGAACCAGTCGGACATCGATTCTGGTTAAGATTAACGAAGAAGATGAAGTTTTCAGTTATATATATATATAATTTAAATCAAGTTTTATCTCGGGTTAGACACACAGTCCAGCGGTGGACTGTGTGCAAATAAACACGCATACGTCCCGAGTTCGATTCTTGTCCCACGCATACTCGCCTTAATAAAAGTGTTCTTTTTTTAACTGAACCGGATTCACTGCAAATAGATGTTAAGTTTAATAAAAACCGGAATAATAACCAAGATAGACACACTGTCACACCCCGACCCGCAGCGGAAAAGGTGATCGGGGCATGATTGGGTTATCATCAAAGCTCATGACATTTATTATGCGTTTCATATTCATTATTTACAAATTAAATGGAGAATTACAATAAATGTTACAACATGTTCTAACTAACAATCTAAACTTCTTTGTTCTTTTCTAAGGCATATCCTATGTTTTCCTTGCTTCAACCTGTACACCTGTATCATGTGTAAAAGGGTTTTTGGATCAACATAATGTTGGCGAGTGAATCCTATAGAAAACATTTGAACAAATTTATTTAAATTGATTATGAAATATGTGCACAACCAAACATGAGTAAAATTAGATGTAAACTTAATCAACAATGATAAGATATTAAGTGAGACACACATGAACAATAATGGAACATTTAGAGGCACGCGATGCTCAACTCGTCTCTCACGAGGAACTGAGGGGCCTAATGAATGAATTGCATAACCATGATGATATGAATGACACAACTACAAACAATATAAACTCAATGATATACACATAAACAATAATGAATTTGATTTGTGGCACGCGTTGTTCAACTCGTCCTCCACGAGGAACTGATGGGCTTAATGAATGAGTTTCATATAATTTAATAAAAGGAAATAAGTAATCACAACAATATAAACAATCTAAGTTTAGGTCATGATGTGGTATGGCACATGTTTAAATAAATAAGTTAATTATTTTCATAACACATGACACACCCCAAAACGTGTAATTTAAAAGGGGGAGTTGTAAGATTCACTCACAGTGGGTGCGTTCGGTTGATGATGTTGAATGCACGCGAAAGTGGTTTTAATCACGAGTGAGTTTAACCTAGATAAATCGCATTATGGTTTGGTAAGTAAACGATTTTATTAATCTATTTTAGTAGGATTGTTGGGTGTATTTTTTGTGAGTTTGAGGCTATTTTCTAACCTAAAAAAATGTTATTTTTAAGTATTTTTAATTGATTTTTAATTAAAATAATTAAATAAAATAATAAAAAATTTTGATTTTTTTCTGACCGTTGACCTGACCGTTGACCGGTTCGAATCGGAACACAAGTGCGCTAAGTGAGGCTCGAACCCGAGACCTCCCGTACGCGTGCACGCAGCTCTACCAACTGAGCTACGTGTCTAACCCGTTATATATCTGATTTTAATTATATATATATATTAATTAGTTTAAACCGAAAATTCATTTTATTCTAAAAACAGTTTAAGCGAATCGGACGTGCACTCCACAGGTCTCGAACCCGGGAACTGTGGCTTAAACTAACACACAGTCCACCGCTGGACTGTGTGTTTAACATGTTATATAATTCGATTTTTATTATACTTAAATACAATTTAGTGATTTCCTTTTCTGCCTTATTTAAAAAGAATAGATAATTGTCCGAGTCGGTGCAGAAGACCGGACTCGAACTCGTGACCTGTGATATAAACATACACACAGTCCACCGCTGGACTGTGTGTCTGACTTGGTTATTATTCCGGTTATTAATATACTTAACATATATTTGTAGCGACTCCGGTTCAGTTAATCAAAAAAATGATTTTTATTAAGGCGACGTGTGTGAAACGGGATTCGAACTCGAGACGTTTGTATGCTTAATGTGCACACAGTCCACCGCTGGACTGTGTGTCTAACCCGAGTAATAAGTTGATTTTAATTATACTTATAAACTACCGAAACATCGTCTTCCTCGTTGAGATTTAATCAGAATCGGTAACAGTCTGGTTCGAAGTTTTTAAAACATGTTATTTAGTGTTTTCCAGTTCATTATGGTGAGATAAAGGTGAAAAGAAAAGGAAAATAAGCGAAA
The DNA here is from genome assembly GCA_947069175.1 of Scalesia atractyloides. Taxonomy (NCBI): domain Eukaryota; kingdom Viridiplantae; phylum Streptophyta; class Magnoliopsida; order Asterales; family Asteraceae; genus Scalesia; species Scalesia atractyloides. The sequence goes on along the minus strand of CAMTDV010000005.1, from coordinate 99,095,769 downwards.
AGGTATACCGACTGGACCCTCTGTTTTCCGGCAGAAACTCCGGTGACAGCAATCAACTCCGGCGTCAGGTGTCTTGCAGCAGCAAGTCTCCGGAAAGCTTGGAAAAAGTATGGGTATCTCCGGTATAAGCTTCAGAGGCTCAGTGAGGCTCGGAAATGAGGAAACCGGTTTTCCGGCGACGAACAGATTAATTCCAGCGAGTGGAATTACGCCGAGAAAAAGTGTGGTTTTGAGCGAAAAGGTTTGCAGTGGGTTGAGGGTGAATTTATAGGGGAAAATCGAGATGTATTTGGTCTGATTTCCGACTGGATTCGTCGGTTATAAAAACTCCGGCGGTTATAGAAAGTGTCGCGGACTCAAACGTCGGTTATAACCGATGTCCTAATAATAGTTTACGTTATAACTGAAAACTTCGTTAAAAGCTCGCGAGATTACCGGGATTCCGACGACTAAACTTTTGGGCGCCGGTTTTGAATTCGTAACGTCATGATATTAATTAAATGATTTCAATATATAACAAACTAAACAAGTGGCGCAGTGGTTTGTGGGTGTGAGATAAGTCTGTCTGTTGAGCTGGTACAGACCCGGGTTCGAAACCCGGCAGAGTACTTTTATTTTTATTTTGCGATTTTCAACAGCTTTTCAAAAACTAAATATATATTCCCGTATAATAATCGATTACGTATCGTTTAAAAATATTTTGGGCATTTAATTCGCAACGAAATTTTTGACTGACTGTTCGGTTGATAAACGGAGCGGGTTTGGTAAATCCGTTTTTGACGGATGTTACACACACAGTCCAGTGGTGGACTGTGTGCGCGTTTAAAACATACGTCGCGAGTTCGAGTCCAGACTACCGCACCGGTTGTGGCAATTATCAAACTTTTTATATAAGGCAGAAATGAAATTATCTAGTTTGTATATAAGTATAATAAAAATCAGATTATTTACCAAGTTAGACACACAGTCCAGCGGTGGACTGTGTGTCAACCTAAGCCACAGGTCCCGGGTTCGAGACCTGTGGAGAGCACCGAGCGAGACATTAAAATCGTTTTTGAAATAAATGATTTTCGGATTTATTCAATTAGTATATAAATATAATTTAAAACAGAAATATTTTGGGTTAGACACGTAGCTCAGTTGGTAGAGCTGCGTGCACGCATACGGGAGGTCACGAGTTCGAGCCTCACCCGGCGCACACAATTACACAATCAAACCGGTCAACAGGTCAACGGTCAACAAGTCAACGGTCAAAAAGTCAACATTTTTTTATTATTTTTATTTATTTATTTTATTTAAAAATCAATTAAAAATACTTAAAAATAACATTTTTAAAGTTAGAAAATAGCCTTAAACTCACAAAAATATATCCAACAATCCTACAAAAATTGATTTAATAAAATCCACTTATTTACCGAACCATTATGTTATTATCTAGGTTAGTTTCACTCGTGGTTAAATTAAACTTCGTGCGCATTCAACAGCATCAACCGAACGCACCCAATGTGAGTGAATCTTACAACTCCCCTTTTTAATTACATGTTTTGGGGTGTGTCATGTGTCACTAAAATTAACTCGTTTATTTAAACTTGTGCCATACCATATTGTGATCTAAACTTAGAATGTATATATATTGTTTGTAGTCATGTATTTCATATTGTCAAGTTGTATGCAAAACTCATTCATTAGGCCCATCAGTTCCTCGTGAGAGACGGGTTGAGCAACGCGTGTCTCAAAACAATTTATTATTGTATGTGTGTGCATTATCTGTTATTAAGTGTTTTATGAATATGTTTACATCTATATTTACTCATATGTGGTCGTGCACTTTATTTTATAATCAATTCAATAAACTTGTTCAAATATTTTTCATAGGATTCACTCGCCAACTTGTTGTTGATCCAAAAACCATTTTTACACATGATACAGGTGAACAGGATGAAGCAAGGAAAACATAGGAAATGCCTTAGAAGAAGGCAATGAAATCTAGAATGATGTTTAGGACATGATGTAATTATGATTGTATATTTCCCATTGAATTGTAATAATGAATATGAAACGTTATAATAAATGTCATGAGCTTTGATGATAACTCAATCATGCCCCGATCACCTTTCCGCTGCGGGTCGGGGTGTGACAATACTTGACTCATTTTTCGCTTTAACGCACTTTTTGGGTGTAACATACGTTCTTATCAAAAATACACACGCACGCTAAACTTATTTATCACACGCGAATATCTGTTATACATATTATACATGATTGCTAGAACATGTAAGCTAGGACTGTTTTCGTTATTTCCACATTGGCTAGTATAGTACTGTAGAGGGGCTCTCATCCGATGGGGTTAAGCTAAGATGTACGCGCGAGCTCTCAGCGAGTATAGCATGATAAATTGTCTTGTGAGTTTATATGTTGTATGAATGATGTTTATGTATGAAGGAATTCGCTATACTTTTATCGACTATGCTATTATATCAAAACCTGTATGCTCGCCAATACATTTTTGTATTGACAATTTATTTTAACGTATGTTGCAGGTTATTGAATTATGCTTGCTGCAAATGGACGTAGGATATCATCTTTAGAAACGCATGTAATAGAATCTAGGGAAGATCGAATTATGTTTGTTTGAGAGATACTTTGATATTTGTAATAATTGTTTATGGATTATATGTTTGTTAGTATGGGATAACGAATGTTTAAATATTGTCGCATAAATAGTTGTTATGGATTCTCTCGAGCAATCTGATTCGCCTAGTGCCGCGCCCCGATGATTCCGCCATCGGTTGGGGTGTGACAATTCGTTTCCTCATGGTTTCTACGATATCTCTTTCGGTTGCTATACCGAATGTCGATACTGTACTGATAATTAAACTTCCGCCGTAACACGCAGAGTAAAATTACTAGTTATAATTTAAAGACATATAAAAATATTAGATGTGTTTTTTTGTTTGAAATTTGTATATTATTTAATTAATTAATTAATATCCTATATATTAGTTTGCAAATTTTGGTTGTGTGTTGAAAATACTATTCAATTTTGTGGGTACTTAGTCACCCGTCACAAGTGGGTGACTGACTAAAGGGTTTTTTTTTTGTTTTTGTTTTTTTAATGTGAGTGACCAAAGTGTTTTTTTATGTTTATAAGTTTTTACCCTTACACTATGTATAATACTCGTTTTTAACTTTTAGGTTTTTAAGTTTCAAAGTTACCTTTATATTGTCGTTTTCATTTTTCATTATATGGACGTTAAGTTTTTTTTTACAAAATTACTATTAAATTTTTTAAATTCAACAAAATTACTATTCAATTTTTTAAAATACAAGTTTATGCCTTATGTACAAGCTGCAACACGCAAGTGTGGTTCAATGTATTTTTTTACGGTTTAACGGTCCGTAGCAACGCATTCGCGACTTATTTATTCTTTTCTATGTTTCATGATACGGTCTAAATGCATGTACATGGTTCAACGTTTATACGTCTAATTTTTGTTAGGCTTAACGGCCCCGCCGCGAAACACAGGTCCCAAATACTAGCTAAACTTAACATGTAAATATTTTAACCCCTCCCACATATTTTTATTTTTAATACATTTAAAATTATAACATATATATAAAATAAAATAATTTGAGGCAGTTCACGAGCTCACTAACCGAGCTATGCCTAGTTCGAGCTCAACTCTTTTACTTTCGAGCCGATTTCGATCCGAGCTTTTGTCAAATAAGACACGATATTTTAACACCTATGTTGACTTCTCTAAAATAACTCTTCAACTATGGCAAAAGTACAAACTCACCCCTCAACTTCCAATAGCCAACTAAAGTATCCTCATCCTCATTGGATAAAAAAAACCATACAACATGCCCTTTGAAAGAGAGAGTGGACAACCCACATCCTCTGTTTTCATTTTTTATGTTTCTAGATCTTCTTCGTCTTCATCGTTTCTCAAATCCACCTTCCATTCATGGTGAGTCCTCAAACACATCAAATTTCTTGTCTTTTTTTCCCCAATTCCCTTAATTTCTTACTCCTTCATCTCATCTAAATCAACCCAAGTGGTACGCGATCTATATTATGCTCGATTAATCAGAATCTTTACTAAAGTTTACATCTTTATGTGTTTTTAGCATCCAATTTTTATCTTATTGTTTGATAACAGTTAATGTTAGTAATCCGATCACTGGGTTTTGTTTAATTGGTTCAAGATAAGATGATTGTTAATTTGTTAATTTGTTCATCAGATTTATTGGATCTTTTTGTATCTGCATTTAGATCTGTTAAACTAGGGTTTAAGATGAGTGCTGTTTATGTTTCTTGATTATGATCGGAATTGTGTTCAGATTCTTGAATTGTTTAGTATAAAGATTCAAGATTCTGCTAAAAGTTTGAATTTTGTTATTGGGAATTTTTTAATTATAATTGCAGTTAATAATGTTTATGACGAGTAATGTTTATGCTTCTGTTTATGATTGAAATTTTGTTTAAATTGTATAAAGATTGTATAATCTGCTAAAAGTTTGAATTCTGTTATTGGGAATTTGGAATTACAACAATTGCAGTTAAAAATACTTATGATGAGTAATGTTTATGCTTCTGTTTATGATTGAAATTTTGTTTAAATTGTATAAAGATTGTATAGTCTGCTAAAAGTTTGAATTTTGTTTATTGGGTATCTGGAATTACAGCATTTGCAGTGAAAAAATACTGTTTTTTTTTAATAACTTTTTTGTGTTTTTTTGAATTGTAGTTGAGATTGAGATATCATATAGCTTATATCTTATAGCAGCAGGACTCAAATTGGTAAGTGAGAGTGAGATTATTGTAAAGTTATGGCAATTCAACATGGGATTGTGGAGAAGGTGGTGCCGGAGCACGGTAAGTTGTTTATCGGTGGGATTTCGTGGGATACTGATGAGGATCGTTTGAAGGAGTATTTTGGTAGTTATGGTGAGGTTATTGAGGCTGTTATTATGAGAGATCGCTTGACGGGTCGTGCTCGAGGGTTTGGATTTGTTGTGTTTGCTGATCATGTTGTTGCCGAGCGAGTTGTGAAGGAAAAACACATGATCGATGGTCGAACCGTAAGTTTCTTGTGTCCAAACACATATGTAACACAATGTGATCAATAATAATAAGTTGGTTTTTATTTTGGTCTTAAATTTTCAGGTTGAAGCGAAAAAGGCGGTTCCAAGGGAAGATCATCATGGACTAAACCGAACCGTTAATAGCATTCAAGGATCGCCAGTGGGTCCCGTCGGACGCACAAAGAAGATATTTGTAGGTGGTTTACCATCAACCATAACCGAAAATGATTTCAAAAGTTATTTCGATCAATTCGGTACGATCACAGATGTGGTGGTAATGTATGACCACAACACTCAAAGGCCAAGAGGTTTTGGTTTCATTACATACGATTCAGAGGAAGCGGTAGATAGAGTACTATTTAAAACGTTCCATGAGCTAAACGGAAAAATGGTCGAAGTCAAACGGGCCGTCCCTAAAGAGATGTCTCCAGGCCCGAACCCGAATCGTAGTCCTTTAATCGGATATAATTACGGGTTAAATCGAGCAAGCACGTTTCTCACAAATAGCTACCCACAAGGTTATAATATGAGCCCGATCGGCGGTTACGGAGTTAGAATGGACAGTCGGTTCAGCCCAGTTGTTGGCGGTCGAACCGGGTTCCCTCAATTTAGTTCACCCGGTTATGGTCCGGGCTTGAATGTGGAGCCGTCGTTGAGCCCCACCGCATTCGGTGGGTCTTCGGGCTATGGGCGGGTTCTAAGTCCGTATTTTGTCGGAAATCCAAATCCAAATAGATACAGTACTCCTATTGGATATAATCAAGTTAGTGGGAGAACCGAGGGACCTATCGGTTCATCAACCCGAAGCGTATGGGGAAATGGCGGGCTCACAAGCCCCGGTGGTTCGGGTTCGTATTTGGGTTCCGAAACCGGTGGGTTCGGATTGCTCGGGAACAACGGAGCAAGTTGGGGTTCTTTGCCGTTAAATTCTCAAAATGGTGGAAATATAGGCGCGTTTAGGGGCGAAGAGGGTAATTACGGGGTAGTTGGAAGAAACAATGTTACAAGTGGGACTACAACGTTACTGTTTAATGGGCTGAACAGTGATCATGACGGGTTCTATGGTAATGCATACCGTGGGGGTTCGATGTATGGAGATGCAACTTGGCAGTCTTCGGTTAATGAGGTTGATGATTCGGGCTCGTTCAGGCTTGGGCTTGACAATGAAGATGTGGTGAGCAGGAGTTCTGAAGGGTATGTTGGGAATTATAGTATTGCAAATAGACAAACAAGTAGAGGTATGTTTATCACATCCCTTTAAAGGTTATTTCCTATTCATGCATTATTATTACATGTATCTATGGAATAAATATGATATTTATGGTCTATTCAAAGAATACCTATGATTTATGTAATTTAGAAGGATATACGGGTGGATTTGGATAATAAGTTGCCTCAGAGGGTCAAACGCTTAAACTCAAAAAAAATTAGGTTACATGAGAACATGTTAAACAAGTTAAATTCACCCAAAGTGTATCTACGATGCATAAAACCTCATAAATCATTTTATGTCAACAATTAGGTTACTAGAATAAGAGTTCGTTATTTTGAATCATGAAGACGTTAACTATTATTAAATCCAAGAAAAAGAAAAGAAAAAAAGTGCTCGTTGTTGGCCCTTTTCGGTCCGCACTAAAAGCTACCATTTTGGTTATGCACTTGTGCGCAACCCGCACCATTTGCGACCTCTATTGTAGATACATGAAAGAGTAGAAGGGATATAGTTTGTAATAATGTATAAAGAGAGTGCATGTTAATGTTAGAACCTTTGGTGTTTTCTTGGCATTTCCACAAGAAATAATAATCATCATCATCATACTCAGTAAATCCCACTAATAGCAAAGCTAAGGTAGGGTCTGAGGAGGGTAAGATGTAGACAGCTTTACCTCTACCCCATACGAATAGAGAGGCTGCTTGCAGTGAGACCCCCGGCTCGATGCATTTCCACAAGAAAGATGATAGTTATTCTTTAATATAACATTGTTATAAAAGTAATCTAAAGGTAAATAATATAGCAGGGGGCATCCCTACATGGTTTGTTGGGGCATAGGTTGGTTTTTTACATATGTAATGTTGTATAGTGTATAAGCATGTAAGGTTCAGTTTCATATACATTCTTCTTTAAGTTTTAAATTTCATATATATCCTCTTAAATTCTATAATATCATATTTACCCTCGCAGAACACTAAATGCATCTTATTAACTCGTTTTTTAGTAATAAAATAAAAACAATTACACATAGCAATTTGTTTCCCTGAATATTCATCTGAGTGCATATTGTTCTAGTTTATTTAGTGAAAACAGGCGAGTAGCCTAGTATAAGTAATCGAATTACTATGGAACGTGTAAACTGTAAAGATATTTTTAAGTGTTTTGGAAGGGTCATCACCATCATCATACTTAGTAAATCCCACCAATAACAAAGCTAAGGTAGGGTCTGAGGAGGGTAAGATGTAGACAGCCTTACCTCTACCCCGTATGAATAGAGAGGCTGCTTTCAGTGAGACCCCCGGCTCCATAGTAGTTTTGCATCAAGCCTTGGACGTAAGGTGCATAACGGCAAAAAGGCCGATTAGTGCATGTACCCCCTTGTCTTTCTGCTATCAACGCCACTACATGATGCATGATGTTACTAGTGATATATATGATGTTACTAGTGAGCATTATACTATCTTGTACTTTAATATGTATGAAATTACACAAGTAAAAAAAATACAACAAATGTTACTAGTGAGCATTATACTATCTTGTTATGCAATACATATGATGACAATGAGACCTGTAAAAATCCGTCAAAATTTGACAGTGAAACAAACACAAAGAAATCTTCAATTCCATTTTTTTTCTTTTTCGTCGATCATCAAGTGATATTTTCGTTAATGTGAAGAGGTATAACATTATTTTGATCCTAATTCAGTATCAACATGTTTCTCTTTTGTTTACAGAAATCGCTGCATAGAAGTTTCACATTTTGCATACGGTAACACAACTTTAGCAGGAAGACCACTTCACTTGAGCTGGACTGTGATTTTCGTACATATCCCTGTTAGCATACGCCACATCAGCATCTTTAATGCAATGTGACCTGAGGATTCTTGATAAGGTACATTTGTACATATCAAGAAAGGCAGTTTAAAAAATGGGATTTTGTTAAGTTTATGAATTTTGATTTCTAATTGACATTTAGGTTTCATTAAAGTTGTAAAATCGAAACCGAGTGATATATTGTGCATCCCTTTAATAAGGGCAGTATAATAGAGCAATAATATCTATTTTTCTTCGTCGAAAGCTGTTGTAATTCTTGGCAGTGTTGCCAGTACTATTTTCCAGTATTTTTTTCTACCAAATTACTTGAGTTTCTTGATTTACTTACTGTATCCTGGATACGAGTTAATAAGTTGATTATTATTTGGAATTTTTATATTAATGTAGATTATTCCTGTTTTAATGTACTTTAATCATCATGCTTATATGATATTTGAAAATGTATCTTTTTGCTGGTTTCTTGAAATTTAAATGTTAAATTGTGTCATCTTATCGACTCATCATGTCTTGAGTTGTATTTATAAATGAAACTTTTGTACAATTTTTAAATCACCAAAGACTTGTTTAAAGTTGCTGGTTACTAAACTTGTATGTTCTACTAATCTCATAATGATTGTTTAATGCTTGTGTTCGGGTCGAGCCAACATCAACTTTGAGTATGAGTGGAGTTAACTCGAGTCAACATGTCCAAGCCGAGTTGGAAACTCAGCTTGTTTTTAGCTCGTATTCAATTCGTGAGTCGGTTTTTTTTCTTTCTTTCAAATTTTGATGATTTTGATGGGGGGTCTAAGGGAGTTTGAGGGAATGCCCAGGTCCGAGATGCCCCTCAACTTTCTTGGCAAAGTGCAATTTTTTTTCCCTTTTTATGTGGATCCGGCACTGTATACACTAATTTTTTTAATTTCGCCACAGTATACGATGAAATTTTTTTTGGGATGCCCATGAATGTTTCCTCTAGATCAGCCACTGATTTTGAATGTTTATGTTTGTTACACAAGTCTCTCTCAACACGATACTACTAGTATAAAAGTGAAAGGAAATGATAAATTAAAGATGGGTTTGGGATATTATATAAGCCAAACGAGCGAGTATCTTACATTTGATTATACAAGCGTGTTATCCCGTTATCTTCGTGCTCAACTGAGCCAACTAGCTCAAGCTAAATAAGCTAAGAACACTAAAGCCCTAAGCTGTAAATCCTAATCCCTAAGACTGATCGGTGTGGGGACCGTCCCCGGTGCGGCTTGGTGCGGCGCAACGCCTGCACACCGCCCCCTCGGGGAGTCCCCGTCCTCTCCGTCTCCATCTCGATGCTCAAGCCGGGCCTCATTTCAAATCTCTATCACACACACATATACACACGCATATGTATTAAGGCTCATCTCTACACCTGCTAACGTGGACACCTACATGACGGATCATCATCCTCCTCCACACCCCCATAGTCTAAATCATTAAACACAAGCCATCATAATAACTTTTTTGTTTTAAATTGATATAAACTAGTCATTTGGTCAAATATATTGTTTGTTATTCCCTTTTTAACTGCCCATTAATAGAATTGAGACAATGGTCGGTCCATGAAGTCAACATCATGTAGTCAATTGGCAACAAGATATGGCAACAAAAAGTGAAAATTAAAGATGTCTCCCCATAACTTGATTAAAGGGATTTGTTAGGATTTTAGGAAATGATGGGACACTTTCCTTGAAAGATGGATGTTGTCTAGCAATCATTCAACTTTATTCCTACTTTACAAAATTAAGATACCATTGCTACTATTTCTTTCAATATAAAATAATATGATCATTGGTCTTGTTAAATTTATGTGAAACCATTCACTACACTGAAAACAACAAAGATATCTCGTATAATATCACCAATAACAAAGTTATTGACAATGAAAAGACTTTCGTAAAGATCCATAAATCCAAAAGCTAAACCACTAATTAGTGAATCATGTTCAATATAGAATTAATTACATGTTGCCAAGGTTTCATTGGTCTTAGTTAAATTTATGTGAAACCATTCAGTGCACTGAAAACAACAACGATATCTGGTATATTCTCACGCATAACAGAGCTATTAGTAGGGAAAAGAGAGACTGCTTTCATAAAGACCCACAAATCCAAAAGCTAAACCACAAATTAGTGAATCGTGTTCAATCCATAATTAATTACATGGTGCCTAGGTTTCATTGGTCTTAGTTAAATTTATGTGACAAACCATTCACTACATTGAAAACAACGATATTGGGTATAATCTCATGCATGACAGAGTTATTGGTAGGGAAAAGAGAGACTGCTTTCGTAAAGACCCACAGATCCAAAAGCTAAACCACAAATTAGTAATTCACCTTCAATACAGAATTAATTACATGTTGCCTTCTTTCAATTCTTAATAGAACTTGTATAAGTGTATTTACATTTGTTCAATATAGCATAGCTGTTTTTGGTGCATGTGTGGGTGAAGGTATTCGTATTTTACAATAACAATAAAAAAAAAATAATTCATCATCATCTTACTCTGTAAATCCGACCAATAAGGTAGGGTCTGAGAATGATAAGATGTCGACGGCCTTACCTCTACCTTGTAGGAATAGAGAGGCTACTTCCAGTGAGACCCTTGGCTCGATAGTAGTTTTGCATCATGCCTTGGACATAAGGCACATAACACACAACAATTGGGACAAAAGCCGATTAGTGCATGTACCCTCTTGTCTTTCGGCTATCAACGCCACCACATGATGCATGATTAACCGTCCCTCTCTTATTAACGTTATTTTCACGAAATTGGTAAAATAACGTTATAATTAGTACACTTTCACTTTTGCCCCCAAGGCCCACACATATCTACATCATATTTGCAAGCGAGGCGTATAATAAAAAATGATGATCATAGTAATAACTATTATTATAATTATTGTACAAGATGCAATGCTATTTGTCCATGCATTGCAAAAAGGGACTAAAGCCTTTGCAAAAGATTTGACCATTGATGCATTATTTAAGAATCTTAAATTACCAAGATTCTGTATCCGTGATATATGCTAAAATTACAACAAATGAAATGATCAAACATAATGTTTTTCATCCAACGGTCCAAAATAACCAGACCCTTATATTATCTTTTCTTCTTTTTTTTTTCCTAAAAGTTTCTTGAAATAGAAACAATTCAAACCTAAACTAGGACTTATCTTCATCAGACTGTGAGCATGGTGGTCCAGGAATGGAATCAACAAAGAACTCGTCCACTGAAAATATATTTAAAAATATTATTAATACCAAAAAAAAATAGCTAAAAAGAAACGGGTTCAAACTCGTTGTGTTATAAGCGGAATGGGTCATTCCATTTCGATCCACAGATTGTAGTGTCATTATGATCCGTTTACTAATAAATGGGTCAATTTGGATTATGTTTTATCTCTAACGGGTCAAATATGAAAAGTAGCTATAAGAGGAACAGGTCAAAAGTTGCCATAAGTGTACTTTTATCAACGAGTTATGTAAAAAGAAAGTGATCTTACCGATGTCGTCTTGCTCAGGAGAATCGAGCAATATATCTGAATCAGAAGGCAGAAACGGCGAACCAGGATAGTTTCCAGGAGCACCTAGATCTGAAAACAGCATAACGAAAGAAAAAATATTAGTTATATTAATAATTCGAATTTTATAAAAGAAGATGAATATATACAGCATATAAACAAGATTACTATGCATAAGTAATGACCAACCACACCCAGTAAAATCCCATCAATAGTAATGGCTTTTAAGCAACCACCCTTATTTTAATAAATCGTAATTTATGTAACCACAATTAGGAACTTGGAACCGCTCGTTTAACATTATTATTATTTTTGGAATATGCACTTATGTATATGAATTAATTAATTAATCATCTTATCATTTATAAATTGTTAAACAAACAAACAATTTGAAGAGAAAAAGAACCAGTTCTAACCACCAAAACTGAACCATTTAGTTCGACCCATCTAACCAAGCCGGTTTCGTTTATCATCTTCCAAAACTGTCGTTAGCGGTCTGGCCCGATTTTCTTTGGCAAAACCGGCCAAACGGGACTGTGAACACCACTAGGAAAACGTGTAAACTATAAAAACTGTCTTCAAGCAAAATGTAAAAAGTAGGATTTTAAGGTTTATAAAACAAGTCATCTAACCTAAATTATTTACTTATGTTTTGCATTAATCAGTAAGATATAACCTTGACAACTTGTATCTACGAATAAATGCTTATGTAAATATCTAAAAAACAGCAAAATTGAGATCCAATTTACCTCCGAGGTTTGACAAGTCAGCAGTTAGATCCGAAAGACTGAAATTCCAAGGGATTTGACCGAGAGATCTGTTATTTCCATTATCTGGTAGCAGATGCAATCCTACTGAAGTTGCCACATCGGACGTAAATGCCATGTCAAGTGCTGATGTGTCAGCACCCATTCCCGATAGTTCAGATGTAGTAAAAGGAAAATGACCACTGGATGCCACTGATGTAGGACTCATTGGCATATCTGATATCGGTGAAATTGGCCCGTTAGCTGGAATTGGTGTCACACCAGGGGCACTGTTGTCCATTACCATACTTCAATCGATAAATGAAACAACCATTAGCACATGTAAGAAGTGTTTAATATAAAAAAGTTGAAGATGAACGAATTGGGCAACGGGTTGTTTGTATTAAATTGGTTGCTTTTTGTACGAATCAAAACTGACAGTCGGGTTGACCCACAAGCACGTTTTCTTTGATTTTTTTCGTTTTATTCGTACTTAAACGAATAAAATCCTTCTACGTATCAATTTTTCTATATATCATAGTTGTCAATAGCGGTCGCTATAGCGAATAGCGTAGTGTATAGGTCGAAAGTCGTTGCAGGGTATGTAGCCATAAATAGCGTGATTTCAGTTCTTTTAATATAAATAGTGATTAAATATAGCTATAAAATAGCTGGATTTTAGGTTTTTGTTAAATATACATGTAAAATAGCGTATATACCAGGGTATTTTGATATAATATACATATAATTTTTTTTCAGAATTTTTTTCTAGCGCCCGCTATTTATCGTTATTCACTATATAGCATATAAGTACCTTATCGCTATTTGTCGCTATTCGCCATTCACAACTATGGTAAATATGCTTCCAAAAGTTCAAAACTTCATATATATCCTTCTAATCACCAAAAATACTATATTTAACAATTTAATTAATAAAATAAAATAGCTACTTATAACAGTTTGGTTTATAAATAAACAAATTGAAAAACGATGTTATTATTGTCAATCATCCCAATGCATAATTTTTTATATGTTTTTGCCTGGAACAGACTGTTATGTAGGTTTATCTAACTGGTTATATTTTAAAAGATTTTGTAATAGATATATATGACATTTTTAGTGTTATGAAAGGGTATATATGATGATTACAGAATTTGGAAAAATATATATGAAATTGCAACCTTCTATAATTTAAATGAAAACTATATAGTTGCAAAACTATGCTGGGCTTTAAAGGGTACATGAAATAAAGTATATGTTATTGAAACTCACTCGTTTCCAGAGTTCATATGCATGGGTTGGAAGTTACTATGAGCAGGCACGCCATTGACCACATGACAGCTAGACATACCCATGGAATCCATATGAGGTTGACCTGCGGTTGCCATTTGAGGTTGTGGTATAACGGGGTATCCCATTGGCATATTGTTAACTGCACTGCAAAGAGTGATATTGAATAATAGTAAAAATAATTCAAAGTGGCAATTCATAAAAAACTCATTCTAAAAGTTTAAAGTTTCATATATATCCTTTTAAAGTTCATAATATCATATTTAACCTTTTCGAAAACTAATAATATCATACTTATGCATTTCATAATAAATAAAATAAAACCCTTTACTTATAAAAGAGAAAAATGCCATTTCCGTCCCTGAGGTTTGGCCAGTTTTGCGAATTTCGTTCAAAGGTTTGTTTTTCCGCATCTGGATCCAAAAGGTTTGAAATCTTGCCATTTTCATCCGGCTCGTTACCTCCATCCAACTTTGCCCGTTAAGTCAGGGGTACTTTTGTCTTTTTTGTTACCTTTTCGGTCTTTTTCACTTTATGTAAAAGACCGAATACCCCAGAAAAAGACAGAAATACCCCTGACTTAACAGAGAAAAATGAATGGAGTTAACAAGGCAGATGAAAATGGCAAGATTTCAAACCTTTTGGATCCAGATGCGGAAAAACAAACCTTTGAACGAAAGTTACAAAACTGGCCAAACCTTAGGGACGAAAATGACATTTTACTCCTTATAAAAGCATGCTTCACTGACTATAAACAAAGAGAACATTATGCATTGGGACAAGTTAATGATGTTGTTTTCCTACTTGTTTATCCGGTGAAGCTTTCATGGCCTGCTATAAGTAACGGTTTATTGTTATTTGCTATGGAATAGAAAATGTGATTTAGTGTTTTGAAAAGGTAAATAGGATATTTATGTAATGTAAAAAGATACATATGAGGTTACCTGGTATGGGATGAATCCCATTGTGTATGGGGGCCACTGGTAGCTTTGGAGCCATGGGATACTTTGTTAGGTGATATTGATGCTCAAGTAAATGATTGAAAAGAATGATCTGCTTTTTCAGTTTTAACCGTATGTAATAGGCTCTGAAAAACCTGCATTCTCCTCTTCCAGTTTCTGCCAAACTATCCACCAAAAGAGAATTTTAAAATAGTAAATATGTGCCACAATTATACTTATATTACTCTATTATAACATATGAAATTCAACTGTAGGTACAATTTTCTTAATCAATAACTAAAACTTCAAACAGCATGAAAGGTCAAAAAACTGAATGTGACACTGATTACAGGAAAAAAAATATATGGTAATACTTTTTACCTAGAGTTGTAAAACCAGGATCAATCCTTGCACGATTTAGTAGAGTTTTCACCACCTCATCTCTATTCATGTACAGCTGCAAACAGCGTTCTATCAAGTTTTGGACCTACAGTATATAATAATAGTATCATCATAGACAAATCTTGACTTGTTTTATAATTCTACGAGAGAACAATATGAAAAACAATATATAAAACACTTATACAAGTTCGATATCCTCCCGGGAAACTTTTCTGTTGTCATTGCTTGAAATGGAGATCGACCCAGAGTCAGGAACACGAGCTTCTGTTGCATTATTATGTCTGTCACTTTGAGACTCATGTGAAGCTTGGGCTATATGTTGTGTTTCTGGTGTATCCAGGGACTCCTGCATAGATTATAAATTTCAATCAATAACGTCTATAATTCAATACCTTGAAAAAGCTAAAAAGCCATATAGAATTATAGATGACTTTCAATGTAGCAATATTGACCAAATGATAACCATACAACTCATTTATACTCACTTGTGATTTCGTTTTTCCCTTTCATCCATTCCATAATAAAAAAGTGTTTGTTTCAACTTTATTGATTGATACTATCAGATTGTCACACTCATATCTTTTCCAAAACAATTCCAGCCAAAATAAGGGTAGTCATGTCAACATTAGATGGGATCCCACCGATTCTGTGACAAAACTAAGCCATTGATTTGAATTACTCTAGGTTTTCTACCAAAAAAACGCCCTTAGACCGCCCATAGTCGTTATGTATTTGGGCGTTTTTGGGCAACACAACGCCCAACCACGCCGGAGCCACCGTCCCCTGCGGCGTTTTTGAACCAGAAAATCGAAAAGCGTTGTTATACAACGCCGGAGCCCCATTTTGAAGATATTGTTGGCCCAATCACATGTAACCATCTTTTTCATTGCCCAATCACTTTTTTTCATGGTTTTTTTTATTTATTTAATTCTTTACACCCCTTTTAACATAATGCCCACATCCCCACTACACCCATTTATGAAAAACACCCCATTGCTGACTGGACTACCACATGGCGCAAAACGCCCTAGGGTGGGGCATTATTCATGTGTACCACTACACATGGTCTTATTCGGCATAAATCATCGGCAAACTGTAGAAACTTTTACCCTTGTACAAAACTATCCAAGCAATCAAGTAACTTTTCATGCTTACCTCTTGTGTTAACTGTTAAGTTTACTCACACTCATATAAATATACACTAAACCTTATAAAAACACCTTTAAAGTAAAAAAAAACTTGTAAATATCATAACCTGATTGTTCTTCATCTCAGCTAAATGCTACTCGAAGACATCTCTTCAACAATATAACGTTCTCCCCCGAAATAGCCTGTTCACAATTAACAAAGCCGTTTCGTGTCGTGTCGACAAATTTAACCTGATAGAATAATGCACACAAGACATTTAGTCAACTTATTCTTCGATTTCACCGGAGAAAAAACTTATACTCCACACATATAACATATTAACATCTACTTTCAATTGCAAATTAGCAAATATGACATAATTACTGCTCAATTTTCCTCCAACACTTCAAATAAACAAACATTTTATCATAATTCATCCAAATAAATAACCTAAATCAGTAAATCCTCATTTTCAACTAAATACCACTAATTAATATCCATATACCTTCAAAACCTACAAAATTGACCTCAATTTCACATCAGAAAACTATACTGGATCTGTAACAGCCGTTAGGTTTAAAATTAAAGCATCTACGAATAACATATTGACAAAAAACGTGCTGTACGGATCGATAATAGGAATTAAGATGAATAATAATCGTAAATTATTGTTTAGATGCAAACGAAGAGGATGTGTAGTAATATTATGAGATGTGGATGTAAGGACATGCCGGACCTGTGTTTTCCGGCAACGTTTTCCGGTGAAATAACCGCCGGCGTGAGTGCGTCGGTTGATAGTTTTGTTCTCTGCAACTGCTAGACTATTCGTTGGAGAATGGAGGCGCTTTGCGATATTAAAAATGATAATAAGACATTGGTATCGTAATTGTAAAATGTAATATTATACAAGAACCACTATTGTAATAATGGAGTTTGTTGAGGGGTGTTTTTGGTTATCAGTGTAAGTGTATTTGTTACGTGAAACCAAACCGAAATTAAATAGAACTTAGGAGTTAGTAGCAGTTTGTTTCAGCTTTTAATGTGATCTATATGATTCTGATTAGGGGTGTGTTTGGATCGGTTTTGGTCTAAAACCATAATCATAACCACGATGTCGATTAATAGATAATCATAACCATAACTGATCGTTTATGACGGTTATGGTTAATCGGTTTTGATGATTATAGTGGGTCGGTTATGGGTGGTTAACCGTGTATTTAGACTAGTTATAAATAGCTTAAGCTTAATTTTTTAAACATGAAATAAATTGTTATTGCATATTTGTATGTATTAGTATATTACATAGTATCAAAAAATACATACAATCTATAATATTAATACCGATTATTACCGAATATTCAAATAAAGTGATCTGATATATTCCATAAATTCAAATAAACATTCAACCAAAACCATAAAACGATAGAAATAACCTATAAATACTAAAAAAATTTAATCGAAAACATCAAATATTAAAAAAATGGTGAAAAGTCCTAAATCCTACAAAGATTATTACATGTCGATTCAGTTCGGTTATGGTGGGTATGGAAACATTGATAACCATAACCAGTGGCGGGCATAGCTTATATTAAGGGGTAGCCTCCGCTACCCCTTAACCACTCGTCGATAGTGTAAAAATATATTTTTAACGTTTTTTCGATTTTGTTACCCCTTAAAAAAAATTATGTTACCGATCTTTAATATTATTACAAGCCCACATCTAATACCAAATAATACCCAATATCTAAACCCCATCTAACAGTTAAGCCCATAACCCAAATATATGTTCATTTGTGAGTCTTTTAACCCCGTTTATTTTTTTTACTTTTAACCCAAAGTTTTTCATTTTTTGAAATTTAACCACAACATGTTTTTTATTTTCAACTTTGATCCCACATGCTCTTCATCTTTTGCAATTTTTTCATTTTACCTTTCGTTCTAAATTTTGCCAGTAAACACACCGCAACGTGTGTCGGGTTCAACGTTTTTTCGTCTATTTTTCTCGTTTAACAAGCCCGTCGCAATGCGTCTATTTTTCTCTGTTTGACAGATTCGTCGCAACATGCGGGGTCCTAGATCGACTTAGTTATTCTTTTCTATGTTTTATATTTCAGTCTAGTTTATTCACATTAACATGCCGCAACGGGCATGTGTGGTTCAACGAATTTACGTTTACTTTGCATTCGATGTTATTTTTTCCTTTTTATTTATTTTGTTTTTACGAATTTTTCCGGTGTTGGTGGTCACTAGCAGTGTTGCTACGGGGCATTGTTTACGCCCCCACCGAAACACAGGGGATTAATACTGTTCTGTATTATGTGGAAATTGGAATTGATTAGGATTTAGGGCTTATTTAGTTATGTGCAATTGATTTTATTAGGATATATAGGGCTCATGTAGTTATCTGCAACTGTTATTATGTGCAATTGGAATCGATGGATTAGGATTAGGATTAGCCTTTTAGGACTCGACGTGCACCATTTTGACACATATTGTTTTCGACCTGAAATTTTTCGACGCGCATCGTTTCTACCCATACCGTTTACAACCTGTCCTGTTTTCACCCGACCCGTTTTTGACCTTAACCATTTCGACACACATCATTTCAACCCAAACCGTTTCGGCCCGAACGATTTCGACTCGTATTGAACCATCGTATGAAGTACGTAAAAAAAGTTAAACGTTGCCCCTATAGTCATTTTCTAGATCCGCCACTGACCATAACTGACCCGCTACTTTCGGTTTTCTAAAAAACCATTAACCGACCCATCGATTGTTTATTTGGTTCGGTTTTGTCGATTAATTCGGTTATGGTTCGGTTAATTCGGTTTTTTGCACACCCCTAATTCTGACTGTTTGTTTCCCGAGCAGATGTCTGAATGGTTCAGAAACTTGCCTCTGAATAGTTGAGCATTATACTGAGTCTGAATGGTTAAGGCATCTTATCTGAATTGTACAGATTTTTGCCTCTGTATGATTAAGCATTATATCGGCTCATAATGGTTTAGACCATTTACTAATTCCGCACTTATTCATTCCAAAATTTTCAAACAACCTTTTAGGGATTTAAAGTGCTCGGATATAACTATAAGTTGAAGGGCGTGAAAGAGCAAAAATCATAAAAGAAAGATAATATTCACACACCCTTCACCTTTATCTCTATTTATATATACATAGGTGTATACAAAGAGATAAAATGAAAAAAATAATATAAAAATAGTAAGACTCTAAAAGAATATGATTTATTTTGGGTTATTTACCTAACTAATAATCAGTTTTGTGAAAATATCTTAAATCGAAAATCAAAGTATGGGTATAGTTTGGTCAGACTTGGTCAAGTCATTGTTTAATTATTGGTTTGACAAGATTTCATATTATTGCACACCCTTTATCATATACTTTTCGTATGTATGACTGACTTTTGACATACAGTATGTTTTGAAATGACTGACTTTTGATATATAGTATGTTTTGGAGCTTCAAATTTGATGTTACATACATTTGAACCCAGCAAAAATGTTTTTTACGGGTTGATATACAACATGTTTCAAGTCAGGTTTAGTATATTTTTATTAAGTTTCAAGCTCCAATATACTATTACATGCTTTTCAATCGTACATAATTAATTAAAAAAAATAGCAAACGAGGTTGATTTGCCACCTCTTTCAAAAATATCTGATTATGGGTATGTTTGGCAAAAGTAGCTGGTGGCTGGAGGCTGAAAGCTGGTGGCTGTAATTGTAGCTTTTTAGATATATTTAGGTGTTTGGCAGAGTGGCTGGAGCTTTTAATAAAATGTATAAAATGACCAAAATGGACATTAAAAAGTTGGTACATTAGAAAGTCCATTATTTTTACAGGTTAAAATAGTCATTTTTTTCCTAAAAGCTTGTAGCTCCTTCTAAAAGCTACTAGTAGGAGCGTTTAACCAAAAGTTTCAACCTTCTAACCTAAAAGTTTCTAGCTCCTTCAACTAAACAAGACTTTTTATTAAGTTGGAGTTTTTTCTTAAAAGCTTAAAGCTTGAAGCTCCTAAAAGCTTTTAAAAGCTCCATGCCAAACATACCCTATATAATATACTTTAACAAGTTTTAGTTTATTAATAGAAATGCCTTCCTGCTTAATCACATATCAACATTTATACTCGATTAACTTTTAAATTCTGTTAAAATAGTTTTAATTACGAATTTGTATAACAATTTGTTTTAAATACTTGTATAACAATTTATCTATCTCACTCAGCACAGATCTTCAAATAAGTTTTTGAAATTCAAACTATCTTTAAGACTAATGGCTCAAGCTAGCAACCGGATTCATCCTCTAATATCGTGACGCATGACGCTGACTAAACACCCCTAAACAAACCCACTCACCCAAGCTACCACACTCACGCCTCCCCCCCCTAGCTTGACACCATTGTGGTGTTCGCGACTCGCGAGCCACCATGGCTAGCGCCTGGTGCTCACGACACCACAACACATAATATTCTCAAATCATTGATATCCAACATAATTGAATTCACGAAAAAAAGGTAAATTGTGTATTTGGTATTTTTTTAATAGATTTGATTTCATGCAAGTCATAGTAAATTTGTGGAGAGTGGGTCACATCTTTGTGTAGGTGACACCGTAAGAAGGGATGGTCCCGAGGTCCGTGACTGACATACGACCGCCATCAACTTCGGTGGAGCGTCTTTAAAAAATTCTGGTACCCACATTTTCGTTAGTTATGTATGTATGTCATAAAACAAAATATATAACTTGTGACAAACACCATTTAGCCACACATTTACATACTCTTAGGATCTTTTTAGCTTTTGAGTATACAATCGAAGAAGTTGCAAATCAAAAATAGCATATTGTCATGAAGCAAAGAATATAGATCCATTTTTCATATGTTAAGTTGGTAAAGATTTGTCTATTGGCTACTATATCTATCTATCTATATATATATTTATTTGTTCAATTCTAAAAAAAACACAAAAAAGGTTCTTGATGGCAAAATGGTGTTTCTTGAATATTAACACCGTTAAGTAATTTGACGACCAAGAATAGTGAAATCGTAGAACATTTGGAAATTATCATATTTGTAAAAGGAAAAAATATGAAATTTTAGTTTCGCTTTAGATTACCAAAAATAGAGAAAATAATAATTATTTTATCCATGCGGTATAGCTTATTTCAAACTAGCGGGTTACACTCGCACTTTGCGACGGAGATGACCTGACTTTTAATAAATTTTACATGGATCATAGTCGTAGTGGTAAAAGTAACGTTAGTGACGGAAATCTAGTCAATATTGGTCCGGTTCATTAAAATATCGATATAACGCTTGATATGCCATCCGAAAAAGAAAACGTAAAAAATAAAGCCATGATAAGTCCATAAGGATGTCACATAGCTTACGTCGATTACCATTAACGATTCTAATAGTACCAATACAGTACCAATGTTTTTCGGTGGGTACTGCTCGATCCAGTTCAAAACTAAAATTATATCGAGTAGTTAGTTTTTGTAAAAAAAAATAATAAAAAACACTAGTGAACGCAGCTATATACATAAATAAAATTATTTGATTGAAAAAATATATCATGTTGAGTGTAGGGGATAAATTTAAAGCTTGAAAAAGTAATTAAAAATAAAAAAAGAAGGAAAAGTCAAATTTCACTATTTATTCACATGTTGTGAATGTGAATTAATATAGATAGATAATTAGGGATGATAATGATTGGGTGTGCAACAAGCTTTGGTAATCTTGATGGTCTGATGTCCGTCAGGTACCCATTAAACATTACGTATTAGTATATCAATTTACAGTCTTGTATGGTTAAAAATTATTCGATCTTAAACTCACATCACAAACCGACTTCAAGTATAAAATGTACATTTCTGACAATTCTCTAACTTGAACAAACTAACAATTTCAATTTGTTGTATTTTTAAGATACCATAAATATTAGTATGTGTGGTTTTGATGCGGGTAAATAAGCTTGGGGAATCAGACAAGCATCACCTGATACTAGACGCGTTACTTTTTGTAATTGTTATGAAAGGGTGAAATAAGAGTAGAAAAAAAAATTGTGCTCACATAATATGATACAACCAGTTACTTAATCATCCGGAATAAATTTAAATCAAAACATCATGCATACCGTTGTTTAATAGTTAAAATATTATTCTTTTACATTTTAATGTATCAATTAAAAAAATATGACATTCATACCATTATTTCTTAAAAGTTTAAAATTTTACATCTATCATCCTAAAATTTGTACTTTGATTTGTTTTCTTTTTAGTTTGTTTCATTTTTACTTTGTGTTGCTATTTTAACATGTTCCTTGTGTTTTCTATTTAATTTGTTTCCTTTTCATTTCGTACCCTTTACTTTTTTTATGGTATTTTGAGTTAGTGGCATCAATGTTCTTTTCGTACCCTTTACTTATTTTGCGGATTCGAATACCACAAAATGAGTATTAGGCAAATTTTAGGAGTAGATTTTAGAGGGCTATTTGTTTGTCATTTAAAAATTTAATTTGTTTCATTTTGTTTTCATACCCTTTGCTTTTTAATTTGCTTCATACCAAAAACCTCAAGTTTTGTGTTTGAGATGATCATAGACGTTGAACACTATATAAATATGTTTTCTCGTGGTTAACCTTAAACCCCTCGCTTAAACAACGGTTAACCTATGCCACTTAGAATTTATGTTGCCAACATATTTTTTTAGTTTGTACTTATATGTCATAGCGGTATGATTTCATAAGAAGGGGAAGAAATTGCACATTGACATTTATCTCCCGTTAGGTTCCTATGTCCTATTGCCAATAGGTTTTTGTTTCAATTAGAAAAACACAAAGATTTGCATATGTTAGAATTTCATATCCTGTTCAAGAAAAACACAAAGATTTGCATATGTTAGAATTTCATATCCTGTTCAATTATAATGAACGTTATAAATATAAACAAAATAAAATTGATACAAACATATTTTTTTTTTGAAAAGTAAACTTCAATGCGTGATTTCTCGTTCTCACCACGTCTAGTACTTACTAACTTGATATATCATTTATTGTTGTTGTTGAAAAAATCGATCGAGACCAAGTCACTAGATTATGGTCCAAGGTTAATCGTCAAATCATATAATAACATTAATTTATCAATAATTTTATAAACATAATCAACATAAATAATCAAATTTAGACATTGCACAAAGAAAAAAATATGTTCATGGATAAAATATTATCACACCAACTAATCTTAATGACTCGTATTAGTTAGTTATATAATTTAAGATATATATATATAGATGTCCATTCAATACATAACCAAGGGAGAAGCTTAGGTAGGCTAGAGTGTGCCCTGACCCTCACTTATTTTTCGCCCATAGTGTTAAATTTACTGAGAATTTATTTTTTTAGTGTAAGATATTGGATTTTCATAAGGCTTGTCTCCACTGATTTAGATTATAAGTGTCCGGCCCCACTAGTTACATTCGTAAGATAATTATGTAATCAAATATTCATATTCAAGTATCACCTCTTTGTTTGTTTCATTATATACAAATTTAAATCATTATATACTAATATTTACATAACTTTTATGGTACTCTATTTAAAATTATTTCAGGTAAATACATCGAAACACATGAACACACTTTTTTGTAAGTATTTATTTTAAAAAGTCAGTGGTGAAAACAAATATATCTCCATCAAACCATGTTCGTCCATAACCATCTGCCTTCGCTAACTCCATTTTTTTCAATAGCGACATATAGTTGATAACTACGGTTGATATCATATACCATTGGACACGTGTCCTCTAGTAACTGGACAACAACATTTTGTAATAAATCATACATAGATTTAAGGGACCTAGATTTAAATTTGCAATATCTATGAAGGCATAATTGTATCATACATTGATTTAAATTTGCAATATCTATGAAGGCATAATTGTATATCAAAAAAGCAATAACAGATTAATATTTAAAAAAACTCACGTTTCATGTTTTGGTAACGTTGTGATGCTTTAAGACCAACCGGTATGGGGGCCGGCCCATGCCTGGCGCCGGACCCTCACACCGCCCCCCTATGCCCGACCCCAGCACTCCCGGCTCCCGCTTGCCGGCCCTGCCGCTCCAAATGTGCACGTTGTTCGAGATTTGAACGTTGCCCAACGTTCACTTTTTTAAAAAAATAAAAAATTGTTTTTTTAAATTTAAATACACACTCTCTCCTCTATTTGATACCACTTTTCATCATTTCTTCCCACTTTCAACCCAAAACACTCTCTTTTTATATCCAACTTTTTTAAAAAAAATATTTTTTTCACTCATAGTGAATTCTTGGTGGTCCTCGTCTTCTGGGGAAGGAACTGCACGGGAATGCTTGTACAAGTTTTGCGAGTTTGTGGTGAAACTGTATAGCAAAAAATATTTGCGGAAACCGAACGCTAATGATGTTCAACAATTGTACCAAGCACATGAAGCACGGCACGGGTTTCCGGGAATGCTCGGTAGCATTGATTGTATGCATTGGGAGTGGCACAGTTGCCCGAATGCGTGGCGAGGACAATATACACGAGGCGATCAAGGTCATCCAACATTAATACTAGAGGCTGTGGCATCACAAGATTTGTGGATTTGGCATGCTTTCTTTGGTCTTCCCGGTTCACTTAATGACCTTAACGTGTTATACCAATCAGCGATCTTCACAGACATTGTAAACGGAAATGGTCCGGACACTAGTTTTTCTGTTTCCGGGGTGGAATATAGGCGCGGTTATTATCTTGCTGACGGAATATACTCGTTTTACTCTACAATAGTCAAGACTCTTCCATGTCCGGAGGACGAAAAAAGGAAAAAAAATTGCCAAGCGTCAAGAAGCGGCAAGAAAAGACACCGAGCATTGTTTTGGTGTTCTACAAAGAAAATAGGGCATCATTCAACAACCGGCACGTGCATTCACACCAAAGAGGTTGCGCCTTTGTATGTACGCTTGCATTTTGCTCCATAACATGGTTATCGAAGACGAAGGTCGGGCGATTTGTGAGTATAACGAGAATGCATCTATCGGCAATACTGTCCGGGTTGATCAGGGGCAACAGGATTTAAACTCGTTCTCGCTAACCAACGAATACGTCCATGCAAACCTTCAAGCCGACTTGATAGAACACATATGGAACAACGTAAACGATGGGGGCGGTGACGAAGACAATAACGAGTAGTATTTATGTTTGTGTTAATTTTTATTTTAGGATTCGAAATTTTTATTTTTAGGAATCATAATTTTTATTTTTAGGATTTGTAATTTTATTTTTTATTTATGTAATTTTTTTAAATTTTATGTAGTGGATCTACTTATCTGGTTTCATGTTTTATTTTTATTTAATATATGTAGTGTTTTTATAAAACTAAATTAATAAAAACTAAAAATTAATTTAATATTAAAGTGGGGTATGCCCATCCTTCACCCCCTTCATTTTAGTGGGAGGTCCATCCTTTTGAGGATGAGGATGTGGCGCTGACGTGCCGGTCTATCCCATGAGGATGGGCCTCTCCATACCCTCTAGTCTAAGGAGCATGATAGAGTGTTTAAAGATGGCATTAAAATCACCAACATATTAAATATTGGTCAGGTCGGGTTGGGCTAGTCATTTTCCATCGGTCTAGACTGAGATATATCAATACCAGTAAAATACTAGGACTGAGAACCGAACCACAAGTGGGTAAACTCGGGTCATCAGGCCAATGTGGGCTTTTTGTCAGGTTTCTAGAGTTGGCCGAATTCTAGCTCACCCTTATGTCTCGTTTTAACATAATATCACCCATGCGATTTCAACGTCAGTGCATTTTAGTCTTTCAAAGCTGGGGTCTCACTGGAAAAAGTCTTTCTATTCCTACATGGTAGAAGTAAGGTTGTCTACATATTACTCTCTTTAGATTCTACTTTAGCTTTGTTATTGGTGAGATTTTACTGAGTATGATGATGATGATTAATTTATGTTTTCATTAACCATAATAGAAATAGATCTCCCTACTCTATTTGTTAGTTCTTACACATTCCAGAGACAGTAGTTAATACTGATATTCGAAA
Source organism: Scalesia atractyloides (assembly GCA_947069175.1). Classification (NCBI taxonomy): domain Eukaryota; kingdom Viridiplantae; phylum Streptophyta; class Magnoliopsida; order Asterales; family Asteraceae; genus Scalesia; species Scalesia atractyloides. The sequence goes on along the minus strand of CAMTDV010000005.1, from coordinate 99,069,491 downwards.
GTGGAAGCTCGTCAACAATGATGTGCTATTGTAGAAAAGGGAACCACTCGTTTGAACATCTAGGACCGATTTAAGCCCATAGAATCGGTTCTAGTGTCATCTTTATTAATGACTATTCTCACTATATATTGTGGCCATCTTTATCATTATCGACATGAAATGAAACACTTGATCAAAATCATGCATTGAGCCTAAAGCATACTCTTTACCTTTATTAGCACCATGTTAATGACCTCCAAGAGCAACAATATTTTTATTACCTTGCTTTTCGGTAACATTTTCTTCATTGACAACACTTCTAACGTCAAACTCATCTTGACTAACACCTTAACTACCCTCTTCTTCCCCAATGGTTTATTCTACCATTATTGGGCCTTGCATATTCTAGTGCCTCAATTAAAACTTTAGAATAGTCTCCCAATATGTAATGTACACATTGATAAGTTTGTTATTTTTCGTGGAACATGATCTTGGTCATTATGTAATGCTTGCAAACCAAGATTTATATCATTTCCAATGATTTCAAAATGATAATATAGACTATTTTCCCCTCTTTCAAAACCCACAATTATTGCACAATGAAATCAACTTCATGTACCAATATCACACCACTGCCAGCAACAACCAACATTGAAGATGTAGCGCTTTAATGCGAAGAAATTAGACCGAAATGTAAAACATAGAAATGAATAACCAAGTCAACCTGGGACCTGTGCATTGTGACGAACCTGCTAACGAGAAAAACAGACATAAAAACGTTGAACCACACACGCACGTTATGTCGTGTTAACTCTTAAAATTTAGAACGAAATGTAAATGAAACATAAAACCGTTGAACCATACAAGCATGTTGCGTTGTATTAACTCGCAAAATTTAAAACGAAACATAAAACAAAAATCTATGAAAGATGAAAAGTATAGAGAACCAAAGTTGAAAGTAAAAAATTGTGAGGTTAAACAACAAAGATGAAAAGTTTTTGGTTAAAAGTAAAAAAACTTAAATCTTGTACACTTGTAAGAGGCACCGGTTCGATCCCCATTGTCAGCAAAAGTGAGGCACCCTGGTTTTACCCATGTTACCCGAGTTCGACCACCGCCTAGGGGGCTATCAACTCGTCACCCCTCTCTCTGGGGTTAGGTATCTGTGGGGTTTTTCAAGTTGAACGCCGGTCACACTCTGATGCCAGCTGGGGCACGGTTAAGACACTCACGTCTGGCCGGAGTGGGGCGACGGGCCTCCCCAATAAAGGGGGGGTGTGGGGTGTCTCGCACCAAAAAAATTGTGACACCTTGCCGTTCAAAAAAAATATTGTGTAAATATTCTTTGATAGTTTACAAATAATGAATACAGTCATATAGATGGTAATTCGAATTAGAAAAATACAACAAACGTCTACTCATAAATTTTGCTTTAACGGTAATACACTGATACGTACATATGTACAATAGATATGTAACTATTTATCTTATACTCTATTTAACTCTCATCATATCTATCAAAGATTTGCTTTGATGGTGGTACGTACAAATGTACAATGGTTTTGTAACTATTTATCGCACTCTTTTTAACTCTATATCTATCAAACATAAACATAATGTAAAAGTGTATTGTGCGGTTTTTCTAGTATATATGTTTTATATATACATACAAAATGTAATTTTCAGCATTTAATTAATTTGCAAAGTCTTATACGACTAAAAAGCATTTTCCAAATTCCTAGCAGTTGGGTGGATGTGACTAAAATTGGATTTATTAGGAGACTTTGTTGGGGATGATTAGTGGATGTTGCTTACACATGCTTGAACCTATCAAGAAACGCAAAATACAAACTACTTCAATAATTGATCCTTTTAGATTTTTGACGATGACTTTGTATATTGCAAATATGATGGCAAAGATTTCAACCCTAGAAAACTTCATATGGATTTGACATGGGACAAACAAGTTGAGTACTATAAAAAATAATATCTAATACAAATTTAAATAACATCAACATGATCATGTTGTAGAAAAGACATGGTTGTGTTTGGACTTATGTTGCTCAAAGCTTGAAGAACTTGGATCAGTTTCTATTGCGTTAGACCGTTATTGACAGTGGCGAAGTTCAAGATTTCCGACCGTGGGGGTCGAAAACGTACATACCCAAAAATTTCTATAAAACCAGGGGGGTCAAAAACGTATATACCCAAAAATTCCCATACGAAAACTACATACTCTCTACTACTAAGCGAAAAGTTCGGGTGGGGTGGGGGGCAGCCGCCCCCTCCCACCCCCACTATGCTGCGCCCCTAGTTATTTATATAATTCATCCGGTAAAAATTAAACACCGCTGTATTGAAGTTATCTTACTTACTTCATGAATCGAAAGTGGGGTTACCCCTTTGTTTTGACATAAGGCTTGCCTTTGCGGGCCAACCTAGAGGGAAGGTTGCACATCACTACTATTTTATCATCTTTAATTTCATGATTAGTTAATGTGTTAGATATGATTCTTCGACATATACGTATAACATGGAATATAATTTAACAGGTCGTTTGAGATGTTTTGTTTCTGGTGAAATTTTTAAGTTTTACTCGTTTGATTGGGGGCTCGGTTTTAATTGAGCCGCTCCATTATATATACTTATAATTTACAACATACTTGGGCATTATGGGTTGTAACATGATGTATAATGGGTTGTACCACTAAAGACACTTTTATTATATGTGATGTATTAATGTTTTGTATAGTATGCATGTGAGGGATACAATAGTTTTTATCAATAATCATGGGTTGGTTTTCTCCACTTTTATGACACGTGTCTCACTTTTTTTTGAATGAAAAATTTGGATCACTGACGGACCACTGGAGTATCATCGTCCACCAGCGAAACCACTCCATCTCCACTAGGCAATAATGCATACACACCAATTCAGGAGGAAACCAATAAATCTAGAAAAACCCCCCGTGAGAAACGAACCCATGACCTAATGGTCATAAGTCTTATCTCACCTCCAAATGCCACGAGACTATAATGTCATGGGCGACATGTGTCTCACTACTTGTAAGAACAAGAGGGTTTTCATTTAATCATATCTTTTTAGAGGTATAACTTTCTTTCTTTCATCTTCAATCTTTTCTCTCTCTCTAGACATCAAGCTCTATATCTTTTCTTTTTTCCGGTAATGGGTGGGTGTGCGCCATCATTGCAGGCTGCTCTGGTTGTGATGGTTATTGATGTGTAATGGTTACTATTTTGTGCGTTTTGTGGTTGTACGGTTTGTTGGTTCTAGACAACGAAGACGGTTTCCTGCCTCTTGGTATGGCAACTTGGTTGCAGCCGTGGGGGCACTAAGCCGCTGTTTCTTGGCGATTAGGAATTTGACAAATCTAAGCCTATCTTTACGTTTTTTTTTTGTTTTACTTTTTGACCTTTTGTTTTGGTGTTTGATTTTTATTTTGAGTGATTTGTGATGGTAAACCATCTGGTGTGTTGTTTTAGTGGAGATGGTTTTGTGGTTTACATGGTTTAGTGGCTGTTAGCTGGTGGTGTTTTGATGACAATACTATCACATTACACAAAAGCTAAATGAATACTAAGAGTGGACACAAAAATTCTTGGGAATGGACACGAAAATTCTTCCATAACTGCAAATTTTTTCATAACTGCAGGAGTTCACTACAATAACGTTTTTTAAGCTCAACCAAATAGCCTCTCATAAAACTAGCATTATTTGGGTAAACAAAACTTTATAATAAAATATTCATTTCATAAGTGTCCCTTTTGGCAAGATTAACTAAAATATGAAAGCAGAATACAAAACGACTAGGAATGAGCATGCTATCTGTTCGCTATCGAGTATCGAAAAATGAGGAAAATTGGTACCCATGTTTTACCCGTAAATACTGGTACCGGTACCGAAAAAAGGGAAAAATAGGTACAAGTACCGAATATACCTGGTTCGGTACCCAGTACCAAATGCCCATCCCTAAGAACGACTGCTTGAGGTTTTCAACTACGAAACGATCGTCAATTGATATAAGCATCTATTAAGGGGTTAGAATACGAATAATCATTGGAATAACTATCAAAACTTTGTGCTAAATCAATCCGAAAAGTCATTTGAGTTAGCCATTAAGTACTTATGCACCCGTCGCAACACGACGGGGTACTTCTACTAGTTTGGTTCGGTTTGTGAACAAGCAAAGCATGAGCAGAGGTCCACTAGGCTCGTCCCATCAATAAAAAAATTATTGTTTTCGTTTTTTTCATTTTCTATTTTAACTCACTAGTATTTAAAGTTCGGTCAATTTACAAATAAGTTACATCCTTTTAGTTAAATGCATACACATTATTTTTCAGAATATTACTATTCGCATCAAAATTTATTTCATTGAGGATGTTTCTTCTATCACATCTCTTGATTGTATGATGGTGGATTAAGTTATTCTAAAAAGTCTCCTAAAAATAAAAAGTTTAAGAAGTTAATGGAGAGTGACAAATGTCATACGAGGATTCAAGTGGGAAGAGTAATTCTTTCTACAAGAGGAGAGAGAATATGCACATGCAAGTCACATGCTATTTCCACTACAGTTTTTAAACGTCCGTAACTTTTTTATACATCATTTGTTTAAAAAAATTTATACCGTAAAATCAAACGATTTTTTATCTTTAATATGAGTACCATATTATTATATTTTTCAAAAAAAATCAAAAACCCAGTTGTGTATGTTACAATGGATATGACGTAAAACACAATGTAAAGTAGATCAAAAACACAATCAATGGCAATAGATAAAGACATAATTGACAACAGACTAAAACACAGTGACATGACCTTGTCGTATAAAATAATGGTCATACTGTATAACACAATAAGTATCAAACTAAATAAAATCACAATTGATGACAACTAATAAAAGACACAATTGATAACAGATAAAAGACACAATGGAGAGCATATGAAGACACAATGAAAAACAAACTAAAAACACAATATACAATACACAACAAACTAAAAACACAATACACAAGAAACTAAAACACAATGGATAACAAATTAAACACAATGACCTGAACCAATAACGCAATTTATAGAAAACTCAGATATAACACCATCTTCATTGTGTCATATATTGTGTTATGAGTTTTTATAAAACATACACATGCAAAAAGTCAAAAACCTAAATCCCCCACCCTCACAAAAAAAAAAAACTATACCTCACTAAAAAAACCCCCCAGAAACCTAAAAAAACCTAACCCTCAAAAAAAAAAAAAAAAAAAAACTAACACCCCCCTAACCCAAACTAGATTACTAAAAACTAAACCCCTCAAAAACCTAAACCCCACACCCCAAACCCCCCCCCCCACCCCCCTAAAAAAAAAAAAACTAGCACCCCCTCTGATAGGGATTCGGTAGCTGAATATGGGTCAACAACAAAACCAATGGGTCAAGATATTAGTTTGGATGCAACAATTATTCAAGTCACGTCCCACTTTACTCTAATACCATTTTTAGTTTATTTTCTTTCTTTTATGCACGGTTGTTTTTCGTGTTTTATTTAGGTTAGTGGAGTTAGTGGGTAGTTATTAGATTTAGGAATTCCTTTATGTAAAAGTTTACGAAGGAAGTTAATGTGTGTTTTATGATGAAAGCTTTTTGATTAGTTTATCTCAATGGATTTTGAGTTAAATTGATTGCGTCTATGCTAGTTCAACCGTAGTGGTGTGTCTGTATCTTCGGTTAGACGTTGCAGCCCTACCGTTTCGTTTGGCGGTGAATCTGTATCCAAACGAGCCGTAGAACTATCATTTATTTTACCGTTTTGATTTGAACCGGTGATCCGGGGTTTTATTCCTATCACCCTCCCCCCACACCCAACCCCAAGACCCAGTTAAAAGACACAATGACTTGTACCTTTAATACAATGAAAAAAACCCTGTAAAAATGAAAATTTTTATTTTATTTTTATATGACAATATGGTGTTCATATTAATGATAAAAAACGCTCGTTATTATGGTGATTAAAAAAAACGTCATATGAAAAAGTTATGGACGTTTTAAATAATAGGAGGATTGGCATGTGTCTTGCATGTGGAGTGAGAAAGTCAAAAAATATGAGATTCCTTTTATGCCCTTCTATTATCTTTTTTTTTCCTACAATTAATCTTAACCTTTCAAATTTAAGATCAATAGACTAAAATCCTTCTTACCCTTCTTACAATAAGAGTCCTTTGTATTTGATCATTTCTCATCACATGTGATGGTAAGTAAAATTTAGATCTATGATACAATGTGATGAAACCAAACCAAATTTTAATGGAAAGATTAAAATTTGGAAATGTCAAAGTTTTGATACTAATCAACAAAAACCGTGTAGTAAAATAAATTTAAGGTTAGATGTATAACAAAAACCGTGTAGTAAAATAAATTTAAGGTTAGATGTATCATCAATTTATTCTATAAAATAGGTTTACTGAATTTACAAAAAACCCAATCGAAAGAAAAAGTAATTAATTTCGTCTATACCTGATGAATAATTGATTGATATTTTTTTTTGTTTAATAACAAGTCGTTTTGATTTTCATTAAAATACCGAAGAAACAAATTACAAACAAGTGACAGGTAAACGGGCAACAAGCTGCGCCACAACCCCCATTTGAATTGCAAAACCAATCCTACTAAAGACGAAATGGCCCCTAAAGGTTGAGTGATTAAAAGTTATTTATCAATAATATTCAAAAAAGTTATTTTAAAAGTATACAAATGAAAGTTAAGGTAGATAGAGTTGCTCCTTGTTATGGTGAGATTGTCATTGGTTTGTAATCAAGGGTACTACCTTTGTCTCGTTAATGGCTTTATAGTCTAGTGGTGTTTTAGAGGTGAGATAAGGTTTTGGGATCAACAGGTCATGCATTCGATTTACATAATGGGGGTTTTCCATATTTAATGGGTTTCCTTCTGAATTGGTATATAGACATTATGGGGGTTTTTCATATTTATTGGGTTTCCTCCTAAATTGATGTATAGGCATTATGCATAGTGGGGATGGATATGATCGGATGGTTTCATTGGTGACACGGTGATACTCCAATGGTCTGTCAGTGATCCAAATTTGCTGTTAAAAAAAACTACCTTTGTCCCGACCAATCAACTGGGCCATGTACTAATGGGGTGGTGTTTCAGTAGCAAGGACCGACTACTCCCCGATGTTGACCGAGTTTGACCGTCGGCGACTAACTGAGTCCGCGTAGGAGAAAATCGCCTCAGAGGGGTTCCAAGGATCGACTACTCGCCGAGTACAAGGCCTTGGAATCCGACTTTTACAACACTGCCTTAAACCAAGGATGAGCAAATGGTACCCGGTACCGGTACTGAATTTACCGAACCGGGTAAGTTTTCAGAACCAATTCAGTACCGACTTTTAATACCGGTACCTACTTTTAAGGATTTTCGATACCGATCGATAGCGAGCTATCCCTACCTTAAACTCGTCAAACATCTCAACCCTTACCCTTGCAACTTCCTTTACCCTTGCAACTTATACTTTACGAGTCTAACCCTTACCTTTTTAAACAAGTCTTGTAGGACGTAATTCAAGATGCAGATATTAATTATTACTTTTCTTTTTTATAAAATATATTTTTTCCATACATGATTTTTTTTTAACGTCCAACGAATCCTCCAAATGGGTTACTGGTGAAATTCACCTCATCGGGATACACTCGCCTTCCGAACCAAGGAAAACCCTCACCCAGGGCCAAAGCCCGTGAACACTCGCCGCCTAGTCCCTCATTATCACCAGGTCCTGCAAAAACTAAATGTTAGGGGAAAGAATTGAACTTGAGTCCCACGAGACACTAAGTCTCTCCTTTAATGATTCCCTAGCTGTTGTTAAAGGCAAATAAAAAAAGTTAAAATTTAATATATTCCGTTTCTCCAGACAACAAAAGTAGTCCATTTAGTGATTCCAAATCTATTACGTACTGATTTCACAGATCTGGCCTTATTCGACTAATGGACCGGGCTGCTACATAACGGCTATATCAAGGGCAGAATCGTAACTTCACATAATGCTTGTATAAAAACCTATCACACAACGGTCATCTTCCATATTTCTTTTCTCCCCCTTTCTACATTTTCAAATTCAAACGCTCCCAAAATCATTCTTCACACACACACACACACACACAATCACACACAGTGAAATCAAAATCAATTTCATCAACTCGATCTTATTATTATTATGTCTAATTCAGAGATCTCGAGGCACAGATCATCCGGAACTATTTCGATTTTGTCGATTCGAAACCTTCTTCCGAGATCCGGATCTGTAAAGCACAAGATGAGTTCGCTTTCAAACCCTAGGTTATCTCGGTTCCACTCCGAGAACGTTCTGCCTGTCGACCCGAATGTTTCGGTCGATGAACTGCCTTCGGTTGTGAAGGAATCGACTGCTGGATTGGAAACTCGGAGAAGTGAAGTGCAGGTTTCTGTAGATCCGCATGTTAAGGTATGAGTTTAGTGATTGATTTGTGGTTTTATGGTTTTTAGAAGTTGTATTTGGAACAGGATTTGATTATTCGGAATTTTGTTAGGTTATTGCGAGGATTAGACCTCCTAATTCTCATGAGAAGGGGGATTATACGGTTAGGAAAGTTTCGGATGATTCGGTAGCGGTAGGGGATCGGAAGTTTACTTTGGATGCGGTACTCGATTCGAAATCTAGCCAGGTTTGTTGAATTGAATCTCCTAATTAGTAATTGTTAGTCTTCTTAAATCTGTGATTATTAGATTTTGCTGAATTAGAGATCTATGTATATTACTTTGATGCATTTTTGCCATGTTATGGTAATGATGTGATTATTCGGAATTTTGTTAGGTTATTGCGAGGATTAGACCTCCTAATTCTCATGAGAAGGGGGATTATACGGTTAGGAAAGTTTCGGATGATTCGGTAGCGGTAGGGGATCAGAAGTTTACTTTGGATGCGGTACTCGATTCGAAATCTAGCCAGGTTTGTTGAATTGAATCTCCTAATTAGTAATTGTTAGTCTCCTTAAATCTGTGATTATTAGATTTTGCTGAATTAGAGATCTATGTATATTACTTTGATGCATTTTTGTCATGTTATGGTAATGATGTGATTATTCGGAATTTTGTTAGGTTATTGCGAGGATTAGACCTCCTAATTCTCATGAGAAGGGGGATTATACGGTTAGGAAAGTTTCGGATGATTCGGTAGCGGTAGGGGATCGGAAGTTTACTTTGGATGCGGTACTCGATTCGAAATCTAGCCAGGTTTGTTGAATTGAATCTCCTAATTAGTAATTGTTAGTCTTCTTAAATCTGTGATTATTAGTTTTTGCTGAATTAGAGATCTATGTATATTACTTTGATGCATTTTTGTCATGTTATGGTAATGATGTTGAGTTTATCATTAGAGGATATATATATTTATGTGTGTGTACATTTGTCATAGTATTAGTTACGCGTGTTCAGAATTCGTTTCGATTATCAATAATTCAAATTGGATTCAATTTGAGTCCATTAAACTCGAATACGAATTTATAATTTTAATTTGATTGATTCGAAATTCGAATAAAAATTATACATATTTATTTGTTATTTTTATATATAATACATATATATTAATCTCTAAATTTATTCTAAATATCAAAATAGTCTATTACCAAACCCATTACTAAGCCCATAACTAAAAGGAATTTATTATACATATTTTTAACTGAATTTGAGTTCAAACCAATTTATTCGAATTTATCTGAACTCGAACAAATTTGAATCGAATACGAACTGGGACTTTAATTCAAATTCGAATCGAATTGGCTGGTTCTTAATCGAATTCGAATTCAAACAAAAGAAACTTATCAAAAAAATTCAATTCGAGGAATTCGAAAATTCAATATTCGATTTGATGAACACCCCTGGTCTTAATCCTAGAGGGTTTCAATGTGTAATCTAGGAGGTGTATATACAGGGCCCTTGTATATTGAATTATAGGAATAATAATTTGATACCATAATTTCTTTATTTATAACATTACACATCAAGAATTTAGGCCAGACAACAGTTTGAGTGTGTTTGTTTCTTAATTGGAAGATTGATGTGAACTTGAGGAATTATTATTGATTTTTAAGTTAATTGGTGTTATTATAATAGGAGGATGCATTTCAATCAGTTGGCGTCTCCATGGTTAAGAGTGCAATGGCAGGTTACAACACCTTGACATTGGCTTATGGACAGGTACTTTTTCCGATATTTAGTAAATAAAATGGATAGAAACTATATGGTGGTAATATCTTTAATGGTTGTTAATGTCCTGTTGCAGACTGGAAGTGGAAAAACTTACACGTTGTGGGGTCCACCAAGCGCGATGCTTGAAGATCAATCGACTAGTGGTAATCAAGGAATTGTTCCGCGCGTCTTCCAGAGGCTGTTTGCAGAAATCCAACAAGTAAGCAATAGTGTGTTCGTTCTTGATTTACACAAAAAGAGGTGTATATGCTATTATGCTCTTAGTAACGATTGTGATTGACGTGGTGATTTACGATTCAGGAACAAGATCAAGCAGAAGGTAAACAGATAAATTATCAGTGCCGCTGTTCTTTCCTTGAGGTAGGTGCTTTCTGGCTGCTTTCATCTGCCCTGTTCTTAAATTTTGAATATAGATGATCAAGTTGTCATTACTTTTATTCACAGATATACAATGAGCAAATTGGAGATTTGCTTGATCCAACCCAGAGAAACCTAGAGGTGGATATTACTTCCTTACTTTTTGGAGTCTTGATAAGTGTTATACAAGTTAATATATGTTGAAACAATCAATGTTTATTATTTCAGATTAAAGATGATGCTAAACATGGGTTTTATGTTGAGAATCTGACTGAGGAATATGTGACGTGCTATGAAGATGTTACTCAAATTTTGATCAAGGTAAGCAGCAAAATGATATCTTTGATATAGTTTGTGTGTGTAATTTTTTCCTTGAAACATATGTGATAAAGAAATTGTTGCATCATCTAAGTTGCTTGTTAATGTTGCAGGGCCTATCCAATAGGAAAATTGGAGCAACAAGCATAAACTCCAAAAGTTCAAGATCTCATATTGTGTTTACATGTGTAATTGAATCTTGGTGCAAGGTATTAATAAACGTTTAACTGTACTGTTTAAAGGGTCATCTTATCTGATAGCAATCGGTTCGGTAACGGCTATAAAATTAAAACTCTAAATAAACGGATAGATCTAACGGTCTCTTGTGATACAGAAACACCACACAAGAAAACGATTAGGGCAAACCAAACGAGAATCAAGATACAGATACACCACTTGATTCTAATCTAGACTCCAAGAACACCATTCAAGTTGCCACACTTGAACTAGCATGGAAATATTAATTCAACTCAAAATCCATTGAGAAAAATTAACCAATAGAACTTTCATTCATAAAACTCACTGCCCTTTTTGTTCCTCTGGTTCTTCTTTTTTAAACTAACAATTACAAGAGTTACCTAAAAACTAATAACTACCCACTAACTCCACTAACCTAAATAAAACACAAAAACTAACTTTGAAAGTCAAATAAGTTAAACTAAATTTAGAATAAAAATTGCATGTAAATTAAAATGGAAGTGCAACTTGCTTGCTAGAATACGTAGGTTGAATGGAAGCCTGCTTCAAGTAGGACCCGGACCCGGTTCCATCCGAACACAATGAACGTTGGCCCGGGAGATGGCTATCATTATCACTTCTGAAACATCTGAGTTGTCTTATAATCTTGCTATTTGATACCTACTTCTGTACAATTTTTAACTTTTTTATAGTTTGAAGGAACAATATGTTCGCTTCTGAAACATGCTATGTCTTATGATTTTGCTATTTGATATCTATTTTTGTAAAATCTTTGAAACTTTGTAATCAAATCTCAGGGTACAGCTTCCAAAAACTTTGGTAGTTCAAAAACAAGCAGGATTACACTCGTCGATCTTGCTGGACTTGAGAAGAACAAAACCAACGACACCGGTAGAGAGTGTGTCAAAGAAGGAGAATTTGTGAGAAAATCCATATCGCAACTCGGGTATGCCAGTTTTGAATAACCATGCACTTTTTTCAATATATCGAAATGTGATAATGATTCCTTGTACTCATGATTACTTTGTGCAGAAACTTGGTTAATATCCTTGCTGACACAAACCGATCTGGAGAATCGAAAGACATTCCATACAACAATTCTTGTTTGACTCATTTGCTGAAAGAATCACTTGGAGGCAACTCAAAACTTACTGTTATATGTGCTATTTCCCCAGATGACAAGTAAGTTAGCTAATCAAAGTAGGGGTGCTAAACGGGTCCTGTTCGTGGGTTCAACCCGACCCAAACTGAAAATTTTAGACGAACCCGAACACTTACCCGTTCAACCCGATTTTTTTTATTTTTGTTTTTGGAGTTAATTAAATAGTTAGTCCCTGTGGTTTGCACAAAATAACATATTTAGGTACTAATAGTTTAAAATCACCTTCTAGGGTATTAAGTTTTCATTTTGTAACGTTTGGAGGTATTAACTTCTATAGTATTAACATAGTTAGTCCCTCTGGTTTGCACGAAATAACATATTTAGGTACTAATAGTTTAACAAACAATTGACATTAATACCTCCAAACGTTACAAAATGAAAAGTTAATACCCTAGAATGTGATTTTAAACTATTAGTACCTAAATATGTTACTTTGTGTAAACCACGGGGACTAACTATGTAATTAACTCTTGGTTTTGCAAATTAATATATTAAAAATTAAAATTTACTAAAATTAAATTTAAATTATAAAATCTTATGTCAATTTATCTTTTTAAGTTATAATTATGACATAAAATACACACCCAATTTAATCTATGACATAAAACATACTGAATTAAAATATAATATAATATAAACGGGTTAAACCTGTTAACTCGCCAACCCGACCCATTTAGACTGAACCCAACCCGTTTAGACTAAACCCAAACCCGTGAATTTCATGTTAGGTTTGTGTCGTGTTTTCGGGTCGTGTGAGAAATTCACACCCCTAAATCAGAGGTGTATAGACTTCGAGTTATGTTTTATCTCAATATGTGGAAAGTTGCCCAAAATTTAACAATTTTACTATTGACTACAGTTGACTATTAACCCATGCAAATGACATAGTTGACTGTTAAACCCAAAATCTCATTTCTTGAATGTAGGTCTTCTGCTGAAACAATTAGCACACTCAGATTTGGACGTCGAGCAAAACTCATACACAATAATCCTGTAGTAAATGAAATAACAGAAGATGATGTTAATGATCTCAGTGATCAAATCCGTGAACTGAAGGTCTTAAACTATTAATCATTCCTTTCTAGTTAAAAAAGATGGTTACTTTACGATTTATTAGCTAACAATTGAAAACGGGTCAAATTTATTTTATTCCAGGAAGAGCTAATTAGAGCAAAAACAGATGCAAGTTACTCCTTTGGATCTAACACGATTTATAAAAATGCAAGTGCACGCCAAAGCTTGAATCAGTTAAGAGTTAGTCTTAACCGTTCATTGATGATGAAAGAAGAAGTAGTAGATATCGACACTGATGTGAAAGAAGAAGTAGATATTGATGAACATGACGTTAAAGATTTACAACATCAGCTCGATATGTTACATAGTGATGATGAATTCCAAGAAGCCTCTGAAAGCAGAGGCACACGGTTCTTCTCTATGGGCGGTTCCGAGGGTGACGTGGCAAGTGAACAGTATGCCAGCTGTCAAGATGACAGTGACGATGAAGAAATGAATCCCAAAGAACTTGAAATCGATCTTAAAGTTAAGAATATTGATAGCATTTCGATTACTGCTGGCAGGCCTTCTGATGCGTTAATGTTTAACGGTCCTATGTTATCAGAATCGCCAAAATTCAGTAATGTCATGAGAAAGAGTGTGGCTTTTGTTCAAGATAATGTAACCCGTGAATCATCAAAGAATAGTGACCAAATTAACTGTCAAGAAGACGGTGAAATTGATCGTAAAATTCAGAACATTCATAGCATTTCCATTACTGCTGGCAGGCCGTCCGATGCGTTTAACGGTCCTATGTTATCAGAATCTCCGAAAATCGGTAATGCGATGAGAAAGAGTGTGGCTTTCGTTCAAGATAATGAAACAACCCGTAAATCATCATCAAAGATTAGTGATCAAATTAGAGCATCTTTAAGATCAAGTATGATGTTTGGGGGGCCCACTGAATCGCTGGCGGCTAGTCTTCATAGAGGGCTAGAGATTATAGACAATCACCAACGGAATTCTGTTTTGAACAAGTCGTTGGTTGCATTGTCTTTTGATCACTTGGCTACAAACATGAATGATGCATCTGTTCAAACAGATGGATCTTTTGATAAGAAATACATCTGTTCAAATTGCCAGGAAAGAGGATCTAATTTTGTTCAAGACGGTAATCCAGAAAATTCGAATGAAGTAAGGATAATTTTGATTCAGGTTTTCGATTAATTTGTCGAATGTGGTTTGTTTAACTTATAGATCATTTGATTTGTTGTGTTAGGTTGCAACAGATGCCATGAAGAAAATGAAAGATCTTGAAAATGTTTGCATGGAACAAGCAGCAGAGATTGATAAGTTAAATAATTTGGTAAGATTTCTCTTCAGAAATACGTTATGTTTAATCTCGAAACGAATCAAACATGAATTTGAAGAAAAAACTAAAACGGGTCAAATGGGTCGAAGTTGTCCAAACTGTTTTTCTAATTCTTTATGTCTCTTAAATCGTTTCTAAATTGTCTTATTGAAAACATTTAGAATACTGTTGCAAAAGATCTTGAAAATCGTTTCTACTCAAATAAAAACTACCGTTTTCTGATTTAAACATGTTTTGACCCGTGACCCAACCCGTTATAAGTACTTGTTTTTGTTACCTTCTTCCAAACAATGCAATTTAATTCTCAACTATTTTCATCCAACAGGTATTGCAATACAAACAAGAGAAAGAAAGTGTAACATCACCTCTTGATGGGCTCAAAAACGGCAGCATTTCACGTAACAGCCAAACAAAGGTCAGTCCCACCTCATCAAATCATCAAAAATACAAAATTATGACTTATTTTCTTAAACTTTCGTTTATGAAATTTGTTCAGCTTCTAAGATGGAACGACGAGCCAGAAATCATAAAAGAAAGTTTAGACGCTAATGAAAAAGAATCACTTCTCGAAGAAATTAAATCTTTGAGATCCAAACTCCAACTCCAATCGCCAACAAACAAATCAGTTGACAGAATACGAAGATCTTCAACCTCACTAATATCACAATCACTAAACCTAAGAAAAAGCGGCACAAACCTTAAAGGAAACGAAACAATAGAAGAGCTTCAAAAGGAACGAGAAAGATTTATGGAAATGGAGAGCGAATGGATATGTTTGACCGACGAGTTAAGAGTTGACCTGGAGGCCACACGATGTCGTTCTGAAAAGTTGGAAATGGAACTAAGATTGGAGAAGAAATGCACAGAGGAGTTAGATGATGCACTCATGAGGTCGATTAACGGTCATGGTAGAATGGTGGAACATTATGCTGACTTGCAGGAGAAGTATAATGAACTGGTGGAGAAACATCGGTTGATTTTGGAAGGGATAGCGGAGGTGAAACGGGCTGCGGCTAAAGCCGGAGCAAAAGGTCATGGGAAGCGGTTTTCGAAGTCGTTGGCTGCTGAGCTGTCGGTGTTGCGAGTTGAGAGAGAGAAGGAGAGAGAGTTGTTGAAGAAGGAGAATAGAAGTTTGAAAACTCAACTCAGGGATACTGCCGAAGCTGTTCATGCAGCTGGTGAAGTTCTTGTTCGGTTGAGAGAAGCTGAGGAAACAGCAGCTGTTGCACAGGTACTTTTTAAACTACTCTGTTTACTTAATTTTCTTGTTAGTTTTTTTTTAAACAGGAGGGAAATGTTACGGGTCAACCCGGCCCGTTTTGGTTCTGACCCGTTTTCCTGTTCCGACTTATCTGCCTCTAACTTGGTTCGGATCTCATAGAGCCATAGACTTAGTTTTTTAATTAAAAAGGAAGGGGAAATGTTATGGGTCAACATGACCCGTTTTGGTTCTGACCTATCCGTTGTCCGTTTGATCTGCCTGCTTTTGGTTCTGACCTTTACGTATCATTATTAGCAATAGGGTGGTTGTTACGGATCAGCCCAACCTGTTTTGGTTTGACCCTTTTCCGTGTCTGACTAGCTATGCCCTTGGTTCGCAGCCAATGACTTATGAAACTTCTGTAAGATACAAATGCGGTTGATCTTAGTTGTGTTTTATCATGTCTAACGGACAACTAAATGGATTGACTTGGTCAACTGAGTCAAATTGGTCACTAGTGGATTGTATTTTTTTTGTTGCATATAACATCCCATATCGTCTTATGCAACAAAAGAAAGTCAAACGGGTCGAAATAAACACAAACTTCACTTTTTTAACGGGTCGAAATAAGCTGCTCCTGAATCGTTCTATACTTTTGTTCATTTTGCCTTGTGTTTTTTGTACCAGCCGTTTGGTTTGCTGTGTGTGTAACTAGTAAAATTGTCAAAAATACAGTTTCCAATTTTGTTGTGTTTTTTATGTGCAGGAAAAGTTTGCAAACTTCGAAGAAGAGAACAATAAACTAAAGAAGCAAATAGAAAAACAAAAAAGAAAGCACAAGATGGAGATGATCACAATGAAACAATATCTTGCTGAAAGCCGATTGCCCGAATCTGCATTGAGACCTTTGTACAGGGAAGACTCGGATGTTAAAGTCAATGACGACGTTGATGATGAGGCCTGGAGGGCTGAATTTGGAGCCATATATCAAAACCATTATTAGATCATCATTTTCCGAATTATTGAATTTGGTTAACCACCTATAGTGGTTTGTTGATGACAACAGGTTGTGTGTGTGTTTTTTAAGTTTCTATTGTAGCCTTTAAAATATACCAATGTTATAACATCCTCATTCAATTCAATATTTAGCAGCTTTTCAATAATGGATGAGTCAGATAAACCGTTGAGATTAATCGAACCGTTGGAAACAGGACATGTAAACCGAACCAGTCGCTATGTATCGTTAGGATCAAGCGCACATGAATATGAATACGAGCACGAAACGCAAAAGCAAATAAACGTGCGTGGTGTATGCCTAAAAATATTTTATTTATAAAGACAAATTAGAGTTTAGTAAACTTGCTGCTCATGATAAGCCCATATATAAAGCCCACAAGGCCTACGAACCCATGGGGCCCCACGTAACACGAATACAAAAAAAAAAAGAAAAAAACTTGATGGCAACTCATTATAATAGCAAAGAAAGGGTCGATGTATTTCATATTGAATGAGAATTTGTACAAGTTACAATCCAGTGTGGGTTTGGATTTTAGTTTTTAAAACACATATACATCTCTAATGAGGGTTAGGGGCGAAGATGGTGTGTTGTGAGACGCGAAGATGACGGCAAGAGAGAGGTTGTAACAAGGGTGTGTATGTGATAATGGCATGCCAGTCTTTTCCAAAAAAAAAACTTGTTTTTTCTACATTAACGGCAGCCGTAAATGCTGTAAAAGGTGATGCCATGCTTATGTCATCACTTTTTACAGCCGTAAGGGCTGAAAAACACCACTTCGAAAAAAATAGATTTTTTTACAACAGTCTTTTCTAACATTTTAATCTAGGGGTGTGAAAAAAATGGGGTCAAAAATCACATGGAAATGTCGAGTTCTCTAAGTTCTCACAACTCGTAAGGGTTTTCCCTTGATCATAATCATCTATATCTATATCTATTATATAAACAAATAAGGTTTGGGACACATGTGGTGTAACCATTTTAGGTTTTTTTGCGGGAAAATGGTGAAAAATTATTTTTATATGGATCCCGTGTGTGATATCCATACCCGGTGTTTTCACCCGGCTATATAATGTCCTGTTAGAAAACCTAAATCTCTTGATTGACGCCACTCACATCTGCATCTTCTCACTTTCTCACCGTCGAGCGTCCGATTTGGTGTCTCTCTCATCTGTTCAATCATCGATGTTACATCTTGAAGGTACAATTACTCGTTTCAAAACATGACATCGGTAGATCTGGTTGTTTTTTGGGTTTTTTTTTTATGATTTGTGATACATGTGGTTCGATTTTTTAAAGCAATCTTGAAGATTAAGGTTCCTGAATCAATCTATGACTGTTCTTCGTTTTTCGATTCAGTTTTCGCCATATATTTGCTTTGCTACTTAAAATCAATATATGAATATTAGGGTTTCTGAAACAATCTATTTATATTGGGGTTTTTGTTTGCTACGTGTAGAAGGAAACTTAAAATTGCCACCACCATAACAACGCACCAACAACAAAAGCCCCAATCTGTTGAGCACTTTCTCTCTCTAAAGAACTCAAACGTATCGCCTCCTTCAATTGACCAATCAGTGCAATGTCCCACCCTGAAAGACGACACCGCCGATGCAACGTATTCAACGCCGCCAGAGTCACCGGCCGACGAAACTGTCACACAGGGTGGCATGTGTTTGATTCTTATGTGGTTTTGAATGAGTGTGTGTGAACTTGTTTGATTTTGATTGGTATGTGTTTCAGGGTCTGTCTTTAAACATCCTAATCCTCTACAAATTCAAGGTCAGTCAATTCAATCATTATACTACACCTTTTGTGGGGTGAGTTTCGATATGGCCGATTGGACTAAAAAATAGAAAAACAGAAATTCATGTGTTTTACATATTAAAGCAAACAAATAATGGTTGATAATTCTGGAAGAAACTTTTTTGACTTCAAAATCTGGGCTCTAAAGTTTGGATGGTGAATTTTGGTCCTTAAGGTATTTCATTTTTGCCTTATTATATATTATTAATGTTGCTATTACTCAATAAGGTTTTATTTATATATTATAACTTGCTACAAAAAAGAAATGATCCATTGATCTTATATACTCCTCCAGGTGTAGGATTGCGAGAAAGTGCATGTCGTTGTTTCGGTTGATTACCCTCTTGCACCTGGTCACCGGTACCCTGTGCAATATGACACTTGCTTTCATGTGCTCAGGTTTTTTGATGTTGAAGAGAGTTGGTCTAAATTGTTACCAGAAAACGCTAATCTTTCATGTTGTTTTCTCGCCGGGAATAGCGCTGCGGGAAATTGATTGAAAATGGTGGTGGTTAATTAGCCCATAGGAGTTATCAAGAAGGATCTTAAAACAGTGATGAGCACTATCGTCAGAAACATGGGATCAACACTTGGTGCATGCGTTGATCTCAATAGAAATGTTCTTGCTCCAGCTGCTCCGTATGTGATGAAATATTACCTTTTCGCACAAGGAACAGCTGAAAACATTGTTGCACTCTTAACCCCCCAATCTGGATTTTATTATGACATGTGGGTGGACGGAGAGCAGTTTATGACTGCAGAACCTCCTAAACTAGTGAAAGCTTGCAGCGATACAAGGGACGAATTTTCACGATTCGGCTGAAAGTATATATGGAACTCTGTCCTTACCAAGGAAGTTCAAAATTGCAGTCATTGTGCCAACGGATAAGTCAGTTCTTTTCACAAATGATTTAATTTGATTATTACAAATGACTGACATGTTGCTTTTTAGGTACACAAAACCTTTCCTATGAGTCATTTTAACAACTTACTAATTAATATATACAACTATGTTGGTTGGCATGTTTATGATGAGAAGCTTTATGGACCCAATCCAGAAATTGCCTCCATTTCCTTTGGGCGCGGACGTAATTTTTTTTATTGAAATGAAATCTCAAGGTGCAACTTTTCTTACCATTCAAGACTATTATCCCCAATGGTATTTGGTGAATCATCATATATCATGTTTCAAGTGCAGTTGTGAGAGAGCCTCCCAGTAAGCGAGCAAAGAACAAGAGCGTGGAGAAACATTGTTTCAAGTTGAAGCATGGGTCCTAAAGGAGCAAAGGCTGAGTCTGCACGAATTAATCTATTTATCTCACGTTCAGGCGTGTCATGCAAATGTCATCATGACTGCTTGTGTAAACGAATTGCTGATCTTATTTATTTCAGGTGGTTTGTACCAACTCTTATGTCTCTGCTATCTATCCATACTACACCAACTTATATCAATTATCCAAAAATCAGGAAAAAAAAATTTAGCTCTGATTTGACACGTTCATGCATTTTTAAAATTAAATTATAAAACCTGAGTACTTTCTATGGTCCAAAATGTATCCCTTATTCTCTTTTTAGTAAAAAAAAATAGAACCCAAGAATTGTAGTTAAATATGCATGACAATCCTGACCAAAGGAGTAAATATGGGTTAATTTGGATTCTTATTAAATTGTTATGTCATTTGTGTTGTTTTGGGTTATCTAATATAGTTAATGGGGTCAAAATGAGCAGATCTAGATATAAGAAAAGTACTAGGCTGGTCAAACTTGGTAGATTAAATTAGCGGCTGGGTCAGATTAGGTTAAAACAACCTAAAGGAAAGGAACTGGTGGTTTCTTTTGTGAACAAGCAATTGAGTTTATTGAAGTTGATTATTATTTATGTTTCAAGATGTTGGAACGTGTTTCATTTTTTTATACTAAATTCCATCTTTTTTTTTAAATGCCAATTAACCTTGAGTTACGAAGACTGTGCTAATTAGCATGGCTAAGATAGCAAAGAACATAGTCATGAGTGCCTGGCTTAATTAGTAAGAGCACGTCGGTGCTAATTAGCGTGTTTTTTTAACAACCAATGTGACAAATGATAACCTGTTAGCATGGCTAAAATAATTATAAGCTTAGGAGTTAGCATGTCTAACCCCATTCACAAACGAACTCTGCTAATTCGCATGGCTAAGATAGCAAGAACTGGTGCTAATTAGCATGTTTTCTTAACAAGCAACGTAACAAATTATAGTGTCAATTATAGTTGTAGGAGCCTTGATCTTAGCGACCTTGAGAATGCTATGGTTGGTGCTTTTGTAGGTAATGCTATTTTAAAAGATGAGTTAATTACGTTTTTTCGTCCCTGTGGTTTGTCAAAAATCACTATTTCAGTCCATTAGTTTAAAAATTGCTATTTCAGTCCCTGTGGTTTCACTTTCGTAACTATTACAGTCCATGTGGTTTCACTTTCGTAACTATTACAGTCCCTGTGGTTCACAGAATAATTGGACTGAAATAGTTATTTTTGACTGTAATAGTTATGAAAGTGAAACCACAGGGACTGAAATAGCAATTTTTAAACTAATGGACTGAAATAGTGATTTTTGACAAACCACATGGATGAAAAACGTAATTAACTCTTAAAAGATTTATTTGATTGGTCTTCAATGTTATTATATTTGCAAGTAATTTGCTATTTTATTGTTGCATATGTCTGGATGACTTGTTTTGAAAACTTCTCATACTATTACATCCGCAAGGATTTTAGCGATGCACGCTTTGCTCATGTTAATTTTTACGAAATATTATTTGCTCTTACTGTTGATTTATGTTATGGTCGCACCTAAATTTTTATTTTATTGCAGATGATGTGGAGGCTAAACTTTTTTTGTGGCGTTTTGTTGTGTTGTCCTTAATAATTGATTATATGCTCTACTACATCTGTCCAATGCACACGCTTTTTACTCTTATGTTGTATGGAGCACTTGCTATTGGCAGCAAGTATAATGAGATAAGATTGGTGATGATTACAAAGCTTCTTGTATGCTTTCTTGTGGTTATCTTGGTTTGGGAGATTCCAGGAGTTGTTGAATTCGTTTGGAGCCCATTGACGTTTTTTATTCCTTCTTTCTTTAATTTAATATAATTTTTATTTACACAGAGGTTGTTAAAGTGTATATCTTGCTTTCACAGGGTATACGGATCCCGCCAAACCAGATCTCCCTTGATTGCACAAGTGGCATTTCAGATCTGGGCTTGATCGTTATATATGGATTATTGGAATGATATATGCATATCTTCACCCTAATGTAAGCTTTTGAATAAGGGTGTGCATGGTTTGGTTATTAGCATTAACCGAAACTGTAACCGAGGTCATCGGTTTATCGGTTCGGTTTATTCAGTTAATTTGTCGGTTTCCAGTTCGGTTCGGTTAAATTTGGTTAACCGATGGTACAAAAAATAACTGATAACCGACTTTTGGTTAATTTCGGTTAGGTTTTCTTGGTGAGGACGGTGTTGGATGGAGATGGGATTAGAGGTGGAGCGTAGCGGAAGGTGGGGAAGGGGCTGCGCTGGCGCAACTTATTAGCTTAGTGTCAGTCCCTGTGCTGTCCAATTCAAACGATACATGGGTGTGGGCTTTGGAAGGGACTGGTGGATTTACTGTTGCAAGTATAAAGAAGGTTTTGCAGGATACCAGGTGTGTGCAGCCTCCGTGTCTTGAAATGGAACAATTGGATTCCCAGGAAAGTGGAGGTTCTAGCTTGGTGAGCCGAGTTGGATAGGCTCCCAACTAGGTGTGCGTTGGTTCGGAGGAACATAAATTTGGACTCTAATTTGTGTCCGCTATGCGGGGACTATCCGCAGACGGCGGAGCATCTTTTAGTCTCTTGCGAATTCGCGCAGGTGATTTGGAATGTAGTGGCGCAATGGTGCAACCTTGGTGTCGTGTTTGCCTTCAGTCTAAGAGATATTCTGGATTTGCACACCTATGTGAGCGGGTCAGTGAAGTTTAAAAAGGCCCTTCATGCGGTATGTCTCACTACACTTTGGTGCATTTGGCGAACCCGAAACGAATTGGTATTCTGTCAAAAACAAGGATCCTTGCAAAAAGTAGTGGCGGACATCAAGACTTTAAGCCTTCTGTGGGTTAGATCAAGGACTAAACAGGCCTCCTTGACCTGGGAGGTATGGCAAGGTTTCAATTTATCTAGGGTGGGCTGGTAGCCTTAGATGCTGTGGGTATAATGTTTATTTTGTTTGTTTGGTGGTGTGTATTTTGTACATTTGGTGTATGCTAGCTCCCTGCTAGCTTTGATTAAATAAAATTTTTCGTTGGCCACTAAAATTAAAAAAAAATTTAGAACATTAATAATAATAAAATTTAAATGAGCGTTCCCTTTTTGTTATTTTCATTCCCAAGATTTCTTTTAGTGGCTTGTGCTTTTAACATGAGAATGATCATTCCCAAGATTTTTTTTCTTTCTGTTTATTATTTTCATTCCAAAGTTTTGTACGAAATGAATGCCTATCAAGTTATTTATGTATAGTACTAAAGCTAAAAAATTTATACGGTGAAACTAAAGATCTTCAAAACTATTTTTTTTTAAAATGAGTATAAATGGTAAAAGAGGGGGTGCATTTAGCTCATTCCATATTATCATTTAAAAAGAGAAGTATAAATAGTAAAAGAGATGGTGCATTTAGCTCATTCTATATTATCAGACATTTGTTATGCATTATTTTGACGTTAATTATCAATATAATATCCATATTATTATGAATATAAAAAAATTTAAATAAATATTGAATAAAACCATTTTGTAATTATATTGGATGCATTAAAATTTTTTCTAACATTTTTTAGAGATTAATGAGGTACTATTTATACCATCAAGTAATTCTAACATTACATGAATATATAACATTCTGTTATCACTTAATTTTATCATCTGTCGTAGGAAAACATTCGCGAAGACGACAAAAAATGTAACTCCTATCGCAAGTTTAAAAATGATTATGCTAATACCATTGGTGATAAAAGTTGTCTACGGTTTTCTAAAAATAAAATAAACAAGCGTAAACCGGTTGATGTTTACAACTTTGATGGAGAGTCAAGTATGTCTAATTCTACAACTCGAAGTAACACCAAGGATGTGAAGGATGTTAGCAATAAAGAGATTAAGCTTCCTATCTCAAAGATTGGAAAGAGGATAAGGGAAAGATGATACTTAAGAAGTTCAAAGTATTATTTATGTGATTTTGTTTATTATAAATTAAATTTTCCTAGCCCGGATAGCCTAGTATATATATATATATATATATATATATATATATATATATAGGGAGAGGTTAACGTACATTGCGTACGCTGGGCTTTACCAACATGCGATTCTGATGCCTTAAATGAACATGCGAATTTTTTTGTTTTGTACAACATGCGATTTCATCAATGCTCTTTTATAACATGTGAATTCAACCCGCATACCCAATATACGTTAAGGCATATTATACGATATACTTTCTCTATATATATATATATATATATTCAAGTTCATATAGATTATTACATTTTTATAACAACACAACCTCAAAGTTGTTTAATAAAATGAAACCACAATATATTTTCATTAGTGGACTTAATTTACATTCTTTTTAACGTTCAACAAAGCTTGACTATTTGGGTACACTCATTGACAAAAGACTACCCACGTTTGCGCTTACAGACAAAGCTGGTGACTCGGGCCGTCATGAATGAGACTCTAATCGGCGACCTCCACTAGAAAAAGCCACCGGGTCCCCTAAAGCAGTTCCCCTTTGGTGGCTTCACCTCAATTTAAAATGTATTATCTAAAATTACAGCCTCTAAAACTTTATAGCAAAACTTTATAGAAGGTAAAACTTGAACATTACTTACATTTTTTATGCTAAGTCTAACTGGCAAACCCGAAAACCTTAATAATTCGGGATGAACACTGGAATATATAAACATGGGATGGGAGTGGGTATGAGATTACTATTAGAATGATTGTGTGGAATTGAGTTTGGTATTAAATAATAACCGGCCTATTTATTCTGATAACGCATACCTTGAATAATTTTGAAGAAACACGAGTCTAATCCGGGGGGATTATCCAATTGTTCAACCGAGGGAGTAGAATCTTCGGATCTTCACAAGCTCAAATCCACGTAATGAAACTGCAAAACTAGCAAACACCGTGAGCTTGTTTCGAGAAGAAAAGGTGGGGGATTCTTCTCGCAACCACTCTCCGGTGTGAGAAAAGTATTTTTTGTAGGAAGATAAAGCAAAGGATAGAGTGACAATGTAGGTTGTAAGATTCTTAAATCTTTGGAGAAGAGTGGTATTTATAACCAAGAGGTTGGAGAAGAATAGGAATGATTATACGGGGTGTCGTGGTCAATGAACATCCATTTGGTCCCCTCTGACGTGACAGTTAGTGCATGTAGAGGTGGGAGTATTTTGTGCGCCCTAATTGGCCATACGTCGCTTTTTGAATAAACTTCTGGTAGCAACTCGAAATTTTGTTGTTATCTTTTTCCGTTTATTCCGTTTGTATCTTTCATTGTAAATCCGAGATTTGATTAACATAATGGTTCATGTTTGTTAAATGTATTTTGTCATAACTACATCGCATCTAAACACTTATTAAACGCTAATTCAACGCAATCGCAAACAACTATGTTACTTTAAGAGCCGAGTGCGTCATTGTTTAATAAATACCTGTGTCACACCCCAACCGATGGCGGAAACATCGGGATGAGACGAGCAAATCGTTCATAGCATCATAACACTAATTGTGACAATATGATTAAAATCCAAATTTCATAAATTGCTAATATTCAAGTACAAGGTTTAAAACAAAATAACATAAACAAGACTATGTTTTATTTGGATGAGTATCTAATGTCCATCCTAACTTGTTTTCTTCATCTTGCATCTATCAACCTGCAACACGTATCAAAATATGTCAACAAATAATGTTGGCGAGCATACAAGTTTATGAAATAGCATACATAGATATAAAATAGTTTAACTCATATCCAAAATGATAACTTTATGACAATTGAGTAAATGCTAAGGCATACTATATGTCGAACTTAAAACCAACCCCTAATATTTAGCGGAAGGTTAATGTTTAAATACAATACCCTAAAGTGGGTGTTGTCTTAGTCTTAGGCCATAAGAGCGTAATCGTTCAATTATCGTTCAACAAAGTTAACGAACATATAACCAAAGCATCAAACACACAAATTGTCAAGTATATCACATAGCTTGGATAGAGCGTGCACGAGTATAAAAGCATTTGTGTAATTTTGATAGAGATACGTGTTACACCCCAAAAGTGTATAAACTAAAAAGGGGTACGAGTATGCTCACCTTAGGTTGCGTAAAATTCTTGGATATTCGCACGAGTAAATATTTGGATCAACAAAAGTGATTAACCTAGAATAAGATAGTACAAGGATTTGTTAAGATTGTTGGACGATATTGGATGGTATTTAGACATATATTGATAGGGGAACGTTCGAATTAAACGTTAAATAAGTAGCGATGGATTATTGATTAAGCTTTGAAAGAATAATAGTATAGGAATAATGATAATAGTAATAACTTTAATAAAAAGAGATTTATAAAATAATAATTATATTAATAATAGTTTACAATATAATAATAATAATTAATATATAATAATAATAATAATAATAATAATAATAATAATAATAATAATAATAATAAAAATTGTCACGATATTTTTCGGAATTAAAATTTTGTTTTCAACTAAATTAATATAAGAGATTCCATGTTTCCCTAAAAAAAAGGGGGTTTATTATTAAATAACAAATTACAGGTAAGACTCAAGTTACATTATTTAAAATATGTAATACTAGTAATAGTAAATTTAGCTTGGCGAAGTTTTATCAGTTTATAAAAATTGTAATAACAAACTGGGTCATGAAAAGAAATAATTATATAATTATAAAACCAAATTTGTTTCTATTTAACTAAAGTATGTTGTATTAAAAAAATCTTAATTAGTAACTTAAAACTATAAGACTTAAATTAGTTGGATAAGGTTATTTAATCATATTCTGGTTTACGAAAATCAACCCATTTGTTCTTATTACAAAACATGTAAGTTTAAAAGCAATTCGATTTAAATCGATTAATCACATATTTTGAGATTTAAATGGCATGTAATCGTGTAAGAAAATGATAAAGGATCGAAGGTTATACCGAGCAAAGATCGTCTTCACCGGCGGTGGTTATAGTCTTCTCCGGCGATGCTTCGGGTTTTCCGGCGACACTTGCAGAGCTCCGGTGACAGAGAACGAGCAGAGGGTGTGAATGATGAGAGGTGTTCGAGTGAGAAGTTGTGAGAAAAGGAACAACGAACGTATGCGACGTTAATTTATAAGTGGTTACGAAAATGCATGAAGACGGATAGTTGGTCGTGTTCTTGATTGATACAAATTTTGGAAACGTGCACGTAATATAGTCATCGAAAAATAAGCGAGCTACACAAAAATGGAAGGTGTGTTGGTTGGGTATTAGCTGGTGGTTTTGAGCGGCCACTTTAGAAATCGAAATCGAATTTAAATATTTTATATATATATAAATCAGTTTCCAAATATAAGCGAATGAGAGCGTAGCTCGCCTGGTTAATATATGTGTGTTTGAGGTGATACGCGTGAGTTCGACCCCATGCCCGTTTTATTTGTTTTTGACACAAATCAAGTTTTAAAAATTGTGCAAATGGTCCCTGTACTATAGTTTTAGTAAATAGCAATTCAGCCCCTCAAGTTCAATCATCCTAACAAAAAAATAATCAGGTTAGATAGATTAGTTAACTATATGATTCTAACTATGTTAAAGAAAATTAAACTTTTTATTTAACCAAATAAATAATTTACTGAATGAGTGAACATGATTATTTAGTTAATAATTAATTAAAGAATTTAGATAAATATTAAGTATATAAATGGTTAAATAACAAATAAATTATTAAATAGATAATTAATAAATAATTAATTGAATATGTATTTAAATAAATAAGTGAATAGATAAATGTGAAAATACGGAGCGTTAAAGTCTCCCCTACTTTAAAAGATTTCGTCCTCGAAATCTTTAAGAGAAGGACTGAACGAGAGTTGGTAACTACCTCCGAGGTAAAGAAATCACCCCTAGCTCGTTGGTGAAGTTAAGAAGTGAGCAGAGCTAATCGTCAAGGTAAGGAAATCACTCCTATCTTGATGATAAGCTTCAATGTTTGGGAAGGTGAGTACTAGCATAAAGATTTAAGACAATTCGTTAACCAGGTTAACGCATTATTGGCATGTGAATAAACAGGTCAACCCATCGTGTACCGCAATTGAATGACTTAACATGACCTCACGTTCACGGGTGGTGCGCTACTCCTATAGCACTACGCATAGTGCTATACATGTTAAGGTGTGGCTTCTTTCGAAGTTAATGACAAGTTTATCACATAAGAATCACCTAGTAACGCGAACCTAGTCTCAAATGTCTTAGATATTTCACATAGTATAACAAAATTTCAAGTAGTCTCACATAGCAAAATCATGATTTTCACATAGAAATTCGATTTGTTTCACATAGCATAAGGTAGATTCAAGTAGTTTCACACAGAATAATCATGATTTTCACATAGTGTAACATGAATAACAAATGCATTGTAAATTTAGTTTGTTCACAAGAGATTATTATTATTATTATTACTTGTTATGGATTGCGAAGATAGTGTGTAACGTATCTCCAAGCTTGAAATGAAGTAATGCTCAAATGTAAAACACATTAAAATTGAGATAACATAAAAGAGATTTATCGTAAAACATAGATTGTCACGGGACGTAACATAAGACTATTCCAAAGTAAATCGAAGTCCTTTTTCGAATTAAGGAAACGTGCTTTGGCCTAATAGACAAATACTCTCATCGAGAAGCGACTAACGATATTTGTCCTTCCAGTTACTACACGTTCTTAATCGATTGGGAAATCGAAACTTTGGCGAGATCGAAAATCGAAGAGTGGGACTAGTTAACAAGATGCAAGTTTCACCTCTAACTTGAGAACATCGTACCCTAACGTCGTTAGTACTTATCAATAGATAAGGGTCCACTAGAACATGAAATGGAAATTTCCTTCAAATTTTGGATATCACTCCTAACTTGAGGGTAAATTTCGTGAAAAATCAAAGTATAGCTGAGCGAAATTCATCACCATATGAGGGAATCACCCCTATTTTAATGAATCATTTCGATTGAGATATACGAGTGTCTTCAAAGCCTCCAAGTGTGTATTGTGTTAGCCTTAGGAAAGGCATGTATATTTAAGAGTCCAAAGGAAATAGAGAGGAGCAAAGAAGATAGAAGAGAGGTAGTTTTAAATAACACATAGTGGGAAAAGTTCAGCCGAACTTGATCTCAATCAGCTATATTCTCACCTTTCCTATAAATACCCAACACCCCCATTCGTGCACTCCTTGCTGCAAGTTCGCTCGAAACCTACTAAAAGCGAAAACCTTTGATTTCCAAGTAAGAATCAACCCGTTTTATGCAAACAACAACATTTTACAACGATTTTGCACAAGGTTTTACCTTCGATTTCATCAAAACTCTTCTGTTTACGAAAATCTTCATCTTTTTCTACAAAACTTCTCTTTTTCACTTAGATCTACGCTTAGATATAAGTAAAACCTTTTAAACATCGATTTTTACACAAAAATACAGACTAATGACGTATGTTTCGTTCACTATGAAGTGGAACGAGGCATTGTCAAGCAAGATCTCAGATCCGGAAGCACAAGGACGATGTCGTCACTTTGCACAAACTGGACTAACCCGTACGAACCATCAAGTTCGCCCAGATTAGTTCGAGTTTTTGTAAAATGGCTAAAACTCGCTCCAAAAGACCTCTCTAGTCTAGGTTTTGCTCAGTAGCTTAAGGTTGGCGGGATGGACACTCGATTTCCTTAGCAAACGACCCGAAAACGTACGATTTGGTGACCAAAACAGTCAAGTTCGCTCGAAGTTGTCACAGATTTGTGACCAACTTTGCCCGAACTTGACCAAAACTCAAGCAAATTAGTCAAGTTCGCTAGAACTTGTCCAATTCTCCAAAAGAATCAGACAAGTTCGCCCGAACTTGCATCATCTTCAACATAAATAAGGCAAGTTCGCCCGAACTTGTACTTCCAGTAAGCAAAATAGTCAAGTTCGCCCGAACTTGTACCAAATCCAGAAGATTTGGTACAACTTTGCCCGAACTTGTCCGCTGCTCCTTCACGTTTCGACCGTTTCAGCAATTCGAAAGACTAATGCACTTCTGTTCGCTTACAGGCTGAACCGACGCTCCCTTCAATCCACATCAGATCCTGTCTCTCTCTCTAATCGCACCGACTGTGAGTATACTTCAACCCTTTTACGCTTAAACGTACTTTTGGGTGTCACATATGTTCTTATATCAAATCACATCACACAACTCAAAACGCTTATTCGCAATCCGCTATACATGACTACGTGAAATCTGCTGAATTGTATGTGTTACTTGATTGCTAGTACGCCACCCTTAACATGATAGCTTGCTAGAGGTTGACCCGCCACCCGGAGTGTTACACCCCAACCGATGGCGGAAACATCAGAGTGAGACGAAAACATGATTGCAAGAGACTTCATAACGCTATTTCGTGACAATATTTAATTAAACAGAATTTCATTTCATAATAAACCATCAAGTACGACTTAATTCAGAAAATACAACAAATTTGAGTAACAATAACATAACAAAATTGATACATCATTAATAAACCTAACGTCTATGTGTGTATCTAGCGTCAATCGCTACTTCTTTTTATAACATCATCTTCTCATCCTGTAACATGTTTAAAATAAGAGTTCAATGCAAAAGAAAAGGCGAGTATACACGTTTGAGTATAGTATAAGTATAAGCATAGGTTTAAACAAATCCACATGGCAACAAGAATACATACGAGCATACACTAGGCATGTGATATTTCTAGTCAACCCTCTGCTTACGCAACTAGTATAAATAATTCAACGTGACCAACATTCACAGGCGGTGCGTTACTCCTATAGCGCTATACATGTCAAATGGAGGCTCAAAATAAACTAATGTCTATAGTATCACATACGTTCAATCCCTAGTATAAGCATCACATAAGTATCAAGCGTTCATGTATAATGGATTGTTATGTGCAAGTAATAAAGCATAAGTTTAGTGTTGTTTTGATACGTAAACATGTTACACCCCAAAAGTGGTTAAACGTAAAGGGGGATTCGAGTATACTCACGGTTTGTTTTTGGGTCTTTTCTACACTTGAACAATTTCGTGAAGATGTTGGTCCGTGGGAGGAAACGCCGAATTATCCTACAAGAGGAAAAGAGGCGTATGAGTAACGAGTTAACGGTGGATTTGGAGTATTCGGGAAATTGTAAAAGTAAAGTATGGAAAAGTATTACAACATGGAAAGTAGTCACAAGACATAGCACTTGTCAACGACACTATAGCAAATCCCTAAGGATTGAATGTGTTTTCATAGGTTCAAGACCTATTAGAATCGTGACAAGGAACTACATACTATAGTGACGAAACTTATTAACTTGACAATGATTCACTTAGTCATTTGTCAAGGGTTCGGTTTCTAAGTTTATATATAGTTCATACATATAATTAGTCATATAGTCAAGTAAGAGGTGGAATGATAATTCATCCACTTTGGTACCTCTTGAATCAAGTAAGTCAAGTAGGAGGTGGAAGGATTAACCATCCACTTAGGAACCTCTAGGTTTGTTCACCACTACACGAGTCACCATAGGTGACAAGGAGGGTTCAAGAACATAATGTACAAAATGTAAATATGGTGTCATCTAGATACCAAGTAGCCAAGTGTAAGTCAACCCGAAGAGCACACGAGGACAATGGTCAACGGCTATGTGGGGTTGTGACACTTTAGGTCTAGCAAACGAGCTTGGGATATTGATGAAAAACATCAAGTGATGTGTGGTCTCAAAAGGTTTAGGATAGCCCAAGCTAACCAAGGTGGAGACACATGAACAAGTCTTAACCTTGCATCACTTGTGAGCTAAAAGCTCTATGAAAACAGAAAGTTTGGAGTGTTTAACACTCCGATTTATATGTATAACAACCTAGGTTAGTCTCCTTAATCACAAGATTGATTAGAAGCTCAAGAACACTAGGATGGTTTGAAGTAAACATAAGTTTTGGAAAAGTTTTTTTTAAAATAGGGAATTTCTTGCACTTCAACCTCAATATAAAGGAGTTCCATCTAGGTTTTCCATGGAAGAACCTAAGGAAACAATCCTAGAGGTGTCCCAAGTGCTAAGGAAGAAGAAACAATGAGAAAGGTGAAGTAGAAGTGAGCTAGAACTCACTTTGAGAGCTTTGAACTTTCTGCTCAATTTCTAAGTTTACCAACTGATTTCAAGTGTTTAGAGAGTGAGATTAGAGTGTTTGTAAAGTGGAGGAAGTGTGGGAATGGGTTGGGTTTTATAGGAGGTGATTAGGGTTAGTTAGGTGGGTGATTAATGCAAGAAGCACAATCCTTGTGCACCAAAATTGACCAATCCATGAGCTTAAACAACATTCTGCCGAAACAGACAGCTGGCGGGCCGCGAGAAGGGAAGGGGGAACGCTGGCGGCGAGGGAGAAGGTGGGATAAGTTTCATTTTTGTCAATTTAGCCCCCTGAGGTTTATATTTAGGGGTTTGGGGTGTTTTTAAGCATAAAAAGTGCATTTTCAGGGGGTTTTAAATCAGTTTATCGCAAGAATAAGTATGAGCAAGTATAATTGTATATATGTATCATGTATAAGTATCGTATAATGTATGTATGTCACGTATTTGCAAGTTCTTCACACGTTTTATGAATATCACAAGTATGCGTTACATGTTTGAATGTATGAGTATAAAATGTTTATGATTAAGTATAACATGAATAAAATATGAATTTTCATTATGATTCAATTCTCGGATTACAATGGTTTACAATGAAGAATGATTACAAGATACAACGTTTCCCAAAATAGAAATACAACATGAGCTTGCTATAAGTAGAAAGTATCGAAACGCGAGGTGTTACACGGAGGCCCGGGATTGTTAAGGCTCGCATTTTTATTTCTCATTTATTTTCTCTTTAGGACGTGGACACTTGTTCGCGTGCCTCACACTCGCGGTTTGTTGGTTTACTTGAATCTAAGTAGTTACATAGTTCACATCTCTTACGTATGTCATGCGGTGTATGCTAAACACTTTTATATCTATTATGTACGCAAACATGTATGCTCACCTTTACTTAATTGTATTGACGTTTTATTTTAATATACGTGGCATGTTGAGGATATTTGCTACAACTGCATTTGGTTTAGGATTACCTATTAGAAACTCATGTAATAAATCTAGGGAAGATCGAACTTGATATGTTTTAAGAGATATTATGTTTTGTAATAATTAAACGGGAAATATTAGTTGATTGTATAGGAAGTTAACTATTTAAGATATTGTCTTATTTGTTGTTATAAAATTTCTCTTGAAACAATCTGGTTCGCCTAGTGCCACGCCGCCCGATGTTTCCGTTATCGGTTGGGGTGTGACACTTCTTCTCTCATTTGCCATAAGGCGTTAGTGGAGGTTAAGGATAGGCAGACTTGCGTCCTGTGATTGGCCACACGCTGCTCTCACTTATACCTTTTGTTTCCTACACGATTCTACGTCGTAGAGATTTCCTGGTACAATGCCTAGCGAGTGATGATTAGATGTAGGTCACTTTCACCCTGTAATATTTCTCTCCTCTGTGCTAGCATAGTATCGTGCCCGTATGAATAACCCGCATGGGTTGTGGATGTGGCCCAAAAGGGGTCCATGACTATATCCCTCCAATTTTTTTTATTTTTAAATTTCTTTGTCACTAAGTAATAGAATATCCTATTAATGAAATGACTTTTAGTTCTAACAAATTTAAAGAACAATAATGTAACTTTTAACAGACTAATGAGTAATTAGCCCTATAGATACTTACTAGAGGTTAAGTTATGAAAATTGTTTTACAACGAGACAGGGCTCTAACCAAGGAAACGGTCTTGACAAGATGATTATACCTTAGTCTCTTCTAATAATTGACTGATGATGTATTGAGAGTAATATGCAAAACAATATAACACCGTAAATTCATTATGATGAGGAGAAGATGGGGGTTCCCTCGTAACCACCATCCGATATGAGAATATGTATCGTTTTAAGAACTAAAATGAGTGTGTGTTAATTGTAAGAGAGCCGATACTTAAACATGCGGTTGAAAGTTGGTATTTATAGTCGAAGAGTATAGAGAAGGAGACAGGCTGATGGGCCTTGAGCTGGATGTCGCCAACAAGAATATTTAGTTGGTCCCCTTTGACACGACAAATAGTGTTTGCAGAGGTAAAAGGACGTTGGCGCACGGTGATTGGTTCCACGTGGCCTTCCGAGTGTACTTGTTGTCGAGTTTATCATCAATTGTGAGTGGAGATCATCGAGCAGAGTGAATGGCGCATGCTGATTGATTACACGTCACTGTCCTTATGTACGTTTTGTCCCATGTACGATTGATCATTATGGGAAATATTTGGACAAAGCCTAACGCATGCTGATTGGTTGCATGCTCCTGCCATTTGTACTATCTGTACTTGCACTAGCTGTTATTGTTGTGTGCTCGTGGATGAGGTGCGCACAGTAGCTTTGAAAGTAGCTAAGTATTATATTATTTAAGTTTGGGTTTGATTTTCTACACACATGATTTACAAGGCTTTACATAAAATTTGAAGCGAGACCCTTCAAAGAATATAGCTACCAAACAATGAAGCTATAAGACATTGTTTTACCATTGCAAAAGAAGGGAAATCGACCACATTAAAATTACCTTCTGGGGAGGTCCGTTTGATATCCAAAAACTGCTCAGCAACAGTCAGACAAGTGGGGAATGTTGGGGTGAACCAGAAAAATTTGTGACCAATTATCCAACCAACAAAACTACTTGTTACAAATAGCATTTTCGTTTTTGTTTTTTTAGACACTGAGGCTGAAACCATTTGTATGAAGTTAGTCTTTTTTGTTTTTAACCATCTCTATCCAAAATGCTTTTTTGAATAATAAACTAATAACTATAATATTAAATTCAAATAACTTTCAAATTCAAAAAAAAACTATAATAACAATCAAATAATCAATCTCCAAACTCACATCCAACGGCTGGAGACATTTGTACACCCCAAAAATAACCAAAAAAATATCCCGAAAACCATACGACATCGTTTCACTGACGCACACGACACAAACTCGCGTAATAACACATACTGAACACTTTCAAACAACGTGGGTAACAACAACTAAACTACTACAAATACCAGAAAACCTTTTCCTAGGGTTTACTTTACTTTACTTTCCGGATAACCCAAAAAAACCCAAAAAAAAAATATGTCATCAACAACGCCGCCGGCCGATCCTCCCGCTTCCGATTCCGGCAAAGAAACCGTCGTCACCAACACCACCACCGTTACCGTTACAACTACTTCCGAACCCACCGTTACTTCCGATGCCTTAACAACCACCACTCAGGCCAGTCCACCGTTAGTTTGCCTTTTCCGGTTTGCCGGAGACGCTGCTGCCGGTGGATTAATGGGTTCCGTTTTCGGCTATGGTATTTTTTTATTTTCATACTTAAATGTTGGTGGGTTGTTGGTTATTTTGATTAGTTTTTGGTAATGTGTGTGTTTAATGTGAAAGCATTGTGATAAGTTTTTTAATGCATGTTTACATGAATGATTGTAATAATTCTGTTTGTTTTTGATTTTATGATGTTTGTGGAGTTAGTTAATTACCTGAAGAGGTTAACTTGTACTAATTTTGTGTAAGTGATAGGCAGTGGCTAGGAATTTTTTTCCAGTGGGTTGAAAACATTTGGAATTTGGTCCGGTACCGAATTTCTCGTATCGAATGTACCGATTAGGTACCCATTTTTGGCGTTTTCGGTACTGGTATTTTCAGTACGGTACCGGTATTTTACAGAATTTTATTCACAATACCGGTACCGTACCGAACGTTTTTGGTATTGGTACCGAATTTCACGTACTGATCTTTTTGTTCGGTACCCAGTTTTGGGTGTTTTTGGTACCGGTATTTTACCGAATTTTACACACAAATACTGGTGTTGAACGTTTTTGGTACCGGTACTGAATTTCCCGTACCGATTTTTTTCGGTACTGATTCGGTAACCATTTTTGGCGTTTTGGGTATGGTACTAGTACTTTACTGAATTTTACACACAGATACCGGCACCATACCTAACGTTTTTGGTACTGGTGGTACCAGTACCCATATTTGGTGAATTTTGGTACCCGTACTTTCTATACCAAGCTCATTAGGTGCTTCAATAAGATAGGAGGGGATATAAAAGTTTACGGGTGGGTTTGACAGTTCAGGTCGGGTAAGGATTATGATATAATAAAAATCCAATACAATATTAGAAAAACAACGCTAGCGGAATTCGAAGTCGGTTTGGTCTTAAATCCATAGTTACAAATAAACTGATGATATTGGTTTTTATCAACCAAATCATTTGTCTTGTCTTTGTTGATTATAAACTTCCAATAAACTACATCTTAAGTCAAACAGATGCAGTATGTCCATTGATGGATTCATAATTTCATGAATATGAATTTCAGCTGTGGACACATGGTTCCTTTCAATGAAACAAGAATTTATCTTATATATTAATGATTATTTAGTTTGGTATAATACTTACATATATCCAAACATCAATCACTTTCTTACTTTCTACAACTTTTCTCATGTTCGGTTTTAAACTAAAAGGCGTGACTATTTCTTGACATAAATATGGAATGCATAAAGGGGTTTGATGAGAGACTCGTCCACTCGAGAATGGTGGGGATACCAGTATAAAGTTAGTTCTGCAACGGCAGAAAGTGCTCATTACCAGACTCATGTTTTATATTTTTTCAAGAGTTGGTGGGGATGAAAGAAAAAGAGAAGTTTGTTAAACCTAAGAAGCAACAGAATTTCAATTAACAATTAGTGAGTTTGCGCTTTAAATACAAAAAAATAAATGAAAAAAAAGTTTACAAACATAGTCAGCAAGCGAACTTGAACTGGCGACGCCTTGCTTATAAAGCAATGCTATAACCACTGGAACCCTTATCCATTATTGTATATGGGTCCACCTCACATTTTTTAGAACTTAGAAACTCAGTGGGTTCAGGTGAAGCCGTAACTCTCTATGTAGGTGATAGGTGATTGTTTGGTGACTAATTAGCCAATCACATCTTGGTTGAATTGCCACTATGTTGTGTGAATGGTCAGTAAGTTCACCTAAATTATTGTGTTAGAAGCCTTTGGTGTTCAGGTTTTTTTATCTTGTTATGCCAAGGCTATTAACTACATTAGTTAGTAATTAGTTGCGTTGAGCATGTAGTCGAGTTGGTTATGGAGGCTTTGAGACGTGGGGTTTGAGAAGTGACATGGGTTTAGGAACTTGTTTTATCAGAAAAGTTATGTGTCGGCTGCTGGACGAGTTTGGTTAGACCACCATTTGAGTGGCTGCTCGGTGAGCTTGATTTACCTCTCACGTGACGGGCATGGGTTGGTTTGGCGTGGGTCGATTGGAGTTGTCGGGATTCAACCTTTTGATAACTACACTTGTTTGAGTTTAATGACCCTTTTTTTGGTTATTTTTTAATACTTATTTTTGTGTGAATGGAGTAAGCTCACCTACATTATTGTTAACTATATGGGATATTTTTGAGAGCTCATTAGCTAATTTTATCTGCTATGTTTATAATTGAACTAGAGATTTTGAGGACCATTTGGGATATTTTAAGGTTCTGACATTCGCATTTATTTTTTTACGGGATTTTTAAGGTTCCGGACTCGTTAAGAAACAAGGGTTTAAAGGATCATTTGGAGAGGCTGCATCATCTGCCAAGGTATTGATTCACAAATAGACATCGAATAATAATAATTATCAGTTAAAGTTTTTTTTTGCTTTACCACTATTTAGTAATTAGTATTGATTCTTTTTTTTTAATTATCATCAGACTTTTGCAATTTTGTCGGGAGTCCATAGTCTGGTTGTATGTTTCTTAAAGAGCATTCGAGGGAAAGACGATGGTACAAACTTTATAATTTTAGACCATAAATCATAACAAGATAAATTGTACTAATATAATTTTGTTTCTACAGTCATTAATGCAGGTGTCGCTGGATGCTGTACGGGTCTTGCTTTAAGTTTTCCAGGTACCTACAAGTTTCATCTTTTGAACTTTATACTTCAAAATAGGGGTAACTTTGTAGAATAGTAACCAAGTTTTAAAAGTGTTCCAATTAGGTCACTCAAGTTTCAAAAGTGTTCCAATCGGGTCACTCAACATTCATTTTTTATTAAAATTAAGGGTTTTTTCATCCATTTCATAGGTAACCGTGGTGATGTCAATTTTTGTTTCTTTTTTCCCTTTCATTTGATGCTAACGTCCAGTGATGACGTGGATTTTAACTTGTTTTTTTAATTTTTAATGTAATTAAAGTGTTTTTATTTTTAATAAATATTATTTCATATATTAATATAATCTGACCCTAGCATCTTATGCTCTATTTTTCTCTTGACACATGGAAAAAAGGACATGACTCGATTTGAATGTGAAGTTATCTAATTGGGACAAAAACGATACGCGTGACCTAATTAGAACACTTTTGAAACTTCGTTACTATTATGTGACATTTTCCCTTCAAAATAATGTATATGTGACAATGATAATGAATACATTTATATTTATATAAGTGGTTGTGTGATATTGAATAATCTGAATCAGATGTAACAACAGAGGTTACTGGAGAATTGTTTGTATAATTGTTTGGTTTTGGGTTGTAATATTAAGGATTAATTTCATATATACTTTTATAAACTTGAAAATTTTCATATGTACCCAACAAAAACTAAAACTAGCATATATGCCCTTACAAAATAGTTAAAATATCAAATATACCCAATTTATTAAAAAAAATCTAATAAATAATCATTTTACCATTATTTTTTAACTTCAAGTTTTCATATATGCTCACTGTTTAACTTCATATTTTATATAACACATTTTAAGCTTCAATTTATTTTTACCCATTTTTATATTTATTTTTTCCCATAATCAATAGTATTCTTCATATATAATATTTAAGCTAAACAAATTAAGCTAGAAATGAGTAAATATAATATTTGAAGTTAAAGTTTATATATGAGATTTATTAAATTGTTTCTAATGAATTGGGTATATATGATATTTCAACTATTTTGTAAAGGTATATATGATATTTATAATTTTGCAAGGGTATTTATGATATTTTGTAGGGGTATATATGAAATTGCTCCTTATATTTAACCTGTAAATATATGGTTGACTAGTTTGATCTGTTTAACTAAACAAGTCGAACGTTAACCCGTTTAACCCATTTATTACAAGTTTACAACTGCTAACCCGTTTAACATATTTACGTTTTGTTGCCCTACGTAAGATAATTGTTTGGTTTTGGGTTGTCACATATAACCGCTACTAAAACAGTCGACCAGTTAATCTGTGAACCCGTTAGCCCCATTTATTACAACCCGCCAACCCGTTTAATATGTTCACAATGTAATCATTCTCTTGAAGTCCATCCTTTTAATTTGTCATATTTATTTATATCTTCCTAATGTTTTATTTTAATAATAACTATTTACTTTTTTCCCACCAGGTACACCGCAAGCTCTTCTGCAGAGCTGTGTCACATTTGGTGCGTTTTCGTTCATAATCGAAGGCCTTAACAAGCGGCAGCCCACAATGGCCCATTCGTTTTCTTCCAGGCCCAGAAGAGGTCAACAAGACCATGGAATACTTCCTCCATTGAGCTTTCCTCTTCCAAGTGAACTCAAGGACTCATTTTCTTTCTTCTGCAAAACCATTGACCAAAGCTGCAAAAAAGTCAACCGTCGCCGTTAATTAACAGTTGAGGTTATAGCTCTTCGTTTCGGAACTTTTTAGAAGTTTCTGCGTGCGCTGACTCTTGTAAATCTGCAGTGACACGTCGGTTATGAGGCTCTTTTTTATGATTTTCTTGTTGAAAAATTAAAATACTTATTATCATGAATGGCATAACAAGCTTTTATTTTTTTTAAGGTGAATCATGTTCTTTTCTTTGAACACTTTTTGTATGGCTATGCAAGTTTATTTGTGGTGTTCATAGTTACGGTTGACATGTTTAATACGTTTAATTAAGTAGCCGTGCTGGGGTAGAGATTTAACGCATTATGATTACCGTCCTTTTAGATAAAAGGGTTAAACATGTCATCGTTAGCCTACATGATTTAATCAAGATGAGTTAAGGTGTCTCTAAACACGAATAAATTTAAAAAGAATATATTCTAGTTTATCGATCAATTTGCAAACCCTCAACCTGGCTCGACTAGCGTCATATGGATATCTATATACTCACCTGGTTACCGTTTTCCCATCACCCGAATTTTACAAGTGGCACTTATGTCCCAAGTGACAATCATCATTATGATTTAGAGGTGCACAAAAGAATCCGGTTTATTACTCAATCTTACTCGTCACAAATATGGGGTGTAAACCTATGATCTGAAACTGGTTCCAACCTTGTTATACCTGACTTGAGCCGGTCAAACCCCCAAAAAACCCGAAACCAAAACTAAACTGAACATATCACTTCTCTTTCTAAAAACTAGTTCTATACCCGAACCAGTTCCACCTAGACCCGGTTATTGATTCATTGAATAGAACTTAAAATAGTTCCAACCTAGAACCGGTTTTGTACCCCTTTATTGTGATCTATCAACTTTGAACTAGAGGTGTACCGTGTATGAATCTAGTTTCCCCCTGGTTCGGGTTATAAACCGAACCGGGTTAGCAAATAAAATTTATAATCGGTTTGTAAAAAAATCGGTTTAGGTTATAAGTTGTTTTAGCTGGGAAAATGTTCAAACCTATCAAATCGGTTTGGGATCAGGTTCAAATCAGTTTGGAAAAAAAACGTTTTTTACATGTTTTAAACCGGGTCAAGTCCAAACCCGGTTTCAAGGAACAAGACTATAAACTGGTATACGAACTAGTGGGTTGGGTCGGGTCCAAATCGGTTTGGACCAAACCAGGATTTTCTTATGAAGTAGGTCGGGTCCACTCCTGAGATGTGGCCTCCCTAGTGGAGACACAAGCCCGATTCCCGCTTGAGCCATTTTCAAGGGACATCTGGTGAAGGGATGATTGGGCTTTAATATCGGGTTCGAACTACGAACTAGTGGGTTGGGTCGGAACCAAACCAGGATTTTCTTATGAAGTAGGTCGGGTCCACTCCTGAGATGTAGCCTCCATAGTGGAGACACAAGCTCGATTCCCACTTGAGCCATTTTCGAAGGGACATCTGGTGAAGGGATGATTGGGCTTTAATCCCGGGTTCGAACATGTCGAGGGGGGGGGGGCGAGGGTTTACAGATTCCATCCGATTCTCGCGCATCAGAGGGGCATGGTCTCATGGCGATCGAGGAGTCGGCCTTGGACATAGCCCGAAGTAGGATGGATTTAAAAGTGAGTTTATTTTCCATTCGAAAAAAAGTTGGTCAGGTTATAAACCGGTTTAACGGGCCCAAACCGAGTTTCTTTTTTTACAAATGTGAATAAATATTTGGGCCATATATTATGTTTGTCATGGGCTGATACGGTAAAGGGGTTGTCCGGCCCATTTGTTTTTG
Organism: Scalesia atractyloides; assembly: GCA_947069175.1. Taxonomy (NCBI): domain Eukaryota; kingdom Viridiplantae; phylum Streptophyta; class Magnoliopsida; order Asterales; family Asteraceae; genus Scalesia; species Scalesia atractyloides. The sequence continues at coordinate 99,027,971 of CAMTDV010000005.1, read as the reverse complement.
AACCCGTTGCAGTTCGCAAGCATCACCTTTTAAAGCCATTTCGAAACCCTAATTTCATCTCGGAAGTGTGCGGCGTAACATCTGCAACCATGGGTACCTACGATTACTCCTCTCATTCATTGATTTTGATTCCAGATGTCTGTCAGATTTCAACACTCTGATGATGATGATGATGATGATGATGATTGATTCAATGTTGTTGTTAATGCAGGTATTAGTCGAGATAGTATGCACAAGAGGCGTGCCACTGGTGGCAAGAAGAAGGCCTGGAGAAAGAAGCGAAAGTAATAATCATTCTCACTTTCATTCTCTTGCTGATTGTGTGATTTGATTTGTAGTTTTGTTTATTTGCTGTTTTAATTTTGCAGTTTGTTGATCTGTTTTTAGTTTTTTTTTTGTTCGCTATTTTTATTGCAAACCTAGGGCGTATAAATTTGATATTAGTGATCAGATAGTTGTGCAGAAATTCATTTTAGTTCACTATTAGTTTTGTAGCTTCACTTTAGACTCTTATATGTATAGGTTGTTAATTGTTGTTACATCATTGTACATGATGTTTATGCCTGCAGAAGTTAATTAGACCATACTTTTAATATTGTTATGGTATGAATGTATAATGTTTCACCAAACAGTACTTTATACATATATTTTGTAAAAAAAAATTATCTTTATACATATTGACTTGCTGTAACTTTAACATCTTGTTAAAGTTGATTCATTGGCAAAAATGTTAGCTTGTTAGGAAACATATGAGAGATGCAGATTAGTTTGTTGAATATGCTATTTATATTGTTTTGTAGTTACGGGCATCGGTAAGTAATAGGATGAGTTGTGATGAGCTGAGGATTTAGTATTACATTTCTTTTAAGTCATTTATCGGTGTTTAGGTAGTTTTTTTTATTTTTTTTGTTTTGATCTTGATTTAAAGTGAAAAGTTGGCATGCGCTGTTTAGGCGGGTGGTGTATGTTTTTTGATTTAGTACACATAGAATAGTTTTTTTGGTAGCAGTCTTAATTGTCTGTTGATTTCTATCAATTTCCTGAATTGATTTGGCGCGTTGATCACTTTTTTTAAATTGATTTAGTATACGTAAAATATTTTTTTTGAAGTAATAATCTTATTAAATTTATATTTATGTTTGTTTAATTAAGGTATGAGCTCGGAAGGCAGCCAGCAAACACTAAGATTTCCAGCAACAAAACTGTTAGGAGGGTTAGGGTTCGTGGTGGTAATGTCAAGTGGCGGGCTTTGAGGTTGGATACCGGTAACTACTCCTGGGGAAGTGAAGCTGTGACACGCAAGACCCGTATCTTGGATGTGGTTTACAATGCGTCGAACAACGAGTTGGTCAGAACTCAGACACTTGTCAAGAGTGCAATCGTCCAGGTGGACGCTGCACCTTTCAAGCAATGGTATCTTCAACACTACGGTGTTGACATTGGTCGCAAGAAGAAAACAGCTGCTACAACCAAAAAAGAGGGAGAGGTATGTTCGTGTTTCTGAGTTATTACTTTGGTTTGGATTTATACTAGAGTTTGGAGTTCAATTTCTTGTTTGTTATGGAAAATGGCTAGTTTGGGTTGTGATATAAGTCAAAAGTCATTTTAAGACCTGCAATAGTCCATGTGATATAAAATTACTGTCCATTTAATTATTGTAGGTTTTCCCAATATACTTTTAAAATGGATTTATATGTTACTACTTTTACCATATAACCCTTATTTACCCGCCCCATACGCCAAAGTTTTTCAAGTCAATGGAGTTTAAGTGCAATGGTATGATTGTAGTTTTAACGCTATTTGGATCGCTATGTGATCAGTTGTCTGCCAACCACTATAGCACGCTATTGACTGCATAGAAACTAAAAATAATTTTTAGAAACAACTTATTGAGTTATTTCACTTGAAATCGGATACACACTCAAAAGTGCTTATTCTGCTGCTAAAAGTTGTAATAACTTGATAAGCCGTTAATAGCGGATGCATGAAGCGTTTATTTATTTTATTTATTAATAATTTGATTATGTAATAGGAAGCAGAAGGTGCAACAGAAGAAACCAAAAAGAGTAACCATGTTGTGAGGAAACTGGAAAAACGTCAAGAGGACCGCAAGATGGACCCTCATGTTGAAGAACAGTTTTCTGGTGGTCGTCTTTTAGCTGCCATCTCGTCGCGCCCTGGCCAGTGTGGTCGTGCTGACGGGTACTACATTTTGTTTTTAAATTTTGGATTTAATTTATATGTTATTTATGTTGGAAATAAAAATATAAAAGCCCAATTTCAACTTATTTTACATATTTTCAGATACATATTGGAAGGGAAAGAGCTTGAATTCTACATGAAGAAGCTCCAGAAGAAGAAAGGAAAGGGTGCTGCTGCTTAAAACCATATTTCCTAATAGTAGAATTGTATTTCTTTTATTTATTTTTGAGGAACGACATGGCGCAGTTTTTGTTGACTTTTTAGTTAGGTTTAAGTTGCGTTGACTATATTTCTACATTTATTTTCATGACTTCCATATGCATGCATGTTTGATTCCATTGCTATGGCTTGTTGGTTTGCATTAGAACTTGTTTTAGACAGTGTTTGTTTAAAATTTTTGTTGTTTAACAAGCAAGCGGACATGATTTTAGGACCAAAAGATCAAATTTCCGTTATTTGACAACTTAATATTAGACAAGTGGATTTAGGTTGTTTGGATTGTTGAGTAATAAATACAAATAATATCTTTTTGAACTGAATCAAACTTTTCAAATAGCCCAAATTATTTTTTTAACGGTCAAATGAAACTTCCAAATGGGCTAGCGGCTTGTGTTATTCACATCGCCTCCGAATTGAGGATAGCCCTCATCAAAAGCCAAAGTCTGTGAGCACTCATCCGAAGACATGACACTGCGGCGTGGTAAAACCTATTTAGTTCAAGAATCGAACTAGGGATCTTCACCTAGCCTCCCATCATCACGGGTGCCGTAGAAACTAATGGGAATGGTAGGAATCGAACTTGAATCTCTCCCTTGTCACTCCACCACCAGCTCATTAAGAGATGGTCCAAATTAATTATAAAAGAAGCTGCTATACAGCCTAGAAGCCCAATCGAGGCAGATCATGATCTTGACCCAGGCTCGGTTTGTTTTTCAAAGTTTTATACATGTCAATAATAAACATAGTAGAGATGTAGAAGGTAGATTAAAAGAACCAAAAAGACGCTCAAAGCATAGTGTTCAACTAGGGTTGTCAAGGTGGGTTTCGGTTTTACTGGGGGAATTCTTCAACCTGAACTTAACCCATAAGCTTGTTCATGTTGGCAGACTTAAGATTGTGTTGTGTTTCATATCAACCTGTTTAATATTCATTTGTGAACGAATAATTAGTAGTAAACTAATTAATCAATCACCTTAGCTCAAATGAAACATGTTTTGTATCTATTTTTTAATTTTTTTGTAATTGGTGTTCTAATAATCTTTTTTGGTTTCTTTATCTCTCATTCTAAAATAAGAAACATGGTTTTATATACTTAACTTGAGCTCCCTTAAAAAAAATAGACGTCAATGTAAAGGATCAAAAATAGGTAGTTAGAACTAATAAATTAGGTTTTTGGAAGTTGAGAAGGGATGAAGATTTGAAGACAAAAACTTAGTTTCACTTTTGAAAATTAATAGTTAAAAGGAAAAGAAAAAATCAAACTTAAATTCTAACACAACCCATTTTATTCAATGAGTCGTGTTGCGTAAACCCATTTTTAAACATGTTATGTTTAGGTTGACCTTTTTATTACAATCATGTTAGCTGGTATGTTCAGGTCGTGTCAAGAATTGCCCCTCCTAGGTACAACTACATGTAATTAGGATAAATTTAGGTCGTGTACTTACAACCGCATAGGCTTCCGATCTCATTACTTTGTCTAATCTTTTTGTATGTCACTTTGGTATGTTTTATTACTCGAGCGAGCTCATGTCCGCTGCTCGTTCATGTCCGCTTGAACTCGGTTAAAAGTACCATATGAGCCAATTAGCTCAAATTAAATTATCTCGAGTTTTTAACGAGCTATTTTTAAGTGAGTTACGAGCCACAAACTAGTTGAAAAGCCGTAATAAAAACCCATGACCAGAAAGTCAAAATAATTTGGTTTTATATTATCTCAGATGCAACTAATGTGTAAAACCTCTATTAATATCCTAGATATTAGGATGTGACCAAATCAGAATTATTAGTGATGCCAACTATATGACTCGGTTTCATAAATGGGCTACATAAGCTGCATCCGACCGTTTTAAGCGTATTCGAATTACAGGTGATATTATAAGTGATATAGTTACTATAACTACACATTTGACTAAATAGATGCAGAGATATATACGAATCTTGTTATCAAAACAAAGATCTAAACCTAAATACCGAAAGCGATAAAGCCAATTGTTAAGGTACAAAAGAATTCACAAGATATGTTCCCCAGTCTCTACCGTTTAGTCCTCAAATTACATACGAGGAACATTAATACTTACAAAATACTAGATAACAATTTCCGAAAATGGTTCAAACACTCTTTATAACTAATCCAAACTAACCGTGTGAATGTCACCAACATACGAGACTATCATTTCAAATCACGAGAAAGATAACCACCGCGGTGGCTAGAGAAGACAGCAGAACACTGGCGGCGGCTTTAGGTGGTTGCCCGCTAGGAGACGATGTTGAATTACCAGCTGGCGGTGGTGATTTCTTTGTGGCGGGTGGAATAGGTGCATCAGCCACAGTTAGCATTGGGTTCGGGGCCTCAGCTGGGGCATCATTTGTGGTGATATGATTTGAAGCAACTGGCCTGGTTGAGCAGGTGCCATGTATGGTGGGGTCTGATCTGGTGGTAATCCTAAACACGGGCTACCTGTATTTGTCAAAATAATAAAAAAAATCCAATAAATTACAAGGGAATGGTTTCTTGGAAAACAATCAATCACATGACACATATAGACTTATGTGGGTTACACAAAATCGGTAGATTTAGATCACGCGTATCCCTAAGAATCTAGCGGGTTGAAAGCCGTTTGAAGAGTTTTCAAATGCATAAAATCTCTTAATTCTGAAAAAAAGGTTAGATTATTATTGAAAGAGTAAAATCCCATTTTCGTCCCTAGGTTTGGCCAGTTTTGCGACTTTCGTCCAAAGGTTTGTTTTTCTTCCACATCTGAATCCAAAAGGTTTGAAATCGTGCCACTTTTCATCCGACTCATTAACTCCCTCCATTTTTTCCGTTAAGTCAAGGGTATATTTCCTTCTTATTTGTTAGCTTAAAGGGCAATTCGGTCTTTTCACTTTATGCAGAAAAGACTGAAGACCCCTGAAAAAGACTGTATTGCCCTTTAAGTTGACAAAAAAGACAGAAATACCCCTGACTTAACAGAGAAAAATGAATGGACTTAACGAGCCGGATGAAAACGGCAAGATTTCAAACCTTTTGGATCCAAACGTAAAAAAACAAACCTTTAGGCGAAAGTCGCAAAACTGGCCAAACCTCGGGGACAAAAATGACATTTTACTCTAATTATTTGCTTTGTCCTGTTATACCTGCTTTATTAATATATTTAGTGATTACTGTATAATACTGTATTTGTAACTATGACATCTGTACTATTAATTTATAAAACCTCGAAATAATGGACGAAAAATGAATGGCCCAACCAGACCCATTTCAACCCGTACTAAAATTCTCTTGTTTCAACCTGAACCAGTTTTGACCGGCAGCCCAACCGACTATCCCCAACTGTACATATTGTTCTTATCTCTGTGTCTAAATCTTTAGTGAATACTGTATAATACTGTATTTGTAACTATGACATCTGTACTATTAATTATAAAAACCTCAAAATCATGGACCAAAAATGAATGGCCCAACCAGACCCATTTCAACCCGTACTAAAATTCTCTTGTTTCAACCTGAACCAGTTTTGACCCGCAGCCCAACCCGACTATCCCCAACTGTACATATTGTTCTTATCTCTGTGTCTAAATCTTCACAAAAAGCATAAGCGGACGGATAATGAACAAGTTTATCAGATATGATAATAAACTTACTTCTGTATCGGGCTGCAGTAGCTGGATAATCTGTAACAACACCATCAGCATTAGCTCCAGTAACATACGAATTGATTTCAACATACGGGTCAGAAAAGAAATCCCATGGCTGTGAAATAAACTCATTATTCATAAGCTGTACGTAAACCGGGAGCTTAAACGCCTGAAACTTTGCCACAACATCAGTTTGATCAACAAGAAATCCTCCATTTTTAGGGAAAACCGATTCTTTTCCGACAACAACAGAGTTAGCAATTTCACTAATTTCCGAGATTGTTGAATTTAGAGCATCACGGATATTTTCATTAACTTCGTAAACAAGCTCGTGTCGGTTGCTTTTTGCCTTGAATAGTTTCAAAACCCCACCGTCGGAAGATTGGATTAATATTTTCTTGGTTTTTTTATTTCTGTAAGTGGATTTGTTCAGTACATCCATCACCGCATCTACAACGCTTATTCCTTGATTTGCTGCTAGGTATGGCGCATTCTGGATGTATAAAAAATAGTGTCAGATTTGTTTGCAGTAAGATGGAGGTGGCAATATGGGTGGGTCGCTTAACGGGTCAAAACAAATCGTTTTTAGTACGGGCCAAAGCAGCCAGCAGGCCAGTTTGGGTTTGACTGACCTGCAAACACCTTTTATTCCAGTTTTAAGTTTAAAAAAAACAAAAATACCCCTGACTTAACAAAGAAAAATGGATGGAGTTAATGAGCCGGATGAAAATGGCAAGATTTCAAACCTTTTGGATCCAGATGCGGAAAAGACAAACCTTTGGACGAAAGTCGCAAAACTGACCAAACCTCAGGGACGTAAATGGCATTTTACTCATAAAAAATATATAGGAGGATTTATGTATTAGAATTACAGTTTCAGCAACCCATTTGACCCCTTCCCTTTTTAGCTATTTTATTTATCTTACACAATTTACCCATTAAATATAAAACAACCAAAATCAATCCTTCATAAGTAGATTGAAATAGTCACCTACGTTTTTGAGCATATTACTTAACCAAGAATAGACAAAGCATATTACTGAGTTAGAACTTGATATAACAATTTCTACAATAAGTTATTTCATTTTCTACACTTTATAAGATGCACAAAAGACAAGAAGAGCGTAGACTTACCTTAATATTTATCAAGACACCAGAAACCGAAGTAGCGTTACTTGCAAAGTCCAAAAAGTCAGACAAGGTCATAAGCTTTCCATCATTTTTGGATTTCGGATTCCGCCACAAAGTGTAGTTCTTATATGTGTTGAACATTGCAGCTAACAACATAAAATAGAAAAGAAAACAAACAGAGAGATCAGGATAAGTGTAGAAATTCAACAAATAATGTGACTATGCATCAAATAATAAGTGAGAAAGAAAAGGTAGACTAACAAACAAGAAAATAGTTACTTATGAAAGGTATGAACTCAAAACATTCATATTCTTTTCATGAAGATAACTACTGGAGCGAATGTAAGAAAATAGATTTTAAAAAGACTGGAAGACACACTTAGATTTTGAAAAGACTGCACGTGTTTGCACTTCTAGTCTTTTAAAGAATATAGGCCGTTCTTGCTAACGCTTTTTTGTCCATTTGAGAAAACCATAAATAATGAACACATTAATTATAAGTACAAAAACAAGATTAATACGATAATAATCTAATTCTATAAATAAAACAAGTTAGAAGGTCCTATGCATTAAAAATAGACTCTGATGACTTTGAACATGTATGATTTATTCGCTTTTAACTAAACTATCCGATTTGACTAGGGCTGCAAACAAACCAAGCGTTCCGCGAATAGTTCGTGAACCGTTCGGGGGAAGTTCATTTGTGTTCGTTCATTTATCAAACAAACGAACACGAACAAGAAGTTTTGTCCGTTTAGTTAAATGAACGTACATAAACAGAGGTCGCAATCGTTCATCTATGTTTGTGAACGTTCGGTAACGTGTTCGTTTATGCTCGATGTGTTTAATAGTTCATTGTGTTTTTAGTTTTCAGATTTTATTTAAATACTTCAAAATTCTGACAAATAAAATATCATGCTCGATGTGTTTAATAGCTCATTGTGTTTTTAGTTTTTATATTTTATTTAAATACTTCAAAATTCTGACAAATTAAATATCTAATAACTAATAAGTGTCGGTGTATTATATTTTCTGTTCACGAACGCTTGATTGTGTTAGTTTGTTTCCATTTGTGTTCATGAACATTAGTTTAGTTCATTTGTGTTTATCGACGTTCGTTTTTGTTCGTTGCCTAAAATTAACAAACAAACACGAACACACTCATTTCCTTAACAAATGAACATGAACATAAAATCTTGTTCGTTAAGTGTTCATGAACAGTTCGTGAACACATATATTTCTCAACAAACGTACACGAACAAGCTCTTGTTCATGTTTGTTCCATTCATTTGCAGCCCTAGATTTGACCCATTCATAAGTAAACTGGCCGAAATAGAACCCTTATGTAATATATAACTGAAACAGAATGGTGAGTAGACTACTTACGTCTCAAACTCTGAATCTGGCTCCATGTGAGGCTGAATGTATATATTCCAGGACCTGCCTGAAGCTCAGGAATAGTTGATGTAAGATTGTTAAAATCTGCCTGTGCAACTGTTGTTCTTTCAAGTAGATTTATAGAGCCTAAACAAATAGGTGTCCCGTCACTTGTAATTTGAACAGGACAGTCGATAATATCTGCCCCATCAGAAACAGCTTTTCTGTATGCCAAATCAGTACAACCGGGGTAGTCCCCACTTGCTCCTTCAAATGTGATGATTAATGGTTTTGCTGAAGCAAGAACAAAAGATAAGCTATTGGTCAGTCAGGTTGAAATGGGTTGTTTTTTAAGTACGAGTCAAAACTGGTGGGGTCAGGTTGGGTTTGAATGTCATAACAGATTTTTTGTCCAATTTTTTAAAACTTGTTAACATATTAATAGGCTGAGTATGTATGATTACAAAAACAATATTATAATGACCAAAATTCTTTAAAGAGTAAAACACTCGGATGGTCCCTGTGGTTTACCAAAATTTTGGATTTGGTCCCTAGCTTTCCAAAAGTACATAGATGGTACCTGTGGTGTGCATTTTGTATCACATTTAATGCTATAAATGTGTACACCATGCTTGATTGTTTGTACATTTTCTAGTGGAATATAATGGACCTAGAAATTTCTAGTGACTAACTGCATTGACATGGACCAATAAATGCTAAAAAAATAGTAAAAATATGAGTGGAGAATTTTTAACTAAATAGTGGTGAGGAAATATCATTTAGGCATATCACATATGTATTTATTTTAAAAAAGTTACAATTTAACAATAGATTCAGTTTAAATCCTTAAGTTTTTTTCTAATAAGAATAAATTAATCATATGAATATCAGTAAAAGTGTTTAAAAAAGTTACAATTTAACAATAGATTAAGTTTAAATCCTTAACTTTTTTTAAATAAAAATAAAATCAGTAATATGAATATCAGTAAGAGAGTGATATTGTGATAGTAATTTAGTATTAAAAGAAACTAATATGAAAAAACAAATTACTTCCAAAATCACGGCTAAGAATTTGGAAAGATGTGTCCATCAATCTATAAATTCTGACACCCATTTACTTTTAAATGAATATACAAAATTAACCAAAATTGTCCACAAAACAAAAAACTGAAAATTGCACGTTTATATTGGGAGATGGGAAAATTAAACAAAACGGAAGGTAAAGGGTCTCGAACCGGTGCCTCTCGGTTTAAAAGTCAGGTTTTGCCACTAAGGGTGGGTCCGCCCTGCGTAAAATAGCCCCTTAATGTGCGACGGTACGCGACTGTGTGAAGTGAATTACGCATGTTCATTTTTAAAATACGCGTGTTATAGTACATAATTACGCACGTTATTTGCATAATTAGCATGGGTTGGGTTAACCCAAATTATGTACGTTATTTTGGAGGTTGCATACCGTCACACGTTAAGAGCCTTTTGTATTTTAAACTTTCACTATATATATATATATATATTTCAAAAGGACTGACCTTGCTTAGATTTATCTTTTCCAAGGTTAGATAAGCAATCTGCAGGGTTAAGACAATAAGAATCCAAAAAAGAATTAGGTATTTACTACTACAACGGGACTTTTAATATCTACAACTGTGGGATTTATGTTCGACTATGAGTGGTCTTATATATATAGACACATTAAAATGAGAAGTTGTGTATAAACTTACCGAAAGCTGAAGATGGAGTAATGGGGTTGTCAGACAGAACACCGTCAACGGCAAACTTTCCATTCTCAATGAACGAGAGATACTCCGATACAGGGTCATAACTGTAATTATACGCAAGTGGCACATCATTCATGAAATCAGAAGCAAAAACTTCAAGACCCTCCTTGTGAGCATCTAACACTAGTGAGGTAGATGGTTGCAGATACAAATCTTTATCTACAGCCCATATATATGATTTGGGAACAAGAATGCCAGAAGCAAATGTCTTGATAAAAGTCAAATTAGTCAAAAGAGAATCGTATGTTTGGTTGGTTGACGGTTCGGTTTCGTCCTGTCCTAGGAAACGGAAAACTAGTTTGGTTTTGCTTGCTTTGAATCTTGCCACAATACTTCTCAAAAAGTTAACCTCGGGAGATGATATGTAGTTGATTATAACTTTTCTTGATGTGCTGATAACAAAGTTTTTCATACTCAAATTGTGTTGGCTGTAAAATGCATCATGCTGCAAAGGCGTAAAGAGAATAATTAACGTGTTAGTGGTTTATTAAAAAAACTGGAGTAAAATGCCATTTTCTTCCCTGAGGTTTGGCCAGTTTTGTGACTTTCGTCCAAAGGTTTGTTTTTCCGCATCTGGATCCAAAAGATTTGAAATATTGCCATTTTCATCCGGCTCGTTAACTCCATCCATTTTTCTCTGTTAAATCAGAGGTATTTCCGTCTTTTTTGCTAACTTAAAGGGCAATTCCGTCCTTTTCAGGGGTATTCAGTCTTTTTACATAAAGTGTATCCAACGGAATTGCCCTTTAAGTTAGCAAAAAAGACAGAGATACCTTTGACTTAACGGTGAAAAATGGACGGAGTTAACAAGCTAGATGGAAATGGCAAGATTTCAAACCTCTTGGATCCAGATACGGAAAAACAAACCTTGGGACGAAAGTCGCAAAACTGGCCAAACCTCACGGACGAAAATGGCATTTTACTCAAAAACTATAATTGGTTAGAAAAGTGTTTGCAAGTTAACCAACACGGACGGCCAATGTCAACCCGTACCGCATAATGACCCATTTCAACCCGAACTTGTTATGACCATTAACCAACCTTCTGGGCCCACCCATCTTACCACCTCCACTAGTAACCAAATTCTATGAGTCGCCTCTCGTACACACAAGAAAATTAGCATAGATGAAATGCTTTGCAAGTTGCAACTCCGTATAGTTTATAACTTACAAACTAATAATCACCTGAATGTTCAACCACAGTCCAGGTGGTTTCACTTGCTCAACAACATCTTCAACGGTTAGTATTTTAAACAATCCATCGAAAACTGGACTTCGAGACAAGATGCCTTGTGCTACTGTTGCAATACAAGATGAAAATGTGAGTAAGGGTAAGACCAAAAGGAAAAATTAAGTAAAACATGTTCAACTTACAGGATACTTTGTCTAGGTCATCAAGCGAGAAGTCAACAGGAAACCATCCTGACATAGGCACCCCATTCACAAGGTAGGTTTTGTTCCCCTTATCATAAACCGAAGAAATTGTGGTACCATTATCAATATTAAGATATGGAAGGCAAATCCCAACATTATCACTAGTTAATTGTACATCACACCATAAGATTGTATCAGATAGGCCGGTAATCAAAGCAAAATTGTAGGCATTGATACTTGAGTCAGGAAATAATCCCGAAAACCCACCACGTGCAACAACCAAAGGAGGATCTCCTGCAAAAGGTTAGAAAGTATACTTCAGAATTAAGAACATAATTTAAAGATAGCTAAAGTTTGTACTTAAAAGCATACACATGACAACTTGCATAAACCAACCCTGAATTTTGTATTTATATATACTACATGTATACTACATTTCTCATGGAGGGGAAGAGTGCCAGGCAGCACTTCCCCATTGGTCCAGCCAAATTACGATTATGCCCCGTTTAAATTTACAGTTTTGCCATTGGTATTTTTTCCTCTCTGTCAAACTATGATTTTGCCATCAGTTCAAATTTACAGTTTTGCCATCGTTTTGTTTTTGTTTTCTTTGTCAAATTCATTGGTATTTTTTCCTCTCTGTCAAATTATGATTTTGCCATCAGTTCAAATTTACAGTTTTGCCATCGTTTTTGTTTTTGTTTTCTTTGTCAAATTACGATTTTGCCCCCAGTGTAAAATTATAGTCATGCCATCGTTTTAGTTCTTTTTTTTATTTGACAAAACTTTCGTAGTGTTTTATTTTTTATTTTTTTTTACAAAACTATGGTAGTGTTTTGTTTTAATAGTTGACTCGTGTAATTTTTATTCGTGTTACATGGCACACGCTCATTTGTTTTAAAAGATTACAATTTTCCCCAGTTTAAAATGATAGTCCTATTTTATTTAGTTTTTTTAGCAAAAGTATGGTAGTGTTTTGTTTTAATTGGTTGACTCGATGTAATGTTTTTTTTTTGAGATCGTGTTATGAGTAGTGTATACAAGAAACTGAAACACAGACGTACATGTTATGAGAGAGATATTCGGCTTAGTGTCCCGCAACGCGAGCGGGGCAAAAGCTAGTTTGATACAAAACAAAGAGGCCAGTAACATGAGATTCACGAGGTATAAGGTATTTGACCCAATAGAGCAATCAAGTTGAAGCGTCAACCCTTGCTAGACAGTGTACAGTTTATTTACAGAATAATCACTACAATTCATATATTTTGATATCCTATTTAGTAGTTAAGCTTCTTTCAGAATTATATACTTCAGAAGTTCCCTAAAGCAAAACATTATTGTTGTGGAAACCAATTTTATATTTTTTGGTTATACGATTAATATATCTTGTTATCAGAATTTCAAATCGTCAATTGATGGCTTATGAAATCAAAAGGCACATGCATCGAAGATATTTTACACCATCTAATCATGGTTGTAAAAAAACGCTAGGCGCTGGTCTCCCGGTGGGGTACTAACTAGCGATTAATCAGATTGGGATTTTTACATGTAATTTTCAGTTTTATATACGCACACACATTTTTATAGGTAAATATTTTAAGTAGGTAGGTTTTAAACCCTCCTTGACCCTTTTTTTAAGTATACAAGATTAATCGCCGGAATTTACAGGGTTTGGTTGGAAACTGGCCGGAATTTACAGGTTTTGGCTGAAATCTGGCCGGAATTGCCGATTTTTGGCCGGCCGACTACCAATTAGTGGACCGATTGACGAAGAATTAGTCAGTGACCGGCCGACTAGCGATTAATCGCCGACTAGTCCCCACTTTTACAACAATCCATCTAATCTTCTATGCATAGATCTCTCAGAAAGTAATACAACAGTAGATCACAAATTCACAGCTCATTTTATACAAATCCTTTAACTGTTTTCAATGCATGTCCTACATTAGAAACCTAGAACTGAGTTAAAACACAAAATATCCTACATTCGAGCCCTAATCCTCCAAAATCAAAATACATTCACAAAAAACAAACCACAAAACCCTACCTAACCTTCTTCCATAATCAACATACTTCAAAAGTCCCCAAAACAGTCATATCAATATATCATCTTAACATCCATAACTTCAAACAATCAATCAACCGTTAACCAAGCCAAAAACTCACTCGCATTAACCTCATTTCACACCGTCCGATCTTCACCTTCTACAGATCTTCCAGAAGCTCACAGATCACAAATTCACACCTTATTCACACATGTTTTCACACTAGCTCTACACTAAAACCGACTTACAACACAAAATATTCATGCATTCGTTCTTCCAAAACCTAAATCCTCTAAAATTGAAACAAATTTCTATACACAGAGATCGAGAAACGAAACGAATGAACAAAATGAGTAAAATCAGTTGATGTATGTTTTTGTTTACCTCTTAAGGTGAGCCACGGTGAGGCTTTGGTGGTGCCAGATCCCTGAGCAGCGGTTAACGATGCCGTGAGTAGGAGGAGTAGCCATCGGAGCTTCCACATTGCCGGAAACTCGAGGTTGAGATTTGTTTGCAAATCTATTATTTGGACAGACGGTGGGAAGATGTACGCAATGATATGATATTCGCCCCCCACACTCTTGAGTAGCTTGGCTCGGCTAGCTAAAGCTTTCTAGCTTTTCTCTTTACTCTTTTCTTTAATTTATATTTTTAATTTATATTTTATCTGCTTAGCTCACATACTTGCTAAAGTTTTGTAGTGTAATTTATGTGAAATGTGAAAAATAAATTTGTGTTGCGAGGTTTCACAGTTAACACCAATTAATTAATGTGTGTTATAAGGCCATGTGTAATGAGCATTATAAGGGCATGAAAAGGTTTGATAATGCCTTCAACATCATCCCCATGGACATTATAAGGGCATTTCTATAATAATGCCCAAAGAAAAGAAAAAAATGGAAAGTAATAAATGAAATGAGCATTAACCATTACACATTTTTTAAAGGGGCATTATGATGATGATGTGGTAAAAACGCCCCTTAGTGGGCATTAACCATTACCTATGGTCTAAGGGTATGAAAATGTTTGATAATGCCTTCAACACCACCCCCTTGGGCATTATAGGGGCATGAAGAGGATGGGGCATTTCTATAATAATGCCCAAAAAGAAGAAAAATAACGGAAAGTAATAAATGAAATGGGCATTAACCATTACTCCCTTTTTGAAGGGGCATTATGATGGTGATGTGGTGAAAAATTCCCATTAGTAGACATTAACCATTACCTATGGTCTAATGGTGTTAAATTGAGACAGTGCGTTATTGTAAAATTTGGAAATTTAATATGTAAATATACATGTGGCCCTCCTCTCATCTCATCATTCAACTCATCCTCACCTAAGGTTGTAAAAAGCGCTAGTCATGCGGTGAAGTACCGACTAGCGATTAATTGAGTTAGAATTTTTATTTGTATTTTCGAGTTTTATGTATATATATACACATTTTATAGGTAAATATTTTAGGTAGACATGTTTTAACCTCTACTCAACTCGTTTTCTTAAGTATACAAGATTAATTGTTGGAATTTGTATGGTTTGGTTGGAAACTGGCCGGAATTTACATCTTTTAGCCGGAAGTTACAGGTTTTTTGTTGAAATCTGGCCGAAATAGCCGATTTTTGGCCGGTCGACTACTGATTAAAGGACCAATTAACAGAAAAATACTCAGTTATTGGCCGAGTGGTGATTAATCACCAACTAATCCTGATTTTTACAACACTTTACTTCACCCTTGCGCCCAGTTGTGGCAGTGTTCCCTCTCTGCCCCTTGCTGATGTGGCAGCCCTTTGCATCCCACAACAGGTAGCCTAATCCTACTCATAAATATGCACATTTGTATATCGTGTGTGACCTTAACCCTCAAACTTGTGAAGAGGAAACGCATTTCATTCACGTATTGACACCACTAAGCTACAAGTCCTTTGGTAGCTTTCTATCTTCTACGAGTAAAAGTCCACAAATTAAGATTTGAGATTTGTTGTCCCGATAATAAAATATGGTATATTACGTCAAATATGATGAAGTACAGATAATACATGAGCTACAAAGGTGAAAGATATGGTAGGATGCTAAATTTAGACTCATAAATATATGAATGTAATTTATTTAGCCTTTATAATTGGTCATGATACATAATAATGATAGGACTGTAGTATAAATCTAAACACGATGGTGTCTTGTATAATCTTGTAATGCGAAATAGATATATTGAGATAGTAGATCCAGGCTTATAAATACTTTGTAGCAACTTACTTAGGGTTTATGATTTGTTGAAATGCTCACCAATGTCATGACCGGTTATGTAAAATCATGTTTGCTTGATGAAAACCGATACAAGTACATGTGCACACAACAAATCACTATTTGAAGCTATCAAATGTATACTTAACTTTTAAGGCAACAATGCTTATAATCTTATAGTGAACATTTTTTTTTATCTATGACCATTTTAAAAACTCCTTGCTTGTTACAAGATATTTCTTATAAAAACTTGTAGATTAGACTATAATAAATCGAGAATTTAAGGTTAAAAAACATGATCCCTAATTCCTCTCTGGTAAGAATTGGTATCTTACAAAGTCCCAATAATAAAGCATATAATGATAATCGATTCATCAATATCTTATTCCTGATTGTTATTTGGTAGGGGTCGTCATCTACAAATAAGGTGGATTTCACATTTGCAAATTCTATGTAATATGAGGCGGGTCATCATGTATAAATTATAACATAAGTGTTTGAATATAGATATTACGAGTCTTACCAAAACATTTCTCTCTTATTAATATATGATCATTCTACGGCCAAATAGTAGCATCGATCGTGAGTCCTCTTTGTTGAATATTCAACTTTGTGATGTGCTTGAGTTTATTACTATAGTAGTTGGTCCATGATCGAGGTGTCACCAACCGTCCTTTCAGTCCAATAATTCATGTTTTTCTTTGCTTTTTTAATTCTTTTGACATTCTTGCTTATGTTGTAAGAATGTATGATGTTGATAGTTGTTATATTTAGCATCTGTGTCTAAATTTTCAAACTTCGATTGTCACCGAAATAAGAAGTGTGCTTAACAATATCGATCGATGTATGTAGAAAAAGTTTATGGTCTGATTTTAACATATATCAAGTGAAAAAGCTGGTTATTGATTATGAACTCTTAAAATCAAAATCAGATGGTTGGAAAATTGAAACCAAATCAAATTAAAACGTATAAGCATTTTTGGCATTAGTTCAGTTTCATGGTGTGGCCTAGTCGACCTTTAAATAAAAGTACACAAAATATAAAAATCAAAATATAATATTTTAAATCAAGTAACATAATATCAAAACTACAAGATCAACTGCACAACACCAACTTATGTAACATAACAATTGACAAGGTCTCAGGTAATTCACATTCACAATATAATCAAAATTCAACCACAAATCAACCATTTAATACACCAAAAGTTAAAAATTATTGTGGTCAACCATATAATACACCTTGAACCGAATGAACGCGAACAAGGCCTTGTTTGTGCTCGTTCGATAAAGAAATAAATGTGTTTCCTAATTGTTCATGAACATTTATCAAATTGGATTTTCTGTTCATGTTGTTTGTGTTTGTTAATTTTAGGTAACGAACACAAAAAAAACGTTTATGAACACAGACACATACAAGCATTTTTAAACATAAACGAACATACATTAAATTTCGAATAAAAATTACTTCTTTCATCACAAACATCACATTGATCCACCCAAAAAATACTAAGAGAAGATGAAGTCGTAGTCCTCCAGAAGATGACGCCGACCATGTAAGTTTCTTTAAAACGCAATTGCGTGTGATAATGTATAAGTCATCTAAGCATAGACGAACACGTTATTAAAGCCTTTTTAGTTTATTCATTATTTTTTACGTGAGTTTTGTTATCATTTCGACATAGTATTCTACTCTACGTTATCGTTTTATGTTTCAGTATAAATTTGGTCGTTACCATGGCGTTCTATTTTTTTGCTTGGTTTTATTATGGACCCACCACAATACAAAAGTCCTAATATATAAAAAAGAGTTAATTACGTTTTTCGTCCCTGTGGTTTGTCAAAAATCACTATTTCAGTCCATTAGTTTAAAAATTGTCATTTCAGTCCCTGTGGTTTCACTTTCGTAACTATTTCAATCCAGTTTCGTTAATTCCATCCAATTATTCTGACACTATATTGCAAACTAATGGACTGAAATAGTGATTTTTGGCAAACTAATGGATTGAAATAGTTACGAAAGTGAAATTACAATGACAATTTTTAAACTAATGGACTGAAATAGTGATTTTGACAAACCACATAGACGAAAAACGTAATTAACTCTATAAAAAAACTTAAACATAATAATAAAATAAATAACACAAAAGCCTTAATATATAATAAAAAAAACTTAAACATAATACTAAAATAAAATTCATTCATTTATTTAATTAAATACAAATTAAACTAGAACAATTTAATATGCCAGTTTTACCCCACAAAATATGTTAGATGGCAATAGTGATGGGACAGAGCCGGCTTCACGAGCCGCCGAGAGTGCAGCCGAATAGTGAAGCATTGGACTGAACGACAGCTGAACATGGGTCCGCGAACTTGACCACCTGCCACTCTCCCTACGTGGGCTGATGTAAACAAAAAATAATAATTATTCATTTAGAGTTAATTACTCTTTTCGTCCATGTGGTTTGTTAAAAATCAATATTTCAGTCCACTAGTTTAAAAATTACAATTTCAGTCTCTGTGGTTTTACTTTCGTAGCCATTTCAGTCTCTGTGGTTTCACTTTCGTAACCACTTCAATCCATTTATTCTGTAAGTACATGGACTGAAATGGTTGCGAGGTGGACTGAAATCGTTACGAAAGTAAAACAATAGGGACTGAAATCGCAATTGTTAAACTAACGGACTGAAATAGTGATTTTTGACAAACCACTGGGATGAAAACAGAAATTAACTCATTCATTTATATACTTATTAATATAAAATTTTTATAAATTATTTTAGCCAAACACTTGTACTAAAAAACGAGGCTATTAGTAAAGTTTTATATTTGTTTTTAAACTTGAAGTGAGTTTTTAATAAATTGATGATAAAACATAATTGATGAATTTAAAAATCTCAAAGGTTGTCAGACTGAGTTGTAATTCTTCTTTTAGATACTTACCATTTCTCTTGCATCATCAACATAAATATATAAATCTATTTTGTTAAACAATATTCATTTTTTTTAATGTATGAGAAAAGTCATTTGAAGTTTGAATGAAGATTAATTAGATATTTGGAGTTATTATTGTTTGATCCGATCCGAACTGAATCGTCGACCCGAAAATATAAACCGAAACATAACGATAGGAAAAAAATTGGTCCCATAACTTTTGACCTCCATAAAATTTTTAGTCAAGTTCCGTCACCGATGCCGCATATATACAAAGTGCTCCTTTTCGTTTGTTCTATAAATATAAAACACTATTAACTTGGTAAAACTCATGTTGTGACATTTATAAAGTAACTTTTATGAGACATCAACCTACTTACTCTTAGTATATGTTTACATGATATAATATAATATATATAAATAAATAGTCCAAACCGTCACTTGTTTGTTGTTACAACCAAATCTTGGTGGGACCTTGATGTTGGGATGAGCTAAAGATGGATAACGAGCCTGAACCCAGTGGTAACCTGAAACATTTGAGACGAGGTAATGTGACTGTATGAGATTAGTTTAAATGTTTATTCTCACGAGTAAAAGACATGTATGATATCAGGTGATATTATCCAGATTATCGATTATCTGTAACATATACATTTGTTTACCTCAACCATACTCAAAAACATGTTCTTCATATTTTTATATTTATTTTTCATTAGGTAATCAAGTAATCTACTAATTCACTCAAAGACTATGCTAAGATGAATAAGTTTATGAGAACAATGGTTCAATATATTATTTTCATATTATGTTGGAGTGTTTGGAAGCCACGAAACAATTTTGTCTTAAAAAATAAGACAGTTTCTATCCATCAGATTTTTTAAGAGATCAAATCAATTGGCTTCCTTCAGGTTAAACATCGAGCTAAACTCAATAATTTGAAAAAGGGAGATCGGAGCAATTTTAATTTTCACTCATCGTAATATGTAATTGTAGGTGTTGTTGTAACTTTGTGTTTTTCTATTTGTTGTATTTGCTAGCTTCGGGCTAGTTTTCTGTTCTCTCTTATATTATATCACCTTCCAAAAAAAGGTCTTACCATGTGGGGCATCAAACATCACGCCGCCTAGTTGTTAGTGGCGTCAATCACTTCTTCGTTATTGGGTTAACGGGCGCTAAGGGGTATTGATTCATGGGGTCCACCATCATTCCACATTTCCACCGATCACAACCACATACATACTTATTATTTATTTATTTATTAGTTAACTCACAACATCTAGTTATTAGATGATTTAGTTATTGTACCCTCTGCCTATGTGTTGCTGAGGTGACAACACTTTTTGCTAATTATTGAGTGAGATTGTTATTCCAAAACACATAGTCTAATCATAGGTGTCTCATCAACCATAATCATGATAGATGAGCTTCATCCTGACTAATAAGACGGTTAGTCTGTCACACCCCGTATTTCCAACACAATCCCGGTGGTGGCCGGGTGCGGAGTATTGTGACGTAAGAATGGTATCATCAAGGTCAAACATATATACAACACAGCGGAAGACTTGAATATTCAATATTATTACAAACCGTAAAGTTTAAAAGTCTTAAAACAAATACAAGGTTTGCAATATTAGATCCACAGGCGGATCGAAGGTACGAAAATGATATTCTCCGACATACTTTAGGCTTGACTAAGAACTTGCAAAATTCCTACGTCGTTACCAAGCAGCTCATAGCCTATTCCGTGCCGAAACCTGTCACTTAGCCTTTTTGGAAAATACGTCAGTTTTCACTGGTAAATACATTTAACCGACTCATTTTGAAAACATTTAAAATTAGTTTAGGTGCATTGAGCACGAAAATCTTTTATAACCTGGGACAATTCAAAATGATCTTGTTTACAGTTTTACAAGCCTGTCAATACATATGGGGTCCGGTGCGAAAACCGAATAACCTGATTAACCGACACACCACTTAATAAAACCACGGAGGAGTATATAAAAAATTAAAATTATTTATTTAGCATTAGCATATGTCAGGTGTATGTCTACACCCCGCGCTTAGGTCGTGGCCATTAGTAACTTCAATGAGCCAAGGATATCCAGGACACGGTCGAGTTAACCCCCAATGTTTAAGTTATCAGACAACACATAATAAAAACGGGTCATAAGATTTAGTAAATCACAATCCGATAAACATGATCCCATACCCGACCAAGCGGTAATATAATATTGTATCCCAAGCCCGTATAGGCAAAATGAGTTAAAGTATTTACCTGAGCTAGTTCTTCTAACGAATAGTAACTCAGCCGTTAATCAAGAAGACAAATGCAAGTATCGATCTACTGGGAGGCTTCTAGTCTGGATTGATGGTATTAATAACCAATTAGAATGCTAACGGGTTTAAGTTTAGTCGTTGACTCGAACTTGTTAGCTTAAAGGATACGTAATGAAACGATACGCTGACCGGAAAGAATGTTGTTTAAACCCAACAAGTACTAGGACTTGTATATTTTGGGTAAACATATAACATTCTGGATTTTGATATAAAAATGATAAGGTTAGACCCGTTTCGGTGAATTTTCGTAAACTAGTCATGTAGACTTAACCATACGCGTATAAGCGATACCGGGTAACCGGATGAGTCATATACAAGGTTCATGTGCTAATATGCTTACAACATGTTTTAATCTTAGTAAGATACCAACATGTATGCTCGTTATAGTTTTAAAATCGATTTGAGCTTTAAAAGGGTAATTTGGTCATTTTACGATTCATAAAAGAGTTGGTAATTAATCTGATGTCATGATCATATATTATTTATAAAAACATTTATTTTATAATGTTACATCAGTAAGATAACAAATATATGTATGGTTTATATTTAAAGACCAAACTATGCCCTAAAGGGTATTTTGGTCATTTCACACATAGATTTGAAGACTTATTTGGGAATATGAGTTTATAACTTGTACCTATTCTAACAATATTTAAAATATGTTTTAAAATCAGTAGGTAACAAGTCTTGATGCTTAGACATGGTTTTAACCCATACTATGCGTCGAATAAGCGATAAAGTCGATAAATGACGATTTAACCGATGTTTAAGGAAGATTATAGTTTTGATCAGGTTTATATAACCAAAATACTTTATTTACTATATAAAGTCAGTTTGTAAAAGATTTGGTTATGAAAACGTCTTTAAAACTCATTCTATGCGCCATAAGGCCACTATAAGGGTATTATCGTCATTTATTGATATCATGCAAGAGCCTTTACATAAACTCAGTTTATAAACTGATTTAATGTCCCAAACAATTCTAAATATATTATAACATCAGTAAGTCAAAGTATTTTATTGTAGGAGTTATGTTTAAAACCTTTTTATTTTCCGAAAAGGGGCACTTCGGTCCTTTAAAAGCTTGATTTGCGATATTTAGGAAAAACTTTGACTGTGACCAAATTATTGACATGCATGCAAGCCAAACAAGTTAATATATCAGTAGGTAGCTTGTTGCATGTTCATTTTTAGTTTAAATATCAATTTAAGCAAAAAGGACAAAGTAGTCAAATTTGACACATTAATGAAACTTGCGTATAAACTCGGATTATGATTATGACCATGTAGTGTGACCTCAGAGGGTTATACTACATTATATAAGGATCATAATGCAACTTAGAATCGGCATTGAAAGATACTAAATCGGGTCAGAACTGAAAGTCAAAGTAGAAGTCAAACCTTACGACTTTCGGTTGCGAACCGACCTTTAGACCTAGATTTGACGAGCCAAACATGTTCTCGCACATTCTTATGATTATTAGCGAGTATTTAGAGTGTAAAAACTGATTTTATAGCATGCATGTTATTAGTTATGCGTTTGATACCAAATATGACCCAGTTTGACTTTTTATGCATTAGTTTGACTCGTCAATCGGACATGCGAACGTGGTAATCAGGAGGTGCCCTTATGGGGTGTTGTTACCTACCTCATTACGATCACGTAACCATGTTTAGATCAGACCATGACTGGACCGATAAGGATTTAACCGCATGTCAAACCGTTTTTACGATAAGCTTGACTTTTGGCTTGAATGAGTAATGAACTGAAGGAGGGAGGTCAAGAACACTTACACAAGGTCCTTGCACGAAAATGAGATGAACTTGAAGGCCCTTGTAGCTCCAGAACTTGCAGAGATTTGAGGGAGTGAATTTTCAAGGCATGAAAGTTCTTTCAATGGATGCACAAGACCCCATTTATGGAGTTGGAGGTTGAAGGAAGAGGTTACAGGTGTTATGAGGGCTTGGCAGAGGGAAACAAGTGTCTAGGGTCGTGTAAAATGCAGAGACAAGGTGGGAATTCGCGAGAGCATGCAAGCTGCCACGTTTTTACACGATTCTGCCATCTGCAGGTGTCCTGTACGGACCGTATAGATATAAGGTTACGGTCCGTAAGGACCTGGTCGCCCACAAAATTAGGTTTGGTTACGGACCGTAACCATGCACGGTTGCGGTCCGTAACCGCCTTAAGAAAGCTCAAAAATTTTTTTTTTTAAGAGTTTGCCATTTTGATCCTTGGATTTTCATCCCGCTATCGTTCAGAGGTTATTAATTAACATGACGTTACAATTGGTCCCTCTCGGTCAGCAATCGGCACGAGGATCAGCGGGACACGTGTCGGGGTTTAACTGGTTGGGATTTTACGAGGTGTTACAAGTCTGCTTAAATAATCATGACACCAAAATAGTCGATGGTATGAAAGTGATGAAGCGAGAGTCAGGCGATTATTAATAAGGTATGCAACTAGTTATGCCTTTAGGTTATGTTTTAATAACATGATATGCAACTAGTTGTGCCTTTGTACCACGATGGAGCACAATACCACCATCGTGACAAACAACTACTACCGGTAACGACGACTCGCAAGATTTCCAAGAAAGAAAACAGAAGGTGAAGAGATATCGCAGGTGTCACACACAAGCTCGTACCATTCTTATTAGGAGCACAACTGATAATTAATGACTTGAATTAATAATTGTTACTAAACACAAACTATTAACAAAATTTTTACTTGAACCAATTAGAACTCAATATTATAATTAAAGGTCAATATGTTGTTTTTGTTCAGTATGGTGTTCTTAGTTCCTTTTACTCCACTTTCTTTGTGGCTGCAAAGGTAGCATACGAATTCGAATCGAATTTGTATTATATATATTTAATTAATATGATGTTATAAATTTACATCGAGATATATGGTAAATGGGCAACAAGCTGCGCCGCTACCCCTTTTTGAATAGCAAAACTAAGTCTTTTAAAAACTACGTCCATAAATCTCAAGGTCATAACATTACTATACATTGTGGCAATTGCAACCTATTTGTTTATGTGTACCGTGTAGATTAATTTATTATGTAACATGTACTACACTTAAATTAAAAACAAACCATATAGTAACATGTATCAATAGTTGATTGCAAATATGTTGTTGATTGTTGCAAGCATGATGTTAGTGGCTGCAAATATCTTGTTGATTGCTGCAAATATAATGTTGATGAATGAAATTTCTTTACAATTGGATTAACGGATTATCATCGGTTCAATACACAAACACTTGTTTAATCAATTAATCATATCAGACTACTAAATCTCAATAGGGGTGTTCTTCAGGTTTTGGGTGTCGGGTTTCAGAACTTTGCTAACTAACCCGAGAATCAAGCCATATGTAATTCGGTTAATTAGATTCAGGTTTTTCGATAACCAGTTTCAACAATTGGGTTAATAAGATATTCGTGATGATTCTTTTTGTTGCAATCACAAGCCACTTTTGTTTTGTGCAAACTGTGTTGAAGCATTTTGTCTTAGAAGATAAATGACACACCTGTTATTCAATTTGCTCAACTTAAAACTTTATTTGTCTTAGAAGATAAATGACACACCTTGCTATCGCTTATATTGTATACCGTACTAATGTTGAGTGTCGGAGGGTGGTCCCAGACACCCCTTGGGACCCCTTCTAACCGTTTTCTCCATGTGGCAAGTTCCTCCTAAGCTCGGGAAAGGCTAAAACCGACACTTGGACGAGTTGAAAGCCTGAGTCCGGAGTAAAACTCTACAAATGTATTTCTGAGCCTAAAGAACATGCTAAACGCCATTATGGATATATTCATAAAAATACATAATCTACATAACTTATATACATTCGATTTAATCCTCAATGGCACTATCTTATTAGTTTATGCTCATAAGTATTAAATAAGTAAGCTACAAGGGTTTAGACAATATCACTTATTGTCTTAATCAGTTTTACGACTTTACACCACCGTCTAAATTACATTCACGACTTTACACCGCAATATTCGAGACATACTCTTTTTTATTTGTGGCTAACGACGGTAATATCATGAATGTAACGTGTGTAACAAAGTAAAAAACGCGTAATGTCACGTAAAAGTGAATAAGAGCTCAGAACTAAACAAGCAGCCATATAAATATATAAACACTATCAGGTTTTGTGAAGATCCTAACATCACTACAAAAGCCACACCCATAACGTGCTGTGAAACATCACGGTACGAATCCTACTTGACACCCTAATCTTCAGGTATGATACGCATTATTCAATTATCCAACGAATTGTGTTTCATGTGAATTTTGGGGATTTGTGTCTTGTACAATTTATTCTCTCTTCATGTTGTTGAAATCACAGAGATATGTGTGGTTATTAGGGAAGAAATCAAGAGAAAACTCTTCGGCAGTGAGAAAACTCGTGAGAGCTTCATCTGACAATTGATATTTATGTTAGATTGTTTTCTAGGGTTTAGGTTTTAGCGTTAGGGCTTCAGTTTAAGACTGTGGGGTGTGGGCTTGGGTTGGGGCGTGGGTTGCCCTTCAACGCCAGCTTTCCCACCTCGGATTGGCGTTGGGCATGGCGTTACCCCTTTGGCGTGGCCTCGTGGGTATTCCGCCTGGCGGGGGGGGGGGGGAGGGTGAGCTGGATGGCTTTGGTTGGCTGGTCTAATATGGCTGGCTTTGGTTGGCTAATTTAATTAAAAGAAAAATCCACATGGCTGGCTAAGCCACACCACGCCCCCTCTACACCCCACTTTTTTTGAGGTGGCCTGGTGCAACCCACCTTCGCCACGTGTCGTGCAAAGCGCCCAACCCAAGCCCCCCACACCCCGCAGTCTAAGAGTTTTGGTTTTAGCTTTAGCATTTAGTTTTCTAGCTTTTAGGCGTTAACCTTCAGGGTTTGGCTTTTAGTGTCTGGGGTTTAGCTTTTAGTGTTTGGTTTGGGTTTAAGGATTATTCTTACGGTTTAGAGATTAAGGTTTAGGGTTTAAATGGTTAGATAGAGTTTTCTTATTAACATGAGTTTTCTCATGAACCCTACCCTACTTATATGTTATCGAAGCAAAACAAGAAGTTGTTTCACAAGGGGGCTTTCTTAGGTTACACTCTGATTTTTCTTAATATGAACAATAGCTTGAGTGTGGATAAGTCAGCAACCTTGCAAATACATATTTCTTGACTGGAGTTTTTGCTTGCTTTAGTGAAACTTATTGATCTTTTGCCTTCTTTTATAGTTCCTCATATGAAGATCAAATAGAACTGAATTGATTTGCTTTATCTTTTATATACCGACCTTGATCGCCTTGATCAGTGGTAATTGTATTATAAACTATGTAGTTAATATTGCGGTATATCACCGATATATCGGTTATCAGTCCTCTGGTGAGATATCAGTGCAAAATATTGGTCAGAATATCGGTACCGATATTATCGACGATATTCGACCGTTATGTCAGTACCTTTCTTCTTAGTTCTAGCATGTGTCTTTCTTTTTATTGTTGCTATTAGTGCTTTAAGTCAAAATTTTAAATATTAGTGTTAAATGTTAGTGTTAAATGTTAGTGTTTTTAGTCTTAATCAGTTCCTACTTGCTACAATTGTTAGTGTTTTACAAGTTGCAAAAGGTTAATTTGTTAATTGTAGGAGAGTATACTTAATTGTTAGTGTTAAATTGCTATATATATAAATTCAACGTGATATTAGAATCACCAATATCCCACCACGATTACCCATATATCAAATATCGGTCCTTGATCAATATCCGGTTTTGCCGCATTAAATTCTTGGATTATAAAGCTTTCTCGCTTATTATTTGTGTCTTATATATGCTTTTGTTATATTTCTTGTATGCTTATGTTGTAACTAATGGTTGATGCGGTTAGTTTATAACTCTACAGTAGCCTGTGACTCATATGTTAGCGTAAACTGATCTTCTTAATGTTACCGACTCTAGTTTTTTATCAAGTCGCTACAATGTTATAGTAAACAAATTTACTGTGAAATGGTGGGACTTGTTAAAACTTGATGTTTTTGTGGTTATTTTGCTTCAGTTTTGTCTTTTAAACGATCAAGTATATACATTACTAAAAGTGATCAAGTATATTCATTTCGTGTTGGATGGGACACATTTATCAATCTTATTCCGTGTTATATTGTGCCAAACCTTGATCAACCCTATGTTTTCTCTACTCAGACGTTTGTCTAAAATTTGTACTAGGTATTAAAATGCTTTCTCATTGCTAGTGGGAGAATCTTTAACTATGGCATCTTCAGACGACGAGGGAGAGATATTTCACGATCATTTCGATACAGTTTGTGGGATATGTGATAATGGTGGCGAGCTTGCAATGTACCACTTTTTATTTCAGTTTCTTCAGAAATTTTTTTTGATAATTTTTAACCGATGGTTTTGTGATGATTTTGTCATCAATTTGCAGCTGTGAAGGGAAATGTTTTAGGTCATTTCATATAACCCCAGATTCCGAGTCGGCACAAGAGTCTAGTTGTGAATCTCTTTGTTTACCTCCTAAAGAACTGCTGGTTAGTTAACCATATGCGAGTTTGGATGATATCGACTTATAAATATCGTTTCGTTTCTCTTTTTTTTTTGCGTTGGTTATCTTTATTCATATCCTATCTGTAGAGTTTGCTGAGTCAGAAAAAGTTAAAGTGTGAGAATTGCGAGTATAGTCTACACCAGTGCTTTGTCTGTGCTGAACTAGGGTCTTCCGATAAATCTTCAAATACAGAGGTATGTAATAAATACTTGAGAAAATCTAGTTTCATTTTCTTTTAAACTTCTTTTGGTATCATTGTGCAGGTTTTTCAATGTAGTTCTGCAACGTGTGGCCACTTTTATCACCCGAAATGTGTAGCTAAGTTGCTCCAGAAAAACGATAAGACCAAGCGACAGACGCTTCAAGAAAAGATTGCTGCAGGGGAACCGTTTATATGTCCAGCTCACAAATGTGCCATCTGTAACCAAACGGAAAACGAAAAGGTGGCAGATTTGCAATTTGCTATTTGCAGGCGATGTCCAAATTCGTACCATCGGAGATGTTTACCTAGGTATAATTTTTTTTCTTTTATTCATAGATTCTCTTTTGACAAAGTTTCCGTTGTTTATCTACATATAATCTATACTTCTATACTACCTTAGAATAGAACTCTTTAGGGCAAAATTAGCATTTCACTTAATTTTTTGACACCTACTAGGGACATTTTTGGTATTTATAATATAATTTTGTTATGACATAAGTTATTTAATAAATACATTATTACTCATGTTATTACCAAAATTTTTAAGTAAATTAGAACGTAACAAAAACCAAAACAATTGATAGACAACCGGTAAACGAGTACAACGCTATAAATTGTCGACCCCGCTGCAACGCACGGGTTCCCCACTAGTTGTACTGTATATTGTAATTAGTTTTGATAGTTTTGTTGATCTTTCTGCAGGGATATTTTATTTGAGCATCAAGCTGGTCATCATGATGAAATCAGGGCTTGGGATGGACTTTTGCGTAAATCCCGTGCATTGATATATTGTCTGTAAGTCTGTAAACTTCTAGCTAGATGTGGTAGTTTTAACCTTATATTTTTAAAATATGTTGGTTTGGGTAATTGTACAGATAACTGAAAAGGAAACGGGTAAAAATTTGTGTTGAAAGTCACCTAAATTGTATTTTCTTGGTTAAATATATAAAACGCACAACCAAAGGGCCTGGTGTTGGATAGGCTTTGCATGTCCAAGTGGTGAGGGTTAGTTCTCGTGGTGGACAAACAGGTGTAGTTTAGTAGTAGCATAGTTGTCAATAGAGAGCGTAGCGATCGCTATAGCGCGCTACGTAGCGTATAGGTCTAAGCTTGCTATTAGGGTTGTATCGCAGCGACGGTTTATTCTTTTTTTTATAATTAAAATAGCTATAAAATGGCTGGATTTTAGGTTTTTGTTAAATATACATGTAAAATAGCATATGTACCATGGTATTTTGCATGGTTTTAAAAAACGGTTGAGGCGTGCGCCTCAAGGCGAAACGCCCAAAAAACGCTTCTGAGACGCGCCTCAAGGTTTTTTTTTATTGTATTTGCTCCTCAAGAGGTTATTTATATTTGTTTTTGATGTTTTTAACTTTTTGTGTCAATTTCAAGCAATTTGTGTCTTTTTTATGTGTGTTTTTATGATTTTGATGATGAATTTGGTTAGTATTATTAATTTTGTAAGATATATAATCTTTATATTTATTCTTTAATCCCGCCTCTGGCTTACGCCTTGTGAGGCGAAGGGAAAACGCCTCGAAACTCGTTTCCGTTTGTTTAAACCTTGGTATTTTGATATAATATACGTATAAATTTTTTTCTAGTGTATCACTATTTATAAAATAGCCACCCACAATTTATCATTATTCATTATGTAGCGTATAGGTACCTTATCGCTATTCGCCATTAACAACTATGAGTAGTAGATCGGAGAGAGTGTGAGTTGCCGTTTTAAAAATATATTCATAAAACCTACAAAGAATTTAAATTTTAAGATGATAGATTATTATTGAAATTTTATGTACTTTTGGTAAAACATATTGGACACTAATCATTTACCAATTTGCATGAACTGCAATTTTTAAGTAGCGTTTATTTTTCGGATTTGTAGAGAGCATGAGATTGACCCGGAAGTAGCCACTCCTGCAAGACCGATAATATTTCGGAATATTCTCATCAGAAGTACAGAGCAACCATACAAGAAGAAACTTGGTGTGAAGGTTATGTAAATTGAAAATTCGGTCTAACATATGGCTTGAAGCTTAAAATCATCATCTCAAACTGACTAGGAAAGAATAGTTAATTGGTAAGTTTAATTATGAGTTGTCCATATTATAAATTTTGTTTGAACCATATGCTTGATTTCTATAAAGCTATATGGTATTATGGTGTGGAATAAAGCCCAAGGGGCTTTATCACGCCACATCAGCGTCACATAGGCGACAAGTCAGCAGGGGACTTTATTGTTAATCGTCATGCGGTGGAATAAAGCCCCTAGGGGCTTTATCATGCCACATTAGGGCCACGTTCCAAGTCGTAACAGTATCCGGAGGCCGGTCTTGCTCTGCTACAAGCACTCAACTCGTAGCCAAAGCGATGTCCTCTTCCATGGTCCATTAGCGCGCCATTTGAATTTTGATGGATTAAAAAATACGAGATAATTGATTGATTATGTAGTATAAAAAGTGAGAGAGTTGATTAATTTTCTAGTAAAAAAAGTGAGAGAGTTTGTGGTATATAACGGTATAAGATGGGGATTTATATTAGGGAGATTAAAAAAACATTTTTTTAAAATATTTGACTGTTGCAAACGGTCAAATATTAAATACTCCTAAATTTAACCGTTGCTGATCACTAAACAAACGGCAAAATCAACTATGTCCCCACCCCCACTGCGCGCACTTTTGCAGCAGTGTTGGGACGACATAGTGCTTAAGTGACGGAAGGCGTGAGCCCACACCAGCCAACCTAAGTAACCATGTATGTGTTATCTAAAAAAATCATAACGGTCTTATGATTATAGCATGTTGGTTGTGTTTGATGCTTATCATATATCCTAACCAAGAATACGAGTATGTGAACAACTGGTGCATTTTGACCATCAATGGATATGTGTTATTAACCTTGATTTTTGGTTAAGTAGGTTAAAACCACTATTAGTCTATTACAACTGATTTGAATGAAATAAATCTAAGATGTACTTATGAAATTTTTAAAAAATAATGATTTTGACTAATAAAATTGTTTCCAGAATGCTACTATTGCCAAAATAACTTGTAGAATTTTGGTTGACAAATTAGGTAATGATTGGAGCTAAAACATGTTGAGGTGGGTAGTTTTCAAAACTATATGTAACCACTTAAACTGCCTAAATCTTCTAATTATTTAGTTCCTATGTAAGTGCTAAATTTGATAGTTTGTTGGATTTAATAAAGCCTACATGCTTAATTTATTTTTTAACATACTAGTTATAGAGTATAGACTTATGTACCAGAGGTTGTTTGTTTAGTTTTTTTTAATGGTTCAGACATTTTATTGGTCAACACTCAATGGTTCAGACTGTCTGTTTCGTGAGCAGATGTCTTAATGGTTTAGATATTTGCCTCTAAATGATTAAACATTATACTGAGTCTGAATGATTAAGACCTCTAATATGAATTGGTGAGACATTTGCCTCTGAACAGGTAAACATTATACTGGCTCTTAATGGTTCAGACATCTTACTGGTTTAGTACTTAATGGTTTAGACATCTTACTGGTTGAACACTTAATGGTTCAGACATCTTACTGGTTCAACACTTAACCATTCAGAAGTTGTCAAACCGTCTCTTAGTGAGTTGTAAATCTATACTATAATTTACTTATGCATACAAGCAAAAGCTAATGCTAAGTTAGCTCATTCTCGAATGTGATAACTTGCTTTCATAAAGTTACTTTGGGAGATAGCTCATTCACATGTAAAGGACTTGTTCATAGTTTTTAACTGGGAGTATTTGATAATTGATTATGAGTACTTAGTTTCCAATACAACATCTTTGTCCAACAATAAATCGAATATCATATCATTAAGATCTATACCAATTATGGTCCCCGTTGATGACTCATTGAGTGAGAACATTTAAATGCATTCGGTAGTAACATGTTTGATTTCGTATAACATGATAGGCTGACTATTTTCAACAAAAATACATTCCTAGTATTACATTATAATATACAAATATACATATAAGTAATAACTCGTTTAAAATTAGGGAGAAAGATTGAAGGGTAAATTGGGTGGAATTATGAACCAGATATATTGGGTAGCATGTAGCACGTATTTATGTCATAAAAATAGGCAAATTAGATCTTAATAATCCTTGCTTTTTGCAATTGGCTAATAATACATGAGAATATTCTTGTCACTAGTTCCGACTTTAACACCATTTTTTACTGACGGGGAATCTGAGTTGGCAATTACGTGAACATATGAGGTGGATGATAACGTGGATTTTTTTCATCAATTTTCTTTTTATCAATCCCACCACTACCGTCCACCTCCCCAACCATCGCAGGCAACGACCAACGTCCACCTCTCTCCGAACGGGTGTTAAACGGGTTGTGTTTGTGGGTTCGCGGGTTCAACCCGACCCGAACCCGAAAATTTTACACGAACCCGAAAATGGTATCATACATAAACCCGAACACGACCTGAAGTTTTGTGGGTTGACCCGAACACGACCCGTTTAACCCGAATTTTTTATTTTGTTCTGAAATTAATATATTATTATTAAAATTTACTTAAAAAACACAAATGTATATAATAATAATACCATATTTAAATTATAAAATCTATGTTAATTTCTCCTTTTAAGTTATAATCATGGCATAAAATATACACCCCATTTAATTTATGACATAAAATATATTGTAAAAATATATAGTATAAATATGTTAAACGGGTCAACCCGCCAACCCGTGCAGGTAACCTAAACGGGTTCACGGGTTCAACATGAAACTGACCCGAACCCGTTTAGACTAAATCTAAACCCGCGAATTTCGTGTTAGGTTCGTGTCGGGTTTTTGGGTCGTGTCAGAAATTCACACCCCTAGGTTGGGGGCGTGGGTTGCCCTACAACGCGAGCTTTTCCACCCCGGTTGGCGTTGGTCATGACGTTGCCCCTTTGGTGTGGGTATTCCGCCTGGCGGGGGGGGGGGGGGGGGAGCAAGATGAGTTGGCTGGTCAAATATGGCTAGCTTTGGTTCGCTACTTTAATTAAAAGAAAAATCCACATGGCTGGCCACGCCAAGCTAAGGCACGCCACACTACGCCCCTCCACACCCACTTTTTTTTGGGTGGCCTGGTGGAGCCCACCTCCGCCACATGTCGTACAAAGTCCCCAACCCAATCCTCCCACACCCCACTGTCTAACGTCTAGTAGAGATTTTCAAATGCCAATTTCCCTAGTCTGATTTCTCAAAAAATTAATAAATTGTCAGAAAATATAAGATTATTAAAATTCAATTTCCTAAAATATACTGACAAATAATTGGCACTGAAGGGCAAACCCAGCCCATATCCAGCGGTCTAACAATCTAAGAGCATTCACATTCAACCCCCTAAAAATATACATACATTCCACTAAAAACAACTCCCATATCAATATATTTTCATTAAAAATAAAATATTTTTTTCTCTCTTTTTCAATTAAATAATATTTATATACCTTTATCATTACATTTTCTCTCTCATTCACTCACAACCACTTCTAATATATATTAAAAAAGTATATGGGGTGAACAGTGTCTCCCAAATATACAGATAAACAGTAATATTTTCTCTATCCTTCACTCACAATCACTTTTTATACTTTTTGTATTATAAAAACATCACTCCCATATTTTACTGGAAGGGATGTGAATGCTCTAAAGTGGGGTAATCTAAAGTGGGGCAATTGGTGTAAAGTATATCCTATTTTTTTAATCATAAAATAATAATAATACTAATCATAATAATAATAAAACTTTTAATAATAATAAATACTTTATCAGGTTTTGTGAAGACTTTTTACATCACCACAAAATCCAAACCTAATTTTTCTCGGCACGAGTTCTACCTGCCACCCTAATTTTTCATCGATTCACTTCTCCAAATCCACATATACAGGTATCATTTGTGTGTTTCTACATAATATTATCCGTAATCTGAACCCTATCGTCAACGAATTGTGTTTCATGTGAATTTTGGGGATTTGTTTCTTCTTTCTTAATGTTCTTGAAATCACAGGGATATGTGTGGTTATTAGATACCTGGAGGTTTGAAATTCTTTAAATTTAGGGTATTTTGTGCGTATACGTATATGTTTTACAAGCGAAACAAGAAGTTGTTTCACCATAAGTCACTTGTTTAGCCTAAACTGTTAGGAAAATAGTCTTTTAAAGTGCCTTGCTTTTGCAACCATATAACAAAAGGTTTTTTTTTTTTTAATTATATAATCAAGATTTTTTTTTGTAGTTTTCCATATTGTTATTTTGATCTTATGAAAACCTTACTTTTTTCTTGAAGGTGTTTTTATTATTTTTTCTTTTTAATCAGGATTTTATATTGTTTTTTTTTTTATGAAAACCTGACTTTATTCTTGAAGGTAACCTTTTTTTTTAATTTACATCAAGATTTTGTTTATAGTTTTCCATACTGTTATGTTTATGATAACCTTACCTTTTTCTTGAAGTTGTTTTTTTTTAATCAAGATTTTGTTTATAGTTTTCCATATTGTTATTTTTATCTCATGAAAAGCTTACTTTTTTCTTGAAGGTTTTTTTGTTTTTTTTTTAAATCAAGATTTTGTTTATAGTTTTCCATATTGTTATGTTTATCTTATGATAGCCTTACTTTTTTCTTGAAGTTGTTTTTTTTTGTTTTTGTTTTTGTTTTTTTTTAATCAAGATTTTGTTTATAGTTTTCCATATTGTTATTTTTGTCTTATGAAAAGCTTACTTTTTTTGTTGAAGGTTTTTTAAAAAAAAATTTAAATCAATTTTTTATTTATAGTTTTCCATGTTATTTTTATCTGATGAAAACCTTAATTTGTTATTGTGAACCTTGACTCATGAATCCCTATGACTATGAGTGCAAATACATGTTTCTTGAATCTTGACTATGAGTTTTTTGCATGCTTTAGTGAAACTTAGTAATCTTTTGTCTTTTTACTAATATATCATATGAAGATCAACCGGAGTTGAATCGATTCACTTTATCATTTATATACTGATTTTGTTGGCCTTGATCAATAGTAAAAGTTTCTCGCTTACTATTTGTCTCTTATATATGCTTTTGTAATTGTAATATTTCTTGTCTGCTTATGTTGTAACTAATGGTTGATGCGGTTACTCTATAGTAGATTAGTAGCCAGTGACTTATATGGTAGTGTAAACTCATCTTCTTGATGCTACCGATTAATTTTTTTGTCAAGTCGTTACATATTATAGCAAATTTATTGTGAGTTCTTTTTCTTGACTGTGAAATGGTGGGACTTGTTAAAACTTGATGTTTTGATGTTTTAGTTATGGCATCTTCAGACGACGAAGGAGAGACGTTTCCAGACGCTGTGTCGGAATATGATTTCCTTAACAAAGATGACGAACCCCTTTCATTTTCAAAGCTACCCGTTCAATGGAATGACAACGAAAGTTCAAGTGCTGATGTCATGCCCATTTTTTTAAAGGGCAAAGTCGATAACGGTCTTGGACCGTTTTACCGGCAGGTGAAAGCATGGAAGTATGATATCACGACAACGAAGCCTCAAATTTCAGTGCTTACCAAAGATAATCACTGGATCAAACTGAAAAAACCGAGAAAGAGTTACGAAGAGTTGATTCGGTCGATATTGATCTCCGTGCATTGCCTCTGGTTTTGTAAAAGCAAACCAGAAGCTTCAGGGAAATCTTTACGCGACTACCTATCGAAAGTTTTCAGGTATTACAACTATCTTAAAATGAAAGGTCCGTGGGGTTTCCCACCGACACTTTCAACCCCTAGACTTTTAACAAATGACAAGTTTAACCTTCATTTTAGAACTTTTGGGTTTTTCACTTCACACCCTCAACTTTTAACATGAAACACTATTAACCCTCATCTTTAAGTAAGTTACACACTCACTTCTAACTTTTGATAATTGACAACATTGATGCCCACCTTTTCTCCTTGATAACTTGACACCTCATTGTATTTAAATTACTTTTACAACCTTACACTGTAACGTGCAACACATTAGTATACTTTTTTTTTATCAATGCTTAACCACGTTAAAATTTAAAGTACTTTTACGACTTTACATCGCTGTCCAAATTACTTTACAACTTTACACCGCAACGACCAAGACATACTCTTTTTTTATCTATCTCTAATCACGTTGATGCCACGAACGTAAGGTGTGTAACAAAGTAAAAAAATGTAATGTCACATGTGGCTACCATACATTAATGTCATCATCGTACACTGTAACCGCAATGCTTATATAGGTTACAATATGTTAGATTGGATAACGTTGAAATACGTGTTTTCATATGATTAACGCATCACATAACGTGCCACCAGCTATGAACAACTAAGGTGTCGCCGCCGCATGGCAACAATCTAGTTATTGATCGTTTGTGTTATTCGGATTATATACAATCTTTGTTTGTGGGGTTATTCAGGATTATCTTTTTTCTGTTTTGCAGCTTGTATGATCCCAGACCTTCAAAGAATGATTTGTTAGATCATATTAACTTCATTAGAGAATCTATTAAGAGGGATGAAACATTGATAAAATCCAAGGTTTTTCTTGTTTATAACTTTTGTCTCGTTTCAATGGTTCTGCTTTTTTCGATGATTACTTTTTGGCCACTTCACCTATATCTTGTTAGAGCTCGATAATATTATTGTCTAGTTTGATAGAAAAAAATTATCCTTTTGGTTTGAGTTTGACTATACTTTACTGCAACAGTTTTTGGCTGCATTTATAGAGAATCCCGGAAAAACGAACGCTTTTGATGAGGTATAATACGGCTTCTGGTTTGTCTCCGTTTTTCCTCACTGATTTCTTTTGATCTTTTGACATTCCTTAAAATATATTGTAGGATGTTACAAAACCTAGCTTTATAGTTGATGATATAAACGGTGAAACGCAAGATGATGACATCACCAACGAAGATAGCGAGTCAGATGATGACGATGATCATTTCGATTCCGTTTGTGCGATATGTGATAATGGTGGCAAGCTTACATGGTACTACTTTTTACTTCACGTCTTCAATTCCTTAAGAAAAAAATTACAATGATTTTTAACCAATGGTTTTTTGACGATTTTGTCGTCTATTGTAGTTGTGAAGGGAGATGTTTTAGGTCATTTCACGCAACCCCAGATTCTGAAGAGGCAGAAGAGTCTAACTGTGAATCTCTTTGTTTATCTCTTAAAGAACTGGAGGTTAGTTAACCGTATACGAGTTTGGATGATATCAACTTATATATATTGTTTCGTTTAATTATTCTTTTAATATTTATTCTTTGCAGAGTCAAAACGAATATAAGTGTGAAAATTGCAAGTATAGTCTGCACCAGTGCTTTGTCTGTGGTGAACTAGGGTCTTCTGATAAATCTTCAAATACAGAGGTATGTAATACTCGAATAAATATATTTTCATCGTCATCTTTTCCAATGATATTCAGCAATTATCTGTTGGTGTGTGTAGGTTTTTCGTTGTAGTTCCGCAATGTGTGGCCACTATTATCACCCGAAATGTGTAGCTAAGCTGCTCCAGAAAAACGATAAGACCGAGCGACAGACGCTTCAAGAAAAGATTGCTGCAGGGGAACCGTTTATATGTCCAGCTCACAAGTGTGCCGTCTGTAAGCAAACCGAAAACGAAAAAGTCGAAGATTTGCAGTTTGCTATTTGCAGGCGATGTCCAAATTCATACCACAGGAAATGTTTACCTAGGTAGGTTTTTTTCGTGTAAACTACACGGATGGTCCCTTCGGTTTACCAAAATTTTGGATTTGGTCTCTAACTTTCCAAAAGTACACGGATGGTCCCTGTGGTTTGCACTTTGTAACACATTTTTCGTTCCCAGCCTACAAATCTAAAGGTTTTAGCATGTCCAAGTTAGGGACTAAATGCGTTACAAAGTGCAAACCACAGGGACCATCCATGTACTTTTGATAAAAGTTGGGAACTAAAGGCGTTACAAAGTGCAAACCACAGGGACCATTTGTGTACTTTTGGAAAGTTGGGAACCAAATCCAAAATTTTAGTAAACCACAGGGATCATCTGTGTACTTTACTCGTTTTCTTTTTCATTCATAGATTCTCTTCTAACAAAGTTACCATCATCTGTTACGTGTAATTAATTTTTATATTTTTGTTGATAATATACAGGGATATTAAGTTTGAGCATCAAGTCGGTGATGACGATGATGACGATGATGATGAAGTCAGGGCTTGGGATGGACTTTTGTCTAAATCCCGTGCATTGATATATTGCGTGTAAGTCTGTAAATTTTATTGGACACTAATTGTTTACGCAACTTGCATGAACTGCTATTTTTAGCTAACGTTTATTTTCGGATTTGTCAGGGAGCACGAGATCGACCCGGAACTAGAAACACCTGCAAGAACCATAATATTCCGGGATATTCTCACCAGTAATACAGAGCAACCAAACAAGAAGAAACTTGCTGTCAAGGTGACAGCTGGCGGCTCCGGTTCCGGTTCAGTAGACCCATTGAAAAAGAAGTCTGTTTTAAACTCAGAAAAGGGCGTTGAACGATCCTCTGCCGTTAAACCCGATGGTTCTTCCAAAAAGCGAGCAGCAGTTTCATCCGGGCCAGAATCTTCAAAGAAAAAGAAAGTAGCAGATGGTTCTGAGAATCCGTTAAGGAGGAGCTCGTCAACAAAGGTCAAGAAGCCCATCCCGAAACTGAATGATGGTCAACCAACTCTCGAGAGTAGATTGTTTGACTTCTATACAGGGAACGAATCAAACAACATGGAGAACGATGAGACTTCTGTTTACGACACCAACCAAACCGTTTCAGCCAAACCGCAACAGTCTGAAATTTTACCTTCTTTAGATGATGAGTCAAAACAGAGGTATTTTATTGTCTTATATAGTTTACAATCTTTTAAGAGTAAAAAATGCCATTTTCCTCCCGAGGTTTGGTCAGTTTTGTGATTTTCGTCCAAAGGTTTGTTTTTCCACATTTGGATTCAAAACGTTTGAAATCTTGCCATTTTCATCCGGCTTGTTAACTCCATCCATTTTTCTCCTTTAAGTCGGGTATTTCTGTCTTTTTTGTTAACTGAAAGGGCAATTCGGTCTTTTTTAGAGGTATTTCTGTCTTTTGTTGCTAACTTAAAGGGCAATTAGGTCTTTTTCACTTTATGTAAAAAGACCGAATTGCTCTTTCAGTTAACAAAAAAGACAGAAATACCCCTGACTTAACGGAGAAAAATGGATGGAGTTAACGAGCCAGATGAAAATGGCATGATTTCAAACATTTTGGATCCAAATGCATAAAAACAAACCTCTGGACGAAAGTCACAAAAATGACCAAACTTCAGGGACGAAAATGAGATTTTACTCACATCTTTTAAATTGTATGTGTAAACGGGCTGGCAAGTCACCTGTGTATTCACGACTCAATCTGCACATGGCCCATTTAGTAAACGGGATGGCCAGTTTACGACCCAGACCATTAACACCCAACCATCATATCTTGCAGAATAATGGCATTAATGAAAGAAGCTGCGTCCTCCGTTACGCTGGATGAGGTAAAGAAGTACCATCAAGCAAAAGTACCATCGACACACGCACATTCATCACGGGTCGACAAATCCATTATATTAGCCAGGGTTGAAGGTTCTGTGGAGGTATAGTAATTATTTTTTTTACCATGCCTCTTTTATGTTCTGTAACTATTTTTTTTACTGCAGGCTCTTAATTTAGCTTTAAAGAAGCTTGAGGAAGGATGCAGTGTTGAGGACGCAATGGCTGTTTGTGAGCCCAGTGTCATTGACCAGTTGCTGAAGTGGAAGGACAAACTTAAAGTGTATCTTGCACCGTTTCTGCACGGAATGCGGTATACGTCCTATGGTCGCCATTTTACAAAAGTGGACAAGCTGGAAAAGGTGACTGACTATTTGATCATTTTACTCATTTTTATCTTTAGTTCTTGTTACTTTTTATTAACTAATCTATTTTATGTGTGATTTTTCGGTGTGCAGATAGTTGATAAACTTCACTGGTATATTGAAGATGGTGACACGGTAAGAAGTCGAGTTGATAACTCCAGTCTATTGTTATTTTTATGTATCCATGAAACATATTTTATATGGAACCTACATATGCTTCTGTTTTTTTTTTTGGTTGTGATACGTTAGCGGTTACTTTATCATTGTGCAGATAGTCGATTTTTGTTGTGGGGCAAATGATTTCAGTTGCCTGATGAAGAAACGGCTTGATGAGACGGGAAAAAAGAAGTGCTCCTACAAAAATTTTGACTTTCATCGACCAAAGGTAGAATTAGATGCGTTCATTTGTTAGGTTTTTGATAAATCATGTTTCGAAGTAGGATGGTGAAGAAACTATTCATATGGTTGTTTTATATCTTGTTTCACTCTGGTTCACTTTTCTCGTTTTTAACCATTATCTGAATGCGTTTGGCAGAACGATTTCAACTTTGAGAAGAGGGATTGGATGACGGTTTCACCAAAGGAATTGCCTTCTGGGTCTCGATTGGTAAAAATGAACCACGTTAAATCACTCGTGTTTTTACTTTTTTGGTTTATTGCTTTCGGTTTGTTTGTGTGTGATTAATCCTAACAGATGTTTGTTTCATTTTTTGCAGGTTATGGGACTAAACCCTCCGTTTGGAACAAAAGCTGCGCTTGCCAATAAGTTCATCGACAATGCTCTTAAATTTAAGCCTAAGCTTATCATTCTTATCGTTCCCCCAGAAAGTGAAAGGTAGCTATATACATATATACGTGTGCGCACGCCTATATATATGTACATGTATGTATATGTGGGTGCCTAATAGGAATATCTGTTTATTTATTTATGTATTTACTTATGCATATGCACGTATTCGACCACAGATTAGACTCTAAGAGGTCACATCCATACGATCTGATCTGGGAGGATGTTGATTTGTTAGCTGGCAAGGTACATTACTTCTTTTAGCTTTCAATATCTATTAAACGTTTGATCTGACAGTTTTGGCTGCAAACGAACCGAACGAACACGAAGAAGACCTTGTTGTGACCTTGTTTGTGTTCGTTTGTTAAGAAATATATGTGTTCACGAACTGTTCATGAAACCGAACGAGATTTTATGTTCGTGTTCGTTTGTAGAGGAAATGAACGTGTTCGTTTGTGTGTTTGTGTTAATTTTAGGCAACGAACAAAAACAAACGTTGATGAACACAAATGAGCACAAACTAATGTTCATGAACAAAAATGGAAACAAACGAACGCCAACAAGTGTTCATGAACATAATATATAATACAATGACACTTATCAAATATTTTATTTGTCGGAATTTTGAAGTATTTAAATTGAATATTTAAAACTAAAAACACTAATGAACTATCAATCACAATCGAACACAAACAAACACGTTACCAAACGTTCCGAACATAAACAAACGAATGCGGCCTCTGTTCATGTTTGTTCATTTAACTAAACGAATGAAATTTCTTGTTCATGTTTGTTTGTTTAATAAGCGAACAGAACGCAAACGAACTTCCCGCTAACGGTTCACGAACTTTTCGCCTAACGTTTGGTTCATTTGCAGCCTTAACAGTTTCATTGATTATTTAAGTTGATAATACTTGTATCCATATTTGTTACATTGTTTGTATTAATTACTTTCAGTCGTTTTATCTTCCTGGATCGGTTGATGTCAACGACAAAATAATGGATCAATGGAACAATATAGCACCACGGCTATACCTTTGGAGTCGGCCCGCTTGGACCAACAAACACAAGTCTATAGCCCAGAAGCATGGTCATATACCCCAAGTACAACAATCGCAATCTGATGAAAACGAGACCAAACGAGACCGCAATCCTGTTGTAAACAAAGATTTTAAAACCACAAATGAAGCAAAGAAACCCAAAAATAAGAAAAGGAAGAAAGAAAGCCCGGTTGGATCCAAAGCTAAAAGTGAAAAGATTATCGAGGAAAAAGGTAATCAGAGTTCGAGTAAGAAAACCCGTATTAATCAAGGTTTAAAAATCGAGGAACGTGAAGACAAAGCTCAGAAGTTGGAAGAAGCTCGGGCACCTGTTGAAGCTCAGAAACGTGAAGATATATGGGCTCCTGTTGAAGATCAGAAATGTGAAGTATCACAGGTTCCCGTTAAGGTAAAAAAAAATGATGTAACACGGGTTCCTGTTGAAGTCCAGAAGCATGAAACACGGGATCCTGTTGAAGCTCAGAAACATGAATCAACCCGGGTCCCGTCTCGTGAAATTGATGTTCAGAAACATGAAGAAACTCTGGTCTCCCCTCGTGAAGTTGAATCCCGCAAACATGAAAAAGCTCGAGCTCTGTCTCGTGAAACTGAAGACCAGAAACCAAGGGCCGCATCTCGTGAAATTGAAGCTCCGAAACATGATAAAGCTCGAGCTTCGTCTCATGAAATTGAAGATCAGAAACCGAGGGCCATGTCTCGTGAAATCGAATCTCCGAAACAAGAAAAAGCTCGGGCTCCGTCTCGTGAAATAGAAGACCAGAAACCAAGGGCCGCTTTTCGTGAAATTGAAGCTCAGAAAAATGAAAAAGTTCGAGCTCTGAATCGTGAAATTGAAGACCCGAAACCAAAAGCCACACCTCGTGAAATCGAAGCTCAGAAACATGAAAAAGCTGGAGTCCCGTCTCGTGAAATCGAAGCTCAGAAACATGAAAAAGCTCGAGCTCCATATCGTGAAATTGAAGACCCGAAACCAAAACCCACATCTCGTGAAATTGAAGCTCAGAAACATGAAAAAGCTCGAGCTCCATATCGTGAATTTGAAGACCCGAAACCCAAACCCACATATCGTGAAACTGAAGCTCAGAAACACGACAAAGCTCGACCTCCATCTCGTGAAATGGAAACACCGAAACAGGAAAAAGCATGGGGCCCGTCTCGTGAATTTGAAGCTCAGAAATTCGAAAGTAAGCGCCCTTCTCCTCACCCTCGGAAGAAAAGGTTTATGAAACCCTAATTGCAGATTTTAGTTTTGTTGATGCTGATCAATGTTCGGAGGAAAGGTATGACTCGGTGATTGACGAATCGACCTTTAGCCTGGAGAACGATATCGCTCAATCATACGACGATTATCTAGTGAGGAAGTATGCTCCAGCGAGTGACGAACCTTACATGGGTGGTACAAGTCATAGGCGGCTAGACAGTGCTAACCATGCGCCACCTGGCTATCCAGTGAGACCCGAACACCTTCAGCATCCTCCTGGCTATGAAAGGGTTGTTAGTAGGGGTCCTTATCTTGATGAAACAGGCGCACGTGGTGGTAGCTATTCAATGGGTCGTCACGAACCAGGGTTAACCAGGTACGGTTCATCAGATGCAACACCATATAACAGGACGAGCACGTCTGCAACACAA
This sequence comes from Scalesia atractyloides, assembly GCA_947069175.1. Taxonomy (NCBI): domain Eukaryota; kingdom Viridiplantae; phylum Streptophyta; class Magnoliopsida; order Asterales; family Asteraceae; genus Scalesia; species Scalesia atractyloides. The sequence continues at coordinate 98,984,508 of CAMTDV010000005.1, read as the reverse complement.
CGGTATGCGCCCAGGCTTGATGAGCTGAACCAGTCTGCAACGCAACGGTATGCACCCAGGCTTGATGAGCTGAACCATGTGCGGGCCAGCAACTTGGGGCGGTCTGAACTCGCTGATATGAACCATATGAGGATGGGCGGGTTGGGACGGGCTGAACCGCCTATGGGAAGTCGGGGAGTTGGGGGTTATTATCCACCCGTAAATGGAACAGGGGCCCGTATGGATTCCATGGGGTTTGTACCCGGTCCGTATCATCCCTATCAACATAACTCATCTGGTGGTTGGGTGAACGAGTGATCTGGTTTGGTGTGGTCTTGACTTATGTAGTGAATTGACTGTTCAGCAACTAGTGTTCTTTTATGGTTTAACTAATGTGAAACGGCTAAATAAGTTTTTTTTTGTTTTTTTGTTTTTTGAATAGTTTAGCGGGTAGAATCTAGGCTCGTGTGATAACTGTTAGAAATCCGAAGTTTTTGATTGCGAGTACCGAACACTCCTGTATACCGGTATGGATACCATGAACCGTGGTATGGATACCGTGAGCTGCTCAAACTATACGCTTGTTTATATGGACCGGTATTTGAAGATAAAAATGGGTAAATCCGGTACCGATAACGCTAAATGTTGATACTGAATCGGTACCAAAAATTGAGTCGGTTCGGAAAATTACCGGTACCATTTGCTCATTCTATTTAGAAAACATTAGTTAATTATAATACGCGTATCAATGTTATACCACTGTCAGCAATCACAAACACCGGAAAACCTCGCAAAAACAAAATAAATAAAAAAAAACGAAAAAAATAATGCCGAGCGAAAGGCAGACATAAAATCTTTTGAATCACGAACGCTCGTTGCAAAGAAACTAAACCAAAATGTAAAACATAGAAAAAATAACTAAGTCAGGCTAGGAACCGCTCGTTGGACGAACTTGTCAAACCGAGAAAAATAAATGTGTTACGACGGGCCAGTCAAACGGGAAAAATATACGAAGATATATTAAATCCCACACGCACGTTGCGGTGTGTTAACTCACAAAATTTTAGAACGAAACGAAAAACTTGGGAAAGATAAAAAGTATAGTGGACCAAAACTGAAAATAAAAAAGAATTGGGATTAAATTGTAAAAGATGAAAAACTTTGGGTTAAAAGTAAAAAAACAAAGAGTCTAAATTGTAAAATTGAAGTTATTTATTAATCTAAGATAAAGATAAGGATAAAAATAAGTGATATATATATATTAGTTATTAATATTAATTAAATAAATATTAATAAAATTTATGAGGTTGAAGGAGAGAATGGCATGTGTCATTTTTTGTACTCTTTTATTATAAGTTAGATAATAATATAATTATCAACTAATATTAAATGCAAAATTCATGTTACTATAGAATTATTATTATATATAATATAATATAATTATCAACTAATATTTAATATTTCCCAATAGCAAACTAATACAGCGAAATAGAAGGCAAACGGGTATAAAGGTGTACTGCTAGCCAAATAACAAAAGAAATCAAGAAAGCTGATCAGACTGGCTGAACTAGTGAATCTAAAGGACAAGCGATTTGGCGTCGGGTAGTCTCATGTCGAACATATTACTTTCACCGATCCGCATCAATTTCAAGATTTCAAAAAAATATAAATATACAAATTGTAAAGTTAAAGACAATTATGACAACTAATGAAAATAAACTGGATTCCAGATTTTTTTTCATGTTTAAAAAAAATCGGTGTAGAGATTTAATTTCATGTGAAATAAATTTAAAAAAAAATCGGTGTAGAGATTTAATTTCATGTGAAATAAATTCTAGTGAATAAACAAAAAAAAATCGGTGTAGAGATTTAATTTCATGTGAAATAAATTCTAGTGAATAAGCATACATAATAAATGATATATGATATGTTTTCTGGGTAAACTATGATATAAATCAGAAACAAAAGACAAAAGTTGAAAATTATATGCTTCACAACAGGGAATTCTCTAAGACCTGCAATTAACAGTTTGATGATTCAATATGGGTGAGAGCTTTACTTTTAAATTTTTAAAATTAATCTGTTTGTAAATATTTAAATATTTTTTTTTGGGTATGATGTATCTTTATTTAGAGTTTATACTAGTTTAAATACCCGTCCGTCACACGGGTTACTCAAAGTAAATTATATATATTTAACAGTGTTGACATAAAATTTAAAATGAAAGAAACGTTTCATTACTTATGTAAATATTAAATTACAATGAATTGAAAAATATGGATACGAAAAAATCACAAGTTAGTAAATTGATGTATTTGCATTAACAACTAAAGCAACACCCGCACGATAAAAATATTAAATTAGTAGGAAACCCTCCCAGAAGATGAACTTTCAAGAGTGGTTTTTCCAACTTGTGATAGGATGCAAATATTTGTATTGCTAAATTAAATATTAAGTTGATGTAAATCGATAGAATGCAAACATTAAATTAGTAGAAAACCCACGCTATGTTGCAATGGTGACAATTTGTAACGGTGTACATGTTTTCTACCAGCATATCATTTTTCTCCCAATATTTGTATCGCTATTATGCTCAAAGCAAAGAACCGTGATATTAGCACCCAAACTTAAAGGGATCATTTATTTCTAGATAGAATTATTACAAAATATCACCTTTTAATCATATATTAGTATAAGTAGTGGGTTACACTTGTACTCTGCGGCGGGCCGACCCAAATTTTAATGGAAACATAGACGCAATAGTAAAATTAACGTTAATGACAGGAATTCGTTTGATATTAGTTCGGTTCATTAAGATACCGACACATACCGAAAGAAAAACAAAAGTCATGATACGACCAAAAAAATACCAAGATGTATTTACATCGATCAAAACAATAAAAACGAATATCAATTCCGATAGTGACCTTGTTCGGTTAGTATTAGACCGTTCATTTTGTTACATTTACAACACCATTTTTAATTGAAACTTAAAAAAGAAAAAATAAAAACCAAAGAATAGAAAAAAGGAAAGATGAAAATAATTCAAAAAAAACAAAAATCACAAAAAAACATAAAACACTGTAGCTAAAAAGTTCATAAATTATATATATAATAATACATATAAAACTCAAAAAGATGTTTGTGGCGAAACCAACCTAGACCGATCAATGATACACAAAGCACTGTCACATGTGTCATTAGTAATGCACAATTCAATGTTTAGCATATTCTTCACATTCGGAGTCATGCATCAACCTGACCCGTATATCAGATAAAATGCTTTTTTTATATACAAATCAAATATTAACTAAAAAACATAAGGAGAAGAGGCATGTAATTTCGTTTCTTTAGTTAATCCATCATGTGTTGATTTGGGTCAAATGTGTGCATCAGAAGTGGAGGGAATTAGTCATTTTTTGTGTTCTCACCCTTCAACACATTACCAACGATATGAAATTAGAGCCTCAGTCAACTCATCACCAACAATATAAAATTGGAGTCGACTCATCATCAACAATATAAAATATGAGCCAACCCAAATATCATATAAAATTGGAGTTGACTCATCACCAACAGTATAAAATATGAGCCAACCTTAACTTTTATACAACGGGCTTGAAATACCCTAGTTGACTCTGAACGTCGTTCGAGAAGGCATCAGACTTAACGAACGTGCCTTTTTTCCCAAATAACCTTCACACATAGGTATACACAAAAAAATATAATCTATAATATTATAATAGGTATACACACAAAATAAAAACACAGATGAATTATCAAATACAATCGAACATAAATGAACACGTTACCAAACATTCACGAACATAGATGAACTAACACTGTCTTTGTTCACGTTCGTTCATTTAGCTATACGAACGAAATTTCTTGTTCGTGTTCGTTTGTTAAATAATCGAATGAAGACAAACGAAATTTTCGCCAAACAGCCCACGGACATTTGGTTCGTTTACAACCCTAATTGTGAGTTATTATTTAAACACATCTTTAAGTTTTAACGATAATCATAACAACTACGTGTCAAATTTATTTCAACAAAAAATAAACGAACAGAAATGGAAGACAATTCAGAACTCAAAACCTTCATCAAAATCTGGTTTACCGCCATTGCAGCTCTCTGCTACTGCTACTTCATTCCAAATCACATCCACCATGGCTTCCGGCGGTTACTCTTTCTCCTACCGGTCATCACCGTCTTCTTCATCCTTCCACTGCCACTCACCACCGTCCACCTCGGCGGTACCACCATCTTCTACCTCGTCTGGCTCGGTAACTTCAAACTCCTACTCTTCGCCTTCAACCGCGGTCCGTTATCCTCCAAACCGCCATTAAAACTCCTCAATTTCATCTCAATCGCACTTCTTCCAATCAATCCGAAACACACAGGTAACAAAGTTAACAAAGTTTCAAATCCAGATCTCAATTCAGATCTGAATCCAGATCTAGATCGGAATTCAAATTCAAATTCAAATTCAAATTCAGTTTTATCGCATAAATCCATTTTATTAGCGGTTAAAGCTTTGATTCTGGCTCTTATTGTTGTTGCGTATCAGTTTAGAGATAATCTGCATCCGAATGTGATTTTAGGTTTTTATTGTTGTAATGTTTATCTCGGTGTTGAGTTCATGTTAGCTATAACCGCTTTTTTCGTTAGGTTTATTCTCCGATTTGATTTCGAAATCGAACCGCAGTTCAACGAACCGTATTTAGCTTCATCGCTACAGGATTTTTGGGGCCGGAGGTGGAACCTTATGGTGACGCGGATCCTCCGGCCGACGGTTTACGATCCGGTTCGTGAGGTTTTGTCGCCGGTGATCGGAAAGATGTGGAGCCGGTTGCCGGCGATTGTGGCGACTTTTGTGGTGTCTGGATTGATGCATGAGTTGATATATTGGTATTTTACACGTGTCAGGCCGACGTGGGAGGTGACGTGGTTTTTTGTGGTGCATGGAGTGTGTACGGCGGTTGAGGTGGCAGTTAAGAAGGTGGTTGATGGTAGGTTTCGGTTGCATAGGGCGGTGTCTGGGGTAGTTACGGTGGCGTTTGTGGCGGTTACTGGTGTTTGGTTGTTTTTGCCGCAGATATTGAGGAATGGTGTGGATGTTAAGGCGATTGATGAATATTCAATTGTGGTTGACTTTTTGAAATCTAAATTGGGTGAAATGTGATAAGTGTTTGATGTTGAGTGTACTAAACTGTTTTGCATTTGTACCTTTACTTTTTCTTTTAGAATTCTATCCAAATGATTTTTTTTAACGGACAAGCAATCCTTTAAATGGGCAACTGATGAAATTCATCACATCGGGATACACTCGCCTTCAAACCAGGGAATACCCTCACTTAAGGCCAAAGCCCGTGAACACTCGCACGAAGGCACGACAGTGCGGTGAGGTAAAACCCGCCCAGTTCAAGGATCAAACTAGCGATCACCGCTTACTCGCCCACCAGGTGCCGCAGAAATAATGGGGAGAGCAGGAATCAAACTTAAGTTTCGTAGAACATCAAGTCTCTCCCATACCACTCCACCACCACCTCATTGGCGATTTTATTTTGTTACTTTTCTGTTTTTTCACATAGGCGAAGATGGGCTGGGTATGAAGCGTGTTTCGTTAATCATAGTCTCATATTAAGTATAAATAAAATCATGTTTTATAGTTGTATGTAATCTTATATAATTTAGAATTCCATGTTAGAATGCGTATCACTAAAATCTGATCTTAAACTCACATAAAAATAACTAGAAATACTAAAGAGAAAAAAAATAAATTTTACTTATAGAGGGTACGGTTTTGACCTAATGAGATTGTTGGTATTTGCCTGGAGGTTGTGGGTTTAAGAAAATGCCATTAGAGCATTCACAATGAATTCTCTTACTCTATCTTTATCATTAAACTAAAAACACAACTAGTTCTCTCTCATTTTTAATTAAATAATAGTTTTTTTTACTTTTATCATTACCTTTTCTCTCTCCTCCATTCACAACCACTTTTAAAAAATATTAAAAAATTATAGAGGTGAACAATATCTTCTCCAAATTTACTGGTGAACAGTAACTTTTTTTTTTCTCTCCTCCACTCACAAACACTTTAAAAAATATAGAGGTTACACTCACAAAACGCTTCATTACGAATGCTCTTAATACCTTTAAAGTTCGGGATTGTCCTCACTTGCTTGAAAAAATGGTTTAGAAATTTGTTTTCACCTCACGTGCTTGAAAAAAATGGTTTAGAAATTTGTTTTTCGTTCTCGATCAATTTTGTTATTGAATTTAAAAGATAAGTTTTAACTCATTCTCGCCCTTAATCCATTCTATTATTAATAGAATAACCACATATCAACCTATCAATAAAACTAATCTAACATAATATGAATACTAGATTAATTTCAAGGCTAATATGAATTATGATTACTCATTTAGTAATTTGCATATGACTGACTCTATTGTAACATTTCTTTTTGGGTTATGCCAATTAAAAAAATCAAAACTAGAAAGGGGTCAAAGGAAACCTTTTTTGCTTATGCCAATTAAAAACCTCCAGAAAACTACAAAAGGTTAACCCAAAAATTCCACAAACACCTAGCTGTTTATCTTAATCTAGTCACTTCCATCAAAACAACCGGTCAACCAAACCAATCCATTCCTTAGAAGAAAAAAAAAAAAACTTAAAAAAACCCAGATACATACACCATGGAAGCCACAGCTAAAAACTTCATCATCTACACATCATCAATAACCACATCACTAACCTACTGCTACTACATATCTTCAAAGCTCCCCAAAGGCATATCCAGATTCATCTCCCTCATCCCCATCATCTACCTCTTTACCATATTACCCCTCCGTTGCACCTCAATCTTCACCACTGCCATCACCTTCTCCTTCACCACATGGCTCACAAACTTCAAACTCATCCGATTCGCTTTCGATCTCGACCACTCCCCATTTCACCCTTCCCATTCCCTCCTCCAATTCATCACCATCGCTTCATTACCAATCAAACCGAAAACCACACATCCCAAACCGGTTCCAAACCGGTTCCGGTTGGACCGGTTCAAGCTAGTGTTTCACCTCTTCATCTTCTCCATACTTGTAAAAATAATACTGACTTACAAACACCATATTCATCGCAATATTATTATGGTAGTCTACTGTGGACTACTTTTTCTAATAATAGACATCGTTGCTGACGTGTCAAGCAACCTGCTGTTTCTCCTCACCGGTTTAGAGCTCGAACCGTCGTCAGACAGGCCTTATTTAGCCACATCGTTGCAAGACTTTTGGGGGAGGTGGAACCTCATGGTAACAAATACGCTGCGTCACACCGTATACAAACCCGTTCGGTTAGTTTTTTCTGCCTATAAATGGGCCCCACTTGCCGGCGTGATCGCGTCGTTTGTTGTATCGGGATTGATGCATGAGTTATTTGTTTATGAGTTGTCACGTGAGGAGCCCACGTGGGAGATGACGTGTTTTTTTGTGATCCATGGAGTGTGTGTTGTGGTGGAGATGGTTGTGAAGAGATGTTTGGTTGGTGGGCGGTGGCGGTTGCCGGAGTTTATTGGGAGGTTGTTGACGGTGGGGTTTGTGGCGGGTACGGGTATGTGGTTGTTCTTTCCGCCGTTGATTAGAAATCGTTTAGACGAGCGGATTCTTCAGGAGTATACATCGCTTATCGATTATGTTAAGGTCAAATTTTTAACACTATAAAGTCCTTAAATTGTTATATATATATATATATATATATATATCAAATGATAGGGTAAGGTTTACGTAAAAAAGACCTTTATCGTGAGAATTGTGAAAATGTATAGGAATTAACATTTAGGCATTATGTTTTGAACTTAGCCATGATATTTTGGGTTGTTTTGCCAAAAAAAACACTAAACATAATAATTTAAACACAATACAATGTATTATAGACGTGAAATTTGAAAAACACTATTAATACTTAAAACACACTACTTAACGTTCTTGGCATGGTGTTTTAAGTTTTAAGCCTAAAATTCATTGCATTGTGTCTTAAATTGTTATGTTTGATGTTTTTCTTACCAAAACAATTCAAAACATCATACCTAGGTATAAAACATGATGTCTACATGTCAATTCCTATGCCTTCTCACACTTCTCACAAAAAATGTTTTTTTTATAGGATCCTAAACCTAATTGATAACATGGGTTGCTATAGTGGTTTTTGTTCTTTCTTTCTGTCTTTTTTATTTTATTTTATAAAATTGCATTAAATAAGCTTTATCTATTATTAAAACTGCAAGTCATAAATTTCACTTTGAAGTTCATCAAAAACAACATTCAAGTTCATATTTTTTATGGAGATCAGTCTTTTATACAGAGTTTGTTTAATTTCTTGGTTAAGTAACCTCACATCCAAAACATGTAAGGGTATTTTAGTCTTTTTAAATCCTTATTCAATATATATATATATATATATATATATTTTAGATAAAACCATAAATAAAATATAAGGCAGCTTAACCAAAAAATTAAACAAAGTTTGTGTTAAAGGTTGACCTCTATATCAAAATATGAAGTTAAATGCGATTTTGTTTTTGTTGTTTGTTCGTCTCTCTTAGTTTGATTGTTATTTAGGCTAAACCTACCTAGTTTAGTTCAATATCAAGCAAACTTTTGTGTTTTACTTTTCACAATTGATAAAAAATGTGTAATCATAACACATGCTATTTGTGGATAGAATAACCTACTTTTCCTAGCTACTTATGTTAATTGGATTTTTGAATGACTTGACAATGATTATTAATTACATAAATTGTCCATCTAGGAACATGATACATAGTTTTTTTATATCGACAAGATAAGGCTAAGATTTTTTAAAAATCGTCGTTTATAAACGGATGGCAATGATAACCGCCAATCATTTGTTATGCCAGCACTTTGACTTATTGAGTATCTAATTTCTTACAAAGATAATAATAACAAACGACTTAAAATAATGTTATAATTATACATTAAACTAGTCCTTGCAAGACACAAAGTTAGATATTCCAAAGCAAGTTGGTGCTAAAACATGTTAGCTTTTTCCGAGTTACCGAAATTGTCCATCCAGGAATATCATACATATTTTTTTATATCGACAAGATAAGGCATAGATTTTTCAAAAATCATCGTTTATAAACGGGAAATGTCACAGAATAGTAATCAAGTTTCAAAAGTGTTTTAATTAGGTCACTCGTATCGTTTTTGTTCCAGTTAGATAACTTAACTTTCAAATCGAGTCATGTCCTTTTTTCCATGTGTCAAGAGAAAAATTGAGCATAAGATGCTAGGGTCGGATTATTTTAATATATGAAATTTAATTTATTAAAAATAAAAACATTTTAATTACATTAAAAATTAAAAAAATAAGTTAAAATCCATGTCATCACTTGACGTTAGCATCAATTGAAAGGGAAAAAATAAACAAAAATCCGCATCACCATGGTTACCTATGAAATGGATGATAAAACCCTTAATTTTAATAAAAAATGAATGTTGAGTGACCTGATTGGAACACTTTTGAAACTTGAGTGATCTAATTAGAACAATTTTAAAACTTGGTTACTATTCTACAAAGTTACCCCTTTATAAACGGATGGTGATGATAACCGCCAATCATTTGTTATGCCAACACTTTGCCTTATTGATTATCCAATTTCTTAGAAAATAAAACAATGTTATAATTATACATCAAACTAGTCCTTGCAAGACACAAAGTTAGATCTTCCAAAGCAAGTTGGTGCTAAAACATGTTACCTTTTTTTGACAAGTGTACTTTTAAAACTTGATACCAAACGCTTTATATGATCTTAGCACATGTATCAACCTTCTAATTGTGTTATCAGAAAATCTACTAAGTACTAACCCCTTTGCTGTTTCTTATACTACTTTTTTATGAGTTAGTAAAAAAAATGATGATGGAAGAGAGGTCCAATTCAAGGTCCTATGCTTTGTTATAAACTGATAGAAATTATCCTTCCAAGAACACAATACATAAAAGTTTTCCATAGTCAAAGAACAAGACATAAAACTCTCAGGTATTGTAAAGTGTAAACTATATGAAATGATGAAGATATTAATCGGCATCACATGCGTCTTGTCAATTCTTGACCTAGTGATGGAGCTGGACCAAAAGTTCCGTAGGGGTCGAAAGTTATGGGACCTGATTTTGTTTCTTCATATCGCTATGTTTTGGGTTATATGTTTGGGTCAGCGATTCAGTTCAAGTCGAGTCAAACAGTAATAACTCCAAATATCTAGTTAGTCTTTATTCATTTAAAGGACCGTTCTTACGTATAAAAAAACAAAATATTGTACAACAAACAAAAACCTTCAAGAACACAACTTAACCTACTTTTCTTTTCTTTCTCGAACACACATGGGGGTTCACGTTTCCTCTTTTTTTTTAAAATTTTTTTAAAAAGTATAATTTATGACAAAAAATAAGACAACCCCATTCATATAAAAACTAGTTTCAAACTTTGTTAAAAGCTCACTTCAAGTTTAAAAACAAGTATAAAAATTTACCAATAGCCTCGTTCTGCACTTTTTTTATAACTCAATACGACAATACATATAAACCTTTTTGACAAGAAAGTCGGTAGGGACCGCGAATTTTTAGACAAAATAATTGGTGAGGGCCGGTCTCTATACTTATAAAAATTTCGGACGAAAAATTGGAAAATTAAGACTACTAATCGAAATATCGACGAGGGCCGGGCACCCTGGCCCTTATAAGCTACGCCTGACCAATTTGTTTGGAAAATAAACGAGTTACTGATAACAGTAATTATAATATCAACCCAATTTGAAAGACACAAATTTAGTAAGGTAAAATGATTCACTAAAACCATAAACTTCAAAATTCATAACATAAAATAAAATCAAACCAGTCATTACATGACACAATATAAGTAAAATGAGCCACTATAAAGTATAAATGTAAGTAAATTTTATATTGATTGAACAAGGCACATGTTTAGCGTCAAATATAAAAGGGTTAGCAGTAATTATCACCACTCATTTGTCACATCTAAAGTCAACCTATAACTTATCTATAATATGTTTAAAAGAACTAAACAATTATTAATAACTCTAGAAATGAAAATCAAACCAATCCATGCAAGACACGAACCTAATTAGGTAAAAGGATTATTCATTACAACCATAAACTTCAAAACTATAACTATACACAATATCCGACTATCCATGTAATTATGAATGTACTCTATATAAAATACCCTTAGATATTTTTGTATCCACTTTTCTATACGATAATATAATCGGTAACCTCTACGTACTTAATATTATCTAGCTCCATGAACATATAACATATATGATATACTAGGTTATAACCTCCTGTATTATACGGGTTAAGTAAATAAAAAATCAAATAGTTAATAACGAAGATTTAACAATTATAAAACGATATTTTAAGACGCTTCCAAACAATATTTATATCATGTATGATCAAAACTTGTGATGTTTGCCAAGTTTATAGATATAGAAGCATTTGAACCATCTATTAGAAGACAAACTGTATAATCGATTTTCTCACGAGTTTAAGAGTCACGTGAACATACGTTTAATAACCCAAGTTTTATTTAAATAATAGTGGTCTTAATTTATTAGTTCTAAAAATGGTTGAAATGTCCTGATTAGTCATATAGCAATTAGCCAATTAGATAAACTTATAACTAGAAAATAATATTTAAAGTAATTAGATAAGTATATCGGTAATTATTAAATTATATAACTTTAAAATTTAAACATCTGGACGTGAGTTGCATATTAAAAGGATGGTTGTTTTTGGATAAATTTATGTAACACCTCGTAAAAACCCGTCCTGTAAAATTTCGACACGTGTCCCGCTGATCCTTGAATGCCACGTGCTTAACGAGAGGGACTAAACTTGCCAGCGTGTTAAATTATAACCTCTGAGTGGCAAGCTTTAAAGTCAAGGGACTAAATATGGAAGAATGCAAATTTCAAGTTCTGGGAGGCGGTTACGGACCGCAAGCCCTTATGGTTACGGTCCGTAACCATTTGAATTTATCACGCGCCTGAAGGCCTTACGGACCGCAAGGCCTCAGCCATACGGTCCGTAAGTGGGTGCCAGCGAGCAGAAACATGACAGATTCTGCTCCTGCTACCTTAAACGCAAATGCCACTCTTTTGGCTGCTTGAGACACGTTTGTAGGCACTTGTTGCAACCTCACCACACTCCTTGACACCTGGCTTGCCTTGGATCTTGATCCTCTAGTATAAATAGAGGTGTTGTGCAACCATTTTTCTTGCACCATTTCTCTATATCATCTCCTCTCCTCTTCTGGAAGTTCCTGGTCTTATAGGAGCTTCCTATCAGTGATATTTTCGTGCTAGGATCTTGTGTAAATGTCCCTAGCCCTCCTTGTTCAGTTTTATTAGGCTTTGAGCCAAAGTCAAAGCGTTGACGTAAAAACGCTTTGACTTTCGGCCACGCTCGTAACGAACGTGGCTACGTGATCGTAATTAGGTAGGTGTTAATCCCTCAAGAGGGCACCTCCTGATTACCACGTTTGCTTGGTCAATTGACGGGTCAAAGTTATATTAATAAAAAGTTAAACGGGTCAGTTTTGAAATAAATTCATATCTAGCAATGTAGGTGTTATAAAATCAGTTTCAACACTAAGTATTAGAACATGTCTAAACATGTTCGGCCCGTCAAGTGCAGGTTTAAGGTCGGTTCGCAAGCGAAAGTCGCAAAAGCTGACTTTTGCTTTGACTTTCAGTTCTGATCCGATTTAGCAACCTTAGCTATTAAAATTAGGTTGCCTTGTGAACATGATATATTGTACTATAACCCTCTGGTGTTATATGACATGGTTGCTTAGTAATCCGAGTATTTATGCAAGCTTCCATATAATATGTCGAATTTTGCTAAAAGGTCCCTAAGAGCTTAAAAATAAGTTTAAACATACGTGAGCATAAAAATGAGTTATAAACTGATGTATTAAGTTATTGAACTTATGTTGAGGTCAACTTTCTGATTTAAAATCCAAGAAAAGGTTATTCGCATAGTTTACGCATTTTTGCGACCAATTACGTTTTAACACATAATGGCTTTAAACATAACTTTGGTCTCAAAACTCTTTACCTACTGATGTAATATCATAACTAGGATTATTTGGGATGTCAATTCAGATTATAAACTGGGTTTATATACAAGTCCATGTGTTAAATCTTTAAATGACGATTTGCCCTTTTCGGCACCAAAAATGAGTTTTAACCATCTTTAATGAATAAAACCTATTATCTACTATGTATTATATTTTACAACATATTTTCATCATACAACCCTGTTCATAACATCACTTTCACTCAAATACCATTTAAATCGTCATTTAGCGACTTAATCGTCGTTTCGGCGCATAGTATGGGTTAGAACCATATTAGAGCATCAAGACTTGATACCTACTGATTTCAAAATTTATTTTAAACATATTTACAGTAGGTACATAGTCTAAGCTCAGATTCCCAAATAATTCGTCAAGGGATGTGTGAAATGACCAAAATGCCCTTTCGAGGCATAGTTTGGTCCTAAACTTAAAACCACACGCATGCTTGATATCATACTGATATAACATCATAATTAAACTATTTTTACAGTAAGTTTATGACCATTACATCAGTTTGCTCATAAAGTCTTTTTATAAGCCGTAAAATGACCAAAGGGCCCTTTTAAGGCATAAATTGATTTTAAACCGTAATGGGCCAACATGTTGACAACTTACTGATGTTACAACACGTATAAAGTATAATGGCATGTGGAACTTGTATAGGACTCACCTAGTTACCCGGTTTCGCTTATATGCGTACGGTTTGGCCTATGTAACTAGCTTACGTAATTAAACCGAAACGGGTTTAACCTTATCATTTTATTTCCAAAATTCATAATGTAAAAATGTTTACCCATATTAAACAAGTCTCCGTACTTGTCGGGTTTAAACTACATTCTATTCCGGTCATCACTTAATCTAGCGTTTAGTACCGCTATTTTTCTTAAGCTACCCGGTTCGAGTCTACAAAGTAGATAGGACCTGTTAGCATTCTAATTGGTTATAAACACCATCATTTCCAGACTAAGAGCCTCCCGGTAGATTGTTACCTTACTTGTCTTCTTGAATTATCGGATGAGTATTATTTTTATCGAAGAATTAGCTCAGGTAAATATTTTTAACTTATTTTCCCTATATGGGCTTGGGATACGGTATAATAATACCGCTTGGTCGGGTATGGGATCATGTTATCGGATTGTGATTTACTAAATCCTTATAACCCGTTTTATTTTGTATTGTTTGATAACTTAAACATTGGGGGTTAATTCGACCATGTCTGGGATATCCTTGGCTCATTTAAGTTACTAATGGCCACGACCTTTAGCGCGGGGTGTAGGCATAAACCTGACAGACGCTAATGCTAATAAAATATTGAATCCCACTGGTGGATTATTTAAGTGGCGTGTCGATTAATCAGGTTATTCGGTTTCTGCACCGGACCCCATATGTACTGACAAACATGTAAAACTGTATACAATGTCATTTTGAACAATCCCAAGTTATTTATAAAATGTGCCAAGTGCACCCAAAATCATTTTCAATAAATGTTACAAAATGAGTCGGTTATTAGTATTTTCAAAAGACCAAGTTACAGGTGGCAACACGCAATAGATCGGGAGCTGCGCTATAGTGACAATAGAGGATTTGCAAGTCTCTAGGTTGCTTACAGTCTGTTGAACAATTACTTTGTATATATTTCGATCCGCCTGTGGATCTTTTCATTACAAGCCTTGTAATTTATTTTGAACTTTGTACACTCGGTTTGTAATAGTAATTTAAATCCAAGACTTCCGCTGTGCTGTGTTTGTTTGGTTATGATGTTATCAACTACGTCACGATATTCCCCAACCGGGCCCACCGGGTTATACGTGGAAATAGGGGTGTGACAATTTATTAGTATAATAAATGTAGTTATTATTCTTCTTGCATTTTAAATTTATTAGAAAAATAAATAATTTGTTAGGTAAGAAAATCATTTCCTTCACCCTTGTTATGAAAATGCTCGATATTTCTTTCAATTATTAAGATATAATTTCTAATCTAGTAATTCATATAAATAAATAATAAGATATTTTATGGAACTTTATCCATAATTTTCTTAAATGTTTGGAACATATATATTAAATTTAATAATTTAAATTAAATAATAATTATCTACAATTAAGGAATTTAAATAAAATAATAATTATCTATAATTAAGGATGGTCTAGAATAATAACAAGTGTCCATATATTGGTTTCTTTTATTATATAGTATCGATACTCTTTTCTTACGGACAAGAGCAGACCTAGGTAGAAGGTTAGATGGGCGGATGCACTCTTGAAATGTTTTTTAGTATAATTTATAGGGCAAAAGAATTCGATTGCACCCGTTGAATATTTTGTTAAATCTCTCATTCGCATCCTCATAAAATATTTCAGGGATCCGCCAATCGCCACTGCCTACTAAAACACATCGCTACATAAATTCATTTTACATTATGTTTCTATGATTTCATATAAGGTGATAGAAAATTTCCCTCGCTACATAAATGTTTTTTACCTAGAAAGAGACTAGACAAAGGGAGGATGATACTAATCGCAACGCTATGTGTCATATCAGAACTCGACCAATCAATTATCCTAATTTGGCCTAACGATTGGAATTTTTAAATTTTCAAAGCGGTAATTTTTTTGAATACTATATACGTTCTAAACTTTGATTATTTAAATGTTATAATATAATAGATTATTATTTGATTTTTTAGTTTAAATTTTAATGGTTTTCATTTTAATATTACCGATATCGTCCAAACAGAATAAACACAGTACCTTATAGCTTCGCTTTAGTTTTATTTATTCGTTATTGTTTTAAAATAAAGCCGATTACCCTTTTTTGTATTTATTAGTATAATATAAAGTTTTATAAATTTCGAATATGTTGTCGCAATTTTCTTACTATTAAGTACAAATCGATAAAAGTTCTATTCGAACCAGCCTAAATACTCTTTTATAGTTTCCGGCATTTCTTCACATGTTGGGCATGATTGTAAATTTGTGCGTACATTCCTCGTATCCAAAGCAAATTTCCATCCTAGAAGGAGGTGCATTAAATTCTTTAACCAAAACTACCTCAATATCCAAGTATCCATATTATATATATCCCATTAGAAAGGGGAACATGCATGAAAATTTATTGTCCACCAACTAAGAAATGGAAGATGGTGAGGAACTTAAAACCTTATCGCCATCTTTTCCATCTGCTACTGCTACTTGATTTAAGTATCTTGCGTTTACTCGACCCGATGTTTCCTTTGCTGTCAATAAGCTTTCTCAATACATGCATGCACCGACTCAACTTCATTGGCAAGCGTTAAAACGTGTTCTTCGGTATCTTAAAGGTACTATCCATCACGGATTATTTCTTAATCGTGGATCTCCTATCCATCCTCAAGCCTTTACCGATTCGGATTGGGGAGGCATCGCCGATGGGGGGCGTTCTACAACCGCTTACATCGTATATCTTGGGTCCAATATCCTCTCATGGCGCTCAGCGCGTCAAAAATCCGTGTCTAGATCATCCACCGAAGCTGAGTATAAGGCATTAGCAAATGGTGCAGCTGGACTTTCATGGATCCAGAATCTACTGTTGGAACTTGGTTTATCTATACCCAAATCACCTACACTTTTTTGTGACAATGCGGGTGCTACATACTTGAGTGCCAATCCAGTCTACCATTCGCGGATGAAACACGTGGAACTAGATTATTATTTTGTTCGTGAGAAAGTTGCGGATGGATCATTACAGGTTCAACACATTCACTCTGCAGATCAACTCGCGGATGTCCTTACCAAACCACTTAGTCAGGGGCCTTTTCAACGTCTGCGATCCAAGATTGGAGTCTCCGATGGATCCTCCATCTTGCGGGGGCATATTAAAGATATTAAAGATAATAATAATATTATTGTAAAATAATTGTAATTGTTTTAGTCAAATGTATTTATAGAATAGGTTATGACAGTTATTGACAAATCAATTTGTAGGCTAGGATTGCTCCTTTCCTTTGTAATCGTCTGTTGTACTTTGGCTATTTATGCCTCCATTCTCGTAAATTAATATGAATAATTTTCCTTCAACTTTATCAAACATTCTCACAACCGCGGCCCTTTATCTTCCACACCCCCTTACCAATCCTCCCTTTCATCGCCACTGCTCTCCTTCCAATCAAACCCTAAACAACCCAATAACATAATCTCGGGTTCAGTTGATCCATCGCATAAACCGATTCCGTTAGCGGTTAAAGCTGTAATTCTCAATGTGATGGTACATTTTTACAAGTACAATGATAACCTTCCCTGGGATGTGGTTATAGTTCTCTACTTTACGCATATGTACATCGGTATGGAGTTTTGGTTCGCCATCGCTGCTTTTTTGGTTAAGATTTTTCTTGAAATCGGTTTCAAAATCGAACCGCAATTCAATGAACCTTACCTGGCTACATCGCTTCAGGATTTCTGGGGCCGCCGCTGGAACCTTACGTCGTCTAGCATCCTTCGAGCTAGTGTATACAATCCAATTCGTGCGATCTGGACGCCGGCTCTGGGGAGGCTGCGGGGGCAGATGTTGGCGATTTTTGTGACACTTGTAGTGTCCGGGCTAATGCATGAGTTGATGTATGTATATATAATGCGTGTTGGGCCGACATGGGAGGTGACATGTTTTTTTTACTGCATGGGGTGTGTACGGCGGGTGAGGTGGCTGTTAAGAAGGCGGTTAACGGCAGGTTTCAGTTACATAGGATGGTGTCGGGGCCGGTTACGGTGGCGTTTGTGGTAGCGGGGGAGTTGGTTGCTCATTGCACAACCGTTGAGGAATGGGGTGGATGCAAAGGTTATAAATGAGCTCTCAATGATATTAAAATTGTTGGGTCTAAAGGGCCTTGAATGAGTTTTACAAATAACCATAAGTTTCACCAATTGGCCGATAATACTCTCAACTTTCGATTTGTACACCATTACTTCCAAGTTTTAACTTATTGGCTGATAACACTCCCTAACTAACTGAACCCTAACCCAGTTAGTTTTTGCTGATGTGTCATCCGATGTGGCTATTTTTGCTGACGTGGCATATGATGCGGCAGTTATGTGGCATTTTTGATGATGTGGCATTTTGTGATGACATGGCGGCTGATGTGGTATGGCATTTTTTGATGACATGGCAGCTGACGTCAGCTAATTGTGTTAGGGTTTTGTTAGTTAGGGAGTGATATCGGCCAATAAATTGAAAGTTGGGAGTGTTGGTGTACAAATCGAAAGTCCAGAGTGTTATCAGCTAATTAGTGAAAGTTGAACTTATATAAATCTAATATAATGATGAGAAATCTTAATGCAAGGGAAATGCTACATTGTATCAAGAGAAATGCTACTTTGTAGCATGTATTTGTATGCTCTAGCTACAAGCTCGTAAAATATTTGTAATTTGTATAATAAACAAAAGGCTTCTATCGTTAAAAAAAATAGTAAGGTTTTTCTGAATTGAAAGTTTTGGTTTCAAATCTTTCAATTGTAATCAACTCACAAACCACTACTAGAAAAGGCCCTGGTTTCTTACACCCATGTTAATCCTAATGTCATAGGAATTGAAACAACTTTTTTTTCTAATCGTTGGCGGTAAAGGTGTCTCCTCTCTATATAAGAGCTAGAGGGTTTAACTCCTGCAAGATGCATGTATATGAATATTTAAGAATAGGTAATGTACCCTAAAAACAGCTTTTCCGACCTATTTCTGACCAAAACGTTTAGGAAAAAGGGTTGTGTGTAACGATTTCCGACCAATTTTAACCAAATTTGATTGCGACCACTTTCCTACCAAAATATTTTCTGACCAAAATTTTTTCAACCACTTCCCAATCAAAATTTGGTTCAACTTCCCCTACTAACTTCCGACTTGATTTTTTAATTAAAAAAACACACACACACACAATATTATCCATATATATGCGCTTAAAATCCAGGAAAAGAAATAATACAACATATGAATTGTATTTTCAAAATACAAAAAAAAAAAAAAAAACAATACAACATAAGAATCGTATTTGCAGAATACAATACATTTTCTTGCATGGGGATAATGCACGAGTTGATATTTCTTTACTTGATACCTGCTTGGCCAATGTGAGAGGCCGGTGTGACATGGTATTTTGTACTACACGGGTTATGTTCGGTTGTTGCTAAGAACACTGGCGTTACTCACAACCAATGGTGAGGCAGCCGCCCAAATGTTATAGGTACATTAAAATCTCGAGTTACATAGGGTAGCGTGGGGGCCGCTTACGATGGTGTTATTGTTCGTGATTGGTGTTTGGTTGTTCTACGTGCAACCAATAACGAACGATGTGGATGTCAAGATCTTAAATGCGTTGTGGTATAACTAAAAAGTGTAATAATGGCCCGTCACATCACTGACACGCAGACAGTGAATTTTAACTAACACATCCCTTAATCATCACGTTATGCTTTAACTAATAATAAAATAAAAAAAATTGGTGATTGGTTGGTGAGAAAAAGGGCCCACGCTTTTCTCCCTCACACCCGCTAAAGGTGTTTACCCCCCCCCCCCCCCCCCCCTCAAATGCGTAGGTATTAGCGCTCCTATTACAAGACATTAATGACTGATGCGGAAAAGGGTGCTACTCCTCCACAACGACTAGCCTAATTCTCTTAAAATCATTTTCGTCTAGTTAAGAGGAGTGAAGCGTGTAATGTTGGAAGCAATGATATTCGTTTGACATTTAAAAAATGTCTATTTGATACTCAAAATAAAAGGAAATTTGTAATATAGTAAAAGTTTAATTAACGTGACACGTACTGTACAAGATTTAATCATCCTCAACATTGATTTTCGAGTTTTGTGTTTCATTTTCTTCATCATTGGACCATTAACCGGCTTTAACCATAATCATGCTTCTTAACCAGTTGACCATAACAGAAGTTCGATTATAATTGGAAAAATCCCTAAATCGAAGCTATAAGTTACGGATATGTTGAGGATAAAAAGTGAACCAAACCACAATTTACACACCTCCTTTGTATATAAATATATTGTGGTTTTAAGTAGTTAAAATCGCAATATGTAGACATGCAAGACCAAGAACACTTAACGCTATGTAAACAAACACCATTAAATGTAAGGGATTGTTTGTTTAGCTCTTAATTGTTCAGATTTTTTACTGGTTCAACACTTAATGATTCAGACTGTTTGTTTCACGAGTAGATGTCTGAATGGTTCAGACATTTGCCTCTAAATGGTAAAGCATTATATACCGAGTCTGAATGGTTAAGAACTCTAATCTGAATTGGTCAGACATTTGTCACTAAAGGATTAAGCATTATACTGGCGCTTAACGGTTCAGACCTCTTACTGGTTCAGCACTTAATGACTCAAACCTCTTATTGGTTCAGTACTTAACCATTCAGCAATTGCCAAACAGCCTCTAAGTCCCACCTTTTTTCACTTGATACATCGGTCATGCTCTCGTCTTTTAATAAGTTAAAGAAAGTTGCATAACGTCAGTCAAGCTCTCATCTAAAATATCAAAGTAACAAATTACAAACAAGTGGCAGGTAAACGGGCAACAAGTTACGCCACAACCTCCTTTTGAATTGCAAAACCAATCCTACTAAAGACGAAACGGCCCTTAAAGGTTGAGAGATTACTATTCGCAACCCGTTGGACCCTGTTTAGGAATTCCATGGCCTCTGGGGCTAGGGACCCAAATGTATCAAACGCGAATGGGATAAACACGTGTTGATTCTCTAAACAAGCCTTCTCGTGTTTAGCAACCTTGCCTGATTCCGCTTTCAACGTTGCCTGGCCAGCAACAAACCCATTATCCCTGAGCCCAACAAGAGGGGACACTCCTGTAAGGTCCACACAAGCGTGTTTTCCCTTTGGCCCACCCAAACAGTCACATGCATGGTTGTAAAAATTCGGACTAGCCTCCGATTAGTCGTCAATTAATCACTAGTCTCATGTTCACCGAGTATTTTCTATCTAATCGGTCAATTAATCAGTAGGCGGTCAGTAATGGTCAAATTCAGTCCTATTTGGCCAAAACCGGTGGCAATCTAGCAATTCCGGCCAAATTCCAGTCAGATTCTTGACCAAAACCTGTAAATTCCAATGATTAATCCTATTTACTTGAAAATATGAGTCGAAGAAGGTGTTAAAACATGTATACTTAAAAAAATACATATATAATAATAGAAATGTGTATATACATATAAAACTGAAAATTACATATAAAATCCCAAACCGATTAATCCCACTTAATCCTGATTAATCACTAGTCGGTACCCTACCGGACGACTACCGCATAGTGAATTTGCTTCATTATTAAAATTTACACCACACCACAAAGAGAAATGAGTAGTTTTGTATTTTTTGAGATAGAGAATTGAATATGTAACCTGTTAACCATTCCATTGCAACTCTTTTGTTACCTATTCCCAACAACTAAAACTACAACAACTTAAAAGAATGAAAAACAAAAAATCCAAACAACCATCTTCACCATTTCAATTTCAACACTTCATCAACAACAACAAACCAAACTCACAAACAACACCATGGGATCCATAACAAACAACCTCATAATCTACATCTCATCAATAACCGCATCACTTTCCTATTGCTACTTCATATCTTCAAAGCTCCCGAAAGGATTTTGCAGATTCATCTCTCTCATTCCAATCCTCTACCTCTTCACCATTCTCCCCCTCCGCTTCTCCTCCGTCTTCCCAACTGCAGTCGCGTTCTCATTCACCTCATGGCTCACAAACTTCAAGCTCATCCGCTTCGCCTTCGATCTAGATCACTCTCCATTTCATCCATCCCATTCACTCCTCAAATTCATCACCATCACTTCATTACCAATCAAATCCAAATCTACAAACCCTAACTCCGTCAATTCGGTTCACAATCGGTTAGGGTTTGAGCTTCTCATATTCTCCATACTTGTAAAAATAGTATTGAACTACAGAACTCGAGTTCATCAGAAACTCATATCGTTCGTATATGGTTGGTTACTATTTCTACTAATCGACATTGTCGCAGGTATATCTAACGTTGTGTTGTTTCTTCTCACCGGATTAGAGCTCGAACCGCCATCCGATCATCCGTACCTCGCTACATCGTTACAAAACTTTTGGGGAGATGGAACCTCTTGGTAACAAATACGCTGCGTCACACTGTATACAAACCCGTTCTGTTAGCATTTTGTAACTATAAGTGGGCCCCACTGGCTGGAGTGTTGGTTTCTTTTCTTGTTTCTGGATTGATGCATGAGATTTTTGTTTACCAGTTGTCACGTGCGGCTCCCACGTGGGAGATGACGTCGTTTTTTATGTTGCATGGAGTGTGTTGTGGTGGTGGAGATGGTTGTTAAGAGAGGGTTGAATGGTGGAGGTTGGCGTTGCCGGACGTTCTGGCGTGGTTGTTGACGGTCGGTTTCGTGTTTGTTACGGGTGTTTTTATGTTTATTCCGCCGTTTATTAGAGAGCGTGTGGATGAGAGAATGATTCAGGAGTTTAAGACGGTTGTCGATTCTGTAAAATCTAAATATTTATGAATTTATCGTGAGGCTAATGTACGCCGTATGTTGTTTGATGCACATATTCTATGAGAAAAAGTAGATACGTGATGTGACGGAATTAGTCTGGCGATAGTATGCATTCATTAAAGATGATAGAGGAGATATGTTTAGTATAACCCATGATTAATAATGTAATAAAAGTAATTGAATTTTTATTTTAATAAATATAAGAAAATTAACAAAAAAAAATGATTACATTGATGCTACAATGTTGTCTCTTACGAAATGTGTCACGTTTTTAAAATTACCATGACAACGTTATGTTCACCTTCCTAACATGAAAAGGAAATTAACTTCTATACGTTGTTGTAACTTATAATATTATTATAAAAAATAATCATATCATATCAATAGCAACACGTATTGGTCGAAAAATAAAATATATATTTTTCTATATTTAAAAGTTGTAATTCTCATTTTTTTTTTAATCTTTTATAACTCTATATATTTAAAATTACAAAAATAAAATCAAATTTTACTAATTTAAGCTTATTACACGATATTCCAACCTAATTATTAATAATCACTTTTAACCTTCTGCAATTATACTTCAAAATTGTTTTAATAGCTATACGGCCCTTAAGCCTTATCACACATGATATTCCAACCTAATTATTAATAATCAGTTTTAACCTTTTGCAGTTATACTTAAAAATTGTTTTAATAGCCTTACGGCCATAATAAAAGCATTTAAATAACCAGATCCATTTTTTTAATAATATTGTTATATAATAAAATTTAGAAGTCAGCTCAAAATATTCAAATCCGAAACCGTATCCGAATTATCCTAAATTCCAAATCCAGATTATCTGAAAATTTGAATATCCGAATTTCTAAAAATTTGACTATCTGAAAATTCGGATACTTGAATTCGGTTAATCCAAATTTTCGGATGTAGATTTTAAGAAAGACTAGATAGTTCAAATATCCGAATTATACAAACTATTTTTTAATATATATATATATATATATATATTGATGTATACTCATACGTAATTGGATTCCAATTTCCATGTCGCCATTCATTCAAAACAAAATAAAGTGCATGTGTATGAATATGTTGGATGTTTTTTTTTTTCGATGTTGAAAACATGAAATATCGAACAAAGATTTAGTTTTAATCTACGTACTAGTCCATCGGCGGAAGACATGCTAGAGCGATTAATTGATCGGAAGTTTTTATGTATTTTAGAAACTTATATATATACGCACATACACAAAGTTTTTTTTTAAATTTTATATATAATTTTTCAAACGTATTAATTGGATTGAGTTTTGAATTAATAAGTATAATTTTTTCAAATAATTCAAAGATTTTGACCGGATTGACCTATTCTTTACCTATTTTTTATGACTTTAACCGCCTTTGACCGATTACGATTTTTGGTCCGGGTAGGTGAAATTTAATAGTGAGCTAGCAATTATCGATTAATCAATGATTAATTCTGATTTTTACAACAGTTAGTGCATTCGTATTTAGATTCCAATCTCCCTGACGCCATTCATTCAAAATAAACAAATGCATGCGTATGAAGATGTCGAATTCTTAAAAATATAATTTAACAATTTAATTGATAAAATATAAAAAACAAAATTACTTTTAATCAATAGATAAAAATGGAAACGACTAACTAATCTAGTTCTCAAATATAGTAAGTTGATTAAATGTAAAAACACTCAAATAATATAATAAAATGTAATGATCAAATACAAAGGGTGAAATAAGTAAAAAAAATAAAAAGGATTTTAGTGATAAAATACAAAGGGTGAAATAAGTAAGAAAAATAAAAAGTATTTTAGTCCATTGATCTTAGATTTTGAGGATTGAGATTAATTTAGAAAAGAAGATAATAGAAAGACATAAAAGAGATCATATATTTATAGATTTTCTTCTCTCCACATGCAAGGCACATGTCAATTTCCCCCCCCCAATCGATTTAAAACGTCCATAATTTTTTCATACGACATTTAAAAAAAATCACCATAATAACGAACGTTTTTTATCTTTAATATGAACACCATATTGTTATATAAAAATAAAATAATAAATTTCTTTTTTACTGGTTTTTTTGCATTGTGTTAAAGGTTCAGTTTATTGTGTTTTTAACTGAGTTTTGTTCATTACGTTTTAGTAGGGTTTCTATACAATGTGTTATTATCGAAACCTATAACACCATGCTAATTTGGGTTCTACCAATTGCGTTTTATAAGAATCTATAACACAATATATGACACAATGAAGATTGTGTTGTATCTGGGTTTTTTATAAACTGCGTTATTGGTTCAGGTTATTGTGTTTAATTTGTTATCCATTGTATTTTAATATGTTGTCCATTGTGTTTTAATTTCTTGTTCATTGTGTTTTAGTTTGTTGTGTATTGAGTTTTTAGTTTATTTTTCATTGTGTCTTCATCTGCTCTCTATTGTGTCTTTTATCTGTTGTTATCAATTGTGTCTTTTATCTGTTGTCATCAAATATGTTTTTATTTAGTTTGATACTTATTGTGTTATATCTGGGTTTTCTATAAATTGCGTTATTAGTTCAGGTCATTGTGTTTAATTTGTTATCCATTGTATTTTAATATGTTGTCATTGTGTTTTAATTTCTTGTTCATTGTGTTTTAGTTTGTTGTGTATTGTGTTTGTAGTTTGTTTTTCATTGTGTCTTCATCTGCTCTCCATTGTGTCTTTATCTATTGTTATCAATTGTATCTTTTACCTGTTTTCATCAATTGTGTTTTTTTTTAGTTTGATACTTATTGTGTTATACATTATGGCAATTGCGTTATACGTTAAGGTCATGGTCATTGTGTTTTATTATGTTGTCCATTGTGTCTTTATGTGTTGTCATTGTTTGTGTTTTTGATCTACTTTACATTGTGTTTTACGTCATGTCCATTGTGTCATACACAACTGGGTTTTTGTTTTTTTTAAATATAACAATATGATACTCATATTAAAGATAAAGAAACGCTTGATTTTATGGTATAATTTTTTTTAAAACAAACGATGTGAAAAAGTTACGGACGTTTAAAAAATGGAGGGGAAATAGCATGTAACTTGCATGTGAATATTCTCTTTACTCTTGTAGACAAAATTACCTTTCTCACTTGAATCCTCATAGGACACTTATCACTCTCTAATGATTTCTTATACTTCTTATTTTTGTACTCCTTTGTTGAATAACTCAACTCATATAATAAATATCGATAATAAAAGTTTATTTTTCTAACATGTTAAGTAAAGTCATAAATTATAGCTATCCATTATTGAATTGGAAGTTTATATGTTATTTTACAAACTTATACTATATACACACACAAAGTTTTTCAAAAAAAAAAACATTCAATCATATATTTATATATTCAAAGATCTAACATTTGTTATGATTTGTTAAATTTCATTGTACTTTTTTCATAGTCAAAACTATTCAGGTAATTATTTTCTTTTATTTTTATTTTTATTTATATAATGGTTTATTTTATCTTTTTGCATATATACATATATGTTTTGTAGATGTAGCAACTTCAACCAATTTATTATGAACGGTTCGATTGGAGTTACGTTTTAACTCTAGTGGGTCAAAAAGTTAAAAGTTAAAAAAAGTAGTCTAAAATGCGAAGGAAGAAGGGTTTTAAATTTGATGGAATTAAACATATATGGATTGTCATATTATAATCACAATAACATAAAATTTTATTCATATTTTGATGCTAAGCTATACGCCTATACCTAATAAATGTGTAACTGGTTACGCTAAGTGTCACTGGATTGTTATATTATAATCACAATAACATAAAATTTTATTTATATTTTGACGCTAAGCTATAAACCTATACCTAATAAATGCGTAACTAGTTGCGCCAAGTGTCATAATCCTGTGTGGCAAACTTCTTGTAACCCTTTGAAAATTTTATCTTAATATATAATTAGCTGAATGCAATTCTTTCCGCTTATTGTTTCTCAACTATTTATTATTTTTTGTTCGTATTTTATTTATGAATATTTTATTTATTTAATATTTTTTTAACAATTATAATATTTTACGGTACGACCTCGTGTCATCCTAAAGTTTCTAACCTAGTTTTATTACCTTTATTTATATTATATTATACTATATATACAAGAACAATAGCAATAAATAGTGTTTGGCTTTAATTGTTGGTGGAAGGGGGCGGCTAACCAATATGGCATCTACTCAAGTAATGTTGATTTTCCAAACATAAAGTTGCTTGTATAAATTTGGTAACATAATGTAACACAAACGACCCAAATGGTGTGGTGGAAAGGACGCTTGTTACATCCCAACCGATGGCAGAATCATCGGGGTAATGGCACTAGGCGAATCAGATTGATCAAGAGATTTCCATAACGATCATTTTAAAGACAATAATCAACATTTAATATCCCATACTATTAAACTCATAAAATCTTCAAACAACCATTACAATTCCAAATAATCCCTTAAACATATAACCTGATCCGATATCCCCTAGATTTTATTACAAACCGTTCTAAACAAACTAAACTAAGCAAAGCTAAATCCAAGGCATCCAAGCTAAAGATCCTCAACCTGTTACATACGTCAAAATACAAGTCAATACAATTAAGTAAAGGTGAGCATACGCGTTTTGTAATACTAGCATAATAGAGAAAGCGTTCGTGAAATAGTCTAATTACATATCATGATACACCAAAACACATCACACAGATAAACATAGGCTTATTTCTCATGCTAACTACCGTGAGAAGGCTTGCGCGTCCATCCTAACTAGACCCCGTCGGGTGTTAGCCATACTATAGTACCATACTAGCTAAGGAGACAAGTTAACGAAAATAAGTCCTAGTCACATGTTTCTAGTATCACGTATAGAGCATACATAATCAGATTATTCGCGTGTGATAAACAGTGTGAGTTATGAAGTGATTTTGATAGAGGAACGTATGTAACACCCAAATAGTGCATTAAAGTGAAAACGGGTCAAGTATACTCACGTGGGTGCGTTTAGGAGAGAGTAGACGACTGCTGAGAAGTGAAGAGGAACGCCGGATCAGCCTGCATACGCGAACGGAAGTGCATCAGTCTCCGAAAAGCTGAAACGGTTAAGTTTGGGTTGGCAGTAGGCAAGTTCGCCGAACTTGTATGTAACATACAAGTTCGAGCGAACTTGTATAACTAATGGAGATGTTGAGACAAGTTCGGTCGAACTTGGCAAGTTTTCTTAGGAAGCTTGTCAAGTTCGGGCGAACTTGTGGGTTGGATTAGGGAGAGTGACAAGTTCGAGCGAACTTGCATAGTCTCCTGAGAGACTTGACAAGTTCGAGCGAACTTGTGGATTCTTTGTGAAGTTTTTGGCTCAAGTTCGGCCGAACTTGACCCAGATGGGCAAGTTCGAGCGAACTTGACTCCTGAGCTGCATAAAAATCAGTTAAATATCGAGCGAACTTGATGTTTTCGGGTCCAAAATCTTGCATTTTCACGTCGTTTGCTGAGGAAATCGAGTGCCCATCCCTCCAACCTTAAGCCACTGAGTAAAACTTAGGCTGAAGAGGTCTTTTGGAGCGAACTTAGCCATTTTACAGAAACTCGGGCTAATCCGGGCGAACTTTATGGTTCGTACCGGTTAGTCCAGCTTGTGTAAAGTGACAATTTCGTCCTTGTGCTTCCGGATTTGAGATCTAGCTTCGACAACGCCTCGTTCCATTCAAAAGTGAACGAAACATACATCATTAGTCCGAAAATGGTGTAAAAATCAAGGATTTAAAAGGTTTTGCTCAGATCTAGTATAGATCTGAGTGAAAATAGAAGTTTTTATGAAAAAAGATGAATATTTTCGTAAATAGAAGAGATTTTATGAAAACGAAGGCAATGCCTTGTGCAAAATCGTTGTAAACGTTTGTAAAACGTTGTTGAACATCATTGTAGTTGAAATCGGGTTGATCCTTACTTAGAAAAAAGAGGGTTTCGGGAGCTCAGAGCTCAGTTGCAGCAAGCTCAAATAAGAGGATGGGGCTGACTATTTATAGGAGAAGACAAAAATGAGAGCTGGTGGAGTCAAGTTCGGTCGAACTTGCTAAGTAATTGAGGGAGATCAGTCAAGTTCGGCCGAACTTGACCCTTGAAGGGCAAGTTCGAGCGGACTTGAGGTGAATGAAGGATTCTGAGTTAATCAGCCAAGTTCGGCCGAACTTGTCCAAATATTGGATTGAACTTGACCCTTGAAGGGCAAGTTCGAGCGGACTTGAGGTGAATGAAGGATTCTGAGTTAATCAGCCAAGTTCGGCCGAACTTGGGGTCACCCAAGTTCGAGCGAACTTGTCCAAATATTGGATTTTCTTCGTTTATTTCGCGTTAAGTGTTCGTTTGGCTATTCGGTTCGTATTAAATAGTTATATTAAGCGCTATAATTGATATAATAGTGCGATTTAGCGATTCGAGTGTGCGAGAGCGATGCGATAGCAAGCGTAATCATAACCACAAACATACACAACACATAAATAATAATAAACCATATAATTAACTGTGATTTGCGATGCGATGAGATTAATGATGCGATTTAATAAGCAATTAGATGCGATATATCATACATACTCATAATTAGTTAACATAAACTTCATTAATAAGCGAATCTCGGATTTACAAAGGATAGATACAATCGAAAGACAAATGAAAATATAACAACGAATTTTCGAGTTGTTACAGTCTCCCCTCCTTTAGGAAATCCCGTCCCGAAATTTAAGTAGTAGCTGTAACAAATAGATGCGGGTACTTGGCTTTCATATCACTTTCCAATTCCCAAGTGAACTCGGTGCCGTGTTTGCCTTCCCATCGGACCTTCACGATATGGATGCGAGAGCGTCGGAGTTTCTTGGTCTCTCGGTCCATGGTTTCCTGTCACACCCCGATTTCCACGTGTAACCCGGTGGGCCTGGTGGGGAATATCGTGACGTAAGTTAATATCATCATAACCAAACAACACGGAATAGCACAGCGGAAGTCTTGGAAAAAAATATCATTACAAACCGATTATTCAAAGTTCAAAATATAACAACAATGGTTTGTAACGAAGATCCACAGGCGGATCAAAAATATACATAAAATAATAACAGACTCTACAGGCAAATCCTAAGTGCGCAACTCATCGGTATATGCCCCGCAGCTTCCGGCCTATTTCGTACTTGTACCTGTAACTTGATCTTTGAAATACGTCAGTTTACACTGGTAAATACACTCAACCGACTCATTTTGAAAATATTTTCGAAAACTGTTTTAGGTGCGCTTGGCACATTTTCATAAATAACTTGAGACAATACAAATGACCTCGTATACAGATTTACATGTCAGGCTTTTACATATGGGGCCCAATACAAAAATTGAGACCTGATCGACTGACACACCACTCTGAACTTTCACATAGAAATCAGATAGCAATTACCCAATGTATGCCTACACGCCATACTATATTGTCGTGGCCACTAGCACTTTAGTGAGCCAAGGATATCCAGGACACAGTCAAGTCCACCCCCATTGTTTTAGTTTCAGACAAAACAGATCAAAACCGGGTTATGCAAGATTCTAGTTAATAACCACAAATGGATAAAACATGATCCCATACCCGACCAAACGGTAATAATTTACCGTATCCCAAGCTCGTATAGGGAAAATAAGTTAAGGGTATTTACCTGAAGTTAAGTCTTGTAAAGTCAGAACTCAGCCGCAGATCAGAAATAAGCACAGGTACAATTTACCGGAAGGCGTTTAGTCTGGGAGTGATGGTAATTATTAACCAATATTAGAATGCTAACGGTTCTTAATGAAGTCTTAGACTTGAAACGATTAGACTTACGTTAAAACAATACGGTACGATACCTAGATTAAGCGATGATCGGAATAGAATGTAGTTTAAACCCGACAGTACTAAGACTTGTATAATATGGGCAAACTATTTACATTCTGAATTTGATATAAAAATGATAAGGTTAACCCCGTTTTTGGTTAAATTACGTAAACTAGTTACATAAGCCTAACCGTGCGCATATAAACGATACCGGGTAACCGGATGAGTCATGAACAAGTTCCATATGCCAATATACTTTAAACAAGTTATAATATCAGTAGGATATCAACTTGTATGTCCGTTATGGTTTTAAAATCAATTAACGCCTCAAAAGGGCTTTTTGGTCATTTAGCGACGTATAAAAGGAACTTGTGTATAATATGATGTTACGACCATAATGATTCTGTGAAATATTTTATTTAT
Organism: Scalesia atractyloides; assembly: GCA_947069175.1. Taxonomy (NCBI): domain Eukaryota; kingdom Viridiplantae; phylum Streptophyta; class Magnoliopsida; order Asterales; family Asteraceae; genus Scalesia; species Scalesia atractyloides. The sequence goes on along the minus strand of CAMTDV010000005.1, from coordinate 98,953,512 downwards.
GATAAAATATCGGTAGGATATCAAACATAATGTGTGTTATATAGTTTAAGACCAAATGATGCACCGTAGGGGCATTTTGGTAATTTCACACATAGTTTCGAAAGCTTATTTGGGATTATGAGTTTATATTATGTACCTACTGTAAAAATACTTTAAATGAGTTATAAAATCAGTAGGTAACAAGTCTTGGTTGGTAAATATGGTTTAAACCATACTATGCGCCGAAAAGGCGTAAAAGTTGTTAAATGATGATATTTGCGATATTTTGTGAAAACTGAAGTTATGACCAGGTTTAAATAATTAAAATATGTTATTTAGTATAACATATCAGTAGGAAAAGGTTTCATATGGAAATCATGATTAAAAACCATTTTAAGTGCCGTAAGGGCGTTATCGTCATTTAAGAGCGTAACACAAGAATTTGTGCATAAACTCAGCTTATAAACTGAAATGATATCCCAAAATATCCTAATCATGATATTACATCAGTAGGCAATAAGTTTGGTATGAGAAATTATGTTTAAAATCGTTTTATGCGCCGAAAGGCTTTTTGGTCGCCTTAAAGCATATTTTACGACATTATATGAAAACTTAGTTTATGGTCAGATTTGTAACATCAAAATATGTTAAACATGTTAACATATAAGTAGCTAAATCATTTACAAGTTAATTTATGTCAAAAACCTCATTTTTAAAATAAATAGCGAAATGGTCAAAGTATGGCATTTTTACGGAAACTCGCTTAACACTCGGATAACTATCATCATCATGTAATATAACCTCAGTGGGTTATGCTACATCATAATACGATCATAACAAGGTCTTAAATCAGTAACATACTAATCTAATTCGATTCATAGTCGAAGGTCAACACAGAAGTCAAACTTCGCGACTTTCGGTTGTGAACCGATCCTAAAACTGAAATTGACGAGCCGAACATGTTTACACATGTTCTAATAATTTTTACCAAGTTGTTTATGTGTTAAAACATATTTTTGAAGGTCTTTAAACTCAGTTTATGAATATTTCTAAAATCTGGCCTGTTGACTTTTAAAAATATATATATTGACTCGTCAATTGATCTAGAAAACGTGATAATTAGGAGATGCCCTTTCAAGGGATTAACACCTACATCATTACAATCAGCGTAGCCACTTTCGTTATGCTTAATGGCTGGATTATCAAGGCCTTAGCTCAAAGTCAATGCGTATTTACGACAAGACTTTGACTATGGCTTAAAACTAGATGAAATGACTTAGCAAGAATTTGAAACACTTACACAATGTCCAGAGGTTGCTAAGAACTCAGGGGAATGCTTTAAAATGGTCAGGAGCTTCACTTGGTGAACTCGTTGAGATAGGATGATAAAGAACAAGTTACAACACCCAAGAAATCAAGTTATAATAGTCATTTGAGGAACTTGGAGGTAATTCCAGGTGTTGGGACATGATTTCAGATGTTTACAAGTGTTAGAAGCAGATTTAGTGTGGCAAAATTTGAGCCAGGTGTTAAAATATGCGAATTGGTGGCAATGAAAATGAGCTAGGAAGCTGCCAGTAACATTCTGTCAAAACAGGGGCATCGCCGTACGCGACGGTACCCCCCTGGTGTCACACCCCGACCCGCAGCGGAAAAGGTGATCGGGGCATGATTGGGTTTTCATCAAAGCTCATGACATTTATTATAATGTTTCATATTTATTATTACAACTTTAAAGAAGATCGTACAATCAAATCATACAAGTACAACATGTTCAACACATCTTTCTAGACTTAATTATTTTTCTTCTAAGGCACTTTCCTATGTGTTCCTTGCTTCATCCTGTCCACCTGTATCATGTGTAAAAATGGTTTTTGGGTCAACAAAAAGTTGGCGAGTTGAATCCTTTGAAAAACATTTAAACGTGTTTATTGTATTGATTATAAAATAAAGTGCATAACCACATATGAGTAAATGTAGATGTAAATTTATTCACAACACACATAATATTAAATATTGCACACACATACAACAATTGATTGTTTTGAGGCACGCGTTGTTCAACTCGTCTCCCACGAGAACTGATGGGCCTAATGAATGAGTTTTGAGGCACGCGTTGTTCTACGAACTGATGAGCCTAATGAATGAGTTTTAAGGCACGCGTTGTTCAACTCGTCTCCCACGAGGAACTGATGGGCCTAACAAATAATTTGCATACAACTTGACAATATGTAATACATAACAACAAACAATATTTACATTCTAAGTTTAGATCATAATATGGTATAGTACGAGTTTGAATAAGCGAATTAGTTTAAGCGACACATGATACACCCCAAAACATGAATAAAAAGGGGAATTTGTAAGAATTCACTCACAGTTGGGTGCGTTTCTTGGATTGATGATGAGTGCGCACGAATTCAGATTTAATCGGCAAGGGAACTAACCTAAATAATAACATAATAGCTCAATAAATAAATAAACTTTTATTTGAGATTAATTTTTTTAATTTGTGTTCTTAATGGGATTGTTAGGTTTATTTTTGTGAGTTCAAGGAAATTTTCTAACTTTAAAAATATTATTTTTAAGTATTTTTAATTGATTTTTAAATTAAATAAATAAATAAAAATATAAAAAAAATGTTGACTTTTTGGGTTGACCGTTGACCATTGACTTTGACTGTTGACTGTTGACCGGTTCGGACGTGTGTATGTATGCGCTGGGTGAGGCTCGAACCCGAGACCTCCCGTACGCGTGCACGCAGCTCTACCAACTGAGCTACGTGTCTAACCCGAAATATTTCTGTTTTTAATTATATTTATATACTATTTAATTTAATCAGAAATCATTTATTTTTAAAAAGGATTTAATTATATCGGACCGGTGCACACAACAGGTCTCGAACCCGGGACCTGTTGTTTAGAGTTGCACACAGTCCACCGCTGGACTGTGTGTCTAACCTGGTTAATATACTGATTTTTATTATACTTAACATCTTACAGCGAGTTGATCCGGTTCGGTTTAAAAAGAACATTTTTATTTCAGAGAGTGAGGTTGTGTCAGGGATCGAACTCGAGACATGTGTTAATTGTTTGCACACAGTCCACCGCTGTACTGTGTGTCTAACCCGTTTATATTTCTTGTTTTAATTAATCTTATAAACATCGTCGACTTCGTCTTCTTCGCTCAAAGACTCAGACGACCGATATTCTTCTGTTCTTGATTGAGTCGTTCATCGAACATATTACTGGTTGAAATGTAATGAATAAAATGAGTTAAGGAATCGAATTTACCGATCAGACTGTATTTTCTCAGAATTCCGGCAATGGTCGTCGGCTCTGATTTGTGTATTCCGTCTGATTGAATCCATTAACAGTTTTGATCGATTAGTTATGAAATTGAGTTACTAAACAAGGATTAACAGAAGGTTTGAATGATTATACCGATTCACAGCGTGATTTTGGAAATTCCAGAGGTTTTCCGGCGAGTGCAGAATATTCCGGCTACGTCGTCTAGGATTGATTATGGTTGATGGATTGAAGTTAGTAATAGTCTAACAATGGATTGAAACCGAAAGAGTCGAGGTATTTACCGTTTTGATGAGAGTCTCGGTTTTCCGGCGAAAGTCCGAGCGATTGCAGAAAATCTCTGGCGAGTGAAATTGATTCGAGAAATGGTGCGATTTTGAGCGAAATGGTTTCCAGAGACTTGGGTGTGTATTTATAGGGAAGAATCACAATGAATTGGGTCTGATTTCAGTCTTGGTTCGTTGGTCAGCCTTTCTCCGGCGGTTATGACTGATGTCACGGGATTAGTCATCGGTTATAACCGATGTTGAGGTTAATGCATAGGTTAAGTCAAAAGAAACCGTCGATAACTGGCGAAATCGTCGGAATTTCCGGCGAGAGTGATTTGGGCGCGCTACCAATTTGATTTCGAGTTTCATTATATGTATTAATTGTTTCGATATATCAACAAATAACACAAGTGGCGAGTGGTGAGATATGTGTTTGTTAAGTCTTCCGGCTGTTTGGTCTTGAGAGTGACCCGGGTTCGAAACCCGGCGTCTGCAAAATATTTTTATTTCATTATTTATTATAACTTTTCAATTATAGGTTTTAAATTCTAATATATTTATTAGTTATGTATTGTTTAAAATTAAAATAAATCATAAATACGCAACAAAATTTTTAACTGGATGTTCGGTTAATAAACGAAGCGGGTTTGGAAAACCGGTTTTTTTGACGGATGTTACAGTATCCCCTACTTTTAGAAATTTCGTCCCGAAATTTAAGTAGTGGTATGGTTGACTCGAAAAGAGGGTGGTTTTGGCAATTACATACTTAGAAGAGGGTTAAGAGTTTAAATTTTTGTTTGAGGCGGTAACGTTCCTTGTAAGGGTTGAGTACCCTGCTACAGGAATCGCTTTTTGATGCCTACGATAAAGAATATTGATAAACAGAGTTGATTCACTAAGTATGATTTCATGCGCAAGAGTTTTGATACGTTTGGAAAGATAAGGTTATATCCTAAAACAAAACTTCTATTACTAAATCCTACATGGAACCTCTCATAACCGCCTGACAATGCCTCTGATCCTTTGACAAAATACTTATATATAGGAAGTACCAGCGGCGTATCCACCATATTCTTGTCAAATTTTCATTGGCTTTATCAGTAAATTATGATTAGTTCTATGTTACTCTAAACACAACAACCAAAACTTGAGTCTCAATTCTGAAAGTATACATGTTTGAATGAGACAGTCCTCTCTCGTTTGTTGTAATGAAGAGGTTAGTCTATGTAGAAGTGAGACACAGCCCAACTTCTTTGAATGATGAGATTGAAATACGTTGAGATGTATGATGATATGAATGCTAAATCAGTGAGTATAAAACAAACTTCAACCAAGACATTACTAAATCCTACATGGAACTTCTCATAACCGCCTGACAATGCCTCTGATCCTTTGGCAAGAATACTTATATATAGGAAGTACCAGCGGCGTATCCACCATATTCTTGTCAAATTTCCATTGGCTTTATCCGCAAGTTATGATTAGTTCTATGTGACTCTAAAACATAAACAAACACAACAACCAAAGCTTGAGTCTTAATTCTGATAGTATACATGTTTGAATGATGACAGTACCTCTCTCGTTTGTTATGATGGAGAGGTTAGTCTATGTAGAAGTGAGACACAACCCAACTTCTTTAAATGATGGGACTGAGATACGTCGTGAGGTATGATGATATGAATGTTAAATCAATGAGTATAAAACAAACAGAAATAGTAATTCGCATTAAAATTCTTGGATAAATTTCCAATTTATAATTGAGATACGTGAAAATTGAGATAATATAAAGAAAAACATAAAAACTAAGCGGTTGGAGTTGAATCTTGATTTTTGGTGAAGGAGATTAGTTGAGTGGTTTGTTTGGGCCGTCATTATCTTCAACAGGATTGGCGTTGATGTTGAAAACTCTTCCTCTTGCTGGTGGCCTAGTGGTTAGGTTTTCTTGATTTGCTTGGTTAACTGGGTTTGCTTGAGCTTGGGCGTTTATGATGTTAACCAATCGAGGGCACGTGTTTGTAAAATGGGTAGGGTCGCCACAATTAAAACAAGCTCGAACATAAGGAAACATGGGGTATTGGGGTTGTTGATATGTTTGGATCATGTTTTGAGTATGGGGTGAGGTTTGGTTTTGAGAGGTGCGGCAAACCTTGCTCAAATGACCATAGCGTCCACAATTCGCACATAGTCGACAAGGTAAGGTAGATGGATGGTGATTGTCACACCCCGACCCGCAGCGGAAAAGGTGATCGGGGCATGATTGGGTTATCATCAAAGCTCATGACATTTATTATAACGTTTCATATTCATTATTAAAATTTAAAGGGAAACATACAATCATAATTACATCATGTCCTAAACATCATTCTAAACTTCATTGTTTTCTTCTAAGGCATTTCCTATATTTTCCTTGCTTCATCCTTTGTTCACCTGTATCATGTGTAAAAATGGTTTTTGGATCAACAAAAAGTTGGCGAGTGAATCCTATGAAAAACATTTGAACAAGTTTATTTAATTGATTATAAAATAAAGTGCACAACCACATATGAGTAAATATAGATGTAAACCTATTCACAAACACTTAATCATTAGATAATGTACACACTTACAATAATGGATTGTTTTGAGGCACGCGTTGCTCCACTCGTCTCCCACGAGGAACTGATGGGCCTAATGAATGATTTGCATATAACTTTACAATATGAAATACATAACTACAAACAATATATATACATTCTAAGTTTAGATCACAATATGGTATGGCACAAGTTTAAATAAACGAGTTAATTTTAGTGACACATGACACACCCCAAAACGTGTAACTAAAAAGGGGAGTTGTAAGATTCACTCACATTGGGTGCGTTCGGTTGATGATGTTGAATGTGCACGAAGTTTGATTTAACCACGAGTGAAACTAACCTAGATAATAACATAATGGTTTGGTAAATAAGCGGATTTTATTAATCAATTTTAGTAGGATGATTAGATATATTTTTGTGAGTTTAAGGCTATTTTCTAACCTTAAAAATGTTATTTTTAAGTATTTTTAATTGATTTTTAAATAAAATAAATAAATAAAAATAATAAAAAAAGTTGACTTTTTGCGACCGTTGACCGTTGACTTGTTGACCGGTCAGACTGTGTAATTGAGTGCGCCGGGTGAGGCTCGAACCCGAGACCTCCCGTTCGCGTGCATGCAGCTCTACCAACTGAGCTACGTGTCTAACCTGAAATATTTCTGTTTTTAATTATACTTGTATACTAATTGAATTAATCCGAAAATTATTTGTTTTTTTTAAAAACGATTTTAAAGACTCGCTCGGTGCTCTCCACAGGTCTCGAACCCGGGACCTGTGGTTTAGGTTAACACACAGTCCACCGCTGGACTGTGTGTCTAACTTGTTAAATAATCTGATTTTTATTATACTTATATACAAACTACATTATTTCATTTCTGCCTTATATAAAAAGTTTGATAATTGTCCGGACCGGTGCGGTAGTCTGGACTCGAACTCGTGACATGTGATTTAAACGTTCACACAGTCCACCACTGGACTGTGTGTCTATCTTGGTTATTATTCCGGTTTTTATTAAACTTAACATCTATTGCAGTGAATCCGGTTCGGTTAAAAAAAAAGAACATTTTATTAAGGCGAGTGTGCGTGGGACAAGAATCGAACTCGGGACGTAAGCGTGTTTTATTTGCACACAGTCCACCGCTGGACTGTGTGTCTAACCCGAGATATATCTTGATTTAAATTAAACCTATATGCAACTGAAAACTTCATCTTCTTCGTTGAACTTAACCAGAAACGATGTCCGGCTGGTTCGACGATTTAATCAAGTTTCTTTAGGGTGTTGTGATTAATTACATGTAAGATTAATAAAAAGAATGAGAGATTAAGTGTATGGTATACCGAACAGGGCTCCTCTGTTTCACCGGCGAAACTCCGATGTCAGCAGGTTATTCGGCGACGTGTGTCTTGCGGCAGAGGGTCTTCAGGGAGTTTGAGATGAGTGTGGGTGGCTTCGGTATGAGCTCTGGGTGTTCAGTAAGGCACAGAGGTGAAAGGCTCGGTTTTCTGGCGAGTTGCAGCAGTTCTCCGGCGAGTGAAATTATGTCGGGAAAGAGTGTGATTGTGAGCGAAAAAGCTAACAGAGGTTAGAGGGGGTATTTATAGGGCAGAACATTGACGAATTTAGTCCGATTTCCGTCTTGATTCGTCGGTTAATGATTTTCCGGCGGTTATAACTTGTGTCGCGGACTGGACATCGGTTATAACCGATGTAGTAGTTAATGTTTACGTTAAGTCATTGATAACCGACGCCGTTTGACGAAATCGTCGGATTTTCCGGTCAACGGATTTGGGCGCGTCAGTTGACTGGATTTGATTTCTGTTTTCATTATTTGAATTAATTGTCTGGATGTATTACTAAAGAATACAAGTGGCGGAGTGGTTTGATGGATGAGTGTTAAGTCATTGCTGAATTCGCTGGCTGACCCGGGTTTGAAACCCGGCAGCATTGATTTATTTTTATTTCATTATTTTTAATACATTTTCAAATATAAATTATATATTCCAATATACTTATTAATTATGTATCGTTTAAAATTAAATTGGGCATTAAATACGCAACAAAATTTTTAACTGATTGTTCGGTTAATAAACGGAGCGGGTTTGGTAAATCCGGTTTTTGACGGATGTTACAGTATCCCCTGCTTTTTAGAAATTTCATCCCGAAATTTAAGTAGTGACATATTTGTCTACCGTTACATACTTAGAAAAAGAGTAAGAGTTTAAATTTTTGTTTGAGGCGGTAACGTTCCTTGTAAGGGTTGAGTACCCTGCTACAGGAATCGCTTTTTGTTGCCTACGGTAAAAATATTGATAAGCAGAGTTGATTCACTAAGTATGATTTCATGCGTAAGAGTTTTTATATGTTTGGAAATAGGGTTATACCCTAAAACAAAATTTCTAATACTACAACTTACATGGAACGTCTCATAACCGCCTGACAATGCCTCTGATCCTTTGACAAGAATACTTATATATAGGAAGTACCAGCGGCGTATCCACCATATTCTTGTCAAAATTTTCATTGGTTTTATCAGTAAGTTATGATTGGTTCTATGATGTGACTCTAAAACATAAATAAACACCACAACCAATGTACCAAAAAAATTACTAAATCCTACATGGAACTTCTCATAACCGCCTGACATGCCTCCGATCCTTTAGCAAGAATACTTATATATAGGAAGTACCAGCGGCGTATCCACCATATTCTTGTCAAATTTTCATTGGTTTTATCAGTAAGTTATGATTGGTTCTATGATGTAACTCTAGAACATAAATAAACACAACAACCAATATCTAGTCAAAATTCTGATAGCATACATGTTTGAATGGTGACAGTTCCTCTTTCGTTTGTTATGATGAAGAGGTTAGTTTATGTTGAAATAGAACACAATCCAATTTATTTAAATGACAAGATGATATGAATGTTAAATCAGTGAATGTAACACAAATTTCAACCAAGACAATACTAAATCCTACATGGAACTTCTCATAACCGCCTGATAATGCCTCTGATCCTTTGGCAAGAATACTTATATATAGGAAGTTCCAGCGGCGTATCCACCATATTCTCGTCAAATTTTCATTGGTTTTATCAGTAAATTATGATTAGTCCTATGTGACTCTAAAACAAAAACAAACTGAAATAGTAATTCGCATTAATATCCTTGGATAAGATTCCCATTTATAACTGGGATACGGGAAAATTGAACAACATAAAGAAAAACATAAAAAAAAACTAAGCGGTTGGAGTTGAATCTTGATTTTCGGTGAAGGGGACTAGTTGGGTGGTTTCGTTTGGGCCGTCATTATCTTCGACAGGATTGGCGTTGATGTTGAACACTCTTCCTCTTGCTGGTGGCCTAGTGATTGGGTTTTCTTGATTTACTTGGTTAACTGGGTTTGATTGAGCTTGAGCGTTTATGATGTTAACCAGTCGAGGGCACGTGTTTCTAAAGTGGGTAGGGTTGCCACAATTAAAACAAGCTCGAACATATGGGAACATGGGGTATTGGGGTTGTTGATAGGTTTGGATCATGTTTTGAGTAGGGGGAGAGATTTGGTTTTGAGGGGTGCGGCAAACCATGCTCAAATGACCATAGCGTCCACAATTCGCACATAGTCGACAAGGTAAGGTAGATGGTTGGTGATAAAAACAGGTGTTACATCGAGGGTGAGGTCCAAGGTATGGTTTCTTATTTGGGTAAGTTGAGTTGGGTGCTACTTGAGTGATTGGGATAGCTTGGATGGGTATGGCTTGTGAAATTGGTTGATTACGTTGGGTGACAGCGAAAAGTTGCCCATCTCGTTTTCTCTTAAAAGTGGGTTGAGAAGGGGATTCGGTTTGGGTGGAGTTTGAAGTTTCAGTCGATGCTTTATCCTTCTTCTTCTCCTCCTTGAAGTCTTTGTTCCGAATTCGGTTTTCGGTGAGCTCTGTAGCTAACTCCATTGCTGCTTCCAAAGTTGCAGGCGTGGTACTTATTACAGAGTCCTGAATCTTTGACGGAAGACCTCGAATGTAGTGCTCGATCAAACGGTAAAGAGGTGTGAACAAGTTGGGAACCATTTGATTTAACTCGAGGAATCTTTTGTTGTGTGTGGTGTGGTCGCCTTCCTTTTGCTTCAACGAATAGAACTCATCTTCTAATTTCTTGATTTCGCTCCTTGGGCAAAACCGTCTTGTCATGATTTCCTTCAACTCTTCCCAAGTCAAAGTCATAGCATCTTCAACGCCTCGTTTGGCCTTCTCTGTATTCCACCAAGTAAGTGCTATTCCATATAAACGACCGGTAGCATATCGCACTTTGCGATCATCGGGGCAATCGCAATTTAGAAAAGTGTTCTCCATTTCTTCAAACCAATGGAGGAGAGTGGTGACACCTTCAGTCCCTTCGTATTTTGGAGGGTCGCAGGATTTGAAATGCTTGTAGGTGCATTTGGTGGTAATTGGGGGAGGATTGACAATGTGTTGATCTTCTTGATTGACAGGATTTGCGGTAAGGGCTTGTTGGACTTGAATTACAATGTTGGGTATTACGGCAGCCATTTGTTGAGCGATTAGGGTAGCCATGCGCTCGCGGGCTTTTCCTGCTCTCATCTTCCTACGGGCGAGGCTAGAAGACATCTACAAGGAATACATATCATGAGTATGAGTTGGATGTTTTTGGGTTCATGGGTCGTATTTAGGAATGAACATTCATAAAATAAATATAGAAAAATAAATCTACTACATCCATAGGATGTCTTGGGCTTTGCTCGTAATTGGGCCTTGCATGCCGCCATACTTCACCTTCGTAATCATGTGGGCCCCATGAATACCGGGTTTTTCATATGGTTCGCATGTGTTAGCCTGGTTACGTACACTAAAACCCGGAGAAAATCGAGAAATATGTAACGTATGATATTCGGAATGTGTCCAGGTATGGACACGGTGACACCTCAAAGTGGGGTTAGTTCGAACGACGTTTGGTGTGGCATGCTTTGGCCTAATAGGTCCTTCGTACTCTCATCGTTAGTCCCCAGGTAGGCAAACTGGTCCGTTATATTGGATTTATACGAATGCCAACCTAGACAGGACGTTCCGACTACCGGTACTTGTACCCTTCCAGTTACTACATGCCCGTCGCAAAACTTACTTTGATTAGATTTGAAAATTGCGACAATATCTTTGAATAACGAAAGTATGATGATTATTTGAATATATGAACATTGAAATATATATGATGAATGTGCATGTAAGTATGTATGTTTGACTGTAAGTATAAACAAATATGAAACAAATAAACATCATAAGTTTGTATGTAACCATATAAACAATTAAAATCTAGTCAACCATAGTATAGGATCTAAGGGTCTAATAACCTATCCTATATCCCTATAGTCATGGCTCTGATACCAATCTGTCACACCCCGACCCGCAGCGGAAAAGGTGATCGGGGCATGATTGGGTTATCATCAAAGCTCATGACATTTATTATAACGTTTCATATTCATTATTACAATTTAAAGGGAAACATACAATCATAATTACATCATGTCCTAAACATCATTCTAAACTTTATTGTTTTCTTCTAAGGCATTTCCTATGTTTTCCTTGCTTCATCCTGTTCACCTGTATCATGTGTAAAAATGGTTTTTGGATCAACAAAAAGTTGGCGAGTGAATCCTATGAAAAACATTTGAACAAGTTTATTTAATTGATTATAAAATAAAATGCACAACCACATATGAGTAAATATAGATGTAAACTTATTCACAAAACACTTAATCATTAGATAATGCACACACATACAATAATGGATTGTTTTGAGGCACGCGTTGCTCAACTCGTCTCCACGAGGAACTGATGGGCCTAATGAATGATTTGCATATAACTTACAATATGAAATACATAACTACAAACAATATATATACATTCTAAGTTTAGATCACAATATGGTATGGCACAAGTTTAAATAAACGAGTTAATTTTAGTGACACATGATACACCCCAAAACGTGTAATTAAAAAGGGGAGTTGTAAGATTCACTCACATTGGGTGCATTCGGTTGATGATGTTGAATGTGCACGAAGTTTGATTTAACCACGAGTGAAACTAACCTAGATAATAACATAATGGTTTGGTAAATAAGCGGATTTTATTAATCAATTTTAGTAGGATGATTAGATATATTTATGTGAGTTTAAGGCTATTTTCTAACCTTAAAAATGTTATTTTTAAGTATTTTTAATTGATTTTTAAATAAAATAAATAAATAAAAATAATAAAAAAGTTGACTTTTTGCGACCGTTGACCGTTGACTTGTTGACCGGTCAGACTGTGTAATTGAGTGCGCCGGGTGAGGCTCGAACCCGAGACCTCCCGTTCGCGTGCACGCAGCTCTACCAACTGAGCTACGTGTCTAACTGAAATATTTCTGTTTTTAATTATACTTGTATACTAATTGAATTAATCCGAAAATTATTTGTTTTTTTTAAAAACGATTTTAAAGACTCGCTCGGTGCTCTCTACAGGTCTCGAACCCGGGACCTGTGGTTTAGGTTAACACACAGTCCACCGCTGGACTGTGTGTCTAACTTGTTAAATAATCTGATTTTTATTATACTTATATACAAACTACATTATTTCATTTCTGCCTTATATAAAAAGTTTGATAATTGTCCGGACCGGTGCGGTAGTCTGGACTCGAACTCGTGACATGTGATTTAAACGTTCACACAGTCCACCACTGGACTGTGTGTCTATCTTGGTTATTATTCCGGTTTTTATTAAACTTAACATCTATTGCAGTGAATCCGGTTCGGTTAAAAAAAAGAACATTTTATTAAGGCGAGTGTGCGTGGGACAAGAATCGAACTCGGGACGTAAGCGTGTTTTATTTGCACACAGTCCACCGCTGGACTGTGTGTCTAACCCGAGATATATCTTGATTTAAATTAAACCTATATGCAACTGAAAACTTCATCTTCTTCGTTGAACTTAACCAGAAACGATGTCCGGCTGGTTCGACGATTTAATCAAGTTTCTTTAGGGTGTTGTGATTAATTACATGTAAGATTAATAAAAAGAATGAGAGATTAAGTGTATGGTATACCGAACAGGGCTCCTCTGTTTCGCCGGCAAACTCCGATGTCAGCAAGTTATTCCGGCGACGTGTGTCTTGCGGCAGAGGGTCTTCAGGGAGTTTGAGATGAGTGTGGGTGGCTTCGGTATGAGCTCTGGGTGTTCAGTAAGGCACAGAGGTGAAAGGCTCGGTTTTTGGCGAGTTGCAGCAGTTCTCCGGCGAGTGAAATTATGTCGGGAAAGAGTGTGATTGTGAGCGAAAAAGCTAACAGAGGTTAGAGGGGGTATTTATAGGGCAGAACATTGACGAATTTAGTCCGATTTCCGTCTTGATTCGTCGGTTAATGATTTTCCGGCGGTTATAACTTGTGTCGCGGACTGGACATCGGTTATAACCGATGTAGTAGTTAATGTTTACGTTAAGTCATTGATAACCGACGCCGTTTGACGAAATCGTCGGATTTTCCGGCGTCAACGGATTTGGGCGCGTCAGTTGACTGGATTTGATTTCTGTTTTCATTATTTGAATTAATTGTCTGGATGTATTACTAAAGAATACAAGTGGCGGAGTGGTTTGATGGATGAGTGTTAAGTCATTGCTGAATTCGCTGGCTGACCCGGGTTTGAAACCCGGCAGCATTGATTTATTTTTATTTCATTATTTTTAATACATTTTCAAATATAAATTATATATTCCAATATACTTATTAATTATGTATCGTTTAAAATTAATTTGGGCATTAAATACGCAACAAAATTTTTAACTGATTGTTCGGTTAATAAACGGAGCGGGTTTGGTAAATCCGGTTTTTGACGGATGTTACAGTGATAAAAACAGGTGTTACATTGAGGGTGAGGTCCAAGGTAAGGTTTCTTATTTGGGTAAGTTGAGTTGGGTGCTACTTGAGTGATTGGGATAGCTTGGAGGGGTACGGCTTGTGAGGCTGGTTGATTGCGTTGGGTGACAGCGAAAAGTTGCCCATCTCGTTTTCTCTTAGAAATGGGTTGAGAAGGGGATTCGGTTTGGGTGGAGTTTGAGGTTTCAGTTAATGCTTTATCCTTCTTCTTCTCCTCCTTGTAGTCCTTATTTCGTATGCGGTTCTCGGTGAGCTCTGTAGCTAACTCCATTGCTGCTTCCAAAGTTGCAGGTGTGGTATTTATTACAGAGTCTTGAATTTTTGAAGGAAGACCTCGAATGTAGTGCTCGATCAAACGGTAAAGAGGAGTGAACAAGTTGGGAACCATTTGATTTAACTCGAGGAATCTCTTGTTGTATGTGGTGTGGTCGCCTTCCTTTTGTTTCAAAGAATAGAACTCATCCTCCAATTTCTTGATTTCGCTCCTTGGGCAAAACCGTCTTGTCATGATTTCCTTCAACTCTTCCCAAGTCAAAGTCATAGCATCTTCAACACCTCGTTTGCTATTCCAAGTAAACGACCAGTAGCTATTCCAAGTAAACGACAAGTAAACGACAGTAGCATATCGCACTTTGCGATCATCGGGGCAATCGCAATTTAGAAAAGTGTTTTCCATTTCTTAAAACCAATGGAGGAGAGCGGTGACACCTTCAGTCCCTTCGTATTTTGGAGGGTCGCAGGATTTGAAATGCTTGAAGGTGCATTTAGTGGTACTTGGGGGAGGGTTGACAACATTTTGATCTTCTTGATTGACGGGATTAGCGGTAAGGGCTTATTGAACTTGAACTACAATGTTGGGTATTACGGCAGCCATTTGTTGAGCGATTTTGGCAGCCATGCGCTCGCGGGCTTTTCCTGATCTCATCTTCCTACGAGTGAGATTAGAAGATATCTACAAGGAATACATATCAAGAGTATGAGTTGGACGTTTTAGGGGTCATGTGTCGTATTTAGGAATGATCATTCATAAAATAAATATAGAATAATAAATCTACTACATTCATAGGATGTGTTGGGCTTTGCTCGTAATTGGGCCTTGCATGCCGCCATACTTCACCTTCGTAATCATGTGGGCCCCCATGATTACCGGGTTTTTCATATGGTTCGCATGTGTTAGCCTGGTTACGTACACTAAAACCCTGGGAAAATCGAGAAATATGTATGTAACATATGAAGTTCGGAGTGCATCCAGGTGTGGACACGGTGACAACTCAAAGTGGGGTTAGTTCGAACGACGTTTGGTGTGGCATGCTTTGGCCTAATAGGTCCTTCGTACTCTCATCGTTAGTCCCCATGTAGGCAAACTGGTCCGTTATATTGGATTTATACGAATGCCAACCTAGACAGGACGTTCCAACTACCGGTACTTGTACCCTTCCAGTTACTACATGCCCGTCGTAGAACTCACTTTGATGAGATTTGAAAAATGACAAATACGACAAAATCTTGAATAACGGAAGTATGAAGATGATTTGAATATGTGAACATTGAAATATGTATGATGAATATGTATGTAAGTATGTATGTTTGACTGTAAGTATAATTCATTATGTATCACAAAATGTAATATTGGAAGTGTTTGCATGCATTTGTGTATGTAATAAATATGAAAGAAATACACATCATGAGTTTGCATGTAACCATCTAAACAATTAAAATCTAATCAACTATAGTATAGGCTCTAAGGGTCTAATAACCTATCATATATCCCTATAGTCAAAAGCTCTGATACCAATCTGTCACACCCGACCCGCAGCGGAAATGGTGATCGGGGCATGATTGGGTTTTCATCAAAGCTCATGACATTTATTATAATGTTTCATATTTATTATTATAATTTTAAAGAAGATCGTACAATCAAATCATACAAGTACAACATGTTCAATACATCTTTCTAGACTTCATTATTTTTCTTCTAAGACACTTTCCTATGTGTTCCTTGCTTCATCCTGTCCACCTGTATCATGTGTAAAAATGGTTTTTGGGTCAACAAAAGTTGGCGAGTGAATCCTATGAAAACATTTAAACGTGTTTATTGTATTGATTATAAAATAAAGTGCATAACCACATATGAGTAAATGTAGATGTAAATTTATTCACAACACACATAATATTAAATATTGCACACACATACAACAATTGATTGTTTTGAGGCACCGTTGTTCAACTCGTCTCCCACGAGGAACTGATGGGCCTAATGAATGAGTTTTGAGGCACGCGTTGTTCTACGAACTGATGAGCCTAATGAATGAGTTTTAAGGCACGCGTTGTTCAACTCGTCTCCCACGAGGAACTGATGGGCTAACAAATAATTTGCATACAACTTGACAATATGTAATACATAACAACAAACAATATTTACATTCTAAGTTTAGATCATAATATGGTATAGCACGGGTTTGAATAAGCGAATTAGTTTAAGCGACACATGATACACCCCAAAACATGAATAAAAAGGGGAATTTGTAAGAATTCACTCACAGTGGGTGCGTTTCTTGGATTGATGATGAGTGCGCACGAATTCAGATTTAATCGGCAAGGGAACTAACCTAAATAATAACATAATGCTCGATAAATAAATAAACTTTTATTTGAGATTAATTTTTTTAATTTGTGTTCTTAATGGGATTGTTAGGTTTATTTTTGTGAGTTCAAGGAAATTTTCTAACTTTAAAAATATTATTTTTAAGTATTTTTAATTGATTTTTAAATTAAATAAATAAATAAAAATATAAAAAAATGTTGACTTTTTGGGTTGACCGTTGACCATTGACTTTGACTGTTGGACGTGAAGTAAAGCGACCGTCTCGGTCAGAGATGATGTCACGAGGCGTCCCGTGTCGACAAATGACTTCGTCGGTATAGATTCGGGCTAACTGTTCAACCTAAAAGTCTTCTCGTATAGCAATAAAGTGTGCAGCTTTAGTAAAACGATCAACGATAACCCAAATGCTATCGTGACCAGATGAAGTGCGGGGAATTTTCGTAACGTTGTCCATAGCTATACTCTCCCACTTCCACATCGGGATTTGGGTTGTTCGAGCAAATCAGAGGGCCTTTGATGTTCGGCTTTAAATTTCGAGCAAGTTAAGCACTTTGAGACATAGACGGCAATATACTTTTTATGCCCGGCCACCAGTACTTAGGACGAAGGTCCTGGTACATCTTGTCCGCACCGGGGTGAATGGATTATCGAGATTTATGAGCTTCGGTCATTAGCAATTCACGGAGGTTATCGCGAGTAGGAATCCAAATACGATCGAGATATAATAAATACCATTAGGTTTAACAACGAGCTGAGTTTCGGCACCACATTTCATTTCTTCTTCCAAAGTATTCTCGTTAAAGCAGGCGAATTGAGCGGAGCGAATCAAAATTTTGAGATCATTCAAAGCTTGAGAGTCACGAACACTATATACATAGCTTCGTCGACTTAGAGCATCGGCGACGACGTTTGCTTTGCTGGGATGGTAGCGTATCTCACAATCGTAATCGTTGAGAAGTTCAACCCATCTGCGTTGGCGCATATTTAGTTCTTTTTGATTAAAGATATGTTTTAAGCTCTTATGGTCGGTGAAGACGTACACTTAGTACCGTAAAGGTAGTGTCCGCCATATCTTCAATGCAAAAACAACTGCACCGAGTTCGAGATCGTGGGTTGTGTAATTCTTCTCGTGGATCTTGAGTTGTCGAGACCATACGCGATAACCTTGTCTCGTTGCATGAGAACACAACCAAGACCAAGATTAGAGGCATCGCAGTAAACAACGAAATCGTCGTTTCCGTCGGGTAAAGCGAGGACAGGAGCGTTGCATAGCATACGCTTGAGAGTTTGAAAAGCTTCCTCTTGCTTGGAATCCCAAACAAAAGGTTTGTCTTTATGAGTTAAAACGGTAAGCGGAACAGCGATTTTCGAGAAGTCGGTGATGAATCGACGGTAGTACCCCGCCAATCGAGAAATGAACGGATTTCGGAAGCATTCTTCGGTGTAATCCAACTCTTGACGGCTTTGATCTTTACAGGGTCGACGTGAATTCCTTGACTGTTAACGATGTGGCCGAGAAATTGGACTTCTTCGAGCCATAATTCACATTTAGAGAACTTAGCATAAAGGCGATTTCCTTGAAGAAGTTCGAGGACTAAACGGAGATGGCGCGCGGTGTTCGTCTCTCGACTTCGAATAGATAAGGATATCATCGATGAAAACTATGACGAAACGATCTAAGAAAGTTTTACACACACGGTTCATCAAATCCATGAAGACCGCGAGCACATTTGTAAGACCAAAAGGCATGACCACGAATTCGAAATGGCCATAGCAAGTACGAAAGGCGGTTTTCGGAATATTTTCTTCGAGTACACGCAACTGATGATAAACGGAACAAAGATCGATCTTAGAAAAGCAAGTAGCACCTTGAAGCTGATCAAATAAGTCGTCGATAAGAGGAAGAGGATAACGGTTCTTTATCGTGAGTTTGTTAAGTTCACGATTATCGATGCACATACGGAATGATCCATCCTTCTTTTTCACGAAAATAACGAGTGCGCCCCAAGGCGAAGTGTTCGGGCGTATGAAACCTTTATCAAGAAGCACTTGAAGTTGGCTTGATAGCTCGCACATTTCTGAGGGTGCGAGGCGATAAGGAGCTTTAGCGAGGGAGTAGCACCGGGAACTAAATCGATACGGAATTCAACATTGCGGGTAGGGGGTAAACCGGGTAAATCTTCGGGAAAGACTTTAGGAAATTCACAAACAACGGAAACATCTTTGTAAGTCTTATATTCTTTCTCCGGGTTCACGATATGAGCAGAAAAGCAACACATTGCTTTTGCAAGCGTTTGTGTGCTCGAGTACACGACAAAAGCATCAACTTCTTTGAGGGAGTTTCACCATAAACATGAAGTTTATCACCGTTAGGGAGAGGGAAGCGAATCATTTTATCAAAGCATACAACTTCAGCATGGTTTTCACGAAGAAAGTCCATACCTACTATGATATCAAAGCTACCTAACTGCATAGGTATGAGATTGATGAGAAGACATGGTTTGTCACACCCCGACCCGCAGCGGAATAAAAACGGGGCATGATTGGGTTATCACCAAAGCTCATGATATTTACTAAGAAGTTTCATATTTATTATATTCGAATTACAATTTAAATATCCAACATAATTTTCATACAAAAACAAAAAAAAATCTAAATGTTTGTTCCAAAGCAATAACTTGTTTATTCTTCTAGGCCATCCTAAGTATTTCTTTCCTTAACTTGATCACCAGTATCATGTGTAAAACAGAGGAGATTTTGGGTCAACAAAAGTTGGCGAGTGAACCTTTGATAAAACATTTAAATACTTGTTTATTTTGGTTTATTAAAGAAAATTGTGCATAAATCACATGTGAGCAAATATATATATGTAACCAATCACAAACCACATTGAATGAATATATAACATGAATGATGATGTATCTGAGATCAAGGCTCAATCAAACGGAGCCGATCTAATGAGGCACCTGATGCTCAACCTGTATCCCATGAGGAACTGATGGGCCTAATGAAATGAGTGCACTGAAATGATAAATTGAATCCACACATAAACCACACAACAAGCAATTCACATTTGATCACGAAATGATATAAGCACAAGTGTTTAAATAAAATAAAGGAATGATACGACACATGATACACCCAAAAAACGTGGTTATAACAAGGGTTTTTTTGTAGAGATTCACTCACCTTGGGTGCGTATTCTTGAGTGGTAAAGAGAGCGCACGAGTTGGGAATTTATCCGATGAAGGAGTACTAACCTAGAAATAATAACGTGGTAATTCGGTAAATAAATAACCTATTATTTAAGTTATAATCTTTTGTTTTAGGATTTTTAGATTATTATTGTGGGTTTGAAAACCTTTGGAACATATATATTTAGGTTAAAGTAATAACATACGGTAGAATAAATAAAATAGAAAAATTAATAATAAAAATAAAAATATAAATAAAATAAAAATATTTATAAAAACTGTCAGATCTGACAGGTTGATCTGACCGGTTCTTTGTGGGATTGGATTGCGTTTGACCGGGTTCGAACTCGAGACCTCGCGGTTGCGTGCACGCAACTCTTCCAACTGAGCTACGTGTCTAACCTGTTAGGATTTAGTTTTTAATTATTCTTATACACTGTCACACCCCGACCCGCAGCGGAATAAGAGTCGGGGTATAATTGGGTTATCACCAAAGCTCATGATATTTACTAATATGTTTCATATTTATTTAAGTCAAAATTACATCCTCAATAATCCAAACATGTTCATACAAATACAAAGAAAAATAATCAACTAAACAATCCAAGCTCTAAACCAGTTTATTCTTCTAAGCCAATCCTATGTGTTTCTTGCTGCAGCTGGATCACCTGTATCATGTGTAAAAATGGGGGTTTTTGGGTCAACATAAGTTGGCGAGTGAACCTTGTTAGATAAACATTTATTATTGATTTCTTGTTATCATTATTAAGGAAAAATTGTGCAATAGTCATATGTGAGCAAATGTAAATAATCATACAATAACAATAACAATCCACAAACAATAACATACACTAACATACAATAACATATCAACTTGCATGAATATATAACATGAATGAAACTGTATATGTTGGCAACGTCACGTTCACGCTCATAATGTAATGGGGAACGGACGGCCTATGATGAATGTCTGTGCGATCAAGGCTCAATCAAACGGAGCCGATCGTATGTTGGCAACGCCCGGTTCACGCTCATAATGTAATGGGGAACGGACGGCCTATGATGAATGTCTGTGCGATCAAGGCTCAATCAAACGGAGCCGATCGTATGTTGGCAACGCCCGGTTCACGCTCATAATGTAATGGGGAACTGCTCAACGCTCATAATGTAATGGGGAGCGGCGGCCTATGATATTGCATGTACTGAAAATGATAAATTAAATCTAAACAATAACTACACAAACAGTTGATACAAGCTGAATACACATTTGTTCATGGATATGATGTATGCACAATGATTTAAATATAATAAATGGTAAGACACATGATACACCCCAAAAACGTGATTAAAACGGGGAATTTGTAGAGATTCACTCACATTGGGTGCGTTCGGTTGAAGATGATGAAATGCGCACGAGTTTGGAGGATTGATCGACGAGACTTAACTAACCTAAATAATAACGGGAAGTATGGTAAATGAGTGGATTTTATTAATAATTTTAATAAGATTTATATATATATTTTTGTGAGTTTAAGGCTATTATTTATCTTTAAAAACATTATTTTTAAGTATTTTAATTGATTTTTAAACTAATAAATAAATAAAAATATAAAAAAATGTTGACTTTTGCGTTGACCATTGACCGTTGACCGGGACTGTTGACCGTTTGACCGGTTTGCTAGAGTGTAAGTGTGCGCCGGGTGAGGCTCGAACCCGAGACCTCCCGTACGCGTGCACGCAGCTCTACCAACCGAGCTACGTGTCTAACCCGAAATATTTCTGTTTTTAATTATATTTATATACTGTTTTAATTTATTCAAAATTCATTTATTTTTAAAAAGGATTTTAATTATCGAACCGGTGCCGTCAACAGGTCTCGAACCCTGGACCTGTGATTTAATGTTGCACACAGTCCACCGCTGGACTGTGTGTCTAACTTGGTTAATATACTGATTTTTATTATACTTAACATCTAATTGCGAATGGATCCGGTTCAGTTTAAAAAGGAACATTTTAATTATAGAGAATGTGTGTGTGTCAAGGATCGAACTCGGGACGTATGCGTATTGTTTGCACACAGTCCACCGCTGGACTGTGTGTCTAACCCGTTTATAATACCGATTTTAATTAATCTTATAACCATAATAGACTTCATCTTCTTCGTTAAATTCACAGACAATGATTAATCAACTGTTTCTTGCTTAATTCGATTAACAGACGTACTAATGATTTATATGTAACGGATAGGAAAAGTTTTGGGAATGAACATACCGGAATGATGATCTTTCTCAGAACTCCGGCGAAATCGTCGGCTCTGTTTTTATGAACTTCGATTGAGCGAACAAATTAACAGTTTTGATTAGCTAATTGTGGAATTGAAGTACTAAACAAGAGTTATCAGAAGGTTTGAATGACTATACCGTTTCGCAGCGGAAAATAGGAATTTTCAGAAGTTTTCCGGCGAGAGTTGATTATCCGATAACGTCGCTTGGGATTGATTCTGGGTGATGGATTGATGTTAGTAATGGTCTATCAATGGAATGGAACAGAAAGAGTCAAGTCATTTACCGTTTTGAGATGAGTCTCGGTTTTCCGGCGACTTGCAGAGAATTCCGGCGATGATCAGAAAGTAATTCTGACGATCAGAAAAGAGAGTAAACGCGAGAATAGAAGTTCTGGGAATGTAATTGAGTCGCGAAATGAAGCTTTTGTTGAAGTAATTCCAGAAGTGAATGTTTTCGGTTATAAAAACCGAACATCACTTGAATTCAAGTCCAATCAAAACTAAATTGATTGAAGGTGTCGGTGTATCGGTTATTGTCAGAAAACCGCGAACACTCAAACGTTTTTGGACGTTTGAAAGCCGATTACGGTTACAGTCTGCGTAAACCGGTTGATTCATGGTTGAACATAAGATTTAATTGATTCCTAGAACTAACAGAAAACATCAAGTGGCGGAGTGGTTATATGTGTGCGAGTTAAGTCGTTCGACTCACCCGGCTGACCCGGGTTCGAATCCCGGCAGCCGGTTTTCTTTTTTATTTATTTTATTTTCATTTTTTATTAATTATAGTTTTTAAATTCTAATTTGTTTATTAATTATGCAACGTTTAAAATTAAAATAAACAAATATATGCATCGAAACATTTATAACTTGATATTCGATTACAAACGAAGCGGGTTTGGAAAAACCCGTTTTTGACAAATGTTACATACACAGTTTAGGTTCCTTCAGAAAATGGTAAATTTTAAAAAGTTTTAAAATGATCAGGCCGTTGAGTGGGAGCGGACTCGAACCTGGGTCCTTGATGTTATTTTGCACCCAGCCCAACCAATTGGGTTGGGTGTCTAACCCGTTAAGCTCTTGCTTCCTATTATATTTATATACGGTTTAAATCTTTTCTGGTTTAAGTAAATCAAAAAGGTTTTAAGAATCGATTAAACCGCGTACCAATAGGGTCTCGAACCCATGACCTTAACTGTGATTTGCACCCAGCCAAACCAACTGGGCTGGGTGTCTAACCTAATGAAACTTGATTTTATATTATATTTATTTACATACTGCCAAATGATAAGATTCTTCAAAATAAAAACCGTCGCATGGTCATGAATCAGTCTCGAACCGGAGACAGGAGTGTTGTGTTTGCACAGAGTCCACCACTGGACTGTGTGTCTAACCCGATTAAAACTTGGGGTTTAAATACATAAAAACACTTAAGCCACTTCGTCTTCTTCATCTAATATTGAAATCCAGAACACGTTCTGGATTTCCAAAAACTCGATTTAAACTTGCTTGCTATACTTTTGAAGCTACTGAAACATACGAACTGAAATAGAAAGTAAAGAACGGTTACCGGTCGGCGATGAGTTCTCCGGCGAGTCAATTCCGGCGGCAGGCTGCGGTTTCCGGTGGGACAGAGGGGTTTGAGCAGAGGAAAACTCGAGTGCAAATGAATTGAGATGAGCGATTTAAAATGAGGGAGTGCATTCGGTTTATATAGAAGTAGATTGGGTTTTGATTTAGGAAGTTGGATCCGATGATTGGCAATTTGCTGTAAAGATGACAGCTGGTCGAGTTCCAATTTTCCTAAAATATCTCAAGGTCAAACTTAGATGGATTTGAATGGAAAAGGAAGGCGCGTGCAGAGATCTGGGTAGATTGCAGGTTTTCCCGCCTGGTTTGTGGGTGTGAACTTATATTTTGTTATGCGGGTTTAACCACAAGAAGTGCATGTGTCCCAGTGGTGCTTGCAGCGTGTGTGTGTGCCCGGGGGAACCCGGGTTCGACTCCCGGTTCCACCTTTTACTTTATTATTATTATTATTATTATTATTATTATTATTATTATTATTATTATTATTATTATTATTATTCTTTTAACTTATTTATTTTAATAATCATTCATTCATTATAGTTATTTTATTATTTGATTTATTATTTATTTTATTAGCTTAAACATTTATATATGTCTATAACTTAAATAAAAAAAGAAATCAACTACCATAAATAAATACTCTTAGATTAAATACTTGGGGCGGGTTTTCGAAACCCGATATACACGGATGTTACATGGTTGTTGAGATCGAGATTACAACAACGTAAGACGGAGGTGACGGTGACGGATTTTCTGGTGGCGACTTCCACATCGAAAGTCTTTGGGATTTTAGCGCGCTTACATTTTAAAACCTTTCCGAATTCTAACGATACAAAACAATTATCGGCACCAGTATCAAATAAACATGAAGCATAAATACCATTAACAAGGAACGTACCATTGACAACATTGTTGTCATTCTGAGCCTGGCGGTGATTCAGGTTGAAAGCTCTTCCACGCACAGCTTGTTGTTGCTGCTGAGGCTGCGGTGGTGGCTGCTGCTGCTGCGGTTCTTGTTTCATGGTACGGTTTGGGCAGACATTTGCAAAGTGGTTCGGATCACCACACACGTAACACACACGTGCTTTTGGGGCTGCTTGTTGCTGATTGTTCTGGGGAGTACACTGAGGAGCTGGCAGTGCTGGAGCTTGAGGAGCTGGCTGACGAGGGCCGGTATGGCAACTGACAGTAAAGTGGCCGTAGGTGTTGCAATTTGTGCCAAAACGGCAGTTTCCACCCACCGCGTGATAATAGGTGCACTTAGGGCATAGTGGGTGAGGACCGGTGTACGCACGTTTAGCTGGGGTGCGTCCTGAGCAGGAGCCTGATAAGGCTGAGAGTTGAGCAGTGTAGCAGCGGCGTAGTTCTTACTAGGGTTTCCTCTCTTACGTCCCTGACGCTTTCCCTTCGATCGCAGGATGGTTCGATAGCAGCGGTTGGTTCGGTAACAGCTTGATTGGCAACTTTCGTATGGTTTTTGAAATAACCATCTTGAACTCGCTGATCACTGATCTCAGCGGCGAGCATGTAGGTTTCCTCGATGGTTGTGGTACGAGCAACTTTCACAAAATTCGCGACACATTCGGGTAAACCACGGATATACTTGTTGATAGCTTTCTCAGTAGTATCAACTTGGCTGGGACAGATGATGCTCAAAATCTTAAATCGAGCGGTAAATCCAGCATTGTCGGGACCATCTTGTTTGATTCCCCAAAACTCGTTCTCGAGCTTTTGCATCTCGTACGGATGAGATAAATCCTTCATCATCACTTCCTTGAGTTCTTCCCAAGACAAATTATAGGCTTCATCATTACCACGCCTATTTCTTCCGGCGGTCCACCAGTCGAGAGCACGGGACTGGAAGACTCCTGTAGCGTTCACTGTGCGAAGGTCATCGGGGTATCCACTTTGCCTAAAGGTGACCTCAATGGCGTCAAACCAATGGAACATAGAAGTCAGTCCATCATTGCCCGTGAAGGCGAGAGGTTGTCACACCCCGACATCCACGTGTCTACCGGTGGGCCCGGCAGGGAGTATCGTGACGTACAGTTGATATCATCATAACCAAATAAGCATAACACAGCCGAAGTCTGGAGTAAATAAACTATTACAACCGATAATGTCTAGTGTCCAAAATAAATATATACAGACATGGTTGTAACTAAATCCACAGGCGGATCGAAATACATACAAAAAGATAACAGACTATAAACAGGCAATTTCCTAAGGCCGCAACTCCTTGGTTATTCGCCCTGCAGCTCCCGGCCTATTCCGTACTTGCAACCTTTAATTTAAGCTTTTGAAAATACGTCAGTTTACACTGGTAAATACGCTCAACCGACTCATTTTGAAAACCTTTTCGAAAATGGTTTTTGGCGCACGTAGTGCATTTCTTAAATAACTTGGGATAGTACAAAAGACCTTGTATACAGATTTACATGCTGCTTTTACATATGAGGCCTGGTACGAAGACCGAGACATGATCGACTGACACACCACTCTGAACTTTCACACAGAAAGCAGGATAGCAATTACCCAGTGTATGCCTACACGCCATGCTATATTGTCATGGCCACTACCAATTTAGTAAGCAAAGGATATGTCAAGCCCACCCTCAATGTTTTAGGTTTCAGTCAAAACAGATCAAAACCGGGTTATGTAAGATTTCAGTTAATTATCACAACTGGATAAAACATTATCCCATACCCGACCAAGCGGTAGTAGTCTACCGTATCCCAAGCCCGTATAGGGAAAATAAGTTAAGAGTATTTACCTGAATTGAAGTTCGCAAGTAATCCGAATTCAGCCGTATTCCAAAGCAAGTACAGGAGCAATCTACCGGGAGGCGTTCAGTCTGGATTGATGGTAATTAATAACCAATATTAGAATGCTAACGGGTCCTTATAGACTTGGACCGGTTAGTCTTACGCTAAACTGTGATACGATACGATACGCTAGATTAAGCGGTGACCGGAATAGAATGTTGATTGGACCCGACAAGTACATAGACTTGTATAATATGGGAAAACCAATAACATTCTGGATTTTCTTAAGGAATGGACAAAGTTAAACCCGTTCTGGTTAAAATACGTAAACTAGCTACGTGTGCTTAACCGAATGCGTATAAGCGAAACCGGGTAACCATAAGAGTCGTATATATAAGTTCCATAATGAAATATGTTTAAAATATGTTATAAAATCAGTAGCTTTGCAAAAGATAGGCCCGAAGTGTGTTTAAATCCGTTTTATGCCTTATAAGGGTATTTTGGTCATCCTTATGTTTATAAAAGATGTAAATTAAGAATCTGATGTTATGACCTTAAATATTCTGTAAAAACATATGTTTTATCATGTTATAACAGTAGGATATCAAATATATGTGTGTTTGATGATTTTGAAACATATTATGTCCCGTAAGGGCATTTTAGTAATTTCACACATAGCTTTGAGGCTGAATTTGGGATTCTGAGTTCGGGACTTGTACTTACTGTTGTTATATTAAAAATAAGTTTATAGATCAGTAGGTAACGAGTCTCGGCTCATGGTTATGGTTTTAAACCATACTTATGCGCCGAAAGGCGTAAAAGTCGCTAAATTGCCGTTAAATCGATTTTTAAAATAAATTGAAGTTAAGACCTGTTTTAAATGGCCAAAATATGTCATTTAACTTATAACATCAGTAAGTCAAGGTTTTGATTATAAAAAGTTTGATTCTAGCTATTTTTTCCGTAAAAGTGGTGGTTTAGTCGTTTAGCGGCGATTAGCGATTCTTAAGTATGCATTCAGGTCATAAACCGAACAAGCATCCCAAATGGTCCTACTTATCATAACATATCAGTAAGTATACTATCCATATGCTTATATGCGCTAGGAAACTCATTTTGCGCAAAAAGAACTTATTTGCATAATTTTAAGGATTTTTACAGAACTTATGTAAGAACTCGGATTTATTAGGAATCGAGTCACGAAACTTTAGGACAATGTTTTAAACGTAAATATGATCATAAAATGACCAAAACTTAGCCGCAGGAATGGCTTCAAATGGGTCAGAACTGAAAGTCAACAGAAAGTCAACTGTTTGAGACTTTCAGTTACAAACCGAGCCTATACCAAAAATTGACGAACCGAACCTGTTGACATATGTTCAAATACTTATTTTAAGGTTATTAATGCTTTAAATCATATTTTATAACATCCGGATCGTTAGTTATGAATTTCACAAAAACTGCGCAGTTTGACTTTTATTGACTTTTCGGTTGACTCGTCAATTGGCCATGGATCCATGAAAATCTGAAAATGCCCTCTTGATGGTTTATTACCTCCACCATTATGAGCACGTAGGAACTTTCGTTATGCACAATGGTGGAGTATACACGGATTTATAGCAAAGTCAAGGCGTAATTACCACGAGACTTTGTTCTAGGCTAAGAACTATGAAGAATCGACTTAGCACGAGATTGAACACTTACATATGGTCCAAATGATGCTAAGAACAGAGTAGTATGCTCCAAATACGTCGGGAACTCCTCCAAGGTGTGTTGACAAGCTTCCAAGTATGATGAACTTGTTGCAACACAAGGGTGCACTCACATATGAGTCATTTATGGAGTGTAGAGGAGATGCCAGGTGTTGAGGAGGGTCTCCAAAAGTCTACAAGTGTCCTAGAAGTGTCAAATGGTGGCAAGAATGCGAGCAAGGTGGCAAAAGTTCGAAGAGTAGTGTCCAAATTGCAAGGTGGCACCAAACAGCAAACATTCTGTCGATGGCACCCTCTCGCGGGGCGCGAGAGGTTTAGGCCTGGCCCTTCGCGGCCCCCGACCGAGTCTTGGGTCAGCCATCCAAGTTTGAAACTTGGCAGATTAAGTCCCCGCACTTATTTAACTCATAGAACTCTTATTTCTTGCACTTTTGGCCCCTCCACTTCATTCTAAAACATAACAAGGATAGGATAAGCGATTCGACAAACTTTGGTCCCTCCCATTTTGGCACATGTCACACATGGATTACCGGGACACGTGGTTGGAAAAAAAAAATATTGGACGTAAAAACACGTAGTGTTACATCCTCACCCCCTTAAAATAAATCTCAACCCGAGATTTCAATCAAACAATTGTGGGTACTTCTGTCGCATGACAGACTCAACTTTCCAAGTGTATTCGGGACCTCGACGAGCGTCCCATTTAACCTTTACAATAGGCACATGCTTTCTATGAAGCTTCTTGACCTGACGATCCTCGATCGCCACTGGTTTCTCAATAAAATGTAGGTTCTTATCAATTTGAACCTTGTCGTGTGGCATAGCCAACGACTCATCTGCTAAACACTTTTTCAAGTTGGAGACGTGGAATACATCGTGGATTCCACTAAATTTCTCGGGAATTTAAGCTTGTACGCTACAGCTCCAATTCGTTCGATAATCTCGAATGGTCCAACATACCTTGGACTTAGCTTGCCTTTCTTTCCGAAGCGTATAACGCCTTTCCAAGGCGACACTTTAGGCAAGACCTTGTCCCCAACCTGGAACTCGAGAGGTTTACACCTTCGGTCAGCATAACTTTTCTGCCTGTCTTTAGCAGCTTTAAAACGGTCACGGATCTGCAATATCTTGTCCGTCGTTTCCAGGACTATCTCCGGTCCTGTTTAGTTGGGCTTCCCCAACTTCTGCCCAACAAACGGGCGTCCTACAGTTTCTCCCGTAGAGTGCTTCAAACGGGTCAGCTTGAATACTTGAATGATAGATGTTGTTGTAGGAGAACTCAACAAGTGGTAAGTGGCTATCCCAACTTCCACCTAGATCAATCACACAGGCGCGGAGCATATCTTCCAAAGTCTGTATAGTGCGCTTACTTTGCCCATCTGTCTGAGGATGATAAGCTGTGCTAAAATTTAATCGAGTGCCCAAAGCTTGCTGGAAACTTTTCCAGAAGCGCGAAGTATATCTTGTGTCCCTATCTGACACTATGGATACTGGCACACCATGCAAAGATACAATCTCGTCCACGTATAGCCTTGCTAGCTTATCTGAACTATAAGTTTCAATAATGGGCAGAAAATGAGCTGACTTAGTCAGTCTGTCTACAATTACCCATATTGCGTCATTCCCTCGCTTTGTCTTTGGTAACTTGGTAATAAAATCCATGGTTACACATTCCCACTTCCACATGGGAATTTCTAACAGCTGTAGTAATCTTGACGGTTTCTGATGCTCTGCTTTCACTTGCGAACATGTCAGACACTTAGCTACATAAACAGCTATAGACTTCTTCAATCCGGACCACCAATAGTCGGGTCTCAAATCTTTATACATTTTGTCACCACCTGGGTGAATTGAATATCCGGAGCTATGTGCCTCCTTGAGAATCAAGTCCCTTAGTCCTCCAAAGACTGGAATCCAAATTCGTCCACAAAACCTTAGGATTCCATCATTTCTCGGGGTAAGTTGTTCTACCACCTTCCCCAGTTCTTCCTTAGGTAGATTCGCTTCTAACAAAGCTTGCTTCTGAGCTTCCAAAATCTTATCTTTCAGATTATTCTTAACCTGAATGCTCTTGGCGTTAATCCTTATGGGTTTAGCCCTTTCCTTGCAGCGTAAGGCATCGACAACCACATTTGCCTTGCCTGGATGGTAACGGATCTCACAATCATAATCATTCAGTGTCTCCATCCACCGACGTTGTCGCATATTCAGATATTTTTGGTTAAACATGTGTTGGAGGCTCTTATGATCAGTGTATAATACACCTTGTTCCGTACGTAATGTCACCATAGTTTAAGCGCAAACACCACGGCACCCAACTCTAAGTCATGAGTGGTGTAGTTTCTTTCGTGTATCTTCAATTGCCTTGAAGCATAGGCAATTACTTTTCCTCTTTGCATGAGTACACACCCCATGCCGGTGTGTGAAGCATCACAATATACCACAAAATCTTCAATTCCTTCTGATAGAGTCAACACAGGAGCATTACTTAATTTCTGCTTCAATATATCAAAGACTTCCTGCTGTTTCGGACCCCAAACAAATTTAACATCTTTACGGGTCAGAGTCGTCAATGGAGTAGTTATCCTGGAAAAGTTTTCTATAAATCTTCTATAATAACCGGCCAAACCCAGAAACTTTGGATTTCGGATTGTGTCTTGGGGGCTTGCCAGTTCATTACTGCCTCGACTTTGGCAGGGTCAACTTGTATCCCACGTTCACTAACCACGTGGCCTAGGAATTGTACTTCACGCCACCAAAATTCACACTTAGAAAACTTTGCATAAAGTTTCTCGTGTCTCAACAACTCCAAAATACACCTCAAATGTTTCTCGTGATCCTCCTGATTACGAGAGTATATAAGTATATCATCAATAAAGACAATGACAAACTTATCTAAATACGGCTTGCAGACTCTGTTAATCAAATCCATAAATGCTGCTGGTGCACTAATGAGTCCAAAAGGCATCACTAAGAACTCATAATGACCATATCTTGTTCTAAATGCCATCTTTGGAACGTCTTCACTATGAATTTTGAGTTGATGATAACCTGACCTCAAATCAATCGTCGAGAAGTAGCTTGCTCCCTGAAGTTGGTCAAATAAATCGTCGATCCTGGGCAATGGATAGCGATTCTTAATTGTTAACTTATTCAGCTCGCGGTAGTCAATGCACATTCGCATTGAACCATCTTTCTTTTTCACAAACAGTATTGGAGCTCCCCAAGGCGAAGAGCTTGGCTGAATAAATCTTGTTTCCATTAATTCTTCAAGTTGTGTCTTCAACTCTTTCATTTCTGTAGGTGCAAGTCTATACGGGGCTCTAGCAACTAGAGCTGCACCAGGTATGATATCAATTCTAAATTCTACTTGCCTATCTCGAGGTAGACCAGGCTAGTCTTCAGGAAACACACCAGTAAATTCTGAGAAAACGGGTAGATCTTCGATCTTTGGCTTAGCTTCATCAATGGTTACTTGTGCCATGTAAATGACACAATTCTTCTTCAGGCATTTTGAAGTTTTAAGTAACACATCCTTTTCGGACAAACCATAACGTACATCACCTTGGATAGGCAGTAATTCACCGGTCGAAGTTTTGATTTCGATGAGCTTCTTGTTACATGCTATATGGGCATGGTTACTAGACAACCAGTCCATACCAAGAACTACATCGAAACCTGCCAACTTCATTGGCAATAGCGAAACAGGAATAGAGTGATCCTTAATGGAAATGAAACATTCATCAAGAATTGTAGAAGCGGTTTCTATCATTTCATCAGCAAGTTCTACATCGTATGTTATATCTAGAGTTCTCATGAGCAAGTTTATTAAGGCATTAAACTTATGATCTACAAATGATTTATCAGCCCCGGAATCGAAAAGAACTCTAGCATAGACATCATTAATAAGGAACATACCTGTTATCACATTGTCATCGTTCACAGCCTCCTTGGCTTTCATCTGGAAAGCACGAGCTTTTCCTTTCTTCGCCCCATCGTCCTTAGCAGTATCATCTTTCTTGTACTTAGACAGTTGGGTTTGATATGTCCTTTCTCGCCACAATTAAAACAGGTGGCCTCCTTTAAATCCTTACATTCAAGGGCCTTGTGCCCATGCCTCTTACAAATCCCACAAGGCTTGTCTGAAGCTCATCCCGACACGCACCAAAGTGTCGCTTGTTGCACTTTCTGCATTTAGGTCTATTATCAGACCTTTGATGGTTGTTTGATCCGAACTTCCCGTTCTTATTGAAGCGGTGAAACCTGTCATCATCTCTCTTTCTTTTCTCGCCACCTTCAGACCTAAGAGACCTCTGTCTCTTCAAATCCTGGGTTAAGATCATGGAAAGGTCTACAGCAGACCTAAATGTCACAGGCCTAGATGCCCTGACGTCACCCTTGATTTCTGGCTCTAAACCACCAATAAAACGTGAGATACGTTTGGATTCTGGAGTAATCAAATACGGTACAAGTCTGGACATAGAGTTGAATTCTGACACATACTTTTCACAATAGAGGTTCTTCATGGCTAACCCAATAAATTCTATTTCAGTCCTTTCTATCTCATGAGGCGGACAGTAAGCATCCTTCACCAATTCCACAAACTTTTCCCATCTTAGATTATATAGATGAACCTTCCCAGAGGATTGGATCATCGACTTCCACCACGTGAGGGCATCGCCCTTGAACGATCGCGCTACATACTGCACTACGTCTTTTTCAGCGCACCCGCTGATTTCTACAATGGTTTCAATTTCGTCCAACCATTGGAGCGTTTCCACCGCTCCCTTTTTACCAGTGAAATCACGTGGTTTATATGACACGAAATACTTATAGGAGCAATCTTCTTTATCAAATTGGGTCTTTTAGTGGTACTCCTTTCTTTTCCTTTCAATATTCGACGAATGCTCAGAGTCGTCTTTCTTGTGAGAGGGATGTTCAGATTTCTTTTGCGATGAGTGCTTAGAATGGTATGAAGATGTATGCCGGGATGTGTGCTTAGAAGTATGCTTGGTATGTGAAGCACTAGATTCACCGTTTTTCTCGTCACGATCTTTAATTGCTTTTTCTACTTTGGTGGCAACTAATGCCTACAATTCACCTTTAGTAATTACAATCTGTTCGTTGGCACCTCCATCCCCATGGTGGCTATCTACTTCATCTGAATTGGCCATCCTTGTACTTTGATACTGGAATTAAGTTAATTACACTTGTTTGATTTGATTGATATCGGCACAAACGACCTTAATAAGGGGGGTGTTAAAATGTGGCACAAAAGGCCTGTCACAAGGACAATTTAAAGCAGCACTAAGGGCTTGAATTATAAAATCAAGATCATCAATGGATCAAATAGCTTCGAGGTTCGAACATAGTTTTACTACCTCGAGATAGAGAGTCGTAGACTGCAACTATCATTGTCACCAATGGGCATAACATAGCCCTAGTGCATTACATCACTATTGGATGTATTAATATGGCCGTAGGCACTACACCACTAATGGGTGTTTAATTAAAGTAAACATCGCACTGATGATTTCTGATCAAGATCAAAATAGATTATATAGGCTTGGACGTAGTCCTTTGCCTTGACGGCTTGTGTGGTTCCTCAGGTCACACTGCCAGGAGATTAATACCTTGAATATATTAACCTTTTAGAATAGCAATTCCTTGAAATGGTTTAAGTAACTAGTCCAGATCAGGCGGATTAGTGAAGTTTAGAACGTAGTTCACCACTTCTGGATAGAAGGGACTCCTTATAGGATTTCTCAACCTTAACTATCAGGGTAGAACACCATATAATTAACTACCGTTTTGCCAATATATGTGACCTAGTCACTTGGCAGGTGCAAACCATTAAGGAGATTTCTTGGAAATGTTTCACAGATCACAAATTTCGAATTAATATCGAGACGTTGGCTTGAACAACGGATGTAATAATAGTATATACAATCATTAATCCAAAAGGAATTTCATTAATATTAAAATTCAAATTACAACTGCCCTAAACGGGTCTTTTACAAAGAAATAAGATAGATTGTCCTTGCAGGGACTAAAATAAGAAAACATACCCTCACAGGGGTGTTAAAGTTAAATACTTGTCCATGCAAGGACTTAATTTAAATTAGACATAATAAATAAAGATAGTAAGGAACTCAGTCCTTTTTCCCCGTTAGCTTTTTCATCAGCCCTTTTAATAGTTTTTGGTTCTTCTTAGAGTCCTTGGCTGATTTCTCTTGTAGCTCTTTTACTCGTTCTAATGCTTCGTTCAGAACGTTCATAGTTGGCGGCGGCTGCTGTGGTTGCGGTTAAGTTTGGGGTTGAGGCGGTGCAATCGGATGTTGGTACTCATAGTAGGGATATCCGCCTGGTTGGTAGGGATATGGGTAATGTGCATTCATGGCCATTTCTAGGTAAGGGTCAGGAAGAGATATGTGATGGCTATGGCTATGCTCTGGCCAGGTAGAAGGATTTAAAGGATTATATCCTGGCAATTGTTGGTAGGTAGGTATGGGGTTATCAAAACCCAGTGGCGGAGGTGGTTGAAAAGGTTCGCCAAATGGTAGAGGTGGTTGAAGCTCAAGTTCAACAGTAGAAGGCGGTTGCTCATTGAAAGGCGAGGCATAAGAAGGTCCAACCATTTGTGGATCTTCTGGGATAGTGGGGTAGGATGAAGGCTGGGGAGATAGTGACTCAACTCTGGGTCCCATTCGCATGGACATGCGTGCGTTCCTCTTCCTAGGTGGACGAGATGGTAGTTGTGGCTGTTCCATCTGTTGTTCTTCAGGTGGAGGAGTATGGTGTATAGGTGTATGGTAGGATGGAGTGTGGTGGGATGGTGTGCTATGGTAAGATGGGGTGTCATAGAATATGTATTGTGAAATTTTTTCCTGAAATTCATCAGGATAGTGCTGTGGCGTTCCAGCGTATGAATTAGATCCGCTGGATAAGTAAATGGGATGACCTATTGATCCCGTTGCCGGCATTTCTGGGTCGGAGTCTTCTTCCATGGGCTCCGGGGAATCTTCCGGTGAGGTTACAGAAGGTGAGTGGAATTGAATATCGAGGTTATAATTTCCATGGGAAGAATGGGAGCATGAGTGGTGAGATTGGGTAGGTTGTGGTGCAACGAATCTGGCGGTGGAGAATACTCATGGGATATAGAGTGACGATGAGGGTACGGTTCCCATGGTGATGAGGAGTTTCCTGACCCCTCGTAAGGGTTGTAGTTATGCGGATTCGAAGGTCCTTGACCCGCAACTCCACCTCTCATGAGGCCTTATCCCTTCGCTCCTCTAGAAAATTCGGAGGCTTCTTCGACAATTCCTGTTACAAAACAAATTAATAACCAAAGCAAGCAAAATAGCTAAACAAGGAAACAAATAATCCTAGGTCAAAGCCTAGACTCGAGAGTCTAAGGAATGTGTTTTCTTATATCGTTTGAGATCAAACACTAATGGTAAGTGTTGAATTCCCTCAAACGTTGGCTCTGATACCAACCTGTCATACCCCGACATCCACGTGTCTACCGGTGGGCCCGGTGGGGAGTATCGTGACATACAGTTGATATCATCATAACTAAATAAGCATAACACAGCGGAAGTCTGGAGTAAATAAACTATTACAACCGATAATGTCTAGTGTCCAAAATAAATATATACAGAAATGGTTGTAACTAGATCCACAGGCGGATCGAAATATATACAAAAAGATAACAGACTATAAACATTCAATTTCCTAAGGTCGCAACTCCTTGGTTATTCGCCCCCCAGCTCCCGACCTATTCCGTACTTGCAACCTGTAACTTAAGCTTTTGAAAATACGTCAGTTTACACTGGTAAATACGCTCAACCGACACATTTTGAAAACCTTTTCAAAAATCGTTTTTTGCGCACGTTGTGCATTTCTTAAATAACTTGGGATCGTACAAAAGACCTTGTATATAGATTTACATACTGGCTTTTACATATGAGGCCCGGTACGAAGACCGAGACATAATCGACTGACACACCACTCTGAACTTTCACACAGAAAGCAGGATAGCAATTACCCAGTGTATGCCTACACGCCATGCTATATTGTCATGGTCACTACCAATTTAGTAAGCCAAGGATATCCCAGACACGGTCAAGCCCACCCTCAATGTTTTAGTTTCATCAAACAGATCAAAACCGGGTTATGTAAGATTTCAGTTAATTATCACAACTGGATAAAACATTATCCCATACCCGACCTAGCGGTAGTAGTCTACCGTATCCCAAGCCCGTATAGGGAAAATAAGTTAAGAGTATTTACCTGAATTGAAGTTCGCAAGTAATCCGAATTCAGCCGTATTCCAAAGCAAGTACAGGAGCAATCTACCGGGAGGCGTTCAGTCTGGATTGATGGTAATTAATAACCAATATTAGAATGCTAACGGGTCCTTATTTAAGTCCTAGACTTGGACCGGTTAGTCTTACGCTAAACTGTGATACGATACGATACGATACGCTAGATTAAGCGGTGACCGGAATAGAATGTTGATTGGACCCGACAAGTACATAGACTTGTATAATATGGGAAAACAAAAAAGGGTAAATGCACGGTACCCCTGACCGCGGGAGGGTTCTCCCTCCCCAAGCTAGCGAAGGTGCGTGGGACAAGATTCGAACTCGAGACGTAAGCGTGTTTTATGTGCACACAGTCCACCGCTGGACTGTGTCTAACCCGAGTTATATCGTGATTTAAATTAAACTTATATACTATTGAATCTCCGTATTCTTCGTTAATCTTAACCAGAAACGGTGACTGACTGGTTCAACGATTTTAATCATGTTCTTTAGTGTGTTATGATTAATTACAGGTGATATAAATAAAAAGAAAGAAAGATTAAGCGTAAGGTATACCGAACTGGATCCTCTGTTTCTCCGGCAGAACTCCGGTGACAGCAAATGATTCCGGCGACGTGTGTCTTGCGGCAGAGGGTCTTCAACGAGCTTGAGATGCATGTGAGTGGCTTCGGTATAAGTTCTGGGTGTTCAGTAAGGCTCAGAAGTGAAAGGGTCGGTTTTCCGGCGAGTTGCAGAAGATTTCCGGCGAATGGAATTACGTCGAGAAAGGGTGCGGTTTTGAGCGAAAAGGCTACAGTAGATTGTGGGTGAATTTATAGGGAGGAACCGAGATGTGTAGAGTCGGATTTCAGACTTGATTCAAAGTTATTACGTTTTCCGGCGGTTATGACTTGCGTCGCGGGTTCAGACGTCGGTTATAACCGATGTGATAGTAAATGTTTACGTTAAAACTGAAGAAACCGTCGAATCTCGCGAGATCGCCGGGATTTCCGACGACTGCGATTGGGCGCGTCGGTTTTTGAATTTGAGATTTATGATATGAATTAATTGTATCTAATAATTAACAAGAAACATAAGTGGCGCAGTGGTTGAGTGTGTGCGCGATAAAACTTTGCTGAAATGCTGGCTGACCCGGGTTCAAAACCCGGCAGCAGTCTTTTATTTTTAAATCACAATTTTTAACAGTTTTTCAAAAATAAATTATATATTCCAATATACTTATTAATTATGTATCGTTTAAAATTAATTTGGGCATTAAATAAGCAACGAAATTTTTAACTGATTGTTCGGTTAATAAATGGAGCGGGTTTGGTAAATCCGTTTTTTTGACGGATGTTACAACCTCCATATTCCTCTGGAAGATATTCAGATTGATGAATCTATGCATTTTATTGAAAGACCAGTAGAGATCATGGACTTCGGAGAAAAACGTTTAAGACGGAGTCGCATTCCAATTGTTAGGGTACGCTGGGAGTCGAAACGGACCTGAGTTTACTTGGGAACGTGAAGACTCATGCGCGAAAAATACCCGCATCTTTTTCCTACTACTACTACTTAAATTTCGGGACGAAATTCCTAAAAGTAGGGGATACTGTAACATTTGCCAAAAACGGGTTTTCCAAACCCGCTTCGTTTGTAATCGAATATCAAGTTATAAATGTTTCGTTGCTTATTTTTGTTTATTTTAATTTTAAACGTTGCACAATTAATAAACAAATTGGAATTTAAAAACTATAATTAATAAAAAGTGAAAATAAAATAAATAAAAAAGAAAACCGGCTGCCGGGATTCGAACCCGGGTCAGCCGGGTGAGTCTAACGACTTAAGACGCACACATATAAGCCCCTCCGCCACTTGATGTTTTCTGTGAATTCTAGGAAACAATTAAATGATAACTTCACTCAGGAATCAACCGGTTTACGCCGACTGTAACCGTAATCGGCTTTCAAACGTCCAAAACGTTTGAGTGATCGCGATTTTCTGTTAATAACCGATACACCGACATTTCTAATCAATTCAGTCATGAATGGACTTGAATTCAAGTGATGTTCGGTTTTTATAACCGAAAACATTCACTTCTGGAATTACTTCAACAAAAGCTTCATTTCGCGACTCAATTACATTCCCAGAACTTCTATTCTCGCGTTTACTCTCGTTTCTGATCGTCGGAATTGCTTTTTGAACTCGCCGGACTTTCGCCGGAAAACCGTGTCTTCCATCAAATCAGTAAGTCTCTCAATTCTTTCATCGTCTATCAGTTGTTAAGCTTTTGCTTATCGGATAATTAACTCTCGCCGGAAAACTTCTGAAAGTTCTCAATTCTCGCTGTGAAACGGTATAGCCTTTTAAACCTTCTGGTAATTCTTGTTTAGTGCTTCAATCCCGCATCTAGCTAATCAAAATTGTTAATTGTCCGCTCAGACGAAATCCGTAAAAACAGAGCCGACGACTTCGCCGGAATTCTGAGATAGATCGTTTCTCCGGTATGTTTACTTCCAAAATCTTCTCTGCCATTTCATTTTAGTCATTTAAATGTTTGTCAATCGAATTAAACAAGAAACAGTAGAGTAATCGTAGTCTGTGATTTTGTAACGAAGAAGATGAAGTTAGGTTGTTTATAAGTTTTATATAAATTGGATATGATCTCGGGTTAGACACACAGTCCAGCGGTGGACTGTGTGCGCACATATATCACACGCCGCGAGTTCGATCCTTGACACACACGTATGCTCTGTAATAAAGAAGTTTTATTTTTCTAACTGAACCGGATTATCTCACGGTAGATGTTAAGTATAATAAAAATCAGTATATTAACCAGGTTAGACACAGAGTCTAGCGGTGGACTGTGTGCAATACTAACCCACAGGTCCCGGGTTCGAGACCTGTTACACATGCAGGTTCGATGATTAAAATCCTTTTTGAAAATAAAAGAATTTTGAATAAATTAAAAACAGTATATAAATATAATTAAAAACATAATTATTTCGGGTTAGACACGTAGCTCAGTTGGTAGAGCTGCGTGCACGCGTACGGGAGGTCTCGGGTTCGAGCCTCACCAGCGCGTACATACACACGGTTGAACCGGTCGAACAGTCAACAGTCAAACAGTCAACGGTCAAACGGTCAATGGTCAACGCAAAAGTCAACATTTTTTTTATATTTTTATTTATTTATTTAGTTTAAAAATCAATTAAAAATACTTAAAAATAATGTTTTTAAAGATAGATAATAGCTTTAAACTCACAAAAATATATATCAAAATCTTATTAAAATTATTAATAAAATCCACTCATTTACCATACTTCCGTTATTATTTAGGTTAGTTAAGTCTCGTCGATCAATCCTCCAAACTCGTGCGCATTTCATCATCTTCAACCGAACGCACCCAATGTGAGTGAATCTCTACAAATTCCCCGTTTTAATCACGTTTTTGGGGTGCATCATGTGTCTTACCATTTATTATATTTAAATCATTGTGCATACATCATATCCATGAACAAATGTGTATTCAGCTTGTATCAACTGTTTGTGTGGTTATTGTTTAGATTTAATTTATCATTTTCAGTACATGCATTATCATAGGCCGCCGCTCCCCATTACATTATGAGCGTTGAGCTGTTCCCCATTACATTATGAGCGTGAACCGGGCGTTGCCAACATACGATCGACTCCGTTTGATTGAGCCTTGATCGCACAGACATTCATCATAGGCCGTCCGTTCCCCATTACATTATGAGCGTGAACGTGACGTTGCCAACATATACAGTTTCATTCATGTTATATATTCATGCAAGTTGATATGTTATTGTATGTTATTGTTTGTGGTTGTTATTGTTATTGTGTGATTATTTACATTTGCTCATATATGACTATTGCACAATTTTTCCTTGATAAAGATAACAAGAAATCAATAATAAATGTTTATCTAACAAGGTTCACTCGCCAACTTATGTTGACCCAAAAACCCCCATTTTTACACATGATACAGGTGATCCAGCTGCAGCAAGAAACACATAGGATTGGCTTAGAAGAATAAACTGGTTT
Organism: Scalesia atractyloides; assembly: GCA_947069175.1. Taxonomy (NCBI): domain Eukaryota; kingdom Viridiplantae; phylum Streptophyta; class Magnoliopsida; order Asterales; family Asteraceae; genus Scalesia; species Scalesia atractyloides. The sequence goes on along the minus strand of CAMTDV010000005.1, from coordinate 98,912,939 downwards.
AGAGCTTGAATTGTTTAGTTGATTATTTTTCTTTGTATTTGTATGAACATGTTTGGATTATTGAGTATGTAATTTTGACTTAAATAAATATGAAACATATTAGTAAATATCATGAGCTTTGGTGATAACCCAATTATGCCCCGACTCTTATTCCGCTGCGGGTCGGGGTGTGACAGATTGGTATCAGAGCCATGACTATAGGGATATAGGATAGGTTATTAGACCCTTAGAGCCTATACTATAGTTGATTAGAATTTTTAAAATTTTTGTGTGTTACATGCCAAATTTCATGATGATTATATGTTTTATGTTTAATGTTACATTCAATGTTATGCAAGCATGTTCATAAGTACATACTATTATATAATGCCTATAATGAACCATATTCTCATAACATATCATATCCATGAGAGCACACACTACATCATTTTCATGATTGTTTTTACAATGATTTTTGTATTTTCAAATCACATCAAAGTGAGTTCTCATGGCGGGCATGTAGTAATTGGAAGGGTACAAGTACCGGTAGTCGGAACGTCCTGTCTAGGCTTGGCATTCGTATAAATCAAAATAAAGGACCAGTTTGCCTACCTGGGGACTAACGATAAGAGTACGAAGTACCTATTAGGCCAAAAGCATGCTATACCAAACGTCGTGTGAGCTAACCCCACTTTGAGTTGTCATTGTGTCTACACCTGGACACCTTCCGACCATACATCTCGTAAACATATTTCATCGTTTTCATTGGGTGATGTGAGTATTAAACCGCCAATACTAATGTGAATCCTACCAAGCCAATAGTCATGGGGGCCCACATGACTATACAGGTGAAGGTATGGGGGACATTTGAGGCCCAACATGAGCAAACCCAAGACATCCTATGGATGTAGTTGCATTATTGATATTTATGTTATTTTCATTTTCTTTAAGACACATGACACCTAAAAAGACTCCATAAACTCACAATCTTCTTATATATGTTCCTGTAGATGTCGGCTAGGCAACAACGAGGGGGTAGAAAATCAGGAAGGTCACACGAACGCTTGGCCACTCAAATCGCAAAACAAATGGCCGCGGTACTTCCTGACATTGTGGTTCAAGTACAACAAGCTCTCGCCACAAATCCCACAAATCCTCCCCAGCAAGAAGACCAGAACATCGGCAACCCTACTACCAACAAGTGCTCATATAAACATTTCAAGTCTTGCGATACTCCGAAATTTGAAGGGACCGAAGGTGTCACTGCTCCCCTCCACTGGTTTGAGGAAATGGAAAACACCTTCCTCAACTGCGATTGTCCCGAGGATCGCAAGGTAGATACGCAACCGGGAGACTATTTGGGGTAGCTCTTACCTGGTGGAATACTGAAAAGGGTAAGAGAGGAATCGAAGATGTAATGGCCTTAACGTGGGAGGAGTTAAGGGAAATCATGACGAGACGATTCTGTCCTAGAAGTGAGATTAAAAAGTTAGAGGATGAATTTCATTCATTGAAGCAAAAGGAGGGAGATCATACTTCCTACACCAAGAGGTTTTTAGAGTTGAACCAGATGGTCCCTAACTTGTTCACCCCAGTTTACCGCTTAGTCGAGCATTATTTTCGAGGTCTTCCCTCGAAAATTAAAGATTCAGTTCTCAGCACTTCGCCAGCAACACTTGAAGCTGCTATGGAACTAGCTACTGATCTGACCGAGAATCGAATTCGCAACAGTAAATTTAAAGAGGAGAAAAAGAAAGCCCCCGTTGAGGGCCAAACTTTCAAACCATTCCACCTCCTCCTCTAAGTTTGCTAACAAGAGGAAACGTAACACCAGAAACTTCGCTGTCACACAAACCAATTACCCTATCCCTGCTGCACCCATTACCCAAGTTGCCCCCTCACCTGCACCATATAAAAGGCCATACTCTGGCCCATTACCAAAATGCAACCGTTGCCAATACCATCACTTTCCTGATCATCCCTGTCAACATTGCACCGGCTGTGGTCGCGCAGGTCACACTGTTCAAACCTGTCGCATACCTCAACGAACGAACCGCCACCAGCCCTCAACTCAAACCCACCATCAAATAATGGGTCAAGCCCAACAATCCCTACTACTACCACCTACCCAACATTTAGCCCAATCATACTACCAACCCAACTATCCCATGGTGCAACCTATGCGGGCTTGCTACAATTGTGGAGACCCAAACCACTTTAGAAACACATGTCCACGTTTGGTGAACATTATACATGCTCAAGCCCAAGCAAATCCGGTGAATCAAGCTAACCAAGCCCCTCCACCTGCAAGAGGAAGAGCTTTCAACATCAACGCTAACCAGGCTAGAGCTGACAGCAATGTGGTTAACGGTACGTTTCTTATCAATGGTAGTTATGCATCCATGTTGTTTGATACTGGCACGGATAAAACTTTTGTGTCCTTAGAGTTTGAACCCATCCTAAACCAAATTCGTGATAAGCTCATGGAATCCATAACAGTAGAAGTTGCTAACGGAAAACCGGTCTCATTAAACTCTATTATACGCAATTGTACTCTCACCTTAAACGATCACGATTTTCCAGTTGACCTCATTCCTATAAAGTTTGGAAGCTTTGACATTATAATTGGTATGGACTGGCTCAGCCAACATCAGGCTGAAGTTGTATGCCGCGAAAAGTTTATACGCATTCCTCTTTCAAACGGTCAGACTCTACGAATCTTTGGAGAAACCTCATCGAAAGGGCTCAGATTAATGTCCTGTCTTCAGGCTCGAAAATATCTCCGCTAGAATTATGTCGCATTTTTAACCCATGTCGTCAAAAAGGGAACCATGGAGAAGAAACTTGAAGACATCCCAGTAGTAAAAGATTTCCCGCAAGTTTTTCCTGACGACATTTCAGGACTTCCTCCCTTGAGAGAAGTCTATTCCGCATTGATCTTATACCTGGTGCTACACCAGTTGCAAAGTCTCCTTATAGGTTAGCCCCATCGAAATGCAAGAGCTAGCCAGTCAATTGCAAGAGTTGACTGACAAAGGATTCATACGTCCTAGCTCCTCGCCTTGGGGTGCACCTGTCCTTTTTGTGAAGAAGAAAGATGGAACGTTTCGCATTTGCATCGACTACAGAGAACTCAACAAGTAACGATCAAGAATCGCTATCCATTACCTCGCATTGATGATCTTCTTGACCAACTTCAAGGCGCCAGCTGTTTTTCAAAAATCGACCTTCGTTCTTGGTTATCATCAACTTAGAGTACATGAAGAAGACGTCCCAAAGACCGCCTTCCGAACTCGTTATGGTCATTATGAATTCATGGTCATGACATTTGGTTTAACCAACGCTCCAGCTGTCTTCATGGATCTAATGAACAGAGTCTGCAAACCCTATCTCGATCGTTTTGTTATAGTCTTCATCGACGACATCCTCATTTATTCAAAGTCTAAGTCTGATCATGAACGGCACCTTCGACTCATCCTTACACTCTTAGAGAATGAAAAGCTTTACGCCAAATTCTCCAAATGCGAATTCTGGTTAAAAGAGGTACAATTCCTTGGACATGTTGTTAATGACAAGGGAATACATGTCGACCCCTCAAAGATCAAAGCAGTACAAGAATGGCAAGCGCCACGTACACCAACCGAAGTAAGATCATTCCTTGGTTTGGCTGGTTATTATCGCCGTTCATTTCAAATTTCTCCCGCATTGCTGTACCACTCACGGCTTTAACTCATAAAGGAAAACCCTTCATATGGGGACCCAAACAAGAAGAAGCCTTCCAAACCCTTAAACAAAAACTCTGTGATGCACCAATTCTCACTCTTCCGGAAGGTTGTGATGACTTCGTGGTTTATTGCGACGCGTCAGGGCAAGGACTAGGCTGTGTTCTAATGCAAAGAGGAAAGGTGATAGCTTATGCTTCTAGACAACTCAAAACTCATGAGAAGAACTACACCACCCACGACCTAGAACTTGGAGCCGTTGTGTTCGCTCTTAAGATATGGAGACATTATCTCTACGGTACTAAGTGTGAAATATACACTGACCACAAGAGTCTTCAACATATCTTCAACCAAAAGGAGTTAAACATGAGGCAACGAAGATGGGTCGAACTTCTAGATGACTACGACTGTGAAATTCGATATCACCCTGGCAAGGCAAATGTGGTGGCCGATGCACTCAGTCGAAAGGGTTATGCGAACTCCATTCGTCTTCTATGTTCGCAAATCATAACCGACATCAAAGATCAAATTCGAGAAAGCCCAACATGTTTCAGTAACGGAAGACGACGTACGAAAGGAGCTGTCTTGTGGAGCTGAACTTAAAATTGAAACTAAAGCTGACGGTATTCTGTACTATCTAGATCGTATATGGATTCCTGACCACAACAACCTTCGTGAATTCCTTATGAATGAGGCACACAAAACACGATACTCTATACACACAGGAGCCGACAAGATGTATCAAGACCTTCGATACACCTACTGGTGGCCTGGAATGAAAAAGGATATTGCTGTTTTTGTTTCCAAGTGCCTTACATGTTCCAAGGTAAAAGCTGAACATCAAAGACCCTCAGGACTTCTGGTCCAACCTGAAATACCTGTACGGAAGTGGGAAAACATAACCATGGACTTCATTACCGGGTTACCTCGCACTTTTGGTGGGTATGACACTATATGGGTAATTATTGATCGTCTTACAAAATCAGCTCACTTTATTCCAATACGCGAAGATTTCAAGAACGAGAAGCTAGCTCGTATCTACATCAGCGAAATCGTAAGCCGACATGGTGTACCATTAAGCATTATTTCGGATCGTGATGGTCGTTTCACTTCACGAACATGGCAGGCCGTACAAGCCGCTTTGGTACACGATTAGACCTCAGTACCGCTTATCATCATCAAACTGATGGACAATCTGAACGCACCATTCAAACTCTTGAAGATATGCTTCGAGCATGTGTCATAGACTTCAAGGGAAATTGGGACGCTCGTCTACCATTAGTTGAATTTTCGTACAACAACAGCTATCATTCAAGCATCGGCATGGCACCTTTTGAAGTTTTATAAGGTCATAAGTGCCGATCTGCAGTATGTTGGCACGAAATTGGGGATACTCAAATCACCGGTCCAGAATTGATTCAAGAAACCACAGACAAGATCCATCAAATTCGAAACAATCTTCTAGCGGCTCAAAGTCGTCAAAAGAGTTATGCAGATAAACGGCGAAAGCCTTTGGATTTTAACATTGGTGATCATGTACTTTTAAAAGTATCACCGTGGAAGGGAGTAGTGTCACACCTCGACCCGCAGCGGAAATAAGAGTCGGGGCATAATTGGGTTATCACCAAAGCACATGACATTTACTATTATGTTTCATAATTAATGAAGTCAAAGTTACATTTTCAAACATCCAAACATGTTCATTCAATACAAGGGAAAATAACCAAACATAACAGTCCAAATACTAAATCGTTTTATTCTTCTAATCCAGGTCCTATGTGTTCCTAGCTGCTGCTGGTTCACCTGTATCATGTGTAAAATGGGAGGTTTTGGGTCAACATAAGTTGGCGAGTGAACCTTATTAGATAAACATTTGATAATGATTTTATGGTTAGTGTATCAATAAAATATTGTGCATAATCATAAAAGAGCACATGTAAGTAATCAAACATTGGCAAATAGCAGTTACAATTATAACATACATTAACACTTGATAGCATACATGAATATACCAATATCATACGATAACTAACATAAATGAACTGTGCGATCAAGGCTCAATCAAACGGAGCCGATCGTATTGCATGAACTGGAAATGTAAATTGAACTGTGCGCTCAAGGCTCAATCAAACGGAGCCGAACGTATTGCATGAACTGGAAATGTAAATTGAACTGTGCACTCAAGGCTCAATCAAACGGAGCCGAGCGTATTGCATGTATTGAAATGTAAAATGAAATGACCGATCAAGGCTCAATCAAACGGAGCCGATCGTGCGGGCACGCCACAGATCAACCGCATAATAAAATGGGGATCAAGCTCAACCTCGATGGATGGGGAGCTGCGGCCTCGGCAAATGCATGTACTGAAATAATAATTTGCATCCAATAATAACTACTTAACAGCAACAAACTAATACACATGTCATGATATGATGTATGCACAATAGTTTCGTTATAATATGTAAATAAACAAAGACACATGATACACCCCAAAAACGTGATTAAAACGGGGAATTTGAAAGGTTCACTCACATTGGGTGCGTTGAATTGAAGATGGTGAGATGCGCACGATTTAGATGAGCGGATCGACGGGGAATACTAACCTAAATAATAATGGAAAAATATATTAAATGGATGGATTTTATTAAGGATTTTAATGAAATTTTTAGATATATTTTTGTGAGTTTATGGCTATTTTCTATCTTTAAAAATGTTATTTTTAAGTATTTTTAATTGATTTTTAAATTAAAATAAACAAATAAATATATAAAAAAAATATTATTTTTTTACTGTTGACCGTTGACCGTTGACCGGTTCGGTCAGCGGTAAAATCCTGCGCCGGGCGGGACTCGAACCGGCGACCTTCTGTTCACGTGCACGTAGCTCTACCAACTGAGCTACGTGACTAACCCGTTATAAACTCGGTTTTAATTATATTTATATACTTATTTGAATTAACCGAAAATTCCTTTATTTTGCAAAAACGTTTTAATTCCAAGGACCGGTGCTCGGGACAGGATTCGAACGCGCGACGTGAAGTTTATCTTGCACACAGTCCACCGTGGACTGTGTGTCTAACCCGGTTATATTCTTGATTTATATTATACTTAACAACTACCCGTTTCAACCCGGGTTAGTTCATGATTAAAAAAAAAGAACGTTATTACACAAGCGTGCGCGTAGCAAGGATCGAACTCGGGACGTGAATATGAAATTTGCACACAGTCCACCGCTGGACTGTGTGTCTAACCCGTTTATAATTCGGATTTTAATTACTCTTATATTCTGATAGAACTTCATCTGCTTCACCGATTACACAGGCAACATAACTCGACTGATTACGATTGATTTGTGGTTTACAAAGTTTTTAGACATTAACAGCAATTCAAGAGTAAGGAATGGAGAGAGTTTAAGGAACAGAATTTACCGATTGAAGATAATCACAGAAATCCGGCGAAGGTTTGTCGGTATTGGAAATGAACTCCGACTGTTGAACCAATTAACAGCGTTGATCGATTACTCATAAAGTTATGTTACTTAAACAAGGTTTAAAAGAAGTTTTGGATATCATACCAGTTCACAGTTGGATTCCGGCGTGTCAGAAACTTTCCGGCGAAGATAAGATTTCCGATATACGTTGGCTAAGATTGATTCTGATGATGGAGTTGTGTTAGAGATTGACTAATCACATGTTTTAAACAAAAGAGTCGAAGGAATTACCGTGAGAATGTGAGTCCCGGTTTTCCGGTGATTTGCAGAAAAATTCGGCGAACAGATTCAGAAGATCTTATGGTTCAGGAATGCGACGAAAATGAAATTGGATATTGTTGTGATAGTTCTGAATCGTGCAAATGATTGGAAACTTGAATTAAACCAGAACTTGAAGAAATATTCGGTTTCAAAAGCCGAAGAGATGAAGCTTGAAGTTCAATCAATTCTGACTTAATTGGAAACCGTCGCACATCGGTTATAACTGAAATTGTGAGGTAAACAATTGATTTAACGATTGGTTTGCCGATTGTCGGTTTTCAGATAGCATCAACGGTTAAATCGAGTTTGTGTATAAGTTTCTTTTGTTTTCATATAGTTAACAGAAAATACATTGTGGCGGAGCGGTTAGGAGAATGGATGTTAAGTCGTTTAGAGGCTCAGCTGACCCGGGTTCGAGTCCCGGCAGCTTCAAATGTTTTTTATTTATTTTATTTTAACTTTTTATCAAATATAATTTTTATAGTTTAGTTTATTTATTAATTATGTAACGTTTAAACTCAAAATAATCATAAAATAATTAACGAAACTTTTATAACTTGGTACAAGATTACAAAACGGAGCGGGTTTTGGAGACCCGATTTTTACAAATGTTACAGTATCCCCTACTTTTAGGAATTTCGTCCCGAAATTTAAACAGTTGAAGTAGTAGGAAAAAGATGCGGGTATTTTTCACGCATTGAGTCTTCACGTTCCCAAGTAAACTCAGGTCCCCGTTTCGACTCCCAGCGTACCCTAACAATAGGAATGCGACTTCGTCGTAGACGCTTTTCTCCATAGTCCATAATCTCCACTGGTCTTTCAATAAAATGCATGGATTCATCAATCTGAATATCTTCTAGTGGAATATGGAGATTCTCATCAGCGAGGCACTTCTTCAAGTTCGACACGTGGAATGTGGGATGAATCCTGTCGAGTTCTTCCGGTAGGTCAAGCTTGTATGCTACAGGACCTACTCTTTCGAGTATCTTGAAAGGTCCTACGTAACGTGGTGTTAGCTTTCCCTTTTGACCAAAACGAACTACTCCCTTCCACGATGATACTTTTAAAAGCACATGATCACCAATGCTAAACTCCAAGGGCTTCCGTCGTTTATCTGCGTAACTCTTTTGACGACTTTGAGCCTCTAGAAGATTGTTTCGGATTTGATGAATCTTATCTGTGGTTTCTTGGATCAATTCTGGACCAGTAATTTGTGCTTCCCCAATTTCGTGCCAACAAACAGGAGATCAGCACTTTCGACCATATAAAGCTTCAAAAGGTGCCATGCCGATGCTAGAATGATAGCTGTTGTTGTACGAAAATTCAACTAACGGTAGATGGGCGTCCCAATTTCCCTTGAAGTCTATGACACATGCCCTAAGCATGTCCTCAAGAGTTTGAATGGTGCGCTCAGACTGTCCATCAGTTTGAGGATGATAGGCGGTACTGAGATCTAATCGAGTGCCCATAGCGGATTGTACTGCTTGCCATGTTTGTGAGGTGAAACGACCGTCACGATCAGAAATAATACTTAATGGTACCCCGTGTCGGCTTACGATTTCGTTGATATAAATACGAGCAAGCTTTTCGTTCTTGAAATCTTCTCGAATAGGAATAAAGTGAGCTGATTTTGTAAGTCGGTCTATAATCACCCATATAGTGTCATACCCACTAGAAGTGCGAGGCAACCCGGTAATGAAATCCATGGTTATATTTTCCCACTTCCATACAGGTATTTCCGGTTGAACTAGAAGTCCTGAGGGTCTTTGGTGTTCAGCCTTCACCTTAGAACATGTGAGACACTTGGAAACAAAAATGGCAATATCTTTCTTCATTCCAGGCCACCAATAGGTGTACCGTAGGTCTTGATACATCTTATCGGCCCCTGGGTGTATCGAATATTGCGTTTTGTGAGCTTCATTCATGAGAGTTTCCCGAAGATTGTTGTGGTTAGGAATCCAAATACGATCTAGGTAATACAAAATACCATCAGATTTAGTTTCAAGTTTTAGCTCGGCTCCACAGGACATCTCTTTTCGTACATCTTCCTCTGTTATTGAAACGTGTTGGGCTTCACGAATTTGATCTTTAACATTGGTTATAATTTGCGAACATAGAAGATGAATGGAGTTCGCATAACCCTTTCGACTAAGTGCATCAGCCACCACATTTGCTTTACCAGGGTGGTATTTAATTTCACATCGTAATCATTTAGGAGTTCGACCCATCTTCGTTGCCTCATATTTAACTCTTTTTGATTGAAGATATGCTGAAGACTCTTATGGTCAGTGTATATTTCACACTTAGTACCATAGAGATAATGTCTCCATATCTTAAGAGCGAATACAACGGCTCCAATTCGAGGTCATGAGTGGTGTAGTTCTTTTCATGTGTCTTGAGTTGCCTCGAGGCATAAGCTATGACTTTTCCTCTTTGCATGAGAACGCAACCTAATCCTTGCCCTGACGCGTCGCAATAGACTACAAAATCATCACAACCTTCAGGAAGAGTGAGGATTGGTGCATCACAAAGTTTTTGCTTAAGAGTTTGAAAAGCTTCTTCTTGCTTGGGTCCCCATACGAATGGTTTTCCCTTATGGGTTAAAGCCGTGAGTGGCACCGCAATGCGAGAGAAGTTTGAAATGAACCGACGATAATAGCCAGCTAGTCCAAGAAAAACCTTACTTCAGTTGGTGTACGTGGAGCTTGCCATTCTTGAACTGCTTTGATCTTTGATGGGTCAACATGTATTCCTTTGTCATTGACTACATGCCCGAGAAATTGCACCTCTTTTAACCAAAATTCACATTTAGAGAACTTGGCATAAAGTTTTTCCTTTTCTAGAAGTGCAAGAACGAGTCGTAGATGACGCTCATGATCAGCTTTAGATTTTGAATAGATAAGAATATCGTCGATGAATACAATAACAAATCGATCGAGGTAAGGTTTGCAGACTCTATTCATTAGGTCCATGAAAACAGTTGGTGCATTGGTTAATCCAAACGGCATAACCATGAATTCATAGTGACCATAACGAGTTCAAAAAGCAATTTTAGGGACGTCTTCTTCATGCACTCTAAGCTGATGATAGCCAGATCGAAGGTCGATTTTCGAAAAGCAACTGGCACCTTGTAGTTGGTCAAGGAGATCATCTATGCGAGGTAAAGGATATCGATTTTTGATGGTTAACTTGTTGAGCTCTCTGTAGTCGATGCACATCCGAAAAGATCCATCTTTCTTCTTTACAAAAAGTACAGTGCATCCCAAGGCGATGAGCTGGGGCGTATGAATCCCTTGTCAGTCAACTCTTGCAATTGACTGGCTAGCTCTTGCATTTCAGAGGGGGCTAACCTATATGGAGATTTTGCCACTGATGTAGCACCAGGTATAAGATCGATACAGAATTCGACATCTCTGATTGGAGGAAGTCCTGAAATGTCGCCAGGAAAAACTTGTGGAAAATCTTTTACAACAGGAATATCTTCAAGTTTCTTCTCTGCGGTCCCCTTCTTGATGATATGGGCTAAAAACGCGACATAATTCTTGCGAAGGTATTTTTGAGCTTGAAGACAAGACATTAAGTTGAGCCCTTTCGACGAGGTTTCTCCAATGATTCGAAGAGTCTGACCGTTTGAAAGAGGAATACGAATAAATTTCTCACGACATACAACTTCCGCATGATGTAGACTGAGCCAATCATACCGATTATGATGTCGAAACTTCCCAGCTTCATAGGAATAAGATCGACTGAGAAATCGTGGTCGTTTAAGGTGAGTGTACAGTTGCGTAAAATAGAGTCTAATGAAACTGGTTTTCCGTCCGCAACTTCCACCGTTATGGATTCCGCGAGCTTATCCCGATTTTTACTTAAGATAGGTTCAAATTCTAATGACACGAAACTTCTATCCGCACCAGTATCAAATAACATAGAGGCATATCTACCATTTATAAGAAACGTACCGTTGACCACATTGCCGTCAGCTCTGGCCTGATTTTGTTAATATTGAAAGCTCTTCCTCTAGCAGGTGGAGGAGCTTGGTTCGCTTGATTCACAGGGTTGGCTTGGGCCTGAGCATGAATAATATTGACCAGCCTTGGACATGTGTTTCTGAAATGACTTGGGTCGCCGCAATTAAAACAAGCCCGCATAGGTTGGCCCATAGGGTAATTGGAGTTGATAGTATGTTTGAGCTAAATGTTGGGCGGGTGGAAATGGTAGTTGTTGTGGTGCTTGACCCATTAACTGTTGGTGGGTTTGGGTTATAGGTTGGTGGCGGTTTGTTCGTTGAGACGTGCGGCAGTTTGAATAGTGTGTCCGGCGCGACCGCAGCCGGTACAGTATTGGCAAGGGTAATCAGGGGAGTGGTGATACTGACAACGGTTACATTTTGATAGTGGCCCTGTGTATGGTTTTCTGTATGGCGCGGGTGGAGGAGTGGCTTGAGTGATGGGTGCAGCAAGAATAGGGGTGTTAGTTTGGGTGACTGCAAAGTTCCTGGTGTTACGCTTCCTCTTATTAGCAAACTTAGAGGAAGGAGTGTGGTGGTTTGAGGTTTGTCCCTCAGCAGGGGCTTTCTTCTTTTCTTCTTTGAACTTCCCATTGCGAATTCGATTTTCGGTCAGTTCCGTCGCCAACTCCATGGCAGCTTCGAGTGTTACCGGTGAAACGCTGAGAACCGAATCTTGGATTTTCGAGGGAAGTACTCGAATGTAATGTTCGATCAGACGATAGGTTGGAGTGAATAAGTTTGGAACCATTTGGTTCAACTCCAAGAACCTTTTGTTGTAAGTAGAGTGATCACCCTCTTTTTGCTTCAAGGCATGAAATTCATCCTCCAATTTCTTAATTTCACTTCTAGGACAGAATCGCCTAGTCATGATTTCCCTTAACTCCTCCCAAGTTAAGGCCATCGCATCTTCAGTTCCCCTCTTTCCCTTCTCAGTATTCCACCAAGTGAGAGCTACACCAAGTAGTCTCCCGGTGGCGTAACGAACTTTGCGATCCTCAGGACAATCGCAGTTTAAGAAAACGTTTTCCATCTCCTCGAACCAATGTAGGAGAGCAGTGACTCCCTCAGTCCCTTCGAATTTTGGAGGATCACAGGACTTAAAATGTTTGTAGGAGCATTTGATGGTAGGAGGGTTGTTGATGTTCTGGTCCTGTTGTTGAGGAGGGTTAGTAGGATTTGCAGCAAGGGCTTGTTGTACTTGTACCACGATGTCTGGCAATATCGTGGCCATTTTATTCGCGATATGAGTGGCCAAACGTTCCCGAGACTTTTCCGATTTCTACCCCTTCGATGCTGCCTAGACGACATCTACAGGATCGTAAAATGAGAAGATTGTGAGTTTATGGTGTCTTTTTAGGTGTCATGTGTCTTTAAGAAAATGAAAATAACATAAATATCAATAATGCAACTACATCCAAAGGATGTCTTGGGTTCGCTCATGTTGGGCCTCAAATGTCCCCCATACCTTCACCTACATAGTCATGTGGGCCCCCATGGCTATTGGCTTGGTAGGATTCACATTAGTATTGGCAATTTAACACTCGCATCCCCCGAATGCAAACCACAAAATATGTTCATGAGATGTTTGGTCGGAACGTGTCCAGGTGTAGACACAATGACAACTCAAAGTGGGATTAGCTCTCACGACGTTTGGTATAGCATGCTTTGGCCTAATAGGTATTTCGTACTCTCATCGTTAGTCCCCAGGTAGGCAAACTGGTCCTTTATTTTGGATTTATACGAATGCCAGCCTAGACAGGACGTTCCGACTACCGGTACTAGTACCCTTCCAGTTACTACATGCCCGTCATGAGAACTCACTTTGATGAGATTTGAAAACACGAAAATCATTGTAAAATCAATCATGATGTGGTGTGTGCTTGCATGGATGTGATATGTTATGATCATACGATTTCATGATAGGCATTATTTGATAATACATACTTATGAATATGCTTGTACAATATCAAATGTAACATTTAACATACACATATAAACATCATGAAATTTGGCATATAACACACAAAATTCTTATAAGTTTCTAATCGACTATAGTATAGGCTCTAAGGGTTTAATAACCTATCCTATATCCCTATAGTCATGGCTCTGATACCAATCTGTCACACCTAGACCCGCAGCGGAAATAAGAGTCGGGGCATAATTGGGTTATCACCAAAGCACATGACATTTACTATTATGTTTCATAATTAATGAAGTCAAAGTTACATTTTCAAACATCCAAACATGTTCATTCAATACAAGGGAAAATAACCAAACATAACAGTCCAAATACTAAATCGTTTTATTCTTCTAATCCATGTCCTATGTGTTCCTAGCTGCTGCTGGTTCACCTGTATCATGTGTAAAATGGGAGGTTTTGGGTCAACATAAGTTGGCGAGTGAACCTTATTAGATAAACATTTGATAATGATTTTATGGTTAGTTTATCAATAAAATATTGTGCATAATCATAAAAGAGCACATGTAAGTAATCAAACATTGGCAAATAGCAGTTACAATTATAACATACATTAACACTTGATAGCATACATGAATATACCAATATCATACGATAACTAACATAAATGAACTGTGCGATCAAGGCTCAATCAAACGGAGCCGATCGTATTGCATGAACTGGAAATGTAAATTGAACTGTGGGCTCAAGGCTCAATCAAACGGAGCCGAACGTATTGCATGAACTGGAAATGTAAATTGAACTGTGCACTCAAGGCTCAATCAAACGGAGCCGAGCGTATTGCATGTATTGAAATGTAAAATGAAATGACCGATCAAGGCTCAATCAAACGGAGCCGATCGTGCGGGCACGCCACAGATCAACCGCATAATAAAATGGGGATCAAGCTCAACCTCGATGGATGGGGAGCTGCGGCCTCGGCAAATGCATGTACTGAAATAATAATTTGCATCCAATAATAACTACTTAACAGCAACAAACTAATACACATGTCATGATATGATGTATGCACAATAGTTTCGTTATAATATGTAAATAAACAAAGACACATGATACACCCCAAAAACGTGATTAAAACGGGGAATTTGAAAGGTTCACTCACATTGGGTGCGTTGAATTGAAGATGGTGAGATGCGCACGATTTAGATGAGCGGATCGACGGGGAATACTAACCTAAATAATAATGGAAAAATATATTAAATGGATGGATTTTATTAAGGATTTTAATGAAATTTTTAGATATATTTTTGTGAGTTTATGGCTATTTTCTATCTTTAAAAATGTAATTTTAAGTATTTTTAATTGATTTTTAAATAAAAATAAACAAATAAATATATAAAAAAATAATTTTTTACTGTTGACGTTGACCGTTGACCGGTTCGGTCAGCGGTAAAATCCTGGCCGGGCGGGACTCGAACCGGCGACCTTCTGTTCACGTGCACGTAGCTCTACCAACTGAGCTACGTGACTAACCCGTTATAAACTCGGTTTTAATTATATTTATATACTTATTTGAATTAACGAAATTCCTTTATTTTGCAAAAACGTTTTAATTCCATGGACCGGTGCTCGGGACAGGATTCGAACGCGCGACGTGAAGTTTATCTTGCACACAGTCCACCGTGGACTGTGTGTCTAACCCGGTTATATTCTTGATTTATATTATACTTAACAACTACCCGTTTCAACCCGGGTTAGTTCATGATTAAAAAAAAGAATGTTATTACACAAGCGTGCGCGTAGCAAGGATCGAACTCGGGACGTGAATATGAAATTTGCACACAGTCCACCGCTGGACTGTGTGTCTAACCCGTTTATAATTCGGATTTTAATTACTCTTATATTCTGATAGAACTTCATCTTCTTCACCGATTACACAGGCAACATAACTCGACTGATTACGATTGATTTGTGGTTTACAAAGTTTTTAGACATTAACAGCAATTCAAGAGTAAGGAATGGAGAGAGTTTAAGGAACAGAATTTACCGATTGAAGATAATCACAGAAATCCGGCGAAGGTTTGTCGGTATTGGAAATGAACTCCGACTGTTGAACCAATTAACAGCGTTGATCGATTACTCATAAAGTTGTGTTACTTAAACAAGGTTTAAAAGAAGTTTTGGATATCATACCAGTTCACAGTTGGATTCCGGCAGTCTCAGAAACTTTCCGGCGAAGATAAGATTTCCGATATACGTTGGCTAAGATTGATTCTGATGATGGAGTTGTGTTAGAGATTGACTAATCACATGTTTTAAACAAAAAGAGTCGAAGGAATTACCGTGAGAATGTGAGTCCCGGTTTTCCGGTGACTTGCAAAAAAATTCCGGCGAACAGATTCAGAAGATCATGGTTCAGGAATGCGACGAAAATGAAATTGGATATTGTTGTGATAGTTCTGAATCGTACAAATGATTGGAAACTTGAATTAAACCAGAACTTGAAGAAATATTCGGTTTCAAAAGCCGAAGAGATGAAGCTTGAAGTTCAATCAATTCTGACTTAATTGGAAACCGTCGCACATCGGTTATAACTATTGTGAGGTAAACAATCGATTTAACGATTGGTTTGCCGATTATCGGTTTTCAGATAGCATCAACGGTTAATCGAGTTTGCGTATAAGTTTCTTTTGTTTTCATATAGTTAACAGAAAATACATTGTGGCGGAGCGGTTAGGAGAATGGATGTTAAGTCGTTTAGAGGCTCAGCTGACCCGGGTTCGAGTCCCGGCAGCTTCAAATGTTTTTTATTTATTTTATTTTAACTTTTTATCAAATATAATTTTTATAGTTTAGTTTATTTATTAATTATGCAACGTTTAAACTCAAAATAATCATAAATAATTAACGAAACTTTTATAACTTGGTACAAGATTACAAAACGGAGCGGGTTTTGGAGACCCGATTTTTACAAATGTTACAAGTAGTTCGTTTCGGCCAAAAAGGCAAGCTAGCACCACGCTACGTAGGACCTTTCAAGATACTCGAAAGAGTAGGACCTGTAGCATACAAGCTTGATCTACCAGAAGAACTCAACAGAATTCACCCCACATTCCACGTATCAAACTTGAAGAAGTGCCTCGCCGATGAGAACCTCTGTCACACCCCGACCCGCAGCGGAAAAAGGTGATCGGGGCATGATTGGGTTATCATCAAAGCTCATGACATTTATTATAACGTTTCATATTCATTAATACAATTTTAAAGGGAATTATACAATCATTATTACATCATGTCCTAACATCAATCTAGGCTTCATTGTTTTCTTCTAAGGCATTTCCTATGTTTTCCTTGCTTCATCCTGTTCACCTGTATCATGTGTAAAAATGGTTTTTGGATCAACAAAAAAGTTGGCGGGTGAATCCGATGGAAAACATTTGAACAAGTTTTTTTATTGATTATAAAATAAAGTGCACCACCACATATGAGTAAATATAGATGTAAACTTATTCACAAAAACACTTAATCATTAGATAATGCACACACATACAATAATGGACTATTTTGAGGCACGCGTTGCTCAACTCGTCTCCACGAGGAACTGATGGGCCTAATGAATGACTTGCATATACTTGACAATATGAAATACATAACCACAAACAATATAAATACATTCTAAGTTTAGATCACAATATGGTATGGCACAAGTTTAAATAAACAAGTTAATTTTAGTGACACATGACACACCCCAAAACGTGTAATTAAAAATGGGAGTTGTAAGATTCACTCACATTGGGTGCGTTCGGTTGATGATGTTGAATACGCACGAAGTTGGTTTTAATCACGAGTGAAACTAACCTAGATAATAACATAATGGTTTGGTAAATAATGGGATTTTATTAATCAACTTTAATAGGATGATTGGATATATTTTTGTGAGTTTAAGGCTATTTTCTAACCTTAAAAATGTTATTTTTAAGTATTTTTAATTGATTTTTAAATAAAATAAATAAATAAAAATAATAAAAAAATTGACTTTTTTTTTGGGACAGTTTACCGTTGACCGTTGACTTTGACTTTGACTGTTGACCGGTTCGCATGTGTAATTGTGTGCGCTGGGTGAGGCTCGAACCCGAGACCTCCCGTACGCGTGCACGCAGCTCTACCAACTGAGCTACGTGTCTAACCCGAAATATTTCTGTTTTTAATTGTATTTATATATTAATTGAATTAAACAGAAAATCATTAATTTTTTTAAAAACGATTTTAATCTAACGACTCGGTGCGCTCCACAGGTCTCGAACCCGGGACCTGTGGGTTGAGTTAACACACAGTCCACCGCTGGACTGTGTGTCTAACTTGTTAAATAAACTGATTTTTATTATACTTATATACAAACTAAATATTTTCATTTATGTCTTAAATAAAAAGTTTGATAATTGTCCGGACCGGTGCGGTAGTCCGGACTCGAACTCGTGACGTGTGATTAAACATTCACACAGTCCACCACTGGACTGTGTGTCTATCTTGGTTATTATTCCGGTTTTTATTAAACTTAACATCTTACGCAGTGACTCCGGTTCGGTTAAAAAAAAGGAACATTTTTATTAGGGCGAAGGTGCGTGGGACAAGATTCGAACTCGAGACGTAAGCGTGTTTTATGTGCACACAGTCCACCGTTGGACTGTGTGTCTAACCCGAGTTATATCGTGATTTAAATTAAACTTATATACTACTGAATCTCCGTATTCTTCGTTAATCTTAACCAGAAACGGTGACTGACTGGTTCAACGATTTTAATCATGTTCTTTAGTGTGTTATGATTAATTACAGGTGATATAAATAAAAAGAATGAAAGATTAAGCGTAAGGTATACCGAACTGGATCCTCTGTTTCTCCTGCAGAACTCCGGTGACAGCAAATGATTCCGGCGACGTGTGTCTTGCGGCAGAGGGTCTTCAACGAGCTTGAGATGGATGTGAGTGGCTTCGGTATGAGTTCTGGGTGTTCAGTAAGGCTCAGAAGTGAAAGGGTCGGTTTTCCGGCGAGTTGCAGAAGATTTCCGGCGAATGGAATTACGTCGAGAAAGGGTGCGGTTTTGAGCGAAAAGGCTACTAGTAGATTGTGGGTGAATTTATAGGGAGGAACCGAGATGTATAGAGTCGGATTTCAGACTTGATTCAAAGTCATTACGTTTTCCGGCGGTTATGACTTGCGTCGCGGGTTCAGACGTCGGTTATAACCGATGTGATAGTAAATGTTTACGTTAAAACTGAAGAAACCGTCGAATCTCGCGAGATCGCCGGGATTTCCAACGACTGCGATTGGGCGCGTCGGTTTTTGAATTTGAGATTTATGATATGAATTAATTGTATCTAATAATTAACAAGAAACATAAGTGGCGCAGTGGTTGAGTGTGTGCGCGATAAAACTTTGCTGAAATGCTGGCTGACCCGGGTTCGAAAACCGGCAGCAGTCTTTTATTTTTAAATCACAATTTTTAACAGTTTTTCTAAAATAAATTATATATTCCAATATACTTATTAATTATGTATCGTTTAAAATTAATTTGGGCATTATATAAGCAACAAAATTTTTAACTGATTGTTCGGTTAATAAATGGAGCGGGTTTGGTAAATCCGTTTTTTTGACGGATGTTACAACCTCCATATTCCTCTGGAAGATATTCAGATTGATGAATCTATGCATTTTATTGAAAGACCAGTAGAGATCATGGACTTCGGAGAAAAACGTTTAAGACGGAGTCGCATTCCAATTGTTAGGGTACGCTGGGAGTCGAAACGGGGACCTGAGTTTACTTGGGAACGTGAAGACTCGATGCGCGAAAAATACCCGCATCTTTTTCTTACTACTACTACTACTTAAATTTCGGGACGAAATTCCTAAAAGTAGGGGATACTGTAACATTTGCCAAAAACGGGTTTTCCAAACCCGCTTCGTTTGTAATCGAATATCAAGTTATAAATGTTTCGTTGCTTATTTTTGTTTATTTTAATTTTAAACGTTGCGTAATTAATAAACAAATTGGAATTTAAAAACTATAATTAATAAAAAGTGAAAATAAAATAAATAAAAAGAAAACCGGCTGCCGGGATTCGAACCCGGGTCAGCCGGGTGAGTCTAACGACTTAACACGCACACATATAACCACTCCGCCACTTGATGTTTTCTGTGAATTCTAGGAAACAATTAAATGATAACTTCACTCAGGAATCAACCGGTTTACGCCGACTGTAACCGTAATCGGCTTTCAAACGTCCAAAACGTTTGAGTGATCACGATTTTCTGTTAATAACCGATACACCGACATTTCTAATCAATTCAGTCATGAATGGACTTGAATTCAAGTGATGTTCGGTTTTTATAACCGAAAACATTCACTTCTGGAATTACTTCAACAAAAGCTTCATTTCGCGACTCAATTACATTCCCAGAAAAT
The DNA here is from genome assembly GCA_947069175.1 of Scalesia atractyloides. Taxonomy (NCBI): domain Eukaryota; kingdom Viridiplantae; phylum Streptophyta; class Magnoliopsida; order Asterales; family Asteraceae; genus Scalesia; species Scalesia atractyloides. The sequence continues at coordinate 98,893,101 of CAMTDV010000005.1, read as the reverse complement.
TCTATTCTCGCGTTTACTCTCGTTTCTGATCGTCGGAATTGCTTTTTGAACTCGCCGGACTTTCGCTGGAAAACCGTGTCTTCCATCAAATCAGTAAGTCTCTCAATTCTTTCATCGTCTATCAGTTGTTAAGCTTTTGCTAACTCAAACCCTTCAATCAGAATCAATTTCAGACGACGATATCGAATAATTAACTCTCGCCGGAAAACTTCTGAAAGTTCTCAATTCTCGCTGTGAAACGGTATAGCCTTTTAAACCTTCTGGTAATTCTTGTTCAGTGCTTCAATTCCGCATCTAGCTAATCAAAATTGTTAATCTGTCCGCTCAGACGAAATCCGTAAAAACAGAGCCGACGACTTCATCGGAATTCTGAGATAGATCGTTTCTCCGGTATGTTTACTTCCAAAATCTTCTCTGCCATTTCATTTTAGTCATTTAAATGTTTGTCAATCGAATTAAACAAGAAACAGTAGAGTAATCGTAGTCTGTGATTTTGTAACGAAGAAGATGAAGTTAGGTTGTTTATAAGTTTTATATAAATTGGATATTATCTCGGGTTAGACACACAGTCCAGCGGTGGACTGTGTGTGCGCATATATCACACGCCGCGAGTTCGATCCTTGACACACACGTATGCTCTGTAATAAAGATGTTTTATTTTTCTAACTGAACCGGATTAACTCACGGTAGATGTTAAGTATAATAAAAATCAGTATATTAACCAGGTTAGACACAGAGTCCAGCGGTGGACTGTGTGCAATACTAACCCACAGGTCCCGGCTCGAGACCTGTTACACACGCCGGTTCGATGATTAAAATCCTTTTTGAAAATAAAAGAATTTTGAATAAATTAAAAACAGTATATAAATATAATTAAAAACATAACTATTTCGGGTTAGACACGTAGCTCAGTTGGTAGAGCTGCATGCACGCGTACGGGAGGTCTCGGGTTCGAGCCTCACCCAGCGCGTACATACAAACGGTTGAACCGGTCGAACAGTCAACAGTCAAACAGTCAACGCTCAAACGGTCAATGGCCAACGCAAAAGTCAACATTTTTTTTATATTTTTATTTATTTATTTAGTTTAAAAATCAATTAAAAATACTTAAAAATAATGTTTTTAAAGATGATAATAGCCTTAAACTCACAAAAATATTATATAAAATCTTATTAAAATTATTAATAAAATCCACGCATTTACCATACTTCCCGTTATTATTTAGGTTAGTTAAGTCTCGTCGATCAATCCTCCAAACTCGTGCGCATTTCATCATCTTCAACCGAACGCACCCAATGTGAGTGAATCTCTACAAATTTCCGTTTTAATCACGTTTTTGGGGTGTATCATGTGTCTTACCATTTATTTATTTAAATCATTGTGCATACATCATATCCATGAACAAATGTGTATTCAGCTTGTATTAACTGTTTGTGTGGTTATTGTTTAGATTTAATTTATCATTTTCAGTACATGCATTATCATAGGCCGCCGCTCCCCATTACATTATGAGCGTTGAGCTGTTCCCCATTACATTATGAGCGTGAACCGGGCGTTGCCAACATACGATCGGCTCCGTTTGATTGAGCCTTGATCGCACAGACATTCATCATAGGCCGTCCGTTCCCCATTACATTATGAGCGTGAACGTGACGTTGCCAACATATACAGTTTCATTCATGTTATATATTCATGCAAGTTGATATGTTATTGTATGTTATTGTTTGTGGTTGTTATTGTTATTGTGTGATTATTTACATTTGCTCATATATGACTATTGCACAATTTTTCCTTGATAAAGATAACAAGAAATCAATAATAAATGTTTATCTAACAAGGTTCACTCGCCAACTTATGTTGACCCAAAAACCCCATTTTTACACATGATACAGGTGATCCAGCTGCAGCAAGAAACACATAGGATTGGCTTAGAAGAATAAACTGGTTTAGAGCTTGGATTGTTTAGTTGATTATTTTTCTTTGTATTTGTATGAACATGTTTGGATTATTGAGGATGTAATTTTGACTTAAATAAATATGAAACATATTAGTAAATATCATGAGCTTTGGTGATAACCCAATTATGCCCCGACTCTTATTCCGCTGCGGGTCGGGGTGTGACAATTTAGCTCATAGAACTCTTATTTCTTGCACTTTTGGCCCCTCCACTTCATTCTAAAACATAACGAGGATAGGATAAGCGATTCGACAAATTAGGTCCCTCCCATTTTGGCACATGGCACACATGGATTACCGGGACACGTGGTCGGGAAAAAAATATTGGACGTAAAAACACGTAGTGTTACAGAGGTGTACAAGCCTTGAAATTCTTGAAGCTGAATCGTGACTTAGGGTTTTCAGCTTTCGAGTCGACTGAGGAGTTGCTGCTCACAGCATGAATTTCCAAGACGATTTGTGGAATGACTTTTGCCACTTTCTTGGCGACCAGTGAAGCGATGCGCTTGTTGTCGCTGTGGCGCTGAGCAGTACGGCGAGTATGAGATCCGAGTGACGACATCTACAATGAAAATATTCGATAGGATGAGATTCGATTAATAGAATTATGTTCAAAACCTTTATTATTATTATTACAAGTAAGGCATGTTACCACATAAGCACGTAGGCACATAATCACATAAGCACATAAGCACGTAAGCACATAAGCATGTATTTCACGTAAGCATATACTTTGCACATATTCACCTTCTTATAAGTAAAGCGTAGCGCGTTCGAGATGCGATAAAATAGCAAGATATAAGCGAGTAATACCGCGCATGAGGCACACATGTCCTCATAAGCGTAAGCGAGTTAAGCGATTAGTTTGGTTGATGTATTAATTTAGCGTTTTTTATTATGAGAGCTGTGCGAGTTGTGCATATATTCGATGGAGCGTAAAGCGATAAAGTGAGGAATCAATAATGCGAGAAATAAATAAAGCGAGAAATCGAATAAAGCGAGAATTCTCAAAATTTTCAAACACATAAATAATAATAAACTCGATGATGCGTAAATCGACGATATAGGCTTAAATCAATTTGGGAGTGTCCGGGGTTTTGAGACGTTGACTACCCAAAGTGGTTCGACTACCCTTTGCACTTGGACCCACGTTTTGGCCTAATAGATAGATGCTCTCACCGCAAGCGGCTAACGGCATTACCCTTCCGGTTACTATGTGTCTCAAATCATCGGAATAATCGAGACTTTGGTGAGATTAAAAAATCGAAAGGCGGAATTCGTTACTAAGATGCGGGTTTCACCCCTAACTTAGCAACGTCGTTCCTAGTTGTGGCTACGCGCTCCGATCACATCGGGCGTTCCACTAGATAGAAATGGAGATTTTCATCGAGGTTTGGATATCACTCCTAACTCAACGAAGGTATCTCGTGCGATAGAGATTGCGCGGAGTGAATGATCTCATCGAGAGTTCTCAGTTTTCTCACCTAATCTCGACTTGATCACTCGTTTTGTGTGACACGAGCGTTTTCAAGCGTGTATATTGTGTTAGCCTTAGGAAAGACATATTTAAGCATTTATGGCAAGTAGTTTAACATTTAAATCAAAGATCGGTCGATCGGGTACTTAAACATGCTACTAGGTCGAATCATGTCAATTCTACCTATTATCCTAAGGTTATGGGCTGCTCTGATACCAATCTGTCATACCCCAACCGATGGTGGAATCATCGGGGTAGTGGCACTAGGCGAATCAGATTGATCAAGAGATTTCCATAACGATCATTTTAAAGACAATAATCAACATTTAATATCCCATACTATTAAACTCATAAAATCTTTAAACAACCATTACAATTCCAAATAATCCCTTAAACATATAACCTGATCCGATATCCCCTAGATTTTATTACAAACCGTTCTAAACAAACTAAACTAAGCAAAGCTAAATCTAAGGCATCCAAGCTAAATATCCTCAACCTGTTACATACGTTAAAATACAAGTCAATACAATTAAGTAAAGGTGAGCATACGAGTTTTGTAATACTAGCATAATAGAGAAATTGTTCTCGAAATAGTCTAATTACATATCATGATACACCAAAACACATCACACAGATAAACATAGGCTTATTTCTCATGCTAACTACCGTGATAAGGCTTGCGCGTCCATCCTAACTAGACCCCGTCGAGTGTTAGCCACACTATAGTACCATACTAGCTAAGGAGGCAAGTTAACGAAAATAAGTCTAGTCACATGTTTCTAGTATCACGTATAGAGCATACATAATCAGATTATTCGCGTGTGATAAACAGTTTGAGTTGTGAAGTTATTTTGATAGAGGAACATATGTAACACCCAAATAGTGCATTAAAGCGAAAACGGGTCAAGTATACTCACTGTGGGTGCGTTTAGGAGAGAGTAGACGGCTGCTGAGAGGTGAAGAGGAACGCCGGATCAGCCTGCATACGTGAACGGAAGTGCATCAGTCTCTGAAAAGCTGAAACGGTTAAGTTTGGGTTGGGCAGTAGGCAAGTTCGACTGAACTTGTATGTAAACATACAAGTTCGAGCGAACTTGTATAACTAATAGAGATGTTGAGACAAGTTCGGTCGAACTTTGCAAGTTTTCTTAGGAAGCTTGTCAAGTTCGGGCGAACTTGTGGGTTGGATTAAGGAGAGTGACAAGTTCGAGCGAACTTGCAAAGTCTCCTGGGAGACTTGACAAGTTCGAGCGAACTTGTGGATTCTTTGTGAAGTTTTTGGCTCAAGTTCGGCCGAACTTGACCCAGATGGGCAAGTTCGAGCGAACTTGACTCCTGAGTTGCATAAAAATCAGTTAAATCTCGAGCGAACTTGATGTTTTCGGGTCCAAAATCTTGCGTTTTCGCGTCGTTTTCTGAGGAAATCGAGTGCCCATGTTGGTGCATATGTCTGTTGCCTTCGTCATTACACGAGAACGAGTCTGGAATAAACAAGAGTTTCTGAAGACCGAACAAGACAAAATAGATATCCAAGAGGGAGTCTATTGGTACATAACGTTTGTATATTAGTCTTGTATCGAGTCTGTATAGAATAGAATTGATTAGGCTAGCTATACGGAGTATTTATGTGAAATAAGGTCAAGTTCGCCCATGAAGGACTTGGATTGTCAAGTTCGGAACTCATACCTTCCATGAGCAAACTTGTACTACTATATATACCTAGCTTGTCTCATTCATTTGTAACTTTGTCAAATCAGAGGCGAAGCTCTGTCGAATCCGGATCTCGAATGTATTGAACTTTAGATCAATGAAAACAACTATTAAACGAGTAATTCTTGTTATTTGGTTAACTTGTCATTAGTTTCCGCCTAATTGGACAATAGATAACAAATTTAGGTTCCTGTGCTAATCGTGGACGTTCCTACAAGTGGTATCAGAGCCTCGATACCTGAATTTGTTGAAATCAAGACAAGAAGCTCTCTATTTCATCTCCATTCTTCTATTTTTCTTAACTTTTGAACAAAAACGAAGAATTCACTGTTAAATTTTGTCCAATTTTGAATATATCATGTTAAATATATTCGTGGTAAACCCCTGAGAGTTTGGAGACTAAAATCAAACATTTTGATATCAAAAAGTTGCAAAAACCATGTTTTGGAAACTAGATTCAGCCGAACTTAACACTAAGTTCGACCGAACTTGATTGAAAAATCTTGGAATTTTCATCAAGTTCACCGAACTTGAGTAATTTTTGAGGATTTGATCCTAAGTCCGCTCGAACTTGTTGATTTTTGCTTGAAGTTCCATCAAATTCGACCGAACTTGATATAATTTTAGTGAAAATTCATTCAAGTTCGCCCGAACTTACTTTTTATCTTGAAAATTCAAACCTAAGTTCGACCGAACTTAACAGTTTCTTCTGAAAAGATTACAAGTCCGCTTGAAATCTGATTTTTCTCAAAATTTCACCTCAAGTTCGACCGAACTTTAGTGTAAGTGATAAAATTTGAAACTTGATTACCTAAGTTCGACCGAACTTGTGAATACATGAAATCAAAAATTGTTTTCACATAAGTTCGACCGAACTTATCTGTTTCGTGATAATTTTCACAAGCTCGCTCAAAATAAAAAAAATTGAAATTCTTTATCCAAGTTCGATCGAACTTGGATTAAAACTGAAAATTTTCATCTTTCAACTACAAGTTCGACCGAACTTGTAGTTAGTTCTAATATTTTTCAAAGTTTCAAGTGTTTTCAGCGTATGTGTCTCGATTTTCAAAATGGAAGATTTCCATAATGCGTTTGCAGCTGGAGTAGCACAAGCCTCAACGTCAAATTCAATTGCGGTTAGCCAGATGAACCTCGATAATGAAATGGGTACTACTCAGAAACCGCCGAAGTTGATGAGTATGGACGCGTTCGAGGGATGGAAAGAAAAGTTTGTTAATTGGATTCAAGAGAATCAATTCAACAGCTGGGTTGCGATTGAAGATGGTTATACATGGCCCAAAGATGAACGTGATCAAGATCTTCCACTGAACAAGTTTTCAGCAATTGACAAAGAGAAATATGTTGCTGAAAAGAAGATGATCAGCTTGATACAATAATCTGTCAAAGAATATATCTTGATATTATTACCAGAATATGATACTTCTCAAGAATTATGGAATTCTCTTTGTGAAAAATTCAAATGAAGTGATGAAATGATCAAGAGCAAAAAGGCTCTGATTCAGAAAGAGTTTGAGATATTCACGATGATCAAAGGAGAGACAATGAAGCAAATGATTGATAGATATTGTCACCTTATGGTCCAGATGCGAAGACATGATATCAAGAGAACTAACGAAGATCAAATTGAGAAGCTGGCCGATGCACTTCCAGAAGGTGAATGGACAACGTATCTGATGATTTTAAAGAATAGTCCATCTTGGAGAGATTTTAAGTTGTCATCTTTCATTGACAAACTTGAAGGTCATGAAATGGAATTGATGAAGATTGCAAAATCCAAAAACACTAATGTTTTTCAGGATGTCGGAGTTGGCGGTGTTCCAGATACTCTGATTCAAAGTCCAAAAATCCAAATGGCATTTAGTGCAAACATGAATACATCAGATCAGTTGTCACAAAATCAGTATTCTGCAAACAATGGTTATTCATATGTTGGTTCAAGTTCTTCTTCTCAAAGTCAATCTCATCAGACAAGCCAATCCACCTCTAATTCAAATGTTTTCCAATGCAACATAGCAGTTGATTTAAAGAATGTGTTTCCTGAAAAAGTTGCAAACAGCATATAGCACTTCTTGCTACAGTTCTGGAATCGTATGAAAGTCTGTTGCCGGAAAGATCGGAAATCCTGAAATGACAGCTGAGGATTACGATCAGGTAGATGAGGAAGAGTTGGAACTGATGGACATTAAATGGTCCTTAGTATCGATTATCCGGAGAGTTTCAAAGTTTGTAGCACTCACTAGAAGGGATATTGGTAACTCAAGCAATAAACTTGGTTTCGACAAAACGAAATTTACTTGTTTCAGATGTCGACAAAAAGGGCACTTCAAACGTGAATGCCATAACCAAGATGCTAGTGGAAATCAAAATCCTTTTGGAACCGGTAACGCATACTACAAGAAAGCGCTGCATTACAAATCATTATCCGAATAGAACATAAGTTGAAGTTGAAGATAAATCTGCAAAGAAAGCCGAACAAAGCTCTTGTTGCCAATCATGAAGACGATGGTTTCGATTGGAACAAATACATCGGAAAGAAGACTGGTGTTGCTATGATGGCAGAGGTTGTGAATGAATCGGATACATCATTTGTGGATGCTGCTATCAAAATGCTATTCAAGAAGCATTAATGCAGAGAGCTAAGGAAGAAGCTGTCCTGGAGGATGTAGTTCTGGAAAGATACATGCAACAAACAGAGGAAGAAGGAATAGCTTACTTTGAGATGCAAAAGCAAGAAGAGTTGAAAGCAGAAGCCGAAAAGGTAAAAGCTGAGGTAAGCATATCTGAAAAGGAAGTTGTGAAAGTTGTGGAGGTTGAAAAACCTTGCACAAAGTGCGCAAGTCCTTGTGAACCCTGTCTGGATAAAGTCAAAGTCATAAGAGAATTGACTGAACATAACGAAAACTTTCGTTATGATTACAGAACCATAAAAGAAGCTTATGACAAAATATCAGGCAAATATAAACATGTTGAAAAAGCTAACAGGGAACTCAACGCTAATGTCATTATGTTAAATGCCACAGTTATTGAAAAACAAAAGGCAATTAACATGTACATTAATACAATTGCTGAAACAAAGCGTGAGTTTCATGAAATGAAAATAGAAACAGAAAGAGTCAGACAATTGTTAAAAAGTTACACCACAAACGCATATGTCATTGATCATATTCTTCCTACGATCAAGTCGGAGGAAAATGTTGATAATTTAAAGCGTAAAGTGTATGGAAGTGTTCCTCCATAATTTCTTGCAAGTTACTGCTGCAAGAAAGATGATGAAATTGAAAAGGCATTTAATCTTTTACTTCTTTCAGAAAAGAAAGATAAATTGCCTGAAAACATTGACGTAGACTTTACGAAATCAAACGATGAAAATGAATTGGTGGTAAAAGATGTGGTAAAGAATGTTTTGGGAAATGATTCTGATAACGGCAGCTTTAAAAGCGCTAACTCGAGTTCAAACAGTTCTGGTTCACAATCCAAAAGTGACTATACATCATCAGAAAATGATCTAGGTGATGATCCTAATGTTGCATGTACAAGGTTAAGGAATCTGATAGATTATATTTCGATGATAACTTTCCGATTCAGAATGTGAAAGAAGATCAAATCGATAAATTGTTTAAACTTGTGGAAGTTTCATCAGATGATCTCGAGAAAAATGAAAAAAAGTTTTATTTTAAACCGAAACGGAATTTTAACAATTACCGTAGAAACGGTGGTGATTTTCCTGAGAACAGGATAGCAGGTTTAGGTTTGGAAGAAGCTAAAGATAAACCGAAGAAGAACCCGAAGTCAACGTTCCAGGAATACAAAGGTAAGAACATAAAGTTTGTGTACAGAACGAGCACGGTTCAGGAGGAAAGCTTGATAGGTAAGAAATCGAATGATGAATTCAAGAAAGAAAAAGAACTTCGGGACAAGGCTAAGACCAAGTCCACAAGTGGAGTAAAACCCACTAGTGGAAATGTTCATAATACTCGGACTTGCTTCAAATGCAATGAAGTTGGTCACATTGCTCGCAAGTGTCCGAAGTCTAAGCTTGTGTATCCCGAAGAAAAGAAGTTTCAAGAGAGGTAAAACAAAAGCAATCTGAAAATGATCAAATCAGGATTGTAAAAAGAAATAGTGACTTAAAAGAAATGAAACGTAATATTGAATTCAATCTTGAAATAAAACCTAAAAATGAATCAAAATTTGAAAATTCAAATTTTCAAAAAGGAGAGACTTCAAAGTCAAACAATGATTCTAGGTTTTATATCAAGAAAGCTAGAGTTAATTCTCAAGCATGGATTGCTAAAAAGAAATCACCTGAAAAAGTGAAGGTTGTTTGTGATAAAATCGAAAATGTCAAATCAATCAAGAAAGATAAAAGTAAAGTTGATTGTGAGTTTGAAGTTTGTGATGTTGAATATGCTTATCAAAGAGCATATGAAAGTGATTATGAAGAGGTGTATGAGGAGTTATATACAAAACCCAAGACCAAGAAGGCTTGGGTTGAACTTTTTAACTAAATCCTTTCATGTGCAGGAGTTCAAAGATCTACTTGATCAAAAGTTGATTCTGGATTACGGAGCTCCATATCGGTTTAACTTATCTAGAATGTTAAAATCTTTGTCATTTTGAGGGGGAGTAGTTAAGAAGAAAATTTTGAAAAAAAGTCAAAATTATGAAAATCCACACCGTTGAATAGAAAAACTGATTTCAAAGTTCTTACAAGTTCAAACTGCTTTTACAAATAGTAAATGAGTTTAATGCTTGTTTGTTAAACAATTGCAGATACAGGATTGAGAAAAAGGATAGGACGACGAGGTCACGAGATCCACATTGGTTGGTTTATTTTTCAAATAGAATTTGTTAAAAAATCTAAAATCCAAAAATATGTTTTTGATTTTAGGGGGAGTAAGAAAATTTGAAAATTAAAATTTTTAGAAAAATAATAAACGTATGAAAAAGTTGAAAATCCAAAAACATTTGAAAATTTCAAAAAGTACAAAAACATCGAAAAAGACAAAAAGAATTTGGTTGTCAAAAAGGAATGATAGTACATCAATGGACTATCACAGCATGCTAAAAAATTGTAAAGTTTAAAAGTGATAAACAAGTCTTACTGTGGATGTGTCGATAGGCTTTACACGTTCAGTAAATTGTTCCCGGGATACAAACTAAATTTTACAACTGCTTAATCTCGTGGATTAAGATATCTTGGATAAATGGACTTAGTACTCCGAAATTTCGATTGAAGGGTTGCCTGATTCTGAGATACGAGGTCTTTATAGATGATTGATATCTGGGGTATTATACAAGTTATTCTGATTTTGCGGAAGCAATAGTCTAGAACTTCTATAATGGTTTTTGCTAAAAACCCTAAATAGCATGCAAAACTTGAAAAGAATCGAAAGATCTAATCATTTGCAATGCCGAAAAGATTCCTTAAGTGGAACACACCTTAAAGACGAGCCTTCATATCTTTGACTGTACGGTAGTACTAAGCTGAGCTCTGATGGTCTCGCATAACCCAAATACAGATGTCAAGTACGCTATATTCACCTGTAAGATGAAATCTAGGGAATCTGGATTCGGGAATATATTCAAGAGGTGGGAACCATAGTTAAGTCAAGTTTCATAATTCTTATCTAACATATCTTGGAACAATTGAGAAACGTGATGAAGTTTAAGAGGACAAATATATCGACAATCTAAGTAAACGAGTTTAGAACTTAAAGTCTCAAAAAAGGTCAACGGTACTGGTGATATATCTCAATAAAACTGATATGATCCTTAGACGCAAATTCATAAAAATATGTCTGTTTGTACATAGTTATTTTACTTGTTAAAAGTTCTGTAAATACTTTACTTACTTCTTAAAATCCAAAAAGATTTTCAACGAGCAATGTTGGAGAACGGATCATCGAAGTTTGGTAAGAAAAAGTTCATTAATTTGAATCTTTAAATTGAAGATTATAATCAGTTATTCACAACGGGTTTAGCCAATGTCATTAACTTGGACTTGGTTGACATATTTGGTTAATCAAGGTCATTAACTTGGACTTGATCAACTAAATGGATTTCATTTCAATATATTGAAAGTTGAAGGTTTTTAAAGTAAAATGTTTCAAGGTCATTAATTTGAACTTGAAATAACTGAAAAATGAAGATTAAAATGTGAAGTACAAGTTTTGTACAGGTGGTATGTAATACATGTGGTACAAAATTTCAAAGTTAGAATCTGAACTGTTTATTTGAATTCCCAAGTACTTTGAAACAGGAAGTATAGTTTTAGGGGAAGCAGGATGAAACTAGATTGAAGATAAAGCTCAAAGCTAGGGGGAGCACAGCTCACAGCAAGGGGGAGCTTGGAGATTAAAGTTTTATCAAGTTAAATTGAAGAAAAGAGAAAAAGTTTAACGCTAATTCAAGGATAAAGATAAAGACTCAGGAACTTATTTGAAGTCTGATGATTACGAGGCATTCAAAGAAGACTATGACACTTGTAGATTGATGAGGATGATTATTGTCAAAGATGTCTATGAAAGAAGATGACTACGGCAACATCCAAGGGTGAGTCTGTTGGTGCATATGTCTGTTGCCTTCGTCATTACACGAGAAAAGTCTGGAATAAACAAGAGTTTCTGAAGACCGAACAAGACAAAGTAGATATCCAAGGAGTCTATTGGTGCATAACGTTTGTATATTAGTCTTGTATCGAGTCTGTATAGAATAGAATTGATTAGGCTAGCTATACGGAGTATTTATGTGAAATAAGGTCAAGTTCGCCCATGAAGGACTTGGATTGTCAAGTTCGGCCGAACTTGCTAAGGCAAGTTCGGGTGAACTCATACCTTCCATGAGCGAACTTGTACTACTATATATACATAGCTTGTCTCATTCATTTGTAACTTTGTCAAATCAGAGGCGAAGCTCTGTCGGATCCGGATCTCGAATGTATTGAACTTTAGATCAATGAAAACAACTATTAAACGAGTAATTCTTGTTATTTGGTTAAGTTGTCATTAGTTTCCGCCTAATCGGACAATAGATAACAAATTTAGGTTCCCGTTCTAATCGTGGACGTTCATACAGCCCATCTCTCCAACCTTAAGCAACTGAGTAAAACTAAGGCTGGAGAGGTCTTTTGGAGTGAACTTAGCCATTTTACAGAAACTCGGGCAAATCCGGGTGAACTTGATGGTTCGTACGGGTTAGTCCAGCTTGTGTAAAGTGACGATTTAGTCCTTGTGCTTCCAGATCTGAGATCTAGCTTCGACAACGCCTCGTTCCACTCAAAAGTGAACGAAACATACGTCATTAGTCCGAAAATAGTGTAAAAATCAAGGATTTAAAAGGTTTTGCTTAGATCTAGTATAGATCTGAGTGAAAATAGAAGTTTTTATGGAAAAAGATGAAGATTTTCGTAAACAGAAGAGATTTTATGAAAATGAAGGCAATGCCTTGTGCAAAATCGTTGTAAACGTTTGTAAAACGTTGTTGAACATCATTGTAGTTGAAATCGGGTTGATCCTTACTTAGAAACAGAGGGTTTCGGGAGCTCAGAGCGAAGTTGCAGCAAGCTCAAATGAGAGGATGGGGCTGACTATTTATATGAGAAGACAAAAATGAGAGCTGGTGGAGTCAAGGTCGGTTGAACTTGCATGTTTTCATGCAAGTTCGGGCGAACTTGTTAATAATTGAGGGAGATCAGTCAAGTTCGGCCGAACTTGACCCTTGAAGGGCAAGTTCGAGCGGACTTGAGGTGAATGAAGGATTCTGATTTAATCAGCAAAGTTCGAGCGAACTTGTCCAAATATTGGATTTTCTTCGTTTATTTCGCCTTAAGTGTTCGTTTGGCTATTCGGTTCGTATTAAATAGTTATATTAAGCGCTATAATTGATATAATAGTGCGATTTAGCGATTCGAGTGTGCGAGAGCGATGCGATAGCAAGCGTAATCATAACCACAAACATACACAACACATAAATAACAATAAACTATATAATTAACTGCGATTTGCGATGCGATGAGATTAGCGATGCGATTTAATAAGCGATTAGATGCGATATATCATACATACTCATAATTAGTTAACATAAACTTCATTAATAAGCGAATCTCGGATTTACAAAGGATAGATACAATCGAAAGACAAATGAAAAGATAACAACGAACTTTCAAGTTGTTACAACACTAGCTATTAAACCACCAAACTGAGGTTTGAATCCTGTTTGAAGCATTTTGATTTTTTAGCTAAATTAGGAGTGTCAAACTTATAGTCTAGAACCATTAATTTTAAAATTTACTTTTTAGTCCTCAAAGTTTTTTTTAAAGAAACTCTTCCCATTTTCCCTTCGAGTTTTTTACATTTTATTGACTTTAATAAAGTTTAGTTGTGTCGTACTAATACGGTAATAAACTAAATCTGTATTGAAAAATACAAAAGTTATATTTAAATAATGGTGTATCTGCGTGCACGAATAAAATTTGGATGTACTATATACCAGTTCGTAAAAAAGTAAATTGATAATAAAAAACGCAAAAAATTATATGTGAATAATGGCGCAGCAACACGCGTCGACTAAAAACTAGTTATACATACTAACATTTCTAAGTTGGATGAACAGTAGCCTTTCTTCTCCTTTTTTTTTGTCTTCTATGCTTTGTCTTCTTCTTCTTTTTTTTTACTTTTCTTTCTTTGTCTTTATTATTTTTTATACCTTTATCATTTAACTTTTATGTTAACAATTACAATCTCTTAACTTTTAAAAATTTTGTAATTAGTTTTACGTGTTTATTTTTATGCATGTGTTTGTATAAATTTAAGTTGGTTTACGTTTAGATGTAAATTTTTCCAGATAATAAGTTGGGTCAAATATAATATATTCCTTATGCTTATTATTATGTACGTTTTCGGTTTGTCTACGTTTTCATGGAAATTTTGTTTTTTGTATAAATGAGTCGGGTAAAACATAATACGTTATCATGCTTATTTTTATGTACGTGTTTAAATGGTCTACGTTTTGACGTAAATTTTGTTCGAAACCACGTCGAGTTAAATACAATACGTTTTCATTGAACGCTATAAATTCGAGTCACTTTACGTTTCGACACCGCCACAACACGCCATAATTATTTTCTTACGTTTCTACTTAAATTTTCTTTAGAAATATGTGTCAAATATAATTTGTTTTCCTGCTTATTTTTATGTACGTTTTCAGTTGTTCTACGTTTTAACGTAAATTACAATTAGGAAGTTATGTGGATAGTGTTTTTTATCCTATTGGCTTTTTTGTTTCTTTCTGATTTTTTTCCCTGGACTTTCTTATTTTTATTTTTTAGTTTTCTTTATGTTTAGAGTTTTAGTTTTGGGTCCATTTTCATTAAAGTTATATTTAAGATAACATTTACGTTTCCATTTATAGTTAATTTAAAAAAAATCATCCAGCTGTCCAATTTAAATTTATTTTTATGTTTTCGGCCAATGTAGAACATGTATCGATATTCTTTTGAGCATACGGTTGGTATAGTGAACCAAAATAGATATCAACCGAAACCCTATAGCGTAGCGCGGGTAATCTTACTAGTTATATTAGATGTAGCATAGTAGCATTTGCCATATGGAACATGGTAGGGAATTTAGTTTTACACAAGGCCCAACAACAAAAGCTATTGGGCCAGAAGACGAAACCCGTTAAAGGAGTTAATCGGGTCGGATATTTAGAAGGTAGTTGATAAGTTAAAAATCTGTTTTAAGGTGAGCTCCGAACAACCACAAGGAACCGTCGCCGGCCACCGGAGATCAGGTCCGTTATATTTTCTTTAAATGAATTATATTATCTATTCGAGTAATCCGTTAAAATATTCTTTTTTAATATTTGTTGTTCTAATAATTCGATCTGTTTTTATGATTTATTAGATTTAATTTGATTGGCGATATCGATATAACCATCATGGGGTTTGTCGTTACAACCCTAACATTCATCGTGATCGGGATCATTGCCTGCTTTTGCACACGTGTCTGCTGCAATAAAGGCCCTTCTGCGAATCTGTATGTTTCGGTTTTACTATGTTTTGGTTTCAGATTTGGTCAATGTTTTCTTGTTCAGTTGTTTGTTGTTGTTGTTGTTGTTGTTGATATACGTATATATGCACGATTACACACACATTTATTGTTGCATTGATTGGAAATTGGATTAATTTGTGATTGATTTGTTTTTTTAGTTTTTGAAAACATTGATATAAAATTTAGAGAATATGTAGACATGCCTTAACCTTTAGAATTTGGTTAGTTAATGGTAGAGTTATTCAAATTATTATTAGGGTTCATCAATCTTCCATCCTAATGGAGTTTTGTGATCAGAAATAAATAAGAAAACTAAAAAGATTCAAACCTTCAAGTGTCGGAGTTCCATGGTTGTCAATGGCGAAATAGCGACAAGGTACCTATATGCTACATAGCGAATAATAGCGATAAATAGCGGGCGCTATTTTATAAATAGTGATACACTAGAAAAAAAATTATATGTATGTTATATTAAAATACCCTGGTATATACGCTATTTTACTGGTATATTTAACAAAAACCTAAAATCCTGCTATTTTATAGCTATATTTAATCGCTATTTATATTTAAAAAATAAGCTAAAATCCTGCTATTTATGGCTACATACCCTGTAGCGACCTTCGACCTATACGCTACGCAATTCGCTATAGCGACCACTATTGACAACTATGCGGAGTTCCTCTAGCAGAGGCGTTCAAATCCAAAAAAAATGGCGTGTGCCACCACGAGGCGTCCCCTACCGACCAGTACCATTGACAACATGAGGTTGGTAAATCATGTGTCCTAGAGTAAATCGGGTCGTGCCGGGGTTTGATCCCCATACCTCCACAATAGATTCCCACCTCCTTGTCACTGGAGCGCTATCATGGGGACAAGGTGTATGAATCTAGTTCCCCCCTTGTTTTGTCATTTAACCCCCTTGAAGGCCAGATGCCCAGTGCAAGCTGCGGGTTACCTTATCTCATTGGTTAGGAAGGTATTAGTGGGTCCCGTGAATTAGTTTTCTGGTAACGGATACTCATGTTACACAAAAAAAATGTTTCATATTAATCATATCTTTTACTACAGTCTCTGATTCTAAGCAATATTGATGCTATATGTATACCAGGTGTTATTTTAAAAGTTCCCATTGTAGCTAGTTTGCGATCACATGAGCAGTTCTTGATAAAATTAACTTTCGAGTGTTATGCTCGGCTACAATGGCTTTGGTTCTTAGTTCTCTGCATATTCTTTCAATGATTGGAAACCCTTCTTATGATAATATTGGCATGATACAAATATTACATTATATCTATCCGACATATTTATGTAACTTTTAAAACTTATTGCAGGTTCCACCTTACATTGGTGATTACTGCTACTATCTGTTGTTGGATGATGTAAGTTTGTCTCTTTATCCTTACGCAAGTTTTTTATAAATATATATTTCACAATCTTTGGAATCCCTTTATCTCGTATGCGGGTCAACTGTATGAGTTTGTGGAATGGCATTTTGTTATCAAGATGAAACATTGATTTATGATCTTATTACATGGTTAGAGAATATTCTACTTATGTTAAACCGAACTGCCGTTTTGAGTTATCTTCTATAGTTACATGATTATGGTGTTCCATAGACCTATAAAATAGGAATACATATGACTGCAAGAAACAGATTCATGCGTTTTTTTGCGAGTTAGACCTGGCGCCTAGGTAGCATTACTGGAAGGTTAGTCTGTACCACATAGGATTGCAGTTTTAAAAATCAAAACATTAGCCAAAATTTGTGATATTTGCATAAAAAGGTGTAATCATTTTTGGTCTTTCTATTTGGGGTAACCAACTTCTTTTAGACCAGAAAAAACTTCAATGTCTCAAAAAAGTCAAGATTTTTATTTATTTATTTAGCAGTATGATCTATAATAAGGTGGAAGTTGAAGATTCGGTAACTTTGACCAATTTGACCTTTCTGATGTGATGCATGGAAACCAATTATCTTAAGTAATTACCAAAAAATTAAGATTTTGAAAATTTCATGGTTTTTTTTTCTGGGGTTACATAATGTTGGTAGCTTTGACCATATCTACTAAACTTCTATCTGACTGTAAACGGTAAACTAGTTAGTTATCTTAGACAGTTATCTTAAGTTCAAGATTTTGACACGTTGATGGTTTCTCTAGGGTCAAAAAAAATTGGTCACATAATTTTGATTATCCTTTTATGCAATTTGCCCTTATTTCTAAGTAAAAAAAAATTCTAGACGAGCAACCCTAAACCAATAAGGCGGTTATGTAACTGCATAACAGTCCCTCTTTCTCTCTCCATTGGTCAAGCGTACAAGTGCTATGTGATTCTCACGTTTCTTTACTTAAAATTGGTTTTGTATTAAACGCACCCCTATTCTGTGGATTTTGGCAGGTGGGCAATTGTTTATCTTGCACAGATGAACCCACTCATCGTCCCGATTTTGAGTGAAGGAGAATGAAGCAACCTCAGAAAACAAATGCAGTAACAACCTTCTTGGCCTTTTAGCATTTGTGAATTAAGGATGGGATGGATCTGAATTTAATGAAGAGTGATTTTTTTATGATTTTATTTAATTGAAAATAGTAATATGTTAAAGATTGGTATGAACTGCAAACATCTTTGCATTTTAATTATCTTGCAATTTGTTATGAGGATTTAATACTCTGTTACTTGGTTTTCTTGTTCATTCTTGAGCTTGTGGAATAAAATAAATTTGATTTTTCAATATTTTCCTTTTTATATTGTGTTTGGTTTCTTTTCGCGTATTAGTACTTTATTATACAAAAACACTCGCTTAATAAGATGTCGCGTTTAAATTGTATATTCAAGAGTATGGAATCAAAACAAAGACAAAAGAAAGAGACGTCGCCTACAAATCTACAGCAAATGGTATTATTATTATGAAATATCTTGCTTAGAAAGGTATGTGGTTATATTCGCCAGGGGGTTGATGATAATGTTTTAAACCATATTAGCGGGGAGACTCATGCTCGTACTTTGTGGGACAAGCTTGAGGAGTTGTATGCTCAGAAGACCGCTAAGGCCTATCTCCAATGCATCCTAAACATTCATGCCCTTAAGAGCCCTTAGATGTCCTTACCATTGGAGCATGGGTGCCCTTTGAGGCCTTAAGAATGAAGCCCTTACTTATGGATGCATGTTTGTATTGGTTTTGGTGATAAGGTGGTCCCAAACTAAAAAAATAAATTTTTATGTAAATATTGTGTGTAATGAGTAGGTGATGAGGTGGAAATTTAGAGGTGTAAGGATATTTGTAGGGTTGGAGATGAAATGAAGGTTTTAAGAATTTGTAAGGATATAATGTGGCAGATGACGTGGCAGCTAAGGATGCTTAAGGGCGCCCGTAGCGTTGGAGATAGTCTAAAAATAAATTGTTTTTCATTAAACATTTGATAAACCTGAAGATAAAATAGATGAAGAGTGGTATGAGAGCGATTGGCTCTTGAAATTGGGTTAAGACTTGTCTGAACGATTAAAGCTCATACAAGTAGGAATGTGAATGGTTCTAATTATCATGTTTGAAAGGCAAGATGGATGACCTCCATTATATGAAAGATTATTATTTGCATGTTTTTACTGATCTTTTCCAGCCACATAATTAGAAGTCAAAGTTACAGAAACTTTAGAAAGACAAAGGAGAGAAGAAAAATTTCTCGTCACACCTTCTGACCTACCTGCAAAGATCGTCAATTTTCTGAAGATTAAACTTTAGTAATATCATAAGCATAAACTTATATATTAATACTTATTTGTAATAGACCTTCTACATAGTACTAGTAGTGGAAGAGAAAAGTGTGAATGGCTTGCTCCACGTGGGCGATTGGTCGTGGAACACCATGTTGGGTGGGTTAGGCTTGAGTGTAGCCACAAGATCCTTGGTCAACATGTGAATGTTGAGTGTAAGTGTGACCAATCAAATAATTAATAAATATATTTCATGTTAAAAACTAATTAATGCAAAACCTTCCATACGTATATGACCCCTACACCCTTAAACAAATGAGTGTTGTGCTCCTCTTGTCTGCATGACGCTAAAATGACAACACTTTATTTTCACACCCATATAATCACTACAGGTCCAAGTGTGATAAGTTGAATGGTTAATGGTTACAAATGGTTTTGTTGTAAATAATTATTTATTTAAATTATACCGATGTGATCCTTGAGTAAAGAAAACTAAAATGTGTACTATTACATATGTAACCAAACTAGTTGAACGCCCTGCCCGCGTTGCGGGGCGCTAAGCCGAAGATTTCTTAGTTTAATCACATATACGCATGTATTCTGTTACTTGTACATACTACTTATAACAGGATCTCAAAAAATAAAATACATCGAGCCAACCAATTAAACCAAAACACGACCATAGTTTTGCTAAAAAAAACTAAAACTATGGTAAACCTGTAATTTTGAGCTAGGGCCAAAATAGTAATTTATCAGAAACAATGAGCGAGTGTTAGACACCTGCTTGACACAAAAGTTAGATGAGTCACAAAAAATAAAAACTACTATAGTTTCGAAAAAGGAAAATTAAAATGATGAAAAGACTACAAATTTTAACAGGGCAAAATCGTAATTTTTTAAATAAGGGGAAACTCGTAATTTTAAAATTAGGCCAAATTCACAATTTTAAGTTGCGGGGCAATACCCAAATTTTGTTTTGAACTGGGTCAAAATCATAGTTTTGAACTAAGGGCAAAATCGCAATTTTTAACTGGGGACAAAAGCAAAATTTTATTTTGAACTGAGGACAAAAGCGTAATTTTGAACTTAAGGCGAAATCATAATTTTTGAAAAGTAGGCAAAATCATATTTTTGAACTGAGAGCAAAACTGTAATTTTGAGCTAGGGAAAAAACTAAAATGATAGCAAGACTACAAATTTTAATTGGGGTAAAATAGTAATTTTTAAATGAGGGCAAACTCATAATTTTAAACTGAAGGCAAATTCGTAATTTTAATCTGAGAGGAAAAACCATAATTTGATTTTGAACTGGGGCAAAATAATACTTTTGAACGAAGGGAAAAATCGTAATTTTTTGCTGGGGGCAAAAGTATAATTTTGTTTTGAACTGAGGGCAAAATCGTATTTTTGAACTCATGACGAAAGCGTAATTTTTGAGAAGGGGGAAAATCATATTTTAAAAGTATATAATTTATACGTTCAACTCATTTACATGATTTTAAATGGTAAGGTTTATACGACTTGTATTCGTGTTCATCAACTTCAACCCGTCAACCTGCCATGTCGGTTAGGTACCGTTTTAGAACTAGAACGCATTGTGCCACTGATTCCTTGCCTAAACAATCGTTTCCTTGAAACCAAAGAAAAATATCTGGGTCTTAATAAGACCAGACCAAACCATAAGGGCACCAAACCGGATCAAACCAATAACCAAACTTTTTTTCACATCATGCACCAAGACCCAGACTACACATGGTCCAGGTCCTTGCCTGGTCATACCTATTTCGATGGTCCAGACCGAGTTTTGCACACCCCTTGTAAAGGCACAAGCATTGTTGTTGAAGGTACCCGTTATTGTCCAGAAATTGTTCTTGTTTATTTATGGCCTTTTCATTTCTTCTAGTACTGACCGTGGTGGTTATGCTGCAAATACAAATCTCATGTGTAGAACGAGGGTGTAATGAATCAACTCAAGCAGTATAAGCATACCTATCAAACGAAACACAAACTATAACACAAGAAGCCTGATGTGCTCCAAGGTGTCTAGGTCTCAAACACCGAGGCACAAGGCGCACTGCAAGACTACAACCAAATAAGCTATATTTACGACCAGAAGTGTCGTCTCTCTTATCTGTTTTACATATCAACCTTTTTATTAAGTTGACTTTTCAAAATTTATTTTTCTCCTTAAGAGCACCCGGGGCGCCCAAGTTATAGCAAGTTATACACCACCGCCACCCATGGCCACAACGAGTGATAGGGAAAACGCGTTGTAGTCTTCACACGTGATGATGATGATGATGATGATGTTGAGAGTGGAGTGACGAGTGATGGAGAGTGATGAGCATTTCCACTAAAATTCATCACTAGTGATGGAATTTAGCTCGATGAGGTGGCAGAACGTGACTGGATGTTGTGAGTGATGAGTGGGTGGTGAGTGATGGGCGCCCCGACCCCCCTAATAGTTTATACACATTAGCCTCCTACATACCCAAATTATGACCGATTTTGACCCAGAACTCCAGAAGTACGCCTCGAGCTCCTGTTCGTTTTTTGCGAGTCTTTTAATCCAAGATCAATGGTAAAAAAATATTTAGAATTGTTTACGGGAACAGCTTATTTCACTCGCAAATAACCAATTTAGATATTCAATTCCAAACATCCTCAAAAACAGATAAAACAGTTTTAATAAGCAATCCACAAGTAAATATGCACAAAAGGCTGTTTAATTGAAACACGAGTTATGGTACAAACGGATATCAAAAGTGGAAACAAAAGATGACGGGTCGAGAAGCTTGTCTCAGACATGAAATATAGATATAAAGAAACTGTTACCTTGGTTTTTTTAATCACAAGTATTTTAGAATCATATATATAGCGACGACCAGCACAACGATCCCAACAACAGATAACAACATGCAGAAGCATGAGCAGCCACCCGTGACGCGTTTATTCAGAATCGCCAGGTTCTTCTGCACTCTCTGTTTTTTAATTAAAAGAACAAACACACAAATTTGAAGAATCAAACACCAATAAGTAAAACAAAAAACAAATTACAAGTATAAAAATTAGCTGTTAAAGAAGTAACAGATAGAAAAATCTGCTTCTGGGCTCCCAGAGTGAATAGATGTAACAATAGGTGGCAGAATGTCAGTTTGACGGGTCAAAACGGAAACAATTTTAGTTTGAGGTCAAAACAGGTTGGGTTAGCCCACCAAAACTCTTTTTGTACACTATTTTGGATTTTGTAAATAATAATTGGTATATTAACTAATTATTGACATAATGATCCAATTCTTGAATTATGCAATTTAGGAGGTTTTAAACACTTGTAGATATATTATGCTACTTTCAAATTGTTTGACCATATTAATGCATTTCTATTTGATGTATTTTTAACAAAATATTAAAAAAAAAAAAAAAATACATGATAGAGAAACAAATGATACACTTTTTCATG
The DNA here is from genome assembly GCA_947069175.1 of Scalesia atractyloides. Classification (NCBI taxonomy): domain Eukaryota; kingdom Viridiplantae; phylum Streptophyta; class Magnoliopsida; order Asterales; family Asteraceae; genus Scalesia; species Scalesia atractyloides. Next base: position 98,870,711 of record CAMTDV010000005.1, on the reverse strand, counting down.
ATTTTACCAACAAATGATACAGTTTTTGCATAAATGGGTTAATATTCTCATCTCCATAACATTCTAGACTAGGGGTGTTAAAAGTCGTGTTGACGGGTCCAACCCGACCTGATTCATAAAAGGAGCATTGAAACAACTATATAACTCAAAATATTGATTGATACTTGTCGGACTTTTTTCTAATATCACGCAAGTTAATTAATAGAAGTGTCACCTTAAGTCGGGAATTTGTGACATCCACATGTTCGTCAAGGTCATCCTGCATATCAAAAGGAGCAAAGCAAAAGATTTTAATATTATTATTGTAGCATTCATAAACTCTTAATAAGCAGCTTAGGGTAGCCTTTATGTATAGATTAAAAAAGTGCATACAATGAGCCGAGTGTGCAAATCAAGTTCCTCATTGACCGCCAATGCGATATGTTTGGTACTTAGCACTGTCTCCTCCAGTTTTTCTAGGCCTTCATCTTGCTCTGTAACTCAAAATAACATGATTCATTACCAAATAATAGATGGGGTTAGCAATTTCAATCTGTTTATGTGAAAACAGGTTAATTCGGGCTTTAGCTTCACGCCACAAGGGTTAAGCTGGTAATATTTTTAAAACTTAACTATAAGAGAAACAGATCAAATGGGTTGAACAGATCAGGTAAACCATTGCATAATCAAGTGTTTGTAAACTTCTAAATTGTTTTATCAGAAAAGTTTGATGATGATCTTTACTAATTCAATTATAAAAGCGTTTATAATCATAAAAAGTATTTGTAGAGTTTTAAGAAACATGACCCATCACCAGGTTGATTCGGGCTTTATTTTCATGCTAATGGATTAATCACAATAGAATAACTTGCCTCTCATAACTTGTCTTTGAAGACCAACAATGCCAGAGTTGTCCAAACCAGCTGTCCTGCTAACTACATCAGCTGGCTTAGTATCTGGCCCAAGTAAACTGTCCCTGTTAGCAAAGTTTGACATGTTCAATGTAGAGGCCATCTGTGTAACCTTTGTTCTCATGTTTGTTAGCATATCTCTACGTCGATTCATCTCTTTCTCTGTTCTGCAAATAACAGGTAAAAATTTCCCAATGTTATTCCATAAGAACTTCATTAAGAATAATTGTATGTTAATGTACAAATTTATATGACCAAAGAGTATTTGTTTATTAGTCATATATAATTGTTTATGTGTGACTAAAAGTAATAAATTGTTAGTGCAAAACAAAAAACGTGACTACAAGTATTCTATAATCACAGTTTAATTTCTTATCTGACTATATGTGTGGCTAAAAGTTAGCCACAATATACACCCAAAAATTTCAATTCCCTACTCGTCCCTCTGCTCCATGCCTTCGTCTGCAACCCCACAACTCTCAATAGTCCTAATTCTGAAACCCTAGGTTTATGGAGGAAGATGGCAAGTCCTAATTCTGAAACCCTAGGTTTATCACTTCAAAAAATTGAGCATACTACAACGCCATCTTTAACCAAAATGCCAAATTTCCATAAACAAAAAACTTTGACGGGAAGAAAAATGGCAACCATCGTTTCATGGAGATAAACTCTCAGAACCAGAAGATTCGTAAGAAGAGTGTTTGTTTAAGAAAATCAAATATTGAGATATGTGCTTTATACATCATGTTATGGTATCACTCGCGGATTAGCCGATGCTAGTCTAATTAGGAATACATTTTGGATGCAATGCAGAAACAAATTATTATCCATGATGCAGCATCCCAAATTCCCAATCTCGATATCATTATCATTGTTTCTTGAAAATAGAAGTTATTGTCATTATGTAACTCAAAATCAACCCCTGTCCCCAGAAAAGCACAAGAGTTGATGGTGATTTACATGATATAAGTGGAAATAAGATTAGCTTCTTTTAAATCCACGCATTCGGTTTATCCCAAAAACTATTATTACAATTAAACAAACATGAGCACATCATAACATTGCTAACGGCCAATGCTTTCATATCAGGCTACAATCATAGTCAAAAGAAAATATATACACGTATTAAAGGTATTAGGTGCTGCAAATTAATTAACTTAAAATTTCAAAAAAATATGTATAGCAAATAGCAATAACCAAAAAGGGCTTCTTTCTAACCCAAATTAAATGAAGAAAAATAGCTCAGACACAAGCATTTAAAAAAAAGACAATGTACAAAACAAGTTAAATAGCAAAAACTCACTAACCAGAAGCACGCTACTAAAAATCTCCATGCAAAGTATCTAGAACTAAGAACTGATGAGAGAAAAAGATGAGCGTTTTAGACATTCTTCCTTCTATCATGCAAATAGATCTTATGTTAAACTGTGGAAGTCAATGCTATTTACTTTGTCAATCATACATTAGTATCATATAACTAATTACTTCTGGGTTCACCTACTTAATTAGTCAGATACATGAGTATGAACAGTCAAATACTGACTTACAATGGCTGTTTAGCAGGAAGCTTTGTAAGAAGAGACTGTAAGCTATCAAGTCTGGTTCCTAATATGGTAATTTTTCTGCGTATGGCAGACGAATGGCGCTGTGCTTCAGGCCCTGAGCCATACGAACTCCTTGCCGATATCATGTTGCTGATGTCATCGGATAGTTTAGAGGCTTCGTTATATTCCCTCACCCAAGGATCCGCAGATGAAGCCATTATTCACCTGCAACACATTGTGACACATAATACATCATGTAATTCCTATCAACCATAATCTCACTCTGATACATGTGTGTACATGAACAGGAAATATAGACATACACACACACATATACATGAAATAATTCCTACCAACTACATTCTAGCTCTGGCACATGTGTGTATATGAACAGGTAATATATCCATACACACATATATATGTGTGTGCGTGCGTGCATGTCTATGTGTGTATATATAAACACTACTCTAAAATCTCTAAAAACACATCAATTAATGTTAAAAACAGATCTATTAAAGGAACATTGTAACACATAAAATACATCAAGTAATTCCTACCGACTGCAATCTCGCTCTGATATATGTGGTTTATGAACAGGAGATATATAAATACGCACACATATATATATGTATGTGTATAAATACATCAAATTATTCCTACTGAGTACCGACTACATTCTTGCTCTGATACATGTGTGTATATCAGTATATGAACAGGAAATATATACAAACACACACATTTATGTGTGTGTGTGTAAAATACACCAATTAATTCCTACCGACTACATTCTCGCTCTGATATATGAACAGGTAATATATACATACACACACACATATATATACATGTGTGTGTATATAATCAATGCTTCAAATTCTCTGGAAACACATCAATTAATATGAAAATTCGTTCAACATCATTCAAACAAAAGGAACATTGCGAAATTCACAGTCTACGAACAAATCCTATAATTATTCTACAAATAAATGCTACGTATGTTCAAATTCAGAGAAATTAGGGCACCGACAACGTCGTTGACGAACAATCACGAATTCACGATCATACACACATCTGTTTATCTTAATTTCATACAGAATACCAATACATAACCGATAAATTGAAAATAAAAGAAGAATTAAACAAATACGAACACGAATTACCTCAATCGATCTGTGATCCGAACAGTGAGATAAGAATTGAATCAGATGAACAGATTTACAGATCTAATAATCGATTTGAAAATTTTGAATGATGATGATAATAATATTTAAATAATTTGTGGTAGGAAACACACGGCGCCACCATTCACCGGCGAATTGTCCTTGCCTTGTCGTCACCGTCTGTATAACACGCACGAAATAAAATAACGTAAGAGGTTTCCAGAGCGAAAGTTGGTTGTTACAAGTTGGTGAACATATTTTGATGCATGAGGTACATTTGTTTGAAGAGATGGTGTTTGAATTTAGAAGTAATTGGTGTGGAAATAATAATGGGCAAAAACATTTAAAATGTTTCGGGTCTGAAAACGACGCCGTGCTAGGTGGATGGATGACTTGATGGGTGGTGCACGCTGTCTAGCCCCTTGCACCCGTTTCTTTTTGGCTCTTTACGCTTTGGCGATACCGGCGATTAGACGGTTTTACTTGGGATGAGATTGGTATCGTACAAATATCATAAATTCCGAAACTTAAAATGAGTAAAAACATGAATTGTTTTCCGTACCAGCGATTGAACAATCTTACTTGGGGATGAGATTGGTATCATACGGAACCATAAATAGCGAAACTTAAAATGAGTAAAAACATAAATTGTATGCCATATGATCGAGGTGTAAAAAACCGGTTTTAGAACCGAAACCGGGAAAAAGACCGAAACTGGATTTTTTTAACTGGTTTTATAACCAAACCGAACTGGCGGTTGTAGACTGGTTAGGGATCTTGAGCTTTGAAACCGGTTTTAAAACCGAAACCGGTTATAAAAAACCGGTTTTTTTGGAATAAACCGGTTAAAACCCGATCCAAACCAGTTACACTGGTTATTGTTTTGGGTTTGAAAACCCGGTTACCGAAAACCGGTTATTGAAAAAAACCGATTTATACACCTCTAGGCGTTGTGGAGTGTGGTGATGGTTGTTTGAGTCGTGGATTGTTACATGAGACATGATTCAGCTGAACCAAAAATTGAAACTTTAACTTTTATTTCTTTTGTTTTTATTATATTTTCTACCTTTATCCTTTAGCTTTCAGTATTAACAATTATAACCTCTTGGCTTTCTAAAATTTTGTAATCAATTTTTACGTGTTTATTTTATGTACATATTTACATTTGCAGGTTTGATGAATAGTAACTTTTTTTTTAATTTTTTCTTTTTTGCTTTAACTTTTATTTCTTTTATTTTTATTATATTTTCAACCTTTATCCTTTAGCTTTCAGTATTAACAATTGGGAGTTCGTAATAGAAATGTTTTGTATTCGTTGATGAAATTGATTAATTTATGCAAGGCAAGATCATCTATATTCTTATCTTCTAATCATTTAACTTCTTTTTAACTTATTTTCTAGTTATGTTTCAATATCAAACTGATTTAATGAAGTCTTACTGCTTAACTTTAATTTTGTTCTATTACCAAACTATCTTTTCAAGAAACATACTTTAAATGAACAAATATATAATAACATACATAAATAAATTAAAAATATAACAAAAACAATCACATATTATCATTGAATAAAGTAATAGTTATAAAATATAAAATTAAAGAAATACAAAAGTTAACAGAAAGAAATAATGTGTAATGTGACTTAAATTAACTTTTAATAAATAGAATATTTAAATCTAGAATATATATTTTTGATAGGTGGTAAAGAGACCGGGAGAAAGAAAGTGTAAAAGAACATTATAATATTAAAAAATATTTAGTTTATCTGTGTTTGCCCTTGTTTTCTTCTCCAAATTTCAAACCCTCCACAAACCATCGTCACAGACATGTCTGGAAAACACCAAAATTGCTACCTCATTGTTCTCTTTAACTTTAAATACTATAACAAGAGGGTCAAAATGCAAGAATTCTTTATTCTTCTCCGGTCGAGTACTCCGCTTAACACAAGTTTGGTCGTCCGAAGGGTCAACTGACCCTCCTGTAGTTCTACCCCTGATGATTCGCGTGATACACCCCCCCCCCCTCAATTCATGCATAGTGAGCATGGATATTTCCATACCAACCATGAGCCTTCTTGGATTAAGTAGGGGAACTTGATTATTGGTGGTGGATGGTGGGGTGTCATGGACCACAACATATAGGTGGTGGATGAGGATGGAGTGATGTGGCGTCTATGCGGAGGGTGGTGGTGGTGACTAGGAACATCACCAAACCACATAGCCTTATAGTGGTACGTCATGATTCGGTATGGGTAGTGAAAAATACCAAAATGAAAATAAAAACCAGAAAATATAAATACGAGTAACGATTTTTTTGTTCAGTCATGTCAGTATGATATCAGTACGATACCCATACTCATACTCAATTAAAAATGCTTATTTCAAGTATCTGGTAACTCATTGAGTAGTAATACGTAGAAGTGTTCAAAACCGGATATCTGAAAATTCAGATATCCGAATATCCATTTATTTATTTTATTTCTTACTTTTTATTTATTTTATTAATTTAAAACTGGATAGTTTGGATATCCTAATATAAATTTCCAGATATCCAAATATATTTTTGGATATTTTTCGGATAACTCGGGCATTTTAAAATATCCGAAAATCAAAAACTCAGAGATCTGAATTTTAGTTCGGATTCGGATAGTGGATACTTGGATCGGATTCTTGTATTCGGATACTTTTGAACACAAGTTGTTTTGGTGCCATTGATGAGATGTTCCTTGGACAAGCCGAGTTCTCTTGTACTTAAATAGTGACAAACTTCACCTTGGAAAGAATCATTTATTGCAACCGTTGTTTCACTTAATTGTAAATTGAAATGTGCATGCACCTAAACACAGCTGGGTTGATGAGCCTCGAGGAGCTAAACCACCCACAACTCAAGTGAATGTCCGAGATGGTACATGAAGCTTTGTTACCTTCTGTTAGTGGCATGCATACGTTCTCAATTTGAACCATAGTTAAAGGATCTGTCTGCCCTTTCATTATATAAATGTTTTCCCTTGATCAAGCATATGTTAGTCATTAAAAAAAAAAGTCTAGTAAGGTTATATGTCTAATGAAACAACTTCATTTTTTTTTCTTTAAAAAAAAACTTTCATTTTTAAGTCACTTAAATGGGTATACTGATAAAGAAAAAGTTTTGGGTACGTGGCAATAACAGAAGCAGATCTGCATTGGAAGATCTAGGAATGTTGAGATTTGGACGTTTCCTTATTTTTTTTTTTTTTTTCATTTTTCTTTTCTTCCCCAAGATTCTCCAAAAGCACAGACAGTAGCTTTTCAAAGATTACACAGACAATAACTTTAATATTAGCGGGGGACAGCTTGCTGCTATTAAATAAAACAAATGGGTTTCTTCCCCCAAAAGTCAGTAATAAAAGTTAGGCAATTACAGCTTGACCCGTATTCAAGTTCAAAATCATTTTATATGACTTAATAACTTTACACCAGATTATTGTTCGTTTAAAGACTTGAATATGTTAACATACTAAGATTCGAAGTTGAATAAGTTAAACATTATTAAAACAAACGGTTTCTTCCCTAAAAGCACAAAAATAATAAAAGTTTTTCAACACGCACAAAATTAAAGACTTGTCATCACCATCTGTCCAACACACAAAATTAAAAAAAAGGTGAAAGGTTTCCGGATCGAAAGTCGGTGATTACAAGTTGCGTTATGTAATCCAAGCCAAATCGGGATCATAATGCAAGTGCAAAACATAATCATATTATGATCCCGGTTTGAATTGGACAAGTGGAAATCAATGCTCAAAGGAAAACATTTACATAACACAAGGACAGACAAATCCTCTAACTAATGGAATCCCTACATACACAGTTCAAATTGAGAACATATGCATGCCACTATGAAACGGTAACTAAGCTTCATGTACCATCTCAAACATTCACTTGAGTTGTGGGTGGTTAAGTTCCGCGACGCTCATCAACCCAGTTATGTTTAGGCACATACATATTTCAATCTCATACAGTTACATGAAACAACGGTTGCAATAAACGATTATTTCCAAGGGGAAGCTTGTCACTATTTAAGTACAAGAGAACCCGGCTTGTCTAAGGACCATCTCATCAATGGCTCCAACACAACTTGTGTTCAAAAGTATCCGAATACAAAAAATCCGATCCGAAGTATCCAATATTTGAATCTGAACTATCTGAAAATTCGGATAACCAAATTTTTCGGATTTTCATATTCGGATAGTGATTTTAAAATATTTCAGATATAATATTCAAAAAGTTTCGGATATCCAAAAATGTCTGCATTATCCGAAAAGATATCCAAAAATATATTCAGATTTCGAAGCATCCGGTTTAAAATCAATAAAATAAATAAAAAGTAGGAAATAAAATAAAATGGTTCTTCCCTAAAAGCATAAACATTACTAAAACAAACAGTTTCTTCCCTAAAAGCACAAAAATAGTAAAAGTTTTTCAATTTCAAACGAACTTCCCTAAAAGCATAAACATTACCAACATTGCCCAGATTTTTTTTAAACCAACATATTTTAGACACGGCCCCTGGTCAACTCTTCGCTGTACTATCAAGATTCTGCAAATCTAAGAGTCTGACCACACCCCACGGTGATCTGGGCACGACCCTGTGGTGGGCGTAGAAGCTTCTGCATGCTTTGTCTGTAAGTGTAAGGTCTGACCACGCCCCATGCCTGGCTGGGCACGGTGCCGTGGTCAGCTTCTGTTTCTTGTTTTTGTCTTTGGGGTGCTGCTGAGGGGTCGGGCATGTTGCGTTATTCCTTCCTCTTATATTTATGTTGGTTTTGGCTGCTTATTTGCTTATTTTGTTCTTTTAAGCTTATTTTGTTCTTTTAAGCTCATTTGGTCCTGTAAATTCAAAAGAAGCAAAGAAATGTGTTTTTTACAACATTAGTAATAGAAAAGTGTTAGTTTTATGCCTCATTTGATGTAATTTATATGTTGCATTTTATACACATCACATAGCATAAATGGCTTCATCAAAGCGAAACTGGGGTCGGTTCGTCGAAAAACAAACACCATGAACGGTTTGTCGAACAACACAACGGAAAAGAATGAAAGGTTCGCCGGGGAGAAAAACGACGGGGGCGATAGGGTGGGTGGTGGTAAGAGGAGACAATGCGAGAAAATGAGGGTGCACAAAGACAAACAATACTTTAAATACACAAAAGGTGTACAACCAAAAAAACCACGCATTACAACTACATAAGCATATAAACACTCAATGCAAGAGATAAAAATCAACAAATACAAAAGATGTTGTTAACTGATAATAAAAATAATGAATTTAAATAAACATAACTATTAGTAATTAGTCACCAACATCTTAATTACAAAAATCTTTCCTGATGGTGCCATCCTTTAGAAAAGGTTCGTTGGGAGAAAATAAGTTAAAAGGTGAGAGATCCCTTTATAATATATAAACGTGCGATTATTACAATGATATGTCTAAAACCATTTTCAATTTAACGCACACAATACTATAACCCAAGATACACAACTACAAATGACTCGTTTTAGATATTCTATACGCTTTACATGTAAAAACCACCTTGTAGAAAACCAACATATATAAATATATAGTCCCAACTTCCAAAATAACTAGTGATGGCCCCACATTTTCACATATTGTAAACCAATTGACTTTTATTAATAGAATAGGAAAATGGGACAAAAAGAAATTAGGTTTTATTGGTAACAGTCCATTGGTTTACAATATGGAAAATGTGGGACCACCACTGGTTATTTATTAAGTTGAGACCATTGCTAGCCAAAGCGTAATGGTTGAGATTATTAAAATCCATTGATCCATATATATATATATATATATATATATATATTATATAACAAGTTTAATACTAAGGTAAAATTACTTTTTTTCGAATGTCCAGTAAAGCCTGGTCACCCAAGCATATCCAAAGGTATAAAGAACACTTACACTCACGATTATAGACAACGTTGGTGACCTGGTCTATCACCAATTGTAGAGAAAACCTACCACCCGAAGCCCATTGCGATAAAACCCCTAATTCGCGTATGACATCTTGTCACAAACAAGAATTCAACTGCTGACCTTTCATAGAGAAAAGGTAATTGGAATAATAAAAATATTTAAATATTAAATCTACACAACTAATGTGTGCGGCTATCCATCACTTGTCGCCTACTGACATGGAAATGAAGACCCAAGTTCAATTCCCAATTGTGTGATTTTGTTGGATTAGACAAAAATGGATAGAGTCTAACCTCTTTGCACAGGTGAAGAAACGTAGACCTAACAGACCGGAATCTGATTAGATCTAGGGTTTGGTTTCTTTCATAAAATTGGTTAATCCTTCGTTTGGTTTTACGATGGTCACGATTGCAACTACACTACGACGATACCTACAAAACAGAAACGTCATTAGCCTTGTCACGGGGAGAATGGGGGTTCCCTCTGTGACCACCCTCCGGCGTGAGAATAAGTATCGGTACTTGAAGAATAGTTAAGTGAAGTAAGAGAGAGAGTAAGTGAGAGTGAATACCTTTCCTTGAAGCCGAATACTTATTTATAGCCAGATTTGGGCGCCAAAAGGAGAGATGAAAACTTAACGGAATCTTTACCATTCCGTTAAATGTTGTTGTTACCGTTTGGTGCACACGGATTGGCTTGTTATCTACGGCTAGGGAGGTGCCACGTGTCGTCGTGAGATCACTATGCTTTCTTGAGGTGACCATGCCATCATCGTGATCTACTTGATTGTCTAATATGCTGCCATGTGGCATTCGGTTGTAATCGAAAGGTGCCCTTGCACAATTGAACATTAAATGCTTCTAGACGTTTCACAGCTGTAGCTCTTTATGGCCTGCTGCCACGTGTGCATTCTGTTATAACAGAAAGATTCCTGTTGCCTCTGCACCATATCTTGTAAACAGAAGTTCTTTGCTAAGGGAAAGTCTTTCAAGGTTAACTATTTCCTTGCGCGGGCGGCGCAAGGTAGTTAAATGATCCTTTTCCCTTCTAGATGCCTAGCGCAGAGAATTGTAAACTTTCTTTGTTGTGTTGTGGCCCGCGCAGGGTTTTTGGGAACCAACAATGACAAGGAATTCTCAAGATTAGCTATCTTCTCTACGCGCGTCGGCGCAAGGTAGCTAAATGATCTTTTACCTTCTTTGCTATTTAGCGCAAAGCTTGTTAAGTTCCTTCTTTGGTGCAAATGTTTGCGCAAGGTTTCCTTGGCAGTTGATAGTGGGTATGGTTTTCTTGCTTGGCGCAAGGTTTTTGGGGCCATACCCCTTCAAGCCCCCCCAGTCCAATGTTGCTCATATGCGCAAGTACTAAGTAGGTGGAGCACTGGACTAAATAAAATTGTGAGTTGTATGCTTGTAATAGTATCGTTGCGCTGAAGAAAGAATCTTGTGGCGAGAAACTTGTGATAAGGAGAAACTTTCTTGAATTTTGAATAATTTGTCCTTCTGTCAGGGGTTGGTGAGAGACAACGTGCAGTTGTGACATTTGATGTACTGTCCAACAGCTGTCAACAGTTGTCAATTGTACAACATTAATTGCATGACGGCATATGTGGCTCACACGCGCGCGTGGGAACGGTTACTGTCCCCACTCGCCCTGACATTTACCTAGGGTTCTGAAAAAGTGTAGAGGCGGTTACACGCTACCCCAAGTATTAATTGCGATCCCTTTATATATGTCTCTCTGATCCTCATTCTTACTTTGTGCTTTCAAAATAATCCTCATCTTCCTTGCAGAAATCCCTTCCTCTCTGCAACTTTTCTTCGATCTCATGGCTACCAGTTCTAGTTTTGTAGATATGCCGACAACGTCGACTTTACCACCGTTAAAGTGGAGGAAAGAAGATTTTAATGCCCTTATTAACAACTTCTTATTTGCCAGATCCTGTGGAGCATTTTATCCCAAAGAGAATGCTACGGCGGCAGATGCTCCGGCCGACTATATCACGTTATTCTATGATTATTTTGCCGAAGGTAATTCCAGACTTCCGGTGACCCACTTTATGTTGGAAATTCTTGATTTCTACAAATTCCATATCTCCTAGTTAAATCCAATGGGAATGGTTAGAATTAGGCATTTTGAGTTCGTATAATCCTGACGGTTGAGAAGTTTAGGGTCTTTTATCAATTGCACTGCTCCTTAGGGTTTTATTCCTTTCAGCAACGCCTTCAAGCCAAACGCCTGTTGCTCGTGCCTCCCAAATCTTATCATGACTGGAAGCAAAAGTTTTTCTATGTTAAGGCGGGGTTATTCCGATGACGATGACATTCCAGGCCGGAGAAGATTAGAACTAGAGACGTTGGTCATTCCTAGTAATGAGGTGTGGTACCAGAACATCAAGGATGTGCCCAACATTATTTTACCAGAAAGGGCGTTGATTGCTGCTGGTATGAGCATACTTTGGAAGAAGGAACACCAAGAGAAACCAGTATACACAGAAGATGGAGTTGGTACGTTACTATACAACTTATTAGGACCATCCTCTATAAGTGTATACTGATGATGCTCATTATTGTGCTTTTTGGTACAGTTGCGCCGCTATACTTAGTCTCTTTCAAGAGGGATAATGGAAAGATGGCAGTGATACCGCTAGAAGAGAATGAGGAGCCATGGTTTGATCAAATCCTGGGAAACTTTGAACTCCCCAAGAAAGAAAACCTCAACGCGCAGCCTACCTCTACCACTGGTATGTAGTTCTCTATAAAGCCTGAGTTAGTATTGCAATATTACTATCATATATGAATTCTAAGTAATATTACAATGTAACTTATGGCGCCACGCTTGCCCTTTATTATTGATTATGTAGGTGACTTGCTAAACTTGGGTGTAGGCCCTGATTCGAAGAAAAAGAAGAAACCAGCTGCGGCTTCACTTCCCCCCAAGCCAGATGTATAAAAACCCAAGACATCTGCCGCTGTGAATCCTGAGGGAAAGAAAGGTACGCGTCTCGTATCTGATTCTTGGTGTGAATATGTGGTGGTGTCAGACTCATTAGAGGGTCTCGCGCCTGTAGGTTTGAGGAAGCCCAAGGCGGAAACTATAGATACTTCATCCATTCCTGCTTCCAACCCTGATGAACCTTTAGAAATCCCTTCAAGCCCAGAGATGGCTTTGAAGCGCTCCTCGAGGAAGAGGAAAGAGGCTGAATCTGTACCTCCTCCATCACCACCAAAGAAAGCTGCACGACCGCGCGTCTGCAAGAAGAGCAATTTAGATGCTCTGGCGGAGAAATTTTCTCCTGGTATGAATACTTTGAAAATTTTGTTGTACTGGTTGCTTATTGTCTCGCAATTAGGAAATCCGTTTTGCTAACTGTTTGTTTGTTGTAGAGAAAATAGTGAAGGCTGCACCGACCACATCGTCCTCCATGCCATCCTCGCGCAAACCTGAAGAATTGAGAAAGGAGGCGATGTGGACCCTAGCGCAACCATTTCTGGTGCAAACCCGATTATTCCGGATAAACCATAAAAAATGGGTCCAGAAGAAGAGCCTCAACAATTTGTTGTTGAGAATCCTTGCTGGCGAGCAGGTAAAAGATACTACCCCCCCTTCTGCGGAGACTAAAGCTGCTGCACAAGAGACGACTACTTCCCCTACTCATGCCGAGAATATTACTTCAAATATTAAGGGAGTAGGTCCTTCTACAGCTGGTCAAGGGTTCTCCTCATTTTTTGATGACCCTGAAGAGGAATCGCCTATTCGTCCCGAGGAGACTCTTGGGGATTATTACTACCGAACTTACTCCGCCAAGAGAGCCTCCACCGTACATGATCCGGTATGGAAATTGAAACAAAGTGATACCTTTACCGATCTGCAAGCTTGCAGGGAGTGGTATAAGGGAATTTATCCGCTGGCGGAGGTAAAGCACCAAGAAGACCAATCCCATGATCAAATTTATCAAACCTATCTGCTAGAGACAGCGCATGCCTCATCTTTTACTCGTCGGATTGTGCGCGAGTGGCACAGCATGAATAAAGAATGGGATGAGTTTGAATCAAAGAGATTCAAAGTTGGGAATGAGAGCGAATCGGTGAGGAAGATGAGGGTTGATCTTGAGGCAGAGCGGTGCAAATTCGAAGAAGAGAAAAAGACCGAAGAATGGGCTGCTCTGGGTTGGAAAAGGAAAGCTGAGGCAGCAGTGGCACAACACACTGAAGACCGCAAAAGATGGCAAGAAGCTTGCGAGAGAGATAATAACGAAAATATTTCCTTGCGCAACGAAATCGAAAAACTTAAGCAAGAGAAAGCTGATGATGTTGCTGCGGCAGAAGAAGCGCGTTCTCATAGAGAGTGAAGCGAGCAAAATGAGGTAGAAACCAAAATGATGCTTTTGCTTAAAGAGAAAGAGGTTGCTGATCTTACTTCTCTGTTCTTTGACCAGGAGCTTTTGAAAGCGGAGGTTGATTCTTTGAAGAAGGATTCAAAGCTATATGAGGTTGAGAAGGCGGAGCTTACTTGGCGCTTAACAGAGAGTGAGCAGAAGATAGAAACTACAGAAATTGCTCGCACGACGACGGAGAGTATTTCTGAATCTCTTATGAGTAAGCTCACTTGGATTCAACAGTATGGAGTCGTCAAGGTAAATGACTACTTTTTTATAAATACTGATTTATTTTAATGGTTGGATCTCCTGACCTTTGTTCTTGTATTTAGATTGCCAACTCTATTTTGAATTCCACGGAGCTTGACGAGGCAGTTGCGCAAGTAATGGTTGTTGCGCGGAGTGATGGGTATGCGCAAGGCTACACCGAGTGTTCAGAACACGTATCCTATGCACTCAAGGTGCAATGGGCTAACAGTCGCGTAGCTACTCGTGGAGTTAACACTGCTGCCGCTTTCAAGACCGCCAAAGAGCGCTATGACCAATTACAAATCCTGATTATGGACTTGGTTGATGACGCCTTGTCACATGATGACTTTGTTGATCGTTTAAAGGAAATATTTGCTGGTGTTGAAGAAGAAGAAGAGGCCGCGAAGACTATGAAGTAGATAGATTTAATGTCTCGTCCGTGCATGTTTAAGACAATTTATAATATTTGTATGTACAGCTGCGCGGTTGCGCAAGTACCTTGATTTGGTATATTATATCTTTTGAGTTACAATGTGTCATGAGTACAATTACTTGTTTAGGATAGACAAATAAACGTAAGTGGCTAACTCATGTAAGAGCGTAGTTGTGTTATCTTGTGGCTCATGAGTTGTTATTAGCTTTAGTGTTTTTGTGTTTCCAAAGTAATTGCATGCATTTGTAAGTAAGATATTCAAAAAAAAAGTAAATGTAAGTAGTGACAGAATAGAATTGTATTGATAAAGCATCAAGCTGCTATTGTCACTAAGATTACATAGTAAGAAAAAGCTGTAAGCAGTCTCGTTGCGCAACGCGCGGCTATCGCATCGAGGACTGAGATTACATGTAACATCTGCGCAACTGCTGAGCGTTCTAGGTCCGCAGGATGCTAGAACCATCCATGCGCTTCAAAGTATACGCTCCTTTGCCAAGGACTTCGTTGATCACATATGGGCCTTCCCATCTTGGCGCAAGTTTGCTGGTCTTTCAGCATTGGAGGCTTCATTATCGCGGAGGACGAAATCCCCTGGTAAAAATGTGCAAACGCGCACCCGCTTGTTATAATATTTCTCCAACTGGGACTTATATTTCGATTCGCGGATAGCTGGTTTTCACGTCTTTCTTCTACCAAGTCTAAATCCAAGCGGCGCTGCTCTTTGTTGTTTTGTTTTTCTAGTGCGAGCATTCTTGGTGATGGGAGACCTATCTCAGCAGGAATTACTGCCTCCGTACCGTATACCAAACTGAATGGAGTTTCTCCCGTGCTTGTCTTCGGCATTGTTCGATGCGCCCATAGAATGTTGGGCAACTCATCGACCCAACCACGCCGCGCCGAGCCAAGGCGGGCTTTGATACCATCAACTATTTGCTTGTTTATACTCTCAACCTGACCGTTCGCTTGAGGATGCGCAACGGAGAAAAAAACATGCTCAATGTTCATCTCCTGCATCCACTTTTGCAGATCTTCAGATGCTAAATTGGGGCCTTTATCTGTGACGATGCGCAAGGGTAACCCGAAGCGACAAATAATATGCTCCCAGATAAACTTTCTGATTACCATGGCTGTTGTCGAGGCTAAAGGTTTTGCTTCAACCCACTTGGTGAAGTAATCAACGGCAACAACAATGAATTTTACCGCGCCAAGCGCGTCAGGAAAAGGACCCACAAGGTCAATAGCCCACTGTTGAAAAGGCTATGCCGATGTTACTGGAACAAGCGGATTTTTGGGACGTAAAGTTTTGGGTGCTTGCCTTTGGCAAGCCATGCATTTGCGCAAAGTGTCAACAAGCGTCTACGTACATCCCTGGCCAATAGTAACTTGTGCCCATTACTTTAGCAATGACCATGCACGGTCCCACGTGTATTCCACATAAACCTTCGTGGATCTCCCAGATTAAGTATTGCGCATCCTGTCTATCAACACATCGCAACAGCGGTCCCATCACCCATGTATGACCTCCGATATAAAATACCGTCCACTATTTCGTAGTTTAAATTCGCGCCTGCGCCTTGTTGTCAGGGAGTTGGCCATGTTGTAATGTGACATCCCTGGTTTTTTTTCAGGTACTTTAAACGCGCTACTTTATTGTTATTCATTCCTACGCTAATTTAATTCGGAGAGTTAAATATGCGCTCGCAATAACTACGCTAACTTTAGTAATTAGGGAATACACGATGTTTGGGAGTTTTAACGGGTCGTATCTAATTACGTGCTATGTGTTATTAGACGTTTGTGAATCTATTGCTCACACTCCAATAAGTGATTTAATATTTTATAAACTTCAGTGTCGCGAATAATTGTCGAGTCGTATTGTGTGTAGTTATTTATCAGGTTATAATTATCGGTTAGTAAATTCTATTTATAAGCCGAACCGAACCGAGCCTGTGAACGTTTCGACTTCGCGACAAAGCAAACCCAACCCGCCACCCACACCTCCTTGCGGCCCACACTCCTTGCGGCCCAAGGAATGGCCCAAACCGCCCCCGTTGGCCCCTTATGTATACGTATGTATGCATGGGGTGTTAAAAAAAATAGCAAACCCTAAAACCTTTCCCCCTTGTGGTGTGCGACGGCAGCACCCCCCCCCCTCTCGGTCGCGCAAACAGCCCCGCACTCTTGTATCGATTCAAGCCTTGTCCCGGTTTGCTAGTCTCCATCGTTTAAGGATAGGGTTTTCGATTTTGTTATGATTCATGTGATAATCTTCTGTAGAATTGATTATGATTATGTGCTCGTATGATTGTTGTTATGAAAAGTGTTGTCGTGTATGGTTAGTTCGGATGAATATGCGAATCCTTGCGGTTGTGATGATATGTTCGAATATTATAATCGTAAGCTGCGTTTTATCTATAAAGATCATGATATACGCTTAGGGTTGCATGAATACTGATCTATTAAATGATATCTGATACAATAACCTGCTATAAATAGATGCAACTAAGCGTCATGGCCGTTTAAACATGTTCTAATATAATAAAGTCGAAAACAGAAAGCTGATTGATACTTACAGCCAACTGAAGTTGGCTGTAACCTGATCATTATTCATCGAAAAGTGGATTTTCTGAAGCCTAAAACATGTATTTTGAAAAACGCTTCAAATGGCTTCGGATTCATATTTTTTCTGAGGTCGTTTTCTATTTTTAAATGACTATTTAGTGCAGCAGCTGAAGCTGCCTAATTTCGGCAAAAATTGCAGGTTGTTTATCGAGTCGGATCTCATACTCTGTATGGGGTTAGGTCACGAAATATGTACAGTAACTGTAGACGGGAGTTTCCGAAAATCTCCCACTGGAATTTCGTTAATCGGATGAACGATGATTTTTAAATGATTTTTCTCGTGGACTGCAGTCAGATGGCGACGAATCTGACTGTAGGCTAGTATATAAATTTTTATAAATAATTGGTAAAGACTTAGGATTTGAAAATTTTACACTAAATTTTACAGGCTAATTATCACCCTCTGTAAAAAGATTGGAATTTTGGAACATGTGAACTATTTTATAAAAATTCTCGAAAACAGCCCAGTTATGAGTGTGCTGAAACATGATAACTTACGTTTGTGTGTGTCTAAGTGTTGTATGAGTTATCCTGTGTTTGTGACAAGTTGATTTGGTCGTTATTTTGTATGGTGATACTTTGCATGTATGATTATGGTTTCGAATTGGTTATAACGTGTGCCGTACTGTGTGTTAGTTATGCGTAGGTTTTGTGTCAGTGTGTTCACACACTAACTTTGAATCGGTTGACATGTTAGGACGCGATTAGCGGTTCCATCCTTTACTTCTTTTGTGTTTATCTAACCGAGCAATTTAAGGTGAGTTCACGGCCCCTACTTTATCCGGTTTTTGAACAACAGGGGGAGAACATGTATACGCTCTACAACTCTATCTTTTACGTTATGCGAAATTAACGTCGTTAACTATTCGGTAACTAAGATAATGTTAATGTATGTTATGGTCACTAAGTAGCTTTATCACGGAAGTCCTCAACCAACTCTCGGATCGTTAGTATTGGGTTAGATAGCGGGGAAATTATAGTAGTACTACTGGGCCCGACAAGCCCCACCCGAGCTAGTCGCGCTAGCCGACCGGGATTGGTCAACGGGTGATTAATTTGGCCTAACTTTCGCCATGGTCAGTGATAGACCTGGCAACACAGAGGCAACAACAGTCAGCTTCGATCGGTGACGTAACTTTAGGCTCGCTGCCTACATGTTAATATTGAACTTATTTACGAACCAACATTATTATTCCAGGTTAGGAATAATGGAACTATATCGTTATTCCGGGTTAGGGATAACGGGGGAAACCAATCTTTTAAACCGAACATGTGAACTTATAAAACCTGTGAACTCACTCTTCTTTAATGTTGACACTTGTTTCTTTGCATGTTTCTCAGGACGCTAGGAGCGCTAGGTGCACTCACATTGCATTTGATCAATACATTTTTATCGAGTCTTTATTAATGATTATTTTTGGGATTTTGGTTTTGGCGTTTATGTTGACGCCCGTTACTTTATTCTAATGCTTCCGCTAAACTTTGAAACTTTGGAACTTTGAAAATGACTATGCATGTTTACAATAAATGTTTTTGGAAAACGTTTAAATAAATCATATAGAGTCGTTCGACATTGCTAGTGTCTGAGATTCTGGTTTGATCACACGCCTCGCGGTAATACTCCGCAAGTGGAAATTGAGAGTGTAACAGATTGGTATGAGAGCCACTAGCTATAGAGAACCAGGTTTGCATTTAAAGTAGACCTAAACTATAGCTGTTACACGACACTAGACTTAGTTGGCACCGAACTGTGATATCTTGTTATGTGCTATACTACCATTGTTCTATGTGATATATATATATATATAATATATATATATATACGCAGCTCGTAACTAACTTCACCAACCCGGCAGGCTATGTCGTCATCACCATCCTACAGTTCTCGACAATCAAGGGCGCCAGGAAAGGCACCCATAGTCGAACCCTCACCACCTCATGGCGTGGAGACACGCTCAGCTGCTAGGAAAAGACTTGCTCTAGGAGGGGAGTCGTCCTCCCGTCCAACCACTGTTGTACCGGTCAAACCGGTCAACTCTTTAGGAGTGGGGGACAATCTACTTAGAGCTGTACTAAAGAAACAACAGGAACAGCTGGAGAGAATGCAAGAGACTATCGAAGCACAGGGTTGGCTGATACGTCAGCTGACTGGTAAAACTGGAGAGCTCGAGGAAGAGCAAGATGAGAATAAGAGAGTTCGAAGCATTTTAGCCAAGGACCTTCGTGCTGAGCAGCTGAGGGCTGACTGGCTCGAAGACAGAGTTCTAGAGTCCAGTTGGAGGATTTACGAACTGGAGCAGAACCAAGCACCACCTATCCCAGTACTGGCACCAGCACCGGCCCCTCCAGCGCCGGTAGAAGACGAAGAGGAGGATCCAGAGGAAGACCCGGAGGAGGATCCGGAGGGAGAAGAGCCAGAACAGGACCCGGCTGCTGAAGCTGAAAACGTTGAAGAGGAAGACGGCAGTGACAGTGACTTGGGGGATGGAGACATAGATGACTAACCCGTCTTGCCAATCTTCGCTTTGTTTCCTTTAGTTTGTTTGTTTCCACTTATGTTGAACTTGAAAATTTTATAATTAAACTGATATGTTTGGTTGGTATTTTGTGAGACATTACAATTTATTTAATCGAATGTTCCTTTTGATTGTTTAATTTGTTGGGTTGACATAAATTGTGTGATCATTGAAGTGTGGAATATGATAACTATATTGGATATATACTTATCGGTATGTCGTTGTGTTGTCTTGCGAAGATTTGAAATGGCAACCGGTCGTCGCGGAAATCTCAACGTGTCAGCTGAAGAATTGGCCGCTTTAATCCAACAACACATGAACGCTGCTCTGGCAGGTGCTCCTAACGCACCAGCAGGTAACCATTATTAAATTTTCATGGAAAAATCTAATAGTTCGACTAGTAGACTTTTGCGCTGACTACCTATCCTCTATCCTCAGGAGGGGGTCCTAACCCTTACAAGATGTTCTTGGATGCGAAACCGAGCAAGTTCACGGGAGCTGAAGGACCCATAGGACTGGTCCGTTGGATCGAAAAGTCTGAATCGGTTTTTGCAATGTGCAATTGCCTCGAAGCTAATAAGGTCAAGTATGCTGCCTCGACGTTGGAAGATGGGGCATTAACCTGGTGGAACGCACAAGTCCAAACGCGTGGGCTTGCTGCGGCGAACGCAATGACCTGGACCGAGTTCAAAGCTCTAATCAAGGAGGAATACTGTCCGCGGGACAGAGTTCAGCAATTGGAACAAGCGTTATGGGACCACAAGATGGCCGGGTCAGAAATTGAAGCGTACACGGCAAGACATTGTAACATCCGTCGAAAAACGGGTTTCAAAACCCGCTTTGTTTATTAATCGAATAATCAGTTATAAATTTCGTTGCGTAAATATTGTCCATTTTAATTTAAACAATATATAATTAATAAATATATTAGAATTTAAAAACTATAATTAATAAACAATAAAAACAAGTGAAGAAAAAATAAAAGGAAGCTGCCTGGTTTCGAACCCGGGTCAGCCGATTCAACAAACAAACACTACACCACTCCGCCACTTGACTCGTTTGTGTAAACAATGAAACAAATAATACTTAAGTTGAAACTCGAATTCAAAAACCGGACTTCAGCGCGGCAGAACTCGCAATCACCGGAAAATCCGGCAATCCACGAGTTTAGCCATTTTCCTGTTGACTATAACGTTATAACCGACGTCGACATCGGTTATAACCGACGTCTAACAGTAAATTACGGTCGTAACCGCCGGAGAAACCTTGACCACGAATCAAGACCAAATTCGGACTCAATTCATCCTGATTCTTCCTTATAAATCCCCACCCAAACCTCTGGTAATCTTTTCGCTCAAAATCGCACAAACTCTCGAAGCTTTAGCACTCGCCGGAGATATTTTACAGTCGCCGGACTTTCACCAGAAAACCGAGACTTACTTCAAATCGGTAAAATTCTCGACTCTTTTGCTTGTAATCCATTATTAGGCATGTATTAACTTAAATCCTCCAACCAGAATCTGTCCCAGACTACGCTGCCGGGAAATTCCACACTCGCCGGAATTTCACTGAAACATCAAGGTCTCACTGTCGATCGGTATAATCATCTAAAAACTCTTGATATCTCTTACTCAGTAACTTAATTTCATCCACAAGAAACTAAACTGTTAATTGATTCACTCAGACGGAAGTCACAAATCAGAGCCGACGACTCTTGCCGGAAATCTGAGAAAGACACTCTGATCGGTACATTTAACTCCGTAACCCTCTTTATCCTATTCTTTCCAATCAATTATATGATAGATGACCGATTTAAACAAGAACAGTCGGTCACCTTTGTTCTGTGTCTTTATTAATGAAGAAGACGAAGTCGAAATGTGTATAAGATTAATTAAAACTGGATATTTAACCGGGTTAGACACACAGTCCAGCGGTGGACTGTGTGCAATCATAAACGCACGTCACGAGTTCGAATCATACAACGTACCGACTTTCAGAAATAAAATCAATATTTTTAGAACTGAATCAGAACAAGTCATAGTATGTTTATAAGAGTAATATAATCCGTAAGTTAAACAGATGAGACACACAGCCCAACTGGTTGGGCTGTGCGCATACGAACCGAAGGACCCGAGTTCGACTCCGGGTCCCTGCAACCGGTTCGGCCATTTTAAATCATTTTAATATCAACCCAATAAAAATAACAATTAATTAGTATATTTATATAATTAAAACAGAGAATATTTCGGGTTAGACACGTAGCTCAGTTGGTAGAGCTGCGTGCACGCGTATGAGAGGTCTTGGGTTCGAACCTCACTTAGCGCATGAATAAACTGAATCCGACCGGTCAAACGGTCAACAGTCAAACGGTCAAACGGTCAACGGTCACATTTTTATATTTTTTATATTTATTTATTTAATCAGAAAATTATTTAAAAATACTTAAAAATAATATTTTTAAAGTTAGAAAATGTCCTTAAACTCACAAAAATAAATCTAAAAATCCTATTAAGATCTATTTATTTACCGAACCACTTCGTTATTATTTAGGTTAGTTTTCCTCGTCGATCAAATCCCAAAACTCGTGCGCATCCAACGTCATCAAAAGAACGCACCCAATGTGAGTGAATCTCTACCAAATTCCCCGTTTTAATCACGTTTTGGGGTGTATCATGTGTCGTACAAGTCTGTTATTATATAAATATAAATACTTGTGCATTCATCATATCTGTGATTTAATGTGTATCAAATGTGTACAAATTGTTGTGTGAATTATGTTTAGTTTGGATTTATCATTTTCAGTGCAAGCATTTCATTAGGCCCATCAGCTCCCCGTGGGATACGGGTTGAGTACAGGCGCCTCATTCGATCGGCTCCGCTTGATTGAGCCTTGATCTCACATACATCATCATTCATGTCATACGATCGGCTCCGTTTGATTGAGCCTTGATCTCACAGTCATCATCATGCATATCATATACTCATTCTAAGTGGTTTGTGTTTGTTATATAAATATGTTTGTTCACATGTGATTATTGCACAAATTTTCAATATTAAAAATAACAAGAAATTGTTAACAATGTTTTAGCAAGGTTCACTTGCCAACTTTTGTTGACCCAAAATATCCCCAGTTTTACACATGATACAGGTGATCCAGTTGAGGCAAGAAACACATAGGAAGACTTAGAAGAATAAATCAGTTTAAGCTTTGGATTGTATTACTTAGTTTCATTTTCCTTGTAATTGTATGGATTTGATTTGACTATTTAAGTTGTAATTTGAATTTAATAAATATGAAACATTTTAGTAAGCATCATGAGCTTTGGTGATAACCCAATCATGCCCCGACTCTTATTCCGCTGCGGGTCGGGGTGTGACAGACATCATGATCTGGTGTTCCTTTGTCCCGATTTGGCTAACACCGTCGCTAAACGACTTGAGTTTTATCTTGGGGGTCTGGTCCCTGAGATCCAGGGCATGGTAATGTCTAGCAACCGTACGACGGAGCAACAAGCGATTAGGCTGGCACATAAACTCACCGATAAGGCGGTGGAGCAAAGGAAGTTGCCACCTAGGGGTGCAACTGAAATTGTCCCTGACAACAAAAGGAAATTTGAAGACTCACCTGTTCGGCAGTCTTCATCAGCCCAGCCACAACAAGGAAACCAGAAGCGGTCCAACAACTTCAACAACAATCGGGGTCACAACAATAAGTCTGCCAACAAGACCCAGAACTCGAGCGGCTATGCGGGTCGGAAGCCGCAATGTAATCGTTGTAACCTCCATCATCACGGACCTTGCGCTGGAAATCGCTGCCAACGATGTGGCAAAGCAGGACAACGCGGCAAAGGATTGTCGCGAGGAGATTATGTCACGACAGAATCAGAACCAACACCAGGGTCAGCAGCAGGGTAATAACCGGGGATGCTACCAGTGCGGTAGCACTGCCCATTTCAAGCGAGATTGCCCGCAACTTCGCACAACAACAATGTGGGAATAATAACAACAACAACAACAATATCAACAATGGCAACAATGGAAATAGTGGCACAGGAGGTGCCAAAGGACGTGCATTCACGCTAGGCCGTGGGGAGGCTAGAAACGACTCGAATGTGGGCACCGGTAAGTTTCCACTTAACGATCATTTTGCTACTGTACTTTTTGATACGGGTGCGGATAAGAGTTTTATATCTGAGTCTTTTAGGAAAAACCTAAATTTCACACCTAAACCCCTAAAGACCCCTTAAGTCATAGAACTAGCCGATGGTAAATCTGTAGATGTGACTCATCTAGTGACCGGCTGTCAACTTAAACTCGTGGGTCACACCTTTACCATTGATCTGATGACAACTACTCTGGGTAGTTTTGACGTGGTAGTCGGAATGGACTGGCTATCCGACATCCGAGCTGAAGTTATCTGTTTCGAGAAAGCTATCCGTATTCCGCTCTCTAACGACGAAGTCTTGATGGTTAATGCGAGAAGGCAGGCGTCGTCACGAACATCATCTCTTACATGCAAGCTCAGAAGTATCTTCGGAGAAAGAACTCTTTTGCTTTGCTCGCACTGGTCACCGAGCAGCCTAAGGACGAGAAGCAGGTGAAGATATCCCCAACGTCCGTGACTTTCCAGATGTGTTTCCAGAGGAGTTACCCGGTCTTCCACCACATCGACAAGTAGAGTTTGAAATCGAATTGGCGAGCCATGCGACTCCTATCGCCAAGGCCCCGTACCACTTAGCTGCAGCAGAGCTGCAAGAGCTGTCTACCCAACTTCAGGAATTGTTGGAAAAAGGATTTATCCGACCCAGTACTTCGCCATGGGGAGCTCCGGTCCTTTTTGTCAAGAAGAAGGACGGGACCTTCCGCATGTGCATCGACTACAGGGAACTCAATAAGGTTACCGTCAAGAACCGATACCCCTTACCTT
Source organism: Scalesia atractyloides (assembly GCA_947069175.1). NCBI lineage: Eukaryota > Viridiplantae > Streptophyta > Magnoliopsida > Asterales > Asteraceae > Scalesia > Scalesia atractyloides. The sequence continues at coordinate 98,846,025 of CAMTDV010000005.1, read as the reverse complement.
GCATCGACGATCTTTTCGACCAGCTTCAAGGGTCAAGCTACTACTCCAAGATTGATCTACGGTCCGTTTATCACCAGCTACGCGTCAGGGAGGAGGATATATCCAAGACGGCAGCCATTTACGAGTTCTTGGTCATGCCCTTCGGTCTCACCAATGCACCCGCGGTGTTCATGGACCTCATGAACCACGTGTGTAAGCCGTATCTCGACAAGTTTGTCATCGTGTTCATCGATGATATACTCATCTACTCTAAGGGTGAAGAAGAACATGCTGAGCATCTGCGGTTATTGCTGGAACTACTTCAACAGGAGAAACTATATGCCAAATTTTCGAAGTGTGATTTCTGGATTCGGGAAGTTCGGTTCCTCGGGCATATTGTGAATGAAAAGGGTATACACGTTGATCCCGCCAAGATCGATGCTATCAAGAACTGGGAAGCACCCAGGACACCGACAAAGATCCGCCAATTTTTGGGTTTGGCTGGTTACTACAGACGTTTCATCGAGGGATTTTCCAAGATCGCACAACCGCTTACCACTCTCACTCAGAAGGGCACCAAGTATGCTTGGGGTGACAAACAGGAAGCAGCATTTCAATTACTGTAGCAGAAGCTTTGCAGTGCGCCCATTTTATCCTTGCCAGAGGGACAGATGATTTTGTGGTATATTGTGACGCTTCCATTCAGGGATTGGGATGTGTGCTTATGCAACGTGATAAGGTCATCGCGTATGCATCCCGACAGTTGAAGATCCACGAGAAGAACTACACGACACATGACTTGGAATGGGAGCAGTTGTGTTTGCACTTAAGATTTGGAGGACACTACCTATATGGAACCAAGTGCACAATCTACATGGATCACAAGAGCCTCCAGCATATTTTTGATCAGAAGGAGTTGAACATGCGACAACGTCGCTGGGTCGAACTCCTGAACAATTATGAATGTGCCATTCAGTATCACCCGGATAAAGCTAACGTGGTAGCTATGCCCTCAGTCGGAAGGAGCACTTGAAACCTCGTTGGGTACAAGCACTACAGTTCATAATTCATTCTGGGTTACCCGAACAGATACGCGACGCGCAGCTAGAAGCAGTTAAGGAAGAGAACATCAAGGCCGAATCTGTGGGAAAGATGGAGCGCGATTAGGAAGTGAAACCCAATGGTACCCGGTATTTCATGAACCGTATATGGGTACCTTTCTACGGAAACCTCAGAAAGCTAGTTATGGACGAAGCTCACAAATCCCGATACTCTGTCCATCCTGGTTCGGATAAGATGTATCAAGACCTTAAAGCCGCGTACTGGTGGCCCAACATGAAAGCAGATATAGCCACCTACGTGAGCAAGTGTTTGACTTGTGCGAAAGTCAAGGTGGAATACCAGAAGCCATCAGGGCTACTTCAACAACCTGAGATCCCAGTGTGGAAATGGGATCAGATCTCGATGGACTTTATCACTAAACTCCCGCGAACTCCTGGTGGTTGCGATACCATCTGGGTGATCGTGGATCGTCTAACTAAGTTTGCACACTTCCTAGCGACCAAAGAAGCAGATAAGATGGATAAGTTGACTCGCATCTACATTAAGGAAGTAGTTTCTCGGCACGGGGTGCCAACGTCCATCATTTCAGACAGAGATGCCCGTTTCACGTCAAACTTTTGGCGGTCACTTCAGAAAGCGTTGGGTACACGCTTAGATATGAGCACAGCTTACCACCCTCAGACGGATGGTCAAAGTGAAAGGACCATTCAGACCTTGGAGGACATGCTTCGGGCATGCGTGGTTGACTTCGGGAACAGTTGGGAAATCCATCTGCCTTTGGTGGAATTCTCGTATAACAACAGTTATCATACGAGTATTCAGGCAGCACCGTTTGAAGCATTGCATGGTCGCAAATGTAGATCACAGGTCTGTTGGGCAGAAGTCGGTGACAGTCAACTCACAGGTCCTGAGTTGATACTTGAGGCTACTGAAAAGATTGTGCAAATCAGAAACCGCATGGCAGCGGGACGGGATCGACAGAAAAGTTACGCTGATCAACGACGCAAACCACTTGAATTTCAAGTAGGTGACCGTGTCCTACTGAAAGTGTCACCCTGGAAGGGTGTAATTCGTTTTGGGAAACGAGTAACTAAATCCATGGTACGTAGGCCCATTTGTGATTTCGAAGCGTATCGGGCCCGTAGCTTATAAGTTAGACCTTCCTGCCGAACTCAGTGGAGTTCACAACGTTTTTCACGTGTCCAATCTGAAGAAGTGTCTATCAGATGAAACCCTGGTCATTCCATTGGATGAGATCCAAGTGGATGAACAACTGCATTTTGTGGAACATCCTATCGAGATCATGGATCGTGAGGTCAAGACCCGAAGGCATAGCAAGATACCGATCGTCAAGGTTCGTTGGAACTCTAAGCGTGGACCGGAGTTCACGTGGGAAAGAGAGGACCAAATGAAAAGCAAATATCCACACCTTTTTGCAGCTGAGCAGCAATCTGATGTTACCGCCAACTGAATTTCGGGACGAAATTCTTTCAACATGGGGATGATGTGACAGCCTCGGATTTCCTTGTTCCATTTTAACAAACTGAACTTTTGTGCATTGCAATCTAAACCGCGTTTACTCAATTTTCAGGACGAAAATTCTTTCAACATGGGGATAATGTGACATCCCGGTTTTTTTTCAGGTACTTTAAACGTGCTACTTTATTGTTATTCATTCCCACGCTAATTTAATTCGGAGAGTTAAATATGCGCTCGCAATAACTACGCTAACTTTAGTAATTAGGGAATACACGATGTTTGGGAGTTTTAACGGGTCGTATCTGAATTACGTGCTATGTGTTATTAGACGTTTGTGAATCTATTGCGTCACACTCCAAATAAGTGATTTAATATTTTATAAACTTCGTGTTGCGAATAATTGTCGAGTCGTATTGTGTGCAGTTATTTATCAGGTTATAATTATCGGTTAGTAAATTCTATTTATAAGCCGAAACGAACTGAGCCTGTGAAACGTTTCGACTTCGCGAACAAGCAAACCCAACCCGCCACCCACACCCCCTTGCGGCCCACACTCCTTGCGGCCCAAGGAATGGCCCAAACCGCCCCCATTGGCCCCTTATGTATACGTATGTATGCATGGGGTGTTAAAAAAAGCAAACCCTAAAACCTTTCCCCCTTGTGGTGTGCGATGGCAGCACCACCCCCCCTCTCGGTCGCGCAAACAGCCCCACACTCTTGTATCGACTCAAGCCTTGTCCCGGTTTGCTAGTCTCCATCGTTTAAGGTTAGGGTTTTCGATTTTGTTACGATTCATGTGATAATCTTCTGTAGAATTGATTATGATTATGTGCTCGTATGATTGTTGTTATGAAAAGTGTTGTCGTGTTTGGTTAGTTCGGATGAATATGCGAATCCTTGCGGTTGTGATGATATGTTCGAGTATTAAAATCTTAGGCTGCGTTTTATCTATAAAGATCATGATATACGCTTAGGGTTTGCATGAATACTGATATATTAAATGATATCTGATACAATAACCTGCTATAAATAGATGCAACTAAGCGTCATGGCCGTTTAAACATGTTCTAATATAATAAAGTCGAAAACAGAAAGCTGATTGACAATTACAGCCAACTTCAGTTGGCTGTAACCTGATCATTATTCATCGAAAAGTGGATTTTCTGAAGCCTAAAACGTGTATTTTTGAAAAACACTTCAAATGGCGCCAGATTCATATTTTTTCTGAGGTCGTTTGCTATTTTTAAATGACTATTTAGTGCAGCAGCTGAAGCTGCCTAATTTCGGCAGAAATTGCAGGCTGTTTATCGAGTCGGATCTCATAGTCTGTATGGGCTTAGGTCACGCAATCTGTACAGTAACTGGAGACGGGAGTTTCCGAAAATCTCCCACTGGAATTTTGTTAATCGGATGAACGATGATTTTTAAATGATTTTTCTCGTGTACTGCAGTCAGAAGGCGACGAATCTGACTGCAGCCTAATATATAAATTTTTATAAATAATTGGTAAAGACTAAATTTTACAGGCTAATTGGCATCCTCTGTAAAAATATTGGAACTTGTGGAACAGGGGAACTATTTTATAAAAATTCTCGAAAACAGCCCAGTTAGTGAGTGTACAAGCTTAAACATGATATCTTACGTTTGTGTGTGTCTAAGTGTTGTATGAGTTATCCTGTGTTTGTGACAAGTTGATTTGGTCGTTATTTTGTATGGTGATACTTTGCATGCATGATTATGGTTTCGAATTGGTTATTACGTGTGCCGTACTGTTTTGTTAGTTATGCGTAGGTTTTGTGTCAGTGTGTTCACACACTAACTTTGAATCGGTTGACATGTTAGGACGCGATTAGCGGTTCCATCCTTTACTTCTTTTGTGTTATCTAACCGAGCAATTTAAGGTGAGTTCACGGCCCCTACTTTATCCGGTTTTTGAACAACAGGGGGAGAAACATGTATACGCTCTACAACTCTATCTTTTACGTTATGCGAAATTAACGTCGTTAACTATTCGGTAACTAAGTTAATGTTAATGTATGTTATGGTCACTAAGTAGCTTTATCACGGAAGTCCTCAACCAACTCTCGGATCGTTAGTATTGGGTTAGATAGCGGGGAAATTATAGTAGTACTACTGGGCCCGACAAGCCCCACCCGAGCTAGTCGCGCTAGCCGACCGGGATTGGTCAACGGGTGATTAATTTGGCCTAACTTTTGCCATGGTCAGTGATAGACCTGGCAACACAGAGGCAACAACAGTCAGCTTCGATCGCGAACTCTTACGTGACGTAACTTTAGGCTCGCTACCTACATGTTAACATTGAACTTATTTACGAACCAACATTATTATTCCAGGTTAGGAATAATGGAACTATGTCGTTATTCCGGGTTAGGGATAACGGGGCAAACCAATCTTTTAAACCGAACATGTGAACTTATAAAACCTGTGAACTCACTCTTCTTTAATGTTGACACTTGTTTCTTTTCATGTTTCTCAGGACGCTAGGAGCGCTAGGTGCACCCACTTTGCATTTGATCAAGACATTTTTATCGAGCCTTTATTAACAATTATTTTTGGGATTTTGGTTTTGGGGTTTATGTTGGCGCCTGTTACTTTATTCTAATGCTTCCGCTAAACTTTGAAACTTTGGAACTTTGAAAATGACTATGCATGTTTACAATAAATGTTTTTGGAAAACGTTTAAATAAATCATATTGAGTCGTTCGACATTGCTAGTGTCTGAGATTCTGGTTTGATCACACGCCTCGCGGTAATACTCCGTAAGTGGAAATTGAGGGTGTGACATGTAAAAATAGGATAATCGGAGACATCCAAGATGGACTCCCCATTTCAACCATGTTAACTTGCTTTAGCGGAACGAATGGATTTTTTAAAACTTCAATCCTGACCTCTTTTGCTAGATGCTGAAAACTTGTGACTGCGAGTTTACTCAGTGCATCAGCATGTTTGTTGTCACTTCTGTTGACGTGTACAACTTTAAACTATCAGAATTGACCGATGCTTGCTCCAAATACAATGCCATAATATCGCCCCTTGCATCATAAGTACCATTGATTTGTTCTGCTACAAGGCGAGAATCAACATGCGCTGTTAAATTTGCAGCGCCCATTTTTATAGCGAGGCGCAAGCCTACTAGAAACGCCTCATACTCAGCCTCATTGTTTGTGCTCTTGAAATCCAGGCGTATAGCATAAGTGAACTCTTGGTTATGTGGATTAACTAGTCGGAGGTCTGCGCCGGCTCCATCACTATTAGATGCCCATTCCGTATGTAGCAGCCACTCTCTGTCATCCGTAATGGGAATCAGATTTTGGATTTCTTCGCATTCTTGCGCTTTATCCGCTGGAACTTCAGCTACGAAATCGGCAAGGATTTGCCCTTTAATTGTTGCCTTGGTTTGTAGACAATATTGTGACCGCCTAGTTCGATATCCCACTTGGCTAATCGTCCTGAGCCGTCTGGTTTAGAAAGAATCTGACCAAGGTGATAATTTGTTAAAACATTTATGACGTGCCCTGAAAAATACCTACGAAGTATGCGCGAAGCTGAACTAGCGCCAGTACCAGCTTTTCCATCATTGAATACCGAGACTCCGTGTCATTCAACATCTTGCTAATGTAATAAATAGGCGTTTGAACACCTTCTCTTTCAACAAGCAAAATTGCTCCTACTGCCAACTCGGATGCAGCAAGATAGAGAATCAGAGGTTCTTTGTTGCGCGGAGCTGTCAAAGTTGGCAATTGAATCAACACGTATTTATACGTATAAATACTTATACGCACATCCTCAATACTTGAATCATACTTTTATACTTTTTATATACTTAATGACATAATATATACTCAAGAAATACCAAGAAATATACCAATCATCTTTCCATCTCATCAATCTTCTTCCACCTTCTTTAACCAATCATATTTCACCCTTTTCCACATCCTTTTTCCACCAATCATCTTTTCAATCCTATTCCACCTTTTTTAACCAATCATATTTCACCCTTTTCCAACTCATTTCTCCACCAATCATCTTTTCAATCCTCTTCCACCTTTTTTAACCAATCATATTTCACCCTTTTCCACATTCTCTACCTTAAATACCAACCTCTTTCTACCATTTTTTTCACACCATTCTTCTCCCAACCTCTCTACTTCTCTCAAATCTTCCAAGAAAGGAAGAGAACTCTAAGAATTCTAAAAGAAAACACTAAGTGTTTTAAAGGAAGCTTTGAAGCTCCAACCTCCAACTTTCAAGGAATCACCAAAGGAAACTTTGCAAAACTATGAGCATACTCGACCCTTTTTACGCTTTAACACATTTTTGGATGCAACATGTATACAAAATCCTCTTTACGCAATCTATTATAATTAAACACGCAAGCCATCGAACACGTTCATTGTTATGCTTAGGTAGTTATGCTTGTTAGATTCAACTTGTATTCTCATGATATTGTATTGCTTAGGTTGTTATGCATGCTAGTTAAAGATTTTAATTATACACTATTTGCTATGCGTAAGTTATTTATGTATGCTCGTTTCAACTTGAATATAAAATGCCATGTGGATTTGAGACAAACTTTTATACGTATACTTATATTCAAACTTGTATGCTCACCAGTGCTTTTGTATTGATCATGCTTTTATTACGTGTTGCAGATTATGACAGATGAATCTAGTAGGATTGCCTAGAACACATTTAAATTTTAAAGTTCATTGTATTGTAATTTATTTTCAATCATGTTGTATCTCTATTCCAATACTTGTACAAAATCATTGTAATGAAATGAAATTTATTTATTTGGATACTTATTGTACATAATTCATTTTAAACTTGTGGTGTTCCTAGTTTCAAGCAAGTAAAAAGTAATTATTACACACTTGTCACAATTAGTGTTATGAAGTCTCTTGCAATCTCGTTTTCGTCTCATCCTGATGTTTCCGCCATCGGTTGGGGTGTGACAGATTGGTATCAGAGCCATAACTATAGGGAATTAGGAAAAATGCCATGCTTTTGACCTAGTCTATAGTTTAGGTCACATACTTGACCATTCTTGTTTTATGCTTAAAACACTCAAATTGTTCCTACTTTGCTTTTTCTATTTCTTTCGTCATAATTATACAACTAGTTCATCCTAAGGCATTATATGCAAATTACACGTTAAGGACTTGTAGACACTCATATTCCACAATCGAAACGACTCATCAAAATAAGGGTGATTCCCGCCTTTGGTGACAAATTTCAATTCATCCGACATAACAATTTGCACGAAATTTCACCACCAAGTTAGGAGTGATATCCATATCTTGATGGGATTTTCCATTTCATACTCTAGTGGATCCTTATCGACGACTCGAGATTATATCTTATTTCGTTCAATGAACCACATTTAGGGTACGATGTTATCAAGTTAGGGATGAAACCGCACCTTGTTAACTAGTCCCATTCCCCGATTTTCAATCTCGCCAAAGTTTTGAATTTCCGATCAATTGGGGCATGTACTAACTGGAAGGGTAAAATACCGAGAATCGCCTGTCGACGAGAGTATTTTACCTATTAGGCCAAAGCATGTCTCCCAAATTCGAAAGGACTTACGGTTCACTTTGGAATAGTCGAAGTTTCTCAACCAGAAACGATCCAATATTTTATCAAGCCTCTCTTTTATGTTATCTCAATTTCTACACGATTTGATATTTTACGGCCTCGGTCACTTTGGTGTCGAGGGACGCTATGTTGAACGCTATTTTACGGACTCGGTCACTTCGGTGTCGAGGGACGCTATGTTGAACGCTATTTTACGGCCTCGGTCACTTGGTGTCGAGGGACGCTATGTTGAACGCTATTTTACGGCCTCGGTCACTTCGGTGTCGAGGGCACTATCGCCTCGTCACTTCGGTTGATGACGCTATGTTGAACGCTATTTTACGGCCTCGGTCACTTCTGTGTCGAGGGACGCTATGTTGAACGCTATTTTACGGCCTCGACCACTTCGGTGTCGAGGGACGCTATGTTGAATGCTATTTTACGACCTCGGACACTTCGGTGTCGAGGGACGCTATGTTACGACCTCGGTTACTTTGGTATCGAGGGACGGGCATTATACTTTATGACCTCGTTCATTTTGAGGACGAGGGATGCACAACACTCTATACTCTCTCACACTTAAGTACTTAAGTTTCTATACTCTACCATTATCACTTGTAATACATAATAAACCCTGATCGTGACACAGAACGTAATATGGCATCGATTAGTGAAACAGACGTAATATGGTATGAACATGGTGGATACGCCGCTGATACTTCCTATATATAAGTGTTACTACCATATTACCAAGGTTTCGTAAAACGTGCCATGAGAAATTCGGTGTTTCCTTGGACCTTATCGAATACAAAGTTCGATCACTCGTGAGCTATTCTTGGTTATACCCAAACATACTTCGAAATACTAACTCTTTTTAAAGTTTTCCTCTTGAATAATTTCGGGACGAAATTTCCTAAAGTAGGGGAAACTGTAACGCCTCGCTTTTTCGCATATTTATTGTAGAAAATAAATATTTGTATCATAATTCGAGGTGTTAAAAATAATAAAAATATATGTATATATATGTATATATATATATATATTATTAATCGTTATTCGTGTAACGCTTCGTATCTTCGTATTTCTATTATAAAAATGTTCGTATTCGTATTCGTATTCTAATTTTAGGAACCTTACATTCGTATTTTAATTTCAATCTCACAATTCGAGACGTTAATCATAATAAAATTCCTATTTTATACATATTTTTTAATTCACACAACCGATCATTTAAATACGTATTTATACGCAAACCGACACAATTATACGTATAAATACTTGTACGCACATCCTCAATACTTGAATTATACTTGTATACTTTTTATATACTTAATAACATAATATATGCTCAAGAAATACCAAGAAATATACCAATCATCTTTCCATCTCATCAATCCTCTTCCACCTTCTTTAACCAATCATATTTCACCCTTTTCCACCTCCTTTTTCCACCAATCATCTTTTCAATCCTATTCCACCTTTTTTAACCAATCATATTTCACCCTTTCCACCTCATTTCTCCACCAATCATCTTTTCAATCCTCTTCCACCTTTTTTAACCAATCATATTTCACCCTTTTCCACATTCTCTACTTATAAATACCAACCTCTTTCTACCATTTTCTTCACACCATTCTTCTCTCAACCTCTCTACTTCTCTCAAATCTTCCAAGAAAGGAAGAGAACTCTAAGAGTTTCTAAAAGAAAATACTAAGTGTTTTAAAGGAGGCTTTGAAGCTCCAACCTCCAACTCTTCAAGGAATCACGAAAGGAAACTTTGCAAAACTGTGAGTGTACTCGACCCTTTTTACGCTTTAACGTATTTTTGGGTGCAACATGTATACAAAATCCTTTTTACACAATCTATTATAATTAAATACACAAGCCATCGAACACGTTCATTGTTATGCTTAGGTAGTTTATGCTTGTTAGATTCAACTTGTATTCTCATGATATTGTATTGCTTAGGTTGTTATGCATGCTAGTTAAAGATTTTAATTATATACTATTTGCTATGCGTAACTTATTTATGTATTCTCGTTTCAACTTGAATATAAAATGCCATGTGGATTTGAGACAAACTTTTATACATATACTTATATTCAAACTTGTATGCTCACCAGTGCTTTTGTATTGATCAATGCTTTTATTACGTGTTGTAGGATTGTGACAGATGAATCTAGTAGGATTGCCTAGATACGCATTTAAATTTCAAAGTTCATTGTATTGTAATTTATTTTCAATCCTGTTGTATCTTGATTCCAATACTTGTACAAAAATCATTGTAAGGAAATGAAATTTATTTATTTGGATACTGTACATTATTCATTTTAAACTTGTGGTGTTCCTAGTTCAAGCAACGTAAAAAGTATTAATTAAATACTTGTCACAATTAGTGTTATGAAGTCTCTTGCAATCTCGTTTTCGTCTCATCCCGATGTTTCCGTCATCGGTTGGGGTGTGACACTTTGCCGCGTGGTTCGCGAGGAAACGGTTAAGGGCAGCTAATCGTCCTGATAACCTCTGCATCTCCTTCACACTTGCTGGAGATGTCATGCTTTGAATTGCTTCAACTTTTTCTGGATTAACCTTAAACCCATCATTTGTGACGATGAATCCGAGGAACTTGCCCTCTTCCATGCCAAAGGAACACTTGCTTGGGTTTAACTTCAAATTAACTTTGCATAATGAATCAAAAGTCTTTTGAATGTTTTCCAACATCATTTCTTCTGTATGACTCATGATAACTAGATCGTCAATATACACTTCAACGGTTACTCCGATGTCATCACCAAACACTGAATCCACAAGGTGATACGTGGCTCCCGCATTGCGGAGCCCAAAAGGCATTTTTGTATAACCGGAAATACCTTTCTCCGTGCGGAAAGCCGTCTTGTCTTCATCCTCTTGTTTCATCAACACTTGATGGTACCCTTTGTAACAGTAGAGAAAACATTTCCAGCGAAATGATGCTAAGGAGTCAACTTTTTTGTCAATTTCGGGAAGCGAGTAACAGTCTGGGACATGCTTTGTTCAAATCCTTAAAATTGAAGCACATGTGCCACCCGTCGTTATGCTTTTTGACCATAACGGGGTTCGCCACCCAGGTTTGGTACTTGACTTCGCGTAAAATGCCAGGTTTAAGCAATTCAGCAACTTGTTCATTCATAGCTTCCGTTTTTCGGTACCCAGGCTACGCTTTTTCTGAACCACTGGTTCTGCTGATGGGAAGACATTTAAATAATGCTCTGCAATGTCGCGCGGGACCCCTATCATGTCTGCAGGTGTCCAGGCAAAAATATCCATATTTTGAAACAACAATGTTTTGAGTTTTGCGTGAATTGCCATGGATATCGCAGGACCGAGAATAATTGGTTGCTCTGGATATTTGTTGTTTAGAACCCATTTCTCAGGTTCATTTGGCGACATAGGTTTAGCAGCCTTAACAACTGGTTCTTCGATAGACATAATCTCCTTTTGAGCGAATATGATAGCTACTCCAGTTGGCGTTGGGAAACCACAAGCAGCGTGAGGCGCCGGCGTGACCATGCTGAAATCACGTTGGTACGACACCCTAATAAAACATCATGACAGGAGGTTGCCGGCATTACCATAAAGTTTACTTGAATGGCTCGCGAGTGTTTTCCGTCTGAAAGAATCACGGGAAAAACTATCTGTCCGAGAGGAAAGACAGCCTCATTGCAGAATCCAGTTAACGGGAAGTCAACTGGTTCCAGGCGTGCCTTATCCTCCGGATCTAACTGCTTGAAACATTGCTCATATATAATGTCCATGGAGCTTCCCGGATCTATGAACATATAATCAGTCTGGTAATGACCGAAAATACATGTGATTACTACCGGTCTTTCTTCATGGGGTCTGCCCGGAACAATAGGAAAAACTACTTGCTTCTCACGCCATTTGTTATCTCGAAAGCTTTGGAAGTTGCGCTTGCGCGATGGTCCTCCTTGAATCATAGCAACCTGTTTCATCTTTTTGTTGCTTGGACCTTCATCCCCGCGTGTGAGTTGCCTAACCTCTTTTCGTACTGACTATACTAAGTGTGTCAGCTTACCGCTTTTCAATGCCTTTTCGATCTCTGTGCGCAAACCGATGCAGTTGTCAGTTGTATGCCCAGTGTCTTTGTGAAAGTCACAAAAGAGATTCGGGTCTTGACCCTTCTTGTTCTTCATGGGTTGCGGTTGCTTAAATTGATACTTATCTGTACTCAGGACCTCTGCAGGAGATTTTGTTAGAGGCGTCCATTGTCGATCACGATTCTCCTGTTTGATTGCTTTCTGGGTAGTAATCTTATTAATCGTTGCGCGAGCATCTACTGGCGAGTACAGGGAATACGAGCTTTGGTTCGAGTCCTTCCATCCTTTTTTAAACTTCCGGCCACCTCTACTCAGATCCTGAGGACGATTCTGAGGTAGCGGTGGTCTGTTAGCATTTAGGTTTCGTTCAGTCTGCGCATAAACTTTGGCTGCTGCCATTATATTATCCCAGCTTTTCGGAAGACCAGTTGTCCCAGAAAGTACTTTTATCATTTCATCACATCTCACCGTGTACTTGAACTGTGCGCGGATAAGATCCTCATGAACATCTCCAATTTCTAATACTTCTTTGTTGTAACGAGTGATAAAATCTTCAAGGTTTTCATCATCCTTCCGCCAGATGTTCACCACATCTGAGGAATCTCTGACGTATCGCCTTTGTTGACTAAAGTGCTAAGGAACTTCTCCTTAAGATCGTTCCAAGAGGAAAGTTTACCTATGGGTAAGTTATCAAACCAGAGGCGCACAGCGCCGGTAAGAGTCTGTACGAACAGATGGCACCACATCGGTAATGTCCATCCTCCAATTAGCCCTGCGCCAGTGAAGAGGCGCATGTGATCATCAGGATCAGTTAAACCGTTAAACTTACCTACATTGGATGGTAACTTTGCTCATTCTAGCGGAGCCAACGCTATTTCTCTTACAAACTTAGATTGCTCAGCTCCTTCAGCTGGTCGATATACCAGATTGTAATCATGCTCCGCCTCAGGATTGTATGTTGCACGTATTTTGGGCTTATAACTGACATGATCTGCAGATAGACGGTTAAAAACACTTGCACTATCTCCTTCTTCATAAGTCTTATCATATTCATCATGTTGGGTGTCCCGCTTCTGTAACAATCATGGGCCCAAACATGAGTGAACAGATGTGCGACGTTGAACATTTTCTTCTTGCTTTCTATTACCCGAATGAACAGAATCATTCCTAGTTTTAGAGTACATTTCAGTTCCATCTACAGACACATGCGAAGGCGCACGAGCATGGTTCTGAGTATTATAACTCAACACTCGAGGTGCCGGCGAAGCACGAACCTGAAAAGCAATTTGAGATTTGATTAACCACGACAACGGAGTCTCTCCAGATGGTAGAATTGACGCAACATCAACATGAGGTGCTGCGAGAATCACTAGAATGCTCGCATGATCTGGATCATAAGGAACATCAGCTTCGCCAGATGAGTCTTCAACAATTTGTCCGTCGACCTGAGGATCGCCAACGACGCGACGGATCTCCAATCGAGGACCTGGAAACGATGATCCATCAGCCATGATGCTGTAGATCTAAGTGCAACGAAACGAAAGATGAGAATAGAATAGAAAATCAGTGGGCGCCAATGAAGAAACGTAGACCTAACAGACCGGAATCTGATTAGATCTAGGGTTGGTTTCTTCATAAAATTGGTTAATCCTTCGTTTGGTTTTACGATGGTAAGGATTGCAACTACACTCCAACGATACCTACAAAATAGAAACGCCGTTAGCCTTGTCACGGGGAGAATGGGGGTTCCCTCCGTGACCACCCTCCAGTGAGAATAAGTATCGGTACTTGAAGAATAGTTTAAGTGAAGTAAGAGAGAGAGTAAGTGAGAGTTAATACCTTTCCTTGAAGTCGAATACTTATTTATAGCCAGATTTGGGCGCCAAAAGGAGAGATGAAAACTTAAAGGAATCTTTGCCATTCCGTTAAGTGTTGGTTGTTACCGTTTGGTGCACATGGATTGGCTTGTTATCTACGGCTAGGGAGGTGCCACGTGTCGTCGTGAGATCACTATGTTTTCTTAAGGTGACCATGCCATCACCGTGATCTACTTGATTGTCTAAGATGTTGCCACGTGGCATTTGGTTGTAACCGAAAGGCGCCCTTGCGCGATTGAACATTAAATGCTTCTAGACGTTTCACAACTGTAGCTCTTTATGGCCTGCTGCCACGTGTGCATTCTGTTATAACAGAAAGATTCCTTTTGCCTCTGCACCATATCTTGTAAACAGAAGTTCTTTGCTAAGCGAAAGTCTTTCAAGGTTAACTGTTTCCTTGCGCGGGCGGCGCAAGGTAGTTAAATGATCCTTTTCCCTTCTAGATGCCTAGCGCAGAGAATTGTAAACTTTCTCTATTGTGTTGTGGCCCGCGCAGGGTTTCTGGGAACCAACAATGACAAGGAATTCTCAAGATTAGCTATCTTCTCTACGCGCGCCAGCGCAAGGTAGCTAAATGATCTTTTCCCTTCTTTGCTATTTAGCGCAGAGCTTGTTAAGTTCCTTCTTTGGTGCAAATGTTTGCGCAAGGTTTCCTTGGCAGTTGATAGTGGGTATGGTTTTCTTGCTTGGCGCAAGGTTTTTGAGGCCATACCCCTTCAACAGGTGTCAGGTTTTATTCTGGGCCCACCCGGGTTTTCGTTCCACCGTGTGTTACGCAAGAGAGTGTTGAGCTCTTGCGGTGGCACAACGATTGTGAAGTGGTAATTAGCTGTATGGTTTCATGAGGGAACACCCAAACTAAACTCTGAAGCTAGTATAGACCCAGTTAAAACAACATAGTCTGATCAAAGTGTGACAACAAGACTCTCCAATTTAGAAAGTGCGACAAAAAAAAAGAAAAAAAAAAGCTAATGTGTGCAACTCCAGCCTAACAAAAATTAATGGTGAATACAATAATCTAAAAAATCGGAGAACACACAAGCCACCACCATCAAATTTATCTCTAGCGGCGGATCAGAGAAACCGCAGCGCCGCCACCGCACATCTCCCCCCCTCCACCTAAACTTCAAAAACAATCGAAAGGGGAGTGAGTGTTGACTGTTCAGGGGAGGTATGTCAGACCTAGATAGGCAAATCGAGCAGTTGAAGAACTGCGAGCCACTCAAAGAGTCTGAAGTCAAGGCTTTGTGCTTGAAAGCCATGGAGATACTCGTTGAAGAAAGCAACGTTCGACGAGTTGATGCTCCTGTCACTGTATGTGTTTACTTTTTATCTTTTAACATCTTTGGTTCCAGATTTATGTATACAGTTTGCTATGCATTTTGTTAGGTTTACTTTTTGTTGCTAAAGGTTATGTATCTATCCTCATAGGGTTTGGGTCGCTGAGTTAGGGTTTATTGATTTCATTAATTGGAATCATGTTTACTTGTTTAGCGCTATATATTGCATATGGAAATTGAAAATATAAAGGGGGAAAGGGGGTACCAGCGGTACCCCCTACCCGCTCCCAAACACCATCGTTGGTCCAGCTGGTAGGGTGGGGGTTATCATGTTGCCGGTGAGAGAGAGAGTGTTGTGTGTGTGTGGGTATGTGAGAGAAATAGACTTTGTGAGGTCTTAGTCTTTGTGAGGGTGGTTTGCAGAGTATACAAATTGTTCGGTTTTTGATAAACTTCTAGTTTTCGGAGGAGTTTTCAATCTCATAAGTTGTTCATTGGTAAAACAGTGATAAGGGATTTATTGTGACAACTCTAACCGGAATGGACTACATGTGTAACGCCCTGCTACTTCATACTTTCTATAATTAGAAAGCGTCGCTTGTACTTCTATTTTTTGGAAACCTTGTATCTTGTATTCGTCTTTCGTTGTAATCTTTGTAATCGAGACTTGAATCATAATGAAATCTATGTTTTATCTCAATACTTGTTATACATATTCATACATACATGTGTTTGATACTTGATACTCGAAAACGTGACAATACTTGCAAATACGTGACTCCATACTTCATACATACCTTATACGCAATGCATATACTCGAACTTATTTATTTTATAAATACTTGAACATTAGAACATGTCCCTTATGCTTAAAATACCTTAATGTTCATAAAACACCAACACATAACACCTAGACCTGTTACAAAACAACAAAACTCAAAAAAATAAGTAATTCACTCCTGGCTGAGGCCTTGCGGACCGCAAGGGAGAGCACATATGGTCCGTAAGGACCTCTGGGCGGGCAGAAAGTTTAAACCCTCGCGGGTTTTGCACAAATCCACACAAACCTCTCCTCCCCAATGGCCTTAAACCTTATTTAAACCCCTCCTAACCACTCCACCTTCATCCCCTATAAGTACCAAGTGTTTTCCACATAATTTCCACTTTCCAAATCATCTCTAATCACTATCGAACATCCGCAAATTAGTTGCAAATCACAAGTTCGAGCAGATTCAACACCTTTCACTAAAGTGAGCATAACTTGCTCATTTCTTAACGAAATTACTTGATTCTTCTTCCTACTTTCTTGGATAATCCTTAGGTTTCCATACCTGGAAATGCACCTAAAGGGTTCCAAACTTACTGTTTTGTTCAAAACTCTTTCAAAACTTATGTTTTCTTCATCCAACCTTGTGTTCTTGAGCTTCTAATCAAAGTTATGGTTAGGGAGACCAACCATGGTTGTCATACATGTAAATAGGAGTGTTTTGAACTCTAAACTTTCTGTTTTTGGAGAGCTTAAAGCTCACAAGTGATGCCAAGTCAAGAACTTGTTAAAGGTGTGACTACAAGGTTAGCTTGGGCTATCCTACCTCTAAGTCCACACATCACTTGATGATTTCTCATCATTATCCCAATGTAGTTTGCCAATTGGAAAGTAAGACAACCCCATCTAGCCTTCGACGTGTGTCGGCGCCAGCTCACCAGGTTATGGTTTACTTGACTACTTGGTATAATGATAACATATAAATTGTCACACCCCAACCGATGGCGGAAACATCAGGGCGCGGCACTAGGCGAACCAGATTGTCTCAAGAGAAATTCCATAACAATTTACATGACAATATCTTAAACAGTTAACTTCCCGTACAATCAACCAATATTTCACGTTTAATCATTACAACACATACTATCTCTTAATACAATTCAAGTTCGATCTTCCCTAGATTTATTACATGATTTTCTAGAGGTAAGACCTACAACTAAGCATCTGTAGCAAATATCCTCAACCTGCCACATATGTTAAAATAAACGTCAATACAATTAAATAAAGGTGAGCATACAGGTTTGCGTACATAATAGATATAAAAGCGTTTAGCATACACCGCATGACATATGTAAGAGTTGTGAACTATGTAACTACTCAGATTCAAGTAAACCAACTCACCACGATTGATCGAGGCATGCAAACAAGTGTTCACATCCTAAAGAGAAAATAAATGAGAAATGAAAATGCGAGCCCTAACAACCCCGGGCCTCCGGGTGGCGGGTTAACCTCTAGTATACTATCATGTTAAGGGTGGCGTACAAGCAATCAAGTAATACATACAATTCAGCAGATTTCACGTATAGTCATGTAATAGCGGGATTACGAATAAGAGTTTGAGTTGTGTGATGTGTTTTGATATACGAACATATGTGACACCCAAAAGTGCGTTTAAGCGTAACGGGGTTTAAGTATACTCACTGTCGGTGCGTTTTGAGAGAAGAGACGGCATCTGAGATGAGTTGGGGAGAGCGCCGGATCAGCCTGTAAGCGAACAGAAGTGCATCAGTCTTCCGAATTGCTGAAACGGTTAATGGTTGATGGAAACAGCATACAAGTTCGGGCGAACTTGTACTTTGGGGTACAAGTTTGGGCGAACTTGACTGGCTAACTTACTGGAGGTACAAGTTCGGGCGAACTTGTCTGGTTTCCTGAGAAATTAGACAAGTTTTGGCGAACTTGCTCTATTTGGTGAGGAGTGATACAAGTTCGGGCGAACTTGTGTAATTTTGTAAAGAATTGATCAAGTTCGGGCGAACTTGGTCACCAATCTGGTGACAAGTTCGAGCGAACTTGATGCTTTCCGAGCGAACTTAAATGTTTGGCATCCAATTCGTGCGTTTTCGCATCGTTTGGTGAGGAAATCGAGTGTCCATCCCTCCAACCTTAGGCTACTGAGCAAAACCTAGGCTGAAGAGGTCTTTTGGAGCGAGTTTTAGCCATTTTATAGAAACTTGGACTAATCCGGGCGAACTTGAAGGTTCGTACGGTTTAGTCCAGTTTGTACAAAGTGACGATTTCGTCCTTGTGCTTCCGGATCTGAGATCTTGCTTGACAACGCCTCGTTCCACTTCAAAGTGAACGAAACATACGTCATTTAGTCCGAATATTGTGTAAAAATCGATGTTTTAAAGGTTTTACTTAGATCTAGGCATAGATCTAAGTGAAAAACAGAAGTTTTGCATAAAAAGATGAAGATTTTCGTAAACTGAGGAGTTTTGAGGAAATCGAAGGTAAAACCTTGTGCAAAATCATTGTAAAACGTTGTTGTAGCTTGAAAACGGGTTGGTTCTTACTTAGATAACAAAGGGTTTCGGTTTTGGGGAGCTCCGGGCGAACTTGCAACAAGTTCAAATGAGGAGAGGAGTTAAGTATTTATAGGGGAGGTGGAAAGATGGGCTGGATACATCAAGTTCGGGCGAACTTGTATCAAGTTCGGGCGAACTTGCTACAAGTTCGAGCGAACTTGCTTGTTTCCTGGGTGTTAGAGCAAATCCGGGACTTGTGGTGTTCTGGGGAGTTCTGATGGCTTGGACAAGTTCGGGCGAACTTGTGATGCACAAGTTCGGCCGAACTTGACCTATTAGCCAAGTTTTGTTTGTTTGTTTCGCGTTAGGAGTTCGTTTGGCAATTCGGTTTACATTAGATAGTTATATTAAGCGTTTTAGCGAAGCGTTAAGTGTTATATTATCATTGCTTTGAGAGAGAGCGAGTTACGCGAGCGTGCGAGTGTTTTAGCGATATTAAACCATACATAAACTTATATAAAACATAATTACACATAATTAGCTGCGTTTTGCGATGCGCTGAGATAAGCGATGCGATGGCACAAGTGTTTATTAAACAATAACGCACTCGGCTCGTATAGTAGCATAACTACTTGTGATTGAGTTGAATTAGCGACTAATAAGCGATTAAATGCGATATAGATGTGACAAAATATAATTCCATTAACATAAACTTTTCATAATCCAAATCTCGGAGTACAAATGACAAGTATAAACGAAATACACAGGAAAGGAATAAAATAAATAACAACGAGATTTACGAGTTGTTACATAAATTCATTCCATTTGTTAAATCGTGTTCTTGACCCTCCTTGTTGTCTATGATAACTTATGTAGTGGTGAACTCTTATGAGGTTCCTATATGGATGGTTATACCACCTACCTCCTACATGACTTCTATGACATCCATGTGGACTTATAATATACATATAACTATTATAATCTGTATACACTTAAAACCGAAACCTTGATAATGACTATATAATCATGTGTCAAGTTATTAAGTTTAATCACTAAAAGAGTTTAGTTCATCGTTATGATTCTAATAGATGTCATAATCTATGAAATCACAATAAACCCTAATGGGTTCCCATAGTGTCAAAACGAGTGCTAGACCTTAGTGAATATTTTCGTAGACATACTTTGTCGTGCTTTATTCATAATCTCGAACCTCCCATCAACATCCAAAACTCACACCTACGTTTTCCTCTTGTAGGATAACTCGGTGTTCTGCCAAACAACTCTCAACCCTTCATGGAATTTACTAAAAGGAAAGCTTGCAAAACCGTGAGTACACTTGAACTCCCCCTTTTACGTTTACCACTTTTGGGTGTAACATGTTTATCTACAAAACTTACACTTAAAATTTTATACTTGAATGCACAAACATTCCTTATACATGCATGCACACGTGACTACATGATACTTTAAACTTGGGCCTATACTTTTTGTGTTAGACTTATCATTAACTTCGTACGAGCCTATCTTTGACATATGTAGCGCTATAGGATTAACGCACCGCCTGTGAACGTTGGGTTATGTTAAGAGCTTATTGCGTTTCCCCTTGGTTTGATTAGTTAGACACATGCCAATTTTATTGTTCATCTCGTAGCTAATGCTTTACCATGCGGAATTGTTTAAACATGCTTTTTATGCTATGTACGTATGAAACTAGTATACTTGCCTTTACTTTTGCATTGAACTCTATTTTAAATATGTTACAGGTTGAGGAGATGATGTTATGAAATCGGGATAGCGTTGATGCTAGATACACACATAGACGTTTTAGGTTCAGTAGTGTTGTATCAAATTTTGCCTTTGTTATTGTTGTAATTTGAAATTTCCATGTATTGTAATGACAATTCATGTATGAAATGAAATTCGTTTAATTAATTATTGTCACTATTAACGTTGTGAGCAGTGAGCAATCTTTTCCGTCCCGCCTCGATGTTTCCGCCAATGGTTGGGGTGTGACAACATGTTTGATTTTCTACAAATTATTTATTCATTGAACTAACCGTCAAGGAATGATGAAGTTTGAAGATTACGTTGCTTACCTTATGTTTTTCATGGAGAAGACTACAAAATTGATATTCGAATAATGTTTATCTATATACTTGAAGATCACAATGTGTTACAAGATGATTTTTGATCCGATTAAGGTTTCATAGTGTGGAGATTATCGTTTACACTGACACGTAGTTGAAGTTGGTTGTGTTAAATGTTTGGTTACTAAATACGGATTTCTGATTTTCATGGAAATTTGCGTAATTTGAAGATTAAGTATTGAAGTTTTATCAAATGCCGGTTGGGTTTTTTAAAATTTGTGGATCGAGCAAAGAGTGCGCTAAAATCGAAAACGGATGTGCTTATCGTCAAAATGGAAAAGCTACAGTTTTTAGTTTCAAATTCGTTAATTCTTGTGAAGATCGCAGTATAACAAATCAGAGGATCGTGTCGGGAACTACACAGATGAAACCGGAGCATCAATCGGGGGGAACCTGTTAACACGTGTGATATGACATCAACAACTGCTTGATTGAAGTTGCAACATATTCTATGTAACATCCGTCAAAAAACGGATTTACCAAACCCGCTCCGTTTATCAACCGAACATTCAGTCAAAATTTTCGTTGCGAATTAAATGCCCAAAATATTTTTAAACGATACGTAATCAATTATTATACGGGAATATATATTTAGTTTTTGAAAAACTGTCAAAAAATCGCAAAATAAAAAATGATTTGCTTCTGCCGGGTTTCGAACCCGGGTCTGTACCGAATCAGCAAACAAACTTAACTCACACACACAAACCACTGCGCCACTTGCTTTGTTTGTTAAATAATGAAATCATTTAAATCATAAAGTAACGTTACGAATTCAAAACCGGCGCCCAAACAGTTCAGTCGTCGGAATCCCGGAAATCTCGCGAGTCTTAACTACAATTTACGTTATAACGTAAACCATTAACCAGACATCGGTTATAACCGATGTTTGAAGTCCGCGACCAAAATTATAACCGCCGGAAAACTTAAATCAATGAATCCAGTCGGAAATCAACCATATACATCTCGATTTCCCCTATAAATTCACCCTCAACCTATTGAAAACCTTTTCGCTCAAAACCACACTCTTTCTCGGCGAAAACTCCCTCGCCGGAACTTTTATGTTCGTCGCCGGAAAACCGACTTCCTTATTTCTGAACCTCACTGAGCCCCTGAAGCTTATACCGGAGATACCCATACTTTTTCCAAGCTTTCCGGAGACTTGCTGCTGCAAGACACCTGACGCCGGAGTTGATTGCTGTCGCCGGAGTTCTGCCGGAAAACAGAGGGTCCAGTCGGTATACCTTTTCGCTTATTTTCTTTATCTTTTCACCCTTATCTCACCTTAATGGACTGTAAGACGCTAAGAAACCGATTTAAAATTTCGAACCAGTCTGTCACCGATTTCTGGTTATATCTCAGCGAAGAAGACGAAGTCATGGAACGTTTAAGTATAATTAAAAACAAGAAATTACTCGGGTTAGACACACAGTCCAGCGTGGACTGTGTGCACATAAAACGCTAACGTCTCAAGTTCGATTCCGGTTTCACACACGTCGCCTTAATAAAAACGTTTCTTTTTGTTAACCGAACCGGAAGTCATACAGTTATATGTTAAGTATATTAATAATCGGAATAATAACCAAGTTAGACACACAGTCCAGCGGTGGACTGTGTGTTTGTTTATATCACTGGTCACGAGTTCGAGTCCGGTCTTCTGCACCGACTCGGACAATTATCTCTTCTTTTTAAATAAGGCAGAAAAGGAAATAACTAATTAGTATTTAAGTATAATAAAAATCGAATTATATAACATGTTGAACACACAGTCCAGCGGTGGACTGTGTGTTAGATTAAACCACAGGTCCCGGGTTCGAGACCTGTGGAGTGCACGTCCGGTTCGCTTAAAACTGTTTTTAAAATAAAATGATTTTCGATTTAAACTAATTAATATATATATATAATTAAAATCAGATTTATAACGGGTTAGACACGTAGCTCAGTTGGTAGAGCTGCGTGCACGCGTACGGGAGGTCTCGGGTTCGAGCCTCACTCAGCGCACTTGTATTCCGAATTAACCGGTCAACGGTCAGTCAAACGGTCAACGGTCAGAAAAAAAAATTATTATTTTTATTTAATTAATTTAATTAAAAATACTTAAAAATAACATTTTTAAGGTTAGAAAATAGCCTCAAACTCACAAAAATACACCCAACAATCCTACTAAAATAGATTAATAAAACCCGTTTACTTACCAAACCATAATGCGATTTATCTAGGTTAAATCTCACTCGTGGTTAAAACCACTTCGCGTGCATTCAACGTCATCAACCGAACGCACCCACTGTGAGTGAATCTTACAACTCCCCCTTTTAAATTACACATTTTGGGGTGTCATGTGCTATGAAAATAATTAATTTATTTATTTAAACTTGTGCCATACCACATCATGACCTAAACTTAGATTGTTTTTATTGTTGTGATTTATTTATTTCCTTTTGTCAAATTATATGAAACTCATACATTAAGCCCATCAGTTCCTCGTGGGAGACGAGTAGAACATCGCGTGCTTCAAATCAAATTCATTATTGTTCATGTGTGTATCCTTGAGTTTATATTGTTTGTAGTTGTGTCATTCATATTATCATGTTTATGCAATTCATTCATCAGGCCCCTCAGTTCCTCGTGAGAGACGAGTTGAGCATCGCGTGCCTCTAATTGTTCCATTATTGTTCATGAGTGTTTCATTTAATATCTTATGTTTGTTGATTAAGTTACATCTATTTTTACTCATGTTTGGTTGTGCACATATTTCATAATCAATTTAAATAAATATGTTCAAATGTTTTCCATAGGATTCACTCGCCAACATTATGTTGATCCAAAAACCTTTTTACACATGATACAGGTGAACAGGTTGAAGCAAGGAAAACATAGGATATGCCTTAGAAGAGAACAAAGAAGTTTAGATTGTTAGATAGATCAGGATGTAACATTTATTGTAAATTTCCATTTAATTTGTATTAATGAATATGAAACGCTTAATAAATGTCATGAGCTTTGATGATAACCCAATCATGCCCCGATCACCTTTTCCGCTGCGGGTCGGGGTGTGACAGATTGGTATCAGAGCCATGACTATAGGGATATAGGATAGGTTATTAGACCCTTAGAGCCTATACTATAGTCTGCCTAAATTTTAATTGATTAGGTGGTTACATACAAACTTGTGATATTTATTTGTTTCATATTTGTTTACATTTCAGTCAAACATACATGCTTATATACATATTCATCATATATATATACATATTCATTATACATATATCGATGTTCATGTATTCAATTTATTTTCATACTCTCATTACCCAAAGATTTTATGCAATTTTCAAATCTCATCAAAGTAAGTTCTGCGACGGGCATGTAGTAACTGGAAGGGTACAAGTACCGGTAGTCGGAACGTCCTGTCTAGGCTGGCATTCGTATAAATCCAATATAACGGACCAGTTTGCCTACCTGGGGACCAACGATGAGAGTACGAAGGACCTATTAGGCCAAAGCATGCCATACCAAACGTCGTTCGAACTAACCTACTTTGAGGTGTCACCGTGTCTACACCTGGACACATTCCGAATATCACACGTTGTATACATATTTCTCGATTTTCTCCGGGTTTTTGTGTACGTAACCTGGCAGAAACCGTGCGAACCATATGAAAAACCGGTATTCATGGGGGCCCACATGATTACACAGGTAAAGTATGGCGGCATGAAGGGCCTAACAGCGAGCAAAACCCAAGACATCCAATGGATGTAGTAATTTATTTATCTATAATTATTTTATGAATGTTCATTCCTAATGCGACCCATGAACCTAAAAGCATCCAACTCATACTCTTGTCATGTATTCCTTGTAGATGTCTTCTAACCTCGCCCGTAGGAAGACGAGAGCAAGAAAAGCCCGCGAACGCATGGCTGCCTTAATCGCTCAACAAATGGCAGCCGTAATACCCAATATTGTAATCCAAGTTCAGCAAGCACTTACCGTTAATCCTGTCAATCAAGCAAACCAAAACATTTTCAACTCTTCCCCAAATACCACTAAATGCACCTACAAGCACTTCAAATCATGCGACCCTCCGAAATACAAAGGGACTGAAGGCGTCACCGCTCTCCTCCATTGGTTTGAAGAAATGGAGAACACATTTCTAAATTGCGATTGCCCTGACGATCGCAAAGTGCGATATGCTACCGGTCGACTATATGGGATAGCACTTACTTGGTGGAACACAGAGAAGGCAAAACGAGGTGTGGAAGATGCTATGTCCTTAACTTGGAACGAATTAAAGGAAATCATGACCAGACGATTTTGCCCAAGGAGCGAAATCAAGAAGTTAGAAGATGAATTTTACTCATTGAAGCAAGTGGAAGGAGACCACATCACCTACAACAAAAGATTCCTCGAGTTACATCAAATGGTTCCCAACATGTTCACTCCCCTCTACCGTTTGATCGAGCACTACATTCGTGGTCTTCCGTCAAAGATTCAAGACCCTGTGATAAGTACCAAGCCTGCAACTTTGGAAGCAGCAATGGAGCTAGCAACAGAGCTCACCGAGAACCGAATCCGAAACAAAGACTTCAAGGAGGAGAAGGAGAAGGATAAAGAATCGACTGAAACCTCCGACTCCACTCAAACTGAATCCCCTTCTCAACCCAATCCTAAGAGAAGTAGAGTCGGGCGACTTTTCGCTGCGACTCAACGAAATCAACCAGTTTTACATGCCATACCCATTCGAGCTATCCCAATCACCCAAGTGGCACCCAACTCAGCTTACCCAGATAAGAAACCATATCTTGGACCTCACCCTCGATGCAACAACTGTTTTTATCACCATCCCCATACCCTACCTTGTCGTCTATGTGCAACTTGTGGACGCTATGGTCATTTGAGCAATGTTTGTCGCACCTTTCAAAACCAAACCTTTTCCCCTACTCAAAACATGGCCCAAACTTATCACCAACTCCAATACCCCATGTTCCCATATGCTCGGGTTTGTTTCAATTGTGGCGACCCTACCCACTTTAGAAACACATGCCTCAATTGGTTAACGTTATCAAAACTCAAGCCCAATCAAACCCAGTTAACCAAGTAAACCAAGAAAACCCAACCACTATGCCACCAGCAAGAGGAAGAGTCTTCAATATCAACGCCAATCCTGTCGAAGATATTAACGGTCCAAACGAAGATACTCAGCTAGTCCTCTTCGCCGAAGATCCAGATTCAATTCCTATCGTATAGTTTTATGTTTTTCCATGTGTAGACTGTTAGAGTAATTATGGTATATTATATATTATATATGTTTTCAGTATATGCTTTTGCTGAGGCCGCAGCTCCCCATCCATCGAGGTTGAGTTTGATCCCCATTTTATTATGCGTTGATCAGGGCGTGCCCGCACGATCGGCTCCGTCTGTTTGAGTCTTGATCGGTTATTTCATTTTACATTTCAATACATGCAATACGCTCGGCTCCGTTTGATTGAGCCTTGAGCGCATATTTCAATTTACATTTCCAGTTCATGCAATACGTTCGGCTCCGTTTGATTGAGCCTTGAGCGCACATTTCAATTTACATTTCCAGTTCATGCAATACGTTCGGCTCCGTTTGATTGAGCCTTGAGCGCACATACAATTTCATTATCAGTATCTTGTGGTTGTGGTGTTTGTAGTAGAGTCGCATCGAACTAACCATAACTTGCGGATAAAGTCAATGAAAATTTGCAAGAATATGGTGGATACGCCGCTGGTACTTCCTATATATAAGTATTCTTGTCAAATGATCGGAGGCATTATCAGGCGGTTATGAGAGGTTCCATGCATAGGATGATTGTGTGATGGTTGTTTAGATTAAGTTGTTCAATTTCAGTACATTCAATACGTTCGGCTCCGTTTGATTGAGCCTTGAGCGCACATACAATTTCATTCAATACGTTCGGCTCCGTTTGATTGAGCCTTGAGCGCACAGACAATTTCATTATCAGTATCTTGTGGTTGTGGTGTTTGTAGTAGAGTCGCATCGAACTAACCATAACTTGCGGATAAAGTCAATGAAAATTTGACAAGGATATGGTGGATACACCGCTGGTACTTCCTATATATAAGTATCCTTGTCAAATGATCGGAGGCATTATCAGGCGGTTATGAGAGGTTCCATGCATAGGCTGTTTGTGTGGTTAAGTTATTCATTTTCAATACATGCAATACGCTCGGCTCCGTTTGATTGAGCCTTGAGCACACAATTTCAATTTCAGTACATTCAATACGTTCGGCTCCGTTTGATTTAGCCTTGAGCACACATCCATTTCATTTTCAGTACATGCAATACGATCGGCTCCGTTCGATTGAGCCTTGATCGCACAGATATATTTCATTTCAGTATTTTATGTTTGTTGTATTGGTGGTAGAGTTATAGGACTAATCATAATTCACTGATAAAACCAATGAAAATTTGACAAGAATATGGTGGATACGCCGCTGGTACTTCCTATATATAAGTATTCTTGTCAAAGGATCAGAGGCATTATTGGACGGTTATGAGAAGTTCTATGTAGGATTTATTAGTTTCTTGGTAACCAATCATAACTTGTGGATAAAACTAATGAAAATTTGGCAAGAATATGGTGGATACGCCGCTGGTACTTCCTATATATAGGTATTCTTGCCAAAGGATCAGAGGCATTATCAGGCGGTTATGAGAAGTTCCATGTAGGATTTAGTATTGCCTTGGTTGGAATTTGTGTTACATTTATATCATCATGTTATTTAAAGAGATTGGATTGTGATCCATTTCTACATAAACTAACCTCTCCGTCATAACAAACGAGAGAGGAACTTCCATCATTCAAACATATATGCTATCAGAATGTGGATTCAAATATTTGCTGTTGTGTTTACTCATGTTCAAATATTTGCTGATGTGTTTATTCATGTTCAAATATTTGCTGATGTGTTTATTCATGTTTGAATTAGCTGTTGTGTTTATTTACGTTCAAATATCAGCTGTTGTGTTTTATTTATGTTTCCAAGAAGATTGTAGTGTTAGAAGTTTTGCCTTAGGATATAACCATACTTTCCCAAACGTATCTAAACTCTTATGCATGATATCATTTTTAGCAAATCATTTCTGCTTATCAATACTTATACAGTAGGCAACAAAAAGCGATTCCTGAATAGGGTACTTAACCCTTACAAGGAACGTTACCGCCTCGAACAAAAACTTAAACCCTTATTTTTCTAAGCATACAACTGTCAAACAAAACATCATCATCCTTTTAGTCAAATATATCACAATTTAAATTTCGGGACGAAATTTCTAAAAAGCAGGGGATACTGTAACATCCGTCAAAAAACGGATTTACCAAACCCGCTCCGTTTATCAACCGAACAGTCAGTCAAAATTTTCGTTGCGAATTAAATGCCCAAAATATTTTTAAACGATACGTAATCAATTATTATACGGGAATATATATTTAGTTTTTGAAAAACTGTCAAAAATCGCAAAATAAAAAATGATTTGCTTCTGCTGGGTTTCGAACCCGGGTCTGTACCGAATCAGCAAACAAACTTAACTCACACACACAAACCACTGCGCCACTTGCTTTGTTTGTTAAATAATGAAATCATTTAAATCATAAAGTAACGTTACGAATTCAAAACCGGCGCCCAAACAGTTCAGTCGTCGAATCCCGGAAATCTCGCGAGTCTTAACTACAATTTACGTTATAACGTAAACCATTAACCAGACATCGGTTATAACCGATGTTTGAAGTCCGCGACCAAAATTATAACCGCCGGAAAACTTAAATCAATGAATCCAGTCGGAAATCAGACCATATACATCTCGATTTTCCCCTATAAATTCACCCTCAACCTATTGAAAACCTTTTCGCTCAAAACCACACTCTTTCTCGGCGAAAACTCCCTCGCCGGAACTTTTATGTTCGTCGCCGGAAAACCGACTTCCTTATTTCTGAACCTCACTGAGCCCCTGAAGCTTATACCGGAGATACCCATACTTTTTCCAAGCTTTCCGGAGACTTGCTGCTGCAAGACACCTGACGCCGGAGTTGATTGCTGTCGCCGGAGTTCTGCCGGAAAACAGAGGGTCCAGTCGGTATACCTTTTCGCTTATTTTCTTTATCTTTTCACCCTTATCTCACCTTAATGGACTGTAAGACGCTAAGAAACCGATTTAAAATTTCGAACCAGTCTGTCACCGATTTCTGGTTATATCTCAGCGAAGAAGACGAAGTCATGGAACGTTTAAGTATAATTAAAAACAAGAAATTACTCGGGTTAGAACACACAGTCCAGCGGTGGACTGTGTGCACATAAAACGCTAACGTCTCAAGTTCGATTCCGGTTTCACACACGTCGCCTTAATAAAAACGTTTCTTTTTGTTAACCGAACCGGAAGTCATACAGTTATATGTTAAGTATATTAATAATCGGAATAATAACCAAGTTAGACACACAGTCCAGCGGTGGACTGTGTGTTTGTTTATATCACTGGTCACGAGTTCGAGTCCGGTCTTCTGCACCGACTCGGACAATTATCTCTTCTTTTTAAATAAGGCAGAAAAGGAAATAACTAATTAGTATTTAAGTATAATAAAAATCGAATTATATAACATGTTGAACACACAGTCCAGCGGTGGACTGTGTGTTAGATTAAACCACAGGTCCCGGGTTCGAGACCTGTGGAGTGCACGTCCGGTTCGCTTAAAACTGTTTTTAAAATAAAATGATTTTCGATTTAAACTAATTAATATATATATATAATTAAAATCAGATTTATAACGGGTTAGACACGTAGCTCAGTTGTAGAGCTGCGTGCACGCGTACGGGAGGTCTCGGGTTCGAGCCTCACTCAGCGCACTTGTATTCCGAATTAACCGGTCAACGGTCAGTCAAACGGTCAACGGTCAGAAAAAAAAATTATTATTTTTATTTAATTAATTTAATTAAAAATACTTAAAAATAACATTTTTAAGGTTAGAAAATAGCCTCAAACTCACAAAAATACACCCAACAATCCTACTAAAATAGATTAATAAAACCCGTTTACTTACCAAACCATAATGCGATTTATCTAGGTTAAATCTCACTCGTGGTTAAAACCACTTCGCGTGCATTCAACGTCATCAACCGAACGCACCCACTGTGAGTGAATCTTACAACTCCCCCTTTTAAATTACACATTTTGGGGTGTGTCATGTGCTATGAAAATAATTAATTTATTTATTTAAACTTGTGCCATACCACATCATGACCTAAACTTAGATTGTTTTTATTGTTGTGATTTATTTATTTCCTTTTGTCAAATTATATGAAACTCATACATTAAGCCCATCAGTTCCTCGTGGGAGACGAGTAGAACATCGCGTGCTTCAAATCAAATTCATTATTGTTCATGTGTGTATCCTTGAGTTTATATTGTTTGTAGTTGTGTCATTCATATTATCATGTTTATGCAATTCATTCATCAGGCCCCTCAGTTCCTCGTGAGAGACGAGTTGAGCATCGCGTGCCTCTAATTGTTCCATTATTGTTCATGAGTGTTTCATTTAATATCTTATGTTTGTTGATTAAGTTACATCTATTTTTACTCATGTTTGGTTGTGCACATATTTCATAATCAATTTAAATAAATATGTTCAAATGTTTTCCATAGGATTCACTCGCCAACATTATGTTGATCCAAAAACCTTTTTACACATGATACAGGTGAACAGGTTGAAGCAAGGAAAACATAGGATATGCCTTAGAAGAGAACAAAGAAGTTTAGATTGTTAGATAGATCAGGATGTAACATTTATTGTAAATTTCCATTTAATTTGTATTAATGAATATGAAACGCTTAATAAATGTCATGAGCTTTGATGATAACCCAATCATGCCCCGATCACCTTTTCCCCTGCGGGTCGGGGTGTGACATTCTACACAACTCTCAAGATTGTGAAGTTCAAGATTCGATAACAACGGACTAGGGGGAATTTGTTTGTGCATTTTGTATGTTTGTTATTATGCGAATAGGCTACTTAGAGAGTATGTTGAATATGTATAGATTAATGTGTGAGTTGTTCTTTGGATTAGTGTTGTATAGCGCATAAGAGTGATACGCAGCGCATGAGCCATCGCAAACGCATCAGTCATGCTCAGTAGAGTCATGCGTTGGTGTCATGCGATGGACAATGAGTCTATATATAGAAAGGTCATGCACATAGAGCCATAAGTTTTAGACATGTTGGGATTGGAGCTTAAACTGATGTAAACCCTTTCAGTATGAAACAAAATGGGATGACGTCGTCAGGCTAACAAAATTTCTACTAATTTTGTTTATCTTTATCCAAACTTCCGTCTATAAACATATCTAATACTAATAGTAACGAAAACAATCCAGAAACTGGCTTTCAACATTATCCCAAAAGCCTCAAATGACCATGAACAAACCAATATTTCTTCATAAAAAAAGTAACCACACCTCATGAATCAACATTATTTCAAAGGCCTTAGATGAACATAAACAAAAACAGTAAGTACATCTGAGAAATCAACATTACCTAAAGGTCTCAAATGACCACAAATAACCCTAAATAATTTGTACCAACCAAAGTGTCTTAGATGAACCAACATGTTCGTTTTCATAAAAACATAGCATAAATGCCTTCATCAAAGCGAAACCGGGGTCAGTTCGTCGAAAAACAAACACCATGAAAGGTTTGTCGAACAACACAATGAAAAAGAACGAAAGGTTCGCCGAGGGAGAAAAACGACTACGGCGATGAGGTGGGTGGTGGTAAGAGGAGACACTGCGAGCAAATGAGGGTGCACATAGACAAACAATACTTTAAATACACAAAAGGTGTACAACCAAACACATTACAACTACATAAGCATAAAAACACTCAATGCAAGAGGTAAAAATCAACAAAGCCAAAAGATGTTGTTAACTGATAATAAAAATAATGAATTTAAATAAACATAACTATTAGTAATTGGTCACCAACAATCCCAATTACAAAAATCTACAGTTTCAACTAATGTGTGTAGCTATCCATCACTTGTCGCCTAATGACAGGGAAATGAAGACCCAAGTTCAATTTCCAATTGTGTCATTTTGTTGGATTAGACAAAAATGGATAGAGTCTAACCTCTTTGCACATGTGTCATGTTTTATTCTGGGCTCACCCAGGTTTTCGTCCCAACGTGTGTTACGCAAGAGAGTGTTGAGCTTTTGTGGTCACACAATGATTGTCAAGTGTGGTAGTCAGCGGTATGGTTTCTTGAGGGAATACTTAAACTAAACTCTGAAGCCAGTATAAACCCGATTAAAATAATATAGTCTGATTAAAATATGACAACAAGACTCTCTAATTTAGAAAGTGTGAATGAAAAAAAAAAAAAAAAACTAACGTGTGCAACTCCAGCCTAACAAAAATTAATGGTGAATACAATAATCTAAAAAATCGGAGAACACAAGCCACCATCATCAAATTTATCTCTAGCGGCGGATCGGAGAAACCGCAGCGTCGCCACCGCACATCTCCCCTCCTCCACCTAAACTTCAAAAACAATCGAAAGGGGAGTGAGTGTTGACTGTTCAGGGAGGTATGTCAGACCTAGACCGGCAAATCGAGCAGTTGAAGAACTGCGAGCCACTCAAAGAGTCTGAAGTCAAGGCTCTGTGCTTGAAAGCCATGGAAATCCTCGTTGAAGAAAGCAACGTTCAACGAGTCGATGCTCCTGTCACTGTATGTCTTTCCAGATTTATGTGCACAGTTTGCTAGGTTTAATTTGTGTTGTTAAATGTTATGTGTGTTTAGGTAGCTGAGTTAGGGTTTTGTGTGTGTTTGGCTTATGGAACTAGGGATGAGCAAACGGTACCTACCGAATTTCCCGAACCGGTTCGATTTTCGGTACCGACATTTTGCGTTTTCGGTATCGGTAAATACTGGTTTTTAACTTAAAATACCGGTACCGAACCATACCGACATACTGTACCAGGTATTTTCGGTACTGGTACCCACTTTTTGGGATTTTCGGTACCGGTTAGTTAGTACGAGCTCATCCTATATGGATTATGGAACCATTTTTACGGGTACTGGTTAGTCTGGACAGTATGGGGACCGTCCAGCAGCGTCGCCATGCCCCCTCTCCATTTCCTGCCCTCCGTCGCCGTGCCTCCTTCGTCGCCATCGTCGGGGTTGAGACGCTTTGGACGGGCCTCCCCTCTCACACACATATATACATACAACATATACATATATATTTTAGGCCCATCCTCCATTTCCTTACCTCCATCCTCTTTGCCCCATCCTCACACCCGATCTATGTGGCGCTTACGTGGCGGATCATCCTCCAAGGATGGGCCATCACCATACCGCATAGCCTTAGTACGAGCTCATCCCTATATGGAACCATGTTTTACACTATATTGCATTTCGAAATGGAAGATATGTACTATAAGGGTGGATTTGCATCCTTCTCCATCCAGCTCCATTTTTACGTCCGCTTCAATTCGGGATAACTAATCTCATTGTTGCTTCCTTTCGCCGGCCCCTACCGCCTGCGGTGGAGGCGCCACATCAGCAACCTGCTCCCGTCACTTTCACTTCCTCCCCCCTTACTTTGATTCTGAAAGACATATAGGCAGCAACTTCCTCTTTCAGAGAGAATCTCCATTTTGAATATTAGCAGGGTATGACAGTTTTTAACAGGAACTAAGTTGAAAGTCAATTAGTTAATATAATAAGACAGTTAATTGAAAAAAAAACTGGTTATGGAAAACTTGTCGGTATCTGGCTGTAAATTTTGTTATGGTGGGTATTGTTGGGTGATTTAGGCTTCGGAACAGGGCAGTGGGCCCTAGGTTGTGCACAGAATCAAGCCTTGACAAAGATTCCACAACAAATTGTAAACCCTAATCGGTTTTGTATATAGTTGATAGGTTCTTTGAAATTTTCATAACCTCAGAATTCAGAAATAAAATCATAACCCTAGTTGCAGCCCGTGGACGTAGGTCACACTGACTGAACCGCATAAATCTCTCATGTCATTTAATGCTTTTGTTACTTGATTGTTTGTGTGCGCGTGTGATACACCTAACATGTATCCCAAATCTAACACATCAGCGAATCTGCTTGTTATCTGGAAAACGTAAAATTTTAAGCTAGATAGGAATAGTTGTAAAAGGCGTTTCTTCAAAGTCTGGGATTTAGGGTAGTTGTCTATCTACATATTTTATTATTTGTCAGGCTTCAGTAGTATTTAAGTTTTTGATAGTTTTATGGTTCCCTCGGTGTAACTTGTGGTACGTTAGCACAAAAGATAAAACTCACATGTCTAAAGTAAACTTCTAGCTACATAGAATATTCTCGACAACTAGGGTTAGAAATACACTAAAGTAAACTTCTAGCTACAAATTTGAACCGTATTTGATGATTACGTACAAAAGAGAAACAATATTATAACTAATATCAAACAAAAATATAATCTCTTGGCTCATAGATGTACTTTTACATAGACCGTAGCCACAGTTCAATAAAAAGCAAAAGCTTATGAAGGGTCACAAAGAACAAAGTTGATGAGAACATTCAAGTGATAAAAAATCAAGTTGTTCAAGTGGATCCAAAAGATCAATGGCGGAAAACAAACATATTTTGGGACGTCGATGGTGGCTAGGGAATCTGTAGTTGAAGATTGATTTAGGATCTAAGACGAGGTTATAGAAATATAAGCATGGCTGTAAAGATCCCGAGTAGGCGCTGATTAATCGCCAATCAATCCCCTGTTAGCCATAATTAATCCCGATCAATTCCAATTAGTTCCCGATTAATCATTAGTCCCCACCCCACCGCCCAACTAAAAATTACTGCAACACTGAATATCAGTGACTACTCTCTATGGCATTATCGTGTTAATTTCCCTCTTCCTCAAAATGTCATTAAAGCATAGTTAACAAAAGTTATTTGTTCGATAAATTTGCTCAAGAAGCAAAGTTATTTGTTACTTGTTTAAGTTATCTCTTTCTCAAGCTTTTAATACTTTTAATCTTGTAGTACTTGTTCTTAATTTTTTTTGCTTTATAGATATGTGGTGACATTCATGGACAATTCTATGATATGAAAGAGCTATTTAAAGTAGGCGGCGATTGCCCCAAGACTAATTACTTATTTCTCGGAGATTTTGTGGACAGAGGGTTCTACTCTGTAGAGACCTTCTTGCTTTTACTTGCCCTAAAGGTAAATTCCGTATCTTATTAATTATCCTTATTACAAAAAAACAAATATTTCAAGATCAAGTACGTAAATGTACGGGGCATGTTATATAGTATTTTCATTTTATCTGTTCTCTGACGAGGTGCCGTTGTAATAGGTAAGGTATCCAGATCGGATAACATTGATTAGGGGAAATCATGAGAGCCGTCAGATCACGCAGGTATCGTCGTACTGGATATGATTAATGGGTTAATGTATTGAATTATCTTAGAGCTCACTTGTAATCCATATGGTAGGTATATGGTTTTTATGATGAGTGCCTGAGGAAATATGGTTCCGTTAATGTTTGGAGATATTGCACCGATATATTTGATTATCTAAGGTTTGATAATTTCTTTTAGCTGTTTTCCCTTGTTATTTGATACCTTAACTGATATTATTGTTGATAAGCAAAAAAAAAAAAACAAAAAACAAAAATTACTGACTACCAATACCAGGTTTCTAAAATGAACTAATGCTTACCTTCTTATACAGTCAAACAGTCACTAAAATTGTGATTCTTGATACTCAACTTATTGATTAAGTTAGCAATGGATTTACCTGATACTCCAAATCTGTATATTTTGGCATGTTCCCGAAACTGACGTTTCTTTTTCCCAAAGCTGTAAACCCTAATCTTATTAGTATATATAGATGTGTAGCCTGTAGGGCTTTGTAATTCCTTGAAGCACCCGAATAATAAAAGAAACCCTAGTTGCAGCACAATGGACGCAGCTTAGGTGACCGAACCACTTTAAATCCTCGTTTATTGCTTTCGTGTGCGTGTGTTCGGTTTCGTCTGTGTTTAATCCTAACAATGGTGGTTAAACTGGTTCTTTTTTGTTCGTTTATTGCTTTCATGTGCGTGCGTTCAGTTTCGTGTGTGTTTAACCTGACAATGGTGGCTAAACTGGTGCTTTTTTTTTTCTTTTTCATTGCTTTCATGTGTGTTTAATCCTAACAATGGTGGTTAAACTGGTTCTTTTTTGAGTTTCATATGTAATTTAATTGTTAAATGATATTTTACTAGAACTATTTTTAAAATAATGAAATTTAGTTTTCTTGAATAAAGCAATTTAGGAAGTTGTAACCACTTGAGTTATTACGGGCGACTTTTAAGTTGGTACTCGTCTATTCAGCTTAAATTTGTAAGTTATACTAATTTGAGTCATTAATAATGAAGTATAACCTGAATTGACCCATTTTCGCAATAACAAAGTTGTTATTTTTTTCAACAAATTTTTATCTTTAAATCTTTTGTCAGGTGTCACAGATTCTCACTCTTGTTGCTTCACTACTCTATTCTGGTTAACACTTTGTAGTTAATTGATGATAACTATATACCGCTTACATCACCTGAATTGTGATATTTTTACAGTTTGTCGGCTCTTATCGAGAACAAAATATTTTCAGTTCATGGCGGTCTCTCTCCTAACATCAGCACCTTAGATCAGGTTTGAGTGACTAGTTCAATGCCCTTATGTATGTATGAATGCCCTTATGTATGTATGTGTATGTATGAATGTCCTTATGTATGTATGTGTGGCTGTGTGCATGCGTTAATAACAAAGTTTATTTTGTAGATCCGGACAATTGATCGAAAGCAAGAAGTACCGCATGACGGTGCCATGTGCGACCTCCTGTGGTCGGATCCCGAGGACATTGTGGATGGCTGGGGTTTGAGTCCCCGTGGTGCTGGTTTCTTGTTTGGTGGCAGTGTTGTTACTTCGTTTAATCACACAAATAATATTGATTACATTTGTCGTGCTCACCAATTGGTTATGGAAGGTTTTAAATGGATGTTCAATAACCAAATAGTTACGGTCTGGTCAGCCCCAAATTACTGTTACAGGTGAATTTTAAATTCAAATTTACTATTGTATTTTGTTTGATTAATAGCCTTTTTTTTTTCTAATCTAATGAGTTGACAAGTGAAAACGGATCGTTTTTTCGGTGCCAGTCAAAATGGGCCGGGTTGGAGTGCAGCCGCTTTTTACCCCCCATTATTTGAAATAACTAGTGCACTGATTATGATTTCAAAAACAATTTGATTACAGTAAGGTTTAACCCTCTGAAAAAAGTGATATGTGGAGGTTGTATGCATTAAAAATGGAATTTGGGTGACTTTCAAGTTTCAACCAACACGTTTAACTCGTTCAATCTGTTCTCCTTTTTGTTACATTTTGCTGGTTTTCTATGCATAAAGATTGAAATACTTTTTCATTTGTCCCGTTTTCGTCAATATACTCTTTTTACGTAAACCCGAGTCATTAACAGATGTTTTATGTACTATTTGGTTCATTTTGCAATCGACAACTTCAACGTTATGTGTAGATTTTACATTTTATGTAAATTATCATCCTTGATAATTGACTCAAACAGGACACAGTAGTCTTTTATTGACTCAGATGTACACAAAAAAATACAATGACTAAAACAGGACAAATGAAAAAAGCCCGTTGGTATTTTATGCAAAATAGGGACTCTTAATTGGCCCGTTTGAGGTAAAAGATAACGCAAATCCATCCATTTCTAAGTAGATGCGCTGAAATCGCTACCTCCACTAATTATGTTTTGAATTTGCGCTTCAGGTGTGGTAATGTAGCTGCCATTCTTGAGCTGGATGAGAATCTGAATAAACAGTTTCAAGTATTTAAAGCAGCTCCACAGGTTTGTTATGAAGATCCGTTCTTGCTCTATGAATTGCAATCTGGATAACTTGAGGCCATGTTATATGATAGCCCATTACATGAGTAATATTTAAAAAAAAAAAACTAAGTAAAAAGGGAACGGGTTGTATGGGCATAACTTCAGAAGTTTCCTAAATGTACTGTTAATGCATGCCAATCACTAAACCTCGTTACTAAATAAATTATATTATCATAATAAAAAAAATGGTTGTCACATTTTTGCACACATCATTAAGACATTAATTATTTAGAGTAAACTACATAAATCGATTTTGCAGTTTATATGGTTTTCATCTTTAAGTTATTGAAGTTACGAGTCATCAGAGTTTTTAAACTTGTAAGGCTCATGGTCTTTAAAAGAGATGTCGCTAGAAAAGGCCATCAAAGCCTTTCATGTGCCTTACACTTGATTGTAAAACCGTCTTGACCGCCTTTCTTTTACAAACGTCAAGGACTATTGGTGTTGCAAGTTTTAAAGATGGAGACGATTGGTGTTGTTTCAAAAACTTGAGGTCGAAAACGTTATTACAACTAAACAGGGACGTGTATGTTACGGGTATATAAGAACAAATGAAATTTGTACAAAAAATGTTAGGGATGAATAAGTTTGGTTATTTGAAAATGCAGGAATCAAGAGGAGCTCCAGCTAAAAAACCACCACCAGATTACTTTCTATGATTTAACCGATTCCATAAATTTACCAAGGTGATGACTGCATCCTTAACAATGAAAGATAAATTTGGTCATAACACCTAAGAATCATCAAATGGGTTGATTTGCACATTGGCTCGTGATTAGGCGGCTATGGTGGGTGCACCGCGGTTCATTACAGCTGTATTGGGTGGCTATGATTCATCGGTCCCAGTTAGACTCTCATGGGGTTCATCCCATGAGTGTTATGGTGTAGTGTTAATGTGTGTGTTAGATTGTATTGTGTAGCAGTGTGCATGTAAACAAAGTTGTAATTACACCTTCGAACCGCCAAAAACCACCACAAACAACCGTTGATTCGGTTGAATTTGGTGGGTGCAAAGAAGAGTGAAATCTTAATTAGAAAGTTGACTTGTGGAGCCTTTAAATGTTTTGTTGTTCAAGTTGCTTGTTTTTTTTTTCATTATAATCTTTGTTGGTAATTTAACTAGTTATACTCAATTCGTCTAACTGTTTTTACATAATGTTCAAGCTGTAAAAGAACATGTGGTAGAAATATGAAAATCACAAAAAATGACAATTTTTTATATAAATATTATATGTGTATCCACTTAAAGATTCTATTTTAAAGTGCTGTATATATAGCATATTTTTATTTATTTATGTATATTGTTTATCGAATTGTGTATATGCAGGGTATGGATCCTAAGAGAAGTCCACCATATTTGAGAAAATTAAGAAGCATTCTGAACCATGATTCTCTAAGCTTTTCGTAATATACACATATGTATAGTTTAAAATTGACTATATACATATATGTATATTGAATTATACATATATGTATATAGTCAATTTTAAACTATACATATGTGTATAATACGTAAAGCTTTTGAGAAAATGTGTGGTCCAGAATGCTTCTCAAGTTTCTCAATTAACCTAGTGCTTCTCACATGATCCTAACCCTATGCATATATAGGTCATTTTTAGATTTCAAAACAGTTTTTATGATACAGAAATATGTAAATGCTGAGTTTTTTTAGAACTATAGATATAAAAACTTAAGTCTCATACGAACATCGACGTAAATTTTTTTTTTATGATGTAGAAATATGTAAATGCGGTTTTTTAGAGCTATAAATTTAAAAACTTAAGTCTCATACGAACATTACTAGAACTATAGATATAAAAACTTACGTCTAATAAGAACATTGACATAAATATACCAACAAATAGTTATTATTATAAGAAAACATATGCTAAAAACACAAATTAAAAAAAAACGTACATCCACATTACACACAAGAGATGATGTAAATGCGAGATATAAAAACTTACGTCTAATACGAACATTGACATAAATATACCAACTTAGTTATTATTATAAGGAAACATATGCTAAAAACACAAATTAAAAAAAATAAAAACGTATATCCATGTTATGTACAACCGATGTGGTTTTCGTATCAATTTTATTAAATTGTAGTATCATTTTTTAGTAGTATTATGTAATGAGTTATACTGGTTTTATTCTATATATTCTTAAAAACAAAGGTCGTTAGTTGTCACATCATAGCCACCAACCTTATCACAGCCACCAATCTCTTCGTATATATATAAAATTTAACATAGAAGAAAGTAAATGTTAGTTTGCTCAATTGGTTGGTGGCATCTAAACCTAAACTAAACAAGAGGTCAAGGGTTCGCCCCTTGCTCCTCTTTTCTTTTTTTTACCAATTCGATTAGCGTCATCTTAATCGTACATCGTTAAAAAATGTAATCATGACTCGGTCCATATTTTATTTAGTAAAGTTAGATATTTACACATGATTAATTAATTAATAAATTATAATCAAGCCATTACTTCTTTCGGATACACACTTTTGCTATTATTATTCAACAGTTTTAACTTGAATTTTTGTTTTATTTTTTCTTATCATGTCGCTATGCTTTTTTATATCTTTTTTAATAAGAATTTTTATACACCAAATATCATCTAAATTTACACATACAAGTATTTTAATTACAAATACTATACCACTTGAAGTCATGATTTTTTTTTATTGTTTAGCCAAATAAAATACCAAAAATCATATAGTTTTTTTAGTTAAATAATAAAAAGATCAACAAACCGAACACGTGTCGATATATTGTTTTTTTTTGTTTTGTGGGTTTTTTCCGGTTGTGTCAGTGGTTCCGACCATGCCTTTTTCACGTGAGCCCTCAACTTTAAAGATTTTATACATTTAACCCCCATCTTTTGGTAAGTGACAGACCCCTAACTTTTGATAATTGTCAACTTTGACCCCCTCACACACACACAATTTTTTCTACTTAATTAACTTCATACCTCATTTTTTTTTAACATTTCAGGGCATGTTTGGGATTCCATTTAGAACTTCCTTATTAACTTATTAACTTTTAAAAATGATTTTTTCCTCTTATAAATGAGCTTTGGAAAAGTTAATAAGTTAATAAGAAAATTCTAAATGAAATCCCAAACATGACCTCAATTCTTTTTGTTTAAATTACTTTTACAAGTTTACACCACAATATGCAAGACATTATGGGAGATAAAAAAGTATTGTCACGTGGCTGACACAAGTGAACACTTTTTTCTCACTCATAAATGCTAAAAATAGGTGTAATAGTAGAGGCTTAGTTGGTAATTATGTAATCATTATTTAATTCTTATTTATATAATAACAATTGTAATTAAACTAGTAAATTTCCCCGCGCGATGCGGCGGGTCCAAATGTAAAGTAACTCGGATTTGTGTAGTAAAGACCTGGACCATTTCAAAACAAAAGTTACGTCAAAACGTAGATAAACTGAAAATGTACATAACAATAAGGATGGAAACGTATTATATATGACCCAACTTATTTGCGAAAGAAATTTACGTCGAACAACAACATGAACTTATACCGACACATACATAAAAATAAGTAAAATATGTTGTTAAGTTAAAAATGGTACCGCGCGTTGCGGTGAGGCCGAACGTAATGTAAGTCGAATTTACAATGTCTAATGTAACATCCGTCAAAAAAACGGGTTTTCAAAACACGCTTCGTTTATTAACCGAACAATCAGTTTTAAACTTTTGTTGTTTATTTATGACCTATTTTAATTTAAACGATACGTAATTAATAAACAAATTAGAAGATATAAATTTTAATTGTTAAAAAGTAAAAGAAAATTAATTAAAAAGAAAAACCGGCTGCCGGGAGTCGAACCCGGGTCAGCCGGAAATCCACAAGTCTTAACATTCACTCATCCAACCACTCCGCCACTTTGGGTTTTTGTTAAGATACCGAAACAATTAATTGAAATAATGAGTCTCGGAAATCAAATCCAGTCAAGTCACGCCCAATTTACAGTCGTCGGAAATCCTGACGATTACGTCGATAATTGACGGTTTCTTCTAATTTAACCGAAGAATTAACCTTGACGACGGTTATAACCGACGTCTGAACCCGCGACATCAGTCGTAACCGCCGGAGAACGGCTGACTTTGAATCAAGACTGAAATCCGACCCCATGCGTCTCGATTTTTCCCTATAAATTCACCCGCGATTCACTGGTAGCCTTTTCGCTCAAAATCACACAAATTCTCGACGTAATTTCACTCGCCGGAAAATATCTGCAAGTCGCCGGAAAACCGAGACTACCATCTACACGGTAATTCCCTCGACTCTTTCTGTTTCAATCCATTGTTAGACTGTTACTAACACAAATCCACCATCCAGAATCAATCCCAGACAATGTCGTCGGAATTCCTGCCTTCGCCGGAAAACCTCTGAAATTTCTGATATCGCGCTGTGAATCGGTATAACCCTTCAAACTCCTGTTAATCCTTGTTTAAGTTCCTCAATTTCATAACTAATCGAGCAGAACTGTTAATTTATTCTAAACAGCCGAAGTTCACTGTCAGAGCCAACGGACCCTTGCCGGAGTTCTGTGAAAGACACGGATCGGTACCTCCTATCCCCAAACTCTCTCTATTCTTTTCCTTTCAAATACTTATAATGTTGAAAATCAAATTAGGCATAAATCAGTCAAAACAGTCGGACTTTGTTTTTCTGGGTAAAGTTTAACGAAGAAGACGAAGGCGGGTTATAATATAAGATTAATGAAAATCAGTTTATGAACGGGTTAGACACACAGTCCAGCGGTGGACTGTGTGCAAACAAATACACATACGACGCGAGTTCGAATCATGTCCCAACCTTAATCTCTTGAAATAAAAAATGCCTTTTTAACTAAACCGGGTTAACTCTCAAAATCATGTTAAGTATAATAAAAATCGGATTATTAACCAGGTTAGACACACAGTCCAGCGGTGGACTGTGTGCACGTTAAGCCACAGGTCCCGGGTTCGAGACCTGTGGTCAGCACCGGTTCGATACATTTAAAAATCCTTTTTAAAAATAAATAATTTCTGGATAAATCTAAATAGTGTATAAGTATAATTAAAAACAGAATTATTTCGGGTTAGACACGTAGCTCAGTTGGTAGAGCTGCGTGCACGCGTACGGGAGGTCATGAGTTCGAGCCTCACCCAGCGCATATATACACAAGGCCGAACCGGTCAACAGTCAAAGTCAATGGTCAACGGTCATTGGTCAACGGTCAAAAGTCATTTTTTTTATTATTTTTATTTATTTATTTATTTTAAAAATCAATTAAAAATACTTAAAAATAACGTTTTTAAAGTTAGAAAGTAGCCTTAGACTCACAAAAATATATCCAAAAATCCTATTAAAATAGTTAATAAAATCCACATACTTACCGTACCTCTTCGCTATTAATTAGGTTAATTATCTCTCGTCGATCAATCCTCTAAACTCGTGCGCATTCAACACCTTCAAATAAACGCACCCAATGTGAGTGAATCTCTACCAATTCCCCGTTTTAATCACATTTTGGGGTGTATCATGTGCCGCTATTTATTTATTTTAATTAAACACTTGTGCATCCATCATGTTCATGATCAAATGTGCATCCAATATGTATCAGTGGTTTGTGTGGTTGATATTTAGATTTAATTTATCATTTTCAGTACATACATTTCATAGGCCGCCGCTCCCCATTACCTATGAGCGTGAGCTGTTCCCCATTGCCTATGAGCGTGAACCAGGCGTTGCCAACATAAGATCGGCTCCGTTTGATTGAGCATTGATCTCACATACATTAGCATAGGCCGTCCGTTCCCCATTACCTATGAGCGTGAACGGGACGTTGCCAACATATACATTGTCATTATTATCATGTACTTAAACAAGGTGGTTTGTGATCGTTATGTTTTCATACATTTGTTCATATATGATTATTGCACAATTTTTCCTATATTAATTTCAATAATGAATCAATAACAAATGTTTTAACAAGGTTCACTCGCCAACTTTTGTTGACCCAAAATTTCCCATTTTTACACATGATACAGGTGACCAAGTTGAAGCAAGAAACATATAGGGCGGCTTAGAAGAATAAAATAGTTTAGATTATGGATTGTTTTAGTAAATTTTTCCTTTCCTTGTACTGTATGAATTTGACTTGGAACTTTGTGATGTAATTTGAATTTAATAAATATGAAACATATTAGTAAACATCATGAGCTTTGGTGATAACCCAATTATGCTCCGACTCTTATTCCGCTGCGGGTCGTGGTGTGACATCTAATAAAAACATATTGTATTTGACACGACTTGTTGTAAAACAAATTTATACCAAAACGTAGATCAAATAGAAAAAGCGAAAAAACATATTATACCAGAGATTACCCCTTTTCAAAGAAAAGTAATCAACTTGAATTTATACCAACATATACATAAATATAAGCACGTAAAAATGACTATAAAAGCTTTAGAAAGTATCAATACTAAATATTAAAGGGTAAATGCTAAAATAAACACAAACTTACTAACAACTAAAAAAACGTAATCAAGTTGAATTTAAAATTGATTACAAATTTTTAAAAAGTTGAAGGATTGTAAGTGTCAATACTGAATGTTGAAGTAAAAAAATTAAAAGAAATAAAAACGTGTATAATAAAAATAAAAAAGAACCAATAGCCACCTACCATGTAGTAGGTAGCTACTGGTCTTCCCTTTGTTGATTGTAAGTTATATAGAATATTATTAAACTAAATACACTATTAAATAAAATTAC
Source organism: Scalesia atractyloides (assembly GCA_947069175.1). Taxonomy (NCBI): domain Eukaryota; kingdom Viridiplantae; phylum Streptophyta; class Magnoliopsida; order Asterales; family Asteraceae; genus Scalesia; species Scalesia atractyloides. The sequence continues at coordinate 98,801,448 of CAMTDV010000005.1, read as the reverse complement.
AAACAATTATGTAAATAATATTAAACCATATTATTAGTGTGAGTCTACGGGCCAAATTTAGGTTTCTAGGGTTCTTTGTGATCTCTATATATTGTAACCAAATATATCAATAGTAGCAATCAAGTCTTTTACCATTCTTACATGGTATCAGAGCCACCCTAGGCTCTATACCGTTTCCGCTACGCCACACACAAATAGCCAAACCCTAGCCGTCACCGCTTGAGAAAAACACTAGACATGGCGGTGTGCCGTCATTGCTGCCGCCGCCCTGTCCAGCTGCTGTTCGTTTCCTTTCACTCCTTTTTTTTCCTTATTTCACGTTCTAAATAAAGTCTCAGTTACGGTTCCAAACAATATCCTTTGTCCGCCCTGTTCGTCGCATTGATCTGGAAATTGAACGTGCTTGCTCCGCTATGTAGTCTCGGTCATCCCTTTGTTTTCTTTTTGAGGACACAAAGTAGCTGTCATTCAAAATAAAACAAAAGCACCATAGTTTTTCATTTGGTGACATGTTGCTGACATCACATACAACTTTCATGCACAACTTTTGTGCTAAAATTTCGTTTTGTCATTCAGTATTATCGAACAAGCCAAATAAAAAGAAAACAATTGGTTTTATTATCGAGCAAGAATTTTCGAATTGGTTTTACGGTCTCGATCCCGTCGCGAGCCCCATACAGGACTACAGTCCCATGCCGCCGTTGGTTATTTTTGAGCCGCCGCTAAGCCGCGCCATTCTTTTGCAGGACTACGTGGCGCCGCCGTTTAGTTGAGCCGTTCTTTCTAGTAGGACTACGGTCTACTAGCCACCAGCCGCTTTGCCGCACCGCTTGCTGGACTACAGTCCGCAGGCGTGCCGTTCATTGTCACCGCGGCCATCGGTCTAAACCACGGTTTGATCACTTAGATCTACGGATCTCCCTTCTCTCTCTTGTCGCCTCTTAACCATGATCACCAGTCTTTGCCCTCTATCTTTCTTTGATCTACGGATCTCACCTCTTTTTGAAGTCTTCGCCTGACTACGGTCATCGGTGTTCGGTTTGACACACCGCCGCACGACTAAGGTCGCCCGGTGTCTATTTGTTTCTTTTCTTTCTTTTGTTCCCACCGGACCACGGTCCAGCCTATCAAACCACGGTTTGATTAGATCTCTTGCTTTGATCTACGGATCTCACTTCTTTGTGAAGCCGCTCCTGACCACGGTCACCGCGCTCGACCATGGTCGCCAGTTTTCTTATGTAGCCTTTCTTCCTTGTTCGTTTGCCATGGCTGATTGGGATCTTGCTTGTCTTGCGTTATTATTCCGGGAACTAAGAAACTAAAGCAGTAGAGAAGTACACCGATTTAATGTGAAGTATTGAAGAATACGGATTGTTATTTCTTTTGGCAAAATCAGGCGACTTGTGATTTTTTTTTTGGCAGAAATTTGGATCTACAAGTCAAGTCAAGAACCGAGACTGAGACTAGTTTATTTTTATCGTTTTTTTCCGGTCTAAGCGTCCAATTTTCTACCGCTCTGACTACGGGGAGTATAGGACTGTATTATTAGACTAGGGTGTAAGCCCACGGGCTCGATTAGGTTTCTAGGGGTCCTTGTGATCTTTATATATTGTAACCAAACATATCAATAATATCAATCAAGTCTTTCATAATCTTACATGGTATCAGAGCCAACCTAGCTCTATATCGTTTCCGCCGCATCACTCACAAATAACAAAACCCTAGCCTTCACCACTTGAGAAAAACCCTAGACACGGCGGCGTGCAGCCACTGACGCCGCCGCCCTGTCCGGGTGCCGTTTTTGTTCTTTTCCCATTTATGTTTTCTTATTTTCCGTTTGAAATAAAGTTTCGGTATCGATTCAAGATTTTAGTCATCTCACACGTGAAAATTTATTATTCCAATCGCTACCACACATATGATGCTACACCTTTTTGATTCCGCTTCTCCGTCAAACTGCTCCTTGTCGCCGTGCCGCCGCTTAATGGACTATGGTCCCTCACCGCGCCGCCTGCAGGACTACTGTACGCCGCTGCGCCGCTACTTGCCGCTGCCGCCCTGCCGCATTGGATGCCTCTTTTACGATTACGGGATCACTCAAAACTGTGGAGTCTCTTTGAAGATTATGGATCACAAGATTACCGAATTTTTTGGTAGAAGTTTTGACCTAATCTTAAGACCGCTCTTTTTCTTTATGTTTTTTTTTCAGTCATAGCTTTCGGTTTCCTTCCGCTTCGACTGCGGGGGAGTATTAGACCATATTATTAGTGTGAGCCTACGGGTCCAATTCAGGTTTCAGGATTTCATATATTCTCTATATAATGTAATCCTATTGAATCAATAAATCAATCAAGTCTTTCATAATCTTACAAATCAATTGATTTAAAAAGTTATTTATTTTTTACCGGTTTTCTTTTTATATTCTTTCTTTCTTTTTTCCCTTTCACATGAAATGAATACTTAAATAATAGTTTGGTGATATTCGATTGTTAAAGACTACTTTGAATATAATATAATATTTAACTAGTTTCAATACACAATCCCCTTTTTTTATCATTAATCATGTCTAAAATGTTAAATTGTTTAATATTAGTTTTAGAGTTAAATGCTTAGTTGGTCTATGTGGTTTGCAAATATTGCAGACTTGGTCTCAGTAGTTCAATAATTACACATTTGATCCTGATGGTTTGAAAAATGTTATACGAGTGGCCCGAGTTTTCATATTCGTAACACGTATGATCCTTAGTAACAAACCTTGTTAAAATTTTCAGTTCAGTTCATATAAAATGTCCATCTTACCCTTATTATTAATAAATATTAATTACTAATTAACATATTTATATAGTAACATACAAGAGTCAAACCCATCTCTTTCATGAGAGTCAAACCCTTCGCCCCAACTCAGGCCACCATCTCCGACGCCAACTCTAGTCCTATTTCCGGACATACTAAGTCACCGGAAATTGAAACATCACCCGCCACAATGCCGGTGAGTTCTCATTGAGCCCCACCTTTAAGAAAGCATAAAACATAAAGAGTTTTTTTGAACGGTGCTTGAACGGCAGTCGCCGCGTCTGACTTTCACATCGTCGACATCTGGTTTAGTAGCATCATTAACGGCCTCTATAAGTCTTGAATCCGCTTGTATAGCTATTGGATATGAGCTTTAACATCAACGAAATCGGTGATTTATTAAAAACCGTGGTGTGAAGCCAAGTTAGTGATTTATTAAAATTCTAATTTCAAGTCAGCTCCACTATTGATTTACTTTGAAAGTGATGCACAAAAGTCATACTAAATCAATATTCATGATCACCTTCATCGAAGACCTTTGGAATTTAAGTCCAATTCGATAATTACAGGAATTTTTTTATTTGTGACAATTCAGCTTCATCATCGCATTATGTTGTTGTCAACAATTTTCAGATCTAGAAGGTCACCTTGTCGTTTGGTGGTGGTGGAGGTTGAATGTAGTGGTGTTGGTGGGTTGACGGTGGAGGTGGTGGTGATGGGTTGGAGATAGTGGTGGTGGTGGGTGGTGGGTTGAAGATGGAGGCGGTGATGGGTTTTATAGAGAGGGAGAGAGAGGAGAGGAGGAAGAAGATGAGGGGTGGGCTATTTCTTTTGTTTTTTAACTGTTTGCGGGCAATCTACTAATTCGCACATAATTAATGCAGAAACTTAACATAGTTAGTGATAAGAACCACACGAGTGCAAAAATTACAACCACTGGGACCAAGTCTGCAATATTTGCAAACCACAGGGACCAACCAAACATTTAACTCTTAGTTTTGCATAACAAACACAATGTAACAACTCGAAAATTCGATTGATATCTTTTCTTTTGTTTTCTGTTTATCTATCCTTTGTAAATCCGAGATTCGGTTAATAATAAAGTTTATGTTAATTAATTATGGTATTGCACGTTATTATCGCATCTAATCGTTTATTAAATCTCATCTCTAACCTCATCGCATCGCAAATCGCAGTTATTTATGTGGTTTTATGTTACTTATGTGTTATGTGTGTTTGTGGTTATTATTACGCTCGCAATCACATCGCTCTCGCACTCTCGAATCACTAAATCGCACTATTATATCAACTATAACGCTTAACGCTTTAATTTAACGCTTAATATAACTATCTAATGCGAACCGAATAACCAAACGAACTCTTAATGCAAAATAATCGACGAAAACCCAACTTTTGGGACAAGTTCGGCCGAACTTGGTAACCCCAAGTTCGGCCGAACTTGCCTGGCCCAACAGAACCCCTCATTTGCCTCAAGTTCGCTCGAACATGACCTCAGGGAGGTCAAGTTCGGTCGAACTTGGATCCCATTCTCTCAAAATCCCTCAAGTTCGCGCGAACTTACATGGCCGAACTTCTCTCCCTCAACCCCTTCTCCTATAAATACCAAGCTCTGTTCACTCATGTCACACCCCGACCCGCAGCGGAATAAGAGTCGGGGCATAATTGGGTTATCACCAAAGCTCATGATATTTACTAATATGTTTCATATTCATTTAAGTCAAAATTACATTCTCAATAATCCAAACATGTTCATACAAATACAAAGAAAAATAATCAACTAAACAATCCAAGCTCTAAACCAGTTTATTCTTCTAAGCCAATCCTATGTGTTTCTTGCTGCAGCTGGGTCACCTGTATCATGTGTAAAAATGGGGTTTTTGGGTCAACATAAGTTGGCGAGTGAACCTTGTTAGATAAACATATATTATTGATTTCTTGTTATCTTTATCAAGGAAAAATTGTGCAATAGTCATATATGAGCAAATGTAAATAATCATACAATAACAATAACAACCACAAACAATAACACACAATAACATACAATAACATATGAACTTGCATGAATACATAACATGAATGAAACTGTATATGTTGGCAACGTCACGTTCACGCTCATAATGTAATGGGGAACTGACGGCCTATGATGAATGTCTGTGCGATCAAGGCTCAATCAAACGGAGCCGATCGTATGTTGGCAACGCCCGGTTCACGCTCATAATGTAATGGGGAACTGCTCAACGCTCATAATGTAATGGGGAGCGGCGGCCTATGATATTGCATGTACTGAAAATAATAAATTAAATCTAAACAATAACCACACAAACAGTTGATACAAGCTGGATACACATTTGTTCATGGATATGATGTATGCACAATGATTTAAATATAATAAATGGTAAGACACATGATACACCCCAAAAACGTGATTAAAACGGGGAATTTGTAGAGATTCACTCACATTGGGTGCGTTTGGTTGAAGATGATGAAATGCGCACGAGTTTGGAGGATTGATCGTCGAGACTTAACTAACCTAAATAACAACGGGAAGTATGGTAAATGAATGAATTTTATTAATAATTTTAATAAGATTTTTATATATATTTTTTTGTGAGTTTAAGGCTATTTTCTATCTTTAAAAACATTATTTTTAAGTATTTTTAATTGATTTTTAAATTAAATAAATAAATAAAAATATAAAAAAATGTTGACTTTTTGCGTTGACCATTGACCATTGACCGGGACTGTTGACTGTTTGACCGGTTCGCTGGTGTATAAGTGTGCGCCGGGTAAGGCTCGAACCCGAGACCTCCCGTACGCGTGCACGCAGCTCTACCAACTGAGCTACGTGTCTAACCCGAAATAATTCTGTTTTTAATTATATTTATATACTATTTTAGTTTATTCAAATTTCTTTTATTTTCAAAAAGGGTTTTAATCATCGAGCCGGAGTGTGCAACAGGTCTCGAACCCGGGACCTGTGGGTTAGTGTTGCACACAGTCCACCGCTGGACTGTGTGTCTAACCTGGTTAATATACCGATTTTTATTACACTTAACATCTTCCGTGAGTTAATCCGGTTTAGTTAGAAAAATAAAACATCTTTATTACAGAGCATACGTGTGTGTCAAGGATCGAACTCACGGCGTGTGATATATGTGTGCACACAGTCCACCGCTGGACTGTGTGTCTAACCCGAGATAATATCCAATTTATAATAAACTTATAAACAACCTAACTTCGTCTTCTTCATTACAAAAACACAGACTACGATTACTCTACTGATTCTTGATTAATTCGATTGACAAACATTCAAATGACTAAAATGAAATGGCAGAGAAGATTTCGGAAGTAAACATACCGGATAAACGATCTATCTCAGAATTCCGGCGAAGTCGTCGGCTCTGTTTTTACGGATTTCGTCTGAGCGGACAGATTATCAATTTTGATTAGCTAAATGCGGAATTGAAGCACTGAACAAGAATTACCAGAAGGTTTAAAAGACTATACCGTTTCACAGCGAGAATTGGGAACTTTCAGAAGTTTTCCGGCGAGAGTTAATTATCCGATTTCGTCGTCTGAAACTGATTCTGATTGAAGAGTTTGAGTTAGCAAAAGCTTAACAACTGATAGACGATGAAAGAATTAAGAGACTTACTGATTTGATGGAAAACACGGTTTTCCGGCGAAAGTCCGGCGAGTTCAAATAGCTTTTCCGACGAACTGAAAGTAGTGCGAAAGTGAAATTTGAAGGTCTACAGATGAGTTTGAGTCGCGAGAGGGGACTATGATTGGAGTAAATCAGGAAATGCAGATTTTCGGTTATTAAAACCGATCAACTCATGAATTAAAGTCCATTCAAGACTAAATTGATTAAAATTGTCGGTGTATCGGTTATTGACAGCAAACCGCGAACACTCAAACGTTTTTGGACGTTTGGAAACCGATTTCGGTTACAGTTGGCGTAAACCGGTTGATTCATGGTTGAACATAAGATTTAATTGATTCCTAGATCTAACAGAAAACATCAAGTGGCGGAGTGGTTATAAGTGTGCGTGTTAAGTCGTTGAGCTCTTTCCGGCTGACCCGGGTTCGAGTCCCGGCAGCCTGTTTTTCATTTTATTTATTTTATTTTTACTTTTTATCAATTATAACTTTTATTTTCTAGTTTGTTTACTAATTATGCATCATTAAAAATTAAAATCAACATAAATACGCAACGAAACATTCATAACTCGATATTCGATTACAAACAAAGCGGGTTTGGAAAAACCCGTTTTCGACAAATGTTACAGTATCCCCTACTTTTAGGAATTTCGTCCCGAAATTGAAGTAGTAGTAGGAAAAAGATGCGGGTATTTTTCGCGCATTAAGTCTTCACGTTTCCAAGTAAACTCAGGTCCCCGTTTTGACTCCCAGCGTACCCTAACAATTAGAATGCGACTTCGTCTTAGACGTTTTTCTCCGAAGTCCATGATCTCTACAGGTCTTTCAATGAAATGCATAGATTCATCAATCTGAATATCTTCCAAAGGAATATGAAGGTTCTCATCGGCGAGGCACTTCTTCAAGTTTGATACGTGGAACGTGGGGTGAATTCTGTTGAGTTCTTCTGGTAGATCAAGCTTGTATGCTACAGGTCCTACTCTTTCGAGTATCTTGAAAGGTCCTACGTAGCGTGGTGTTAGCTTGCCTCTTTGACCAAAACGAACTACTCCCTTCCACGGTGATACTTTCAAAAGTACATGATCACCAATGTTAAACTCCAAAGGCTTTCGTCGTTTATCTGCATAACTCTTTTGATGACTTTGAGCCGCTAGAAGATTGTTTCGAATTTGATGGATCTTGTCTGTGGTTTCTTGAATCAATTCTGGACCGGTGATTTGAGCTTCCCCAATTTCGTGCCAACATACTGGAGATCGGCACTTACGACCATATAAGGCTTCAAAAGGTGCCATGCCGATACTTGAATGATAGCTGTTGTTGTACGAAAATTCAACTAATGGTAAATGAGCGTCCCAATTTCCCTTGAAGTCTATGACACATGCTCGAAGCATATCTTCAAGAGTTTGAATGGTGCGTTCAGATTGTCCATCAGTTTGAGGATGATAAGTGGTACTGAGGTCTAATCGTGTACCCAACGCGGCTTGTACGGCCTGCCATGTTCGTGAAGTGAAACGACCATCACGATCTGAAATAATACTTAACGGTACACCATGTCGGCTTACGATTTCGCTGACGTAGATACGAGCTAGCTTCTCGTTCTTGAAATCTTCACGGATTGGAATAAAGTGAGCTGATTTTGTAAGTCGATCAATGATTACCCATATAGTGTCATACCCACCAGAAGTGCGAGGTAACCCGGTAATGAAGTCCATGGTTATGTTTTCCCACTTCCATACAGGTATTTCAGGTTGGACCAGAAGTCCTGAGGGTCTTTGATGTTCAGCTTTTACCTTGGAACATGTAAGGCACTTGGAAACAAAAACAGCAATATCCTTTTTCATTCCAGGCCACCAGTAGGTGTATCGAAGGTCTTGATACATCTTGTCGGCTCCTGGGTGTATAGAGTATCGTGTTTTGTGTGCCTCATTCATAAGGAATTCACGAAGGTTGTTGTGGTCAGGAATCCATATGTGATCTAGATAGTACAGAATACCGTCAGATTTTGTTTCAATTTTAAGTTCAGCTCCACAGGACAGCTCCTTTCGTACGTCGTCTTCTGTTATTGACACATGTTGGGCTTCTCGAATTTGATCTTTGATGTCGGTTATGATTTGTGAACATAGAAGACGAATAGAGTTCGCATAACCCTTTCGACTGAGTGCATCAGCCACCACATTTGCCTTGCCAGGGTGATACCGAATTTCACAGTCGTAGTCATTTAGAAGTTCGACCCATCTTTGTTGCCTCATGTTTAACTCCTTTTGGTTGAAGATATGTTGAAGACTCTTGTGGTCAGTGTATATTTCACACTTAGTACCGTAGAGATAATGTCTCCATATCTTAAGAACGAACACAACGGCTCCAAGTTCTAGGTCGTGGGTGGTGTAGTTCTTCTCATGAGTTTTGAGTTGTCTAGAAGCATAAGCTATCACCTTTCCTCTTTGCATTAGAACACAGCCTAGTCCTTGCCCTGACGCGTCGCAATAAACCACGAAGTCATCACAACCTTCAGGAAGAGTGAGAATAGGTGCATCACAGAGTTTTTGTTTAAGGGTTTGGAAGGTTTCTTCTTGTTTGGGTCCCCATATGAAGGGTTTTCCTTTATGAGTTAAAGCCGTGAGTGGTACAGCAATGCGGGAGAAATTTGAAATGAAACGGCGATAATAACCAGCCAAACCAAGGAATGATCTTACTTCGGTTGGTGTACGTGGCGCTTGCCATTCCTGTACTGCTTTGATCTTTGAGGGGTCGACATGTATTCCCTTGTCATTGACGACATGTCCAAGGAATTGTACCTCTTTTAACCAGAATTCGCATTTGGAGAATTTGGCATAAAGCTTTTCATTTTCTAAGAGTATAAGGATGAGTCGAAGGTGCCGTTCATGATCAGACTTAGACTTTGAATAAATGAGGATGTCGTCGATGAAGACTATAACAAAACGATCGAGATAGGGTTTACAGACTCTGTTTATTAGATCCATGAAGACAGCTGGAGCGTTGGTTAAACCAAATGGCATGACCATGAATTCATAATGACCATAACGAGTTCGGAAGGCGGTCTTTGGGACGTCTTCTTCATGTACTCTAAGTTGATGATAACCAGAACGAAGGTCGATTTTTGAAAAACAGCTGGCGCCTTGAAGTTGGTCAAGAAGATCATCAATGCGAGGTAATGGATAGCGATTCTTGATCGTTAACTTGTTGAGTTCTCTGTAGTCGATGCACATGCGAAACGTTCCATCTTTCTTCTTCACAAAAAGGACAGGTGCACCCCAAGGCGAGGAGCTAGGACGTAAGAATCCTTTGTCAGTCAACTCTTGCAATTGACTGGCTAGCTCTTGCATTTCAGAGGGGGCTAACCTATAGGGAGACTTTGCAACTGGTGTAGCACCAGGTATAAGATCGATACGAAATTCGACTTCTCTCACGGGAGGAAGTCCTGAAATGTCGTCAGGAAAAACTTGCGGAAAATCTTTTACTACTGGGATGTCTTCAAGTTTCTTCTCCATAGTTCCCTTTTTGACGACATGGGTTAAAAATGCGACATAATTCTTGCGAAGATATTTTCGAGCTTGAAGACAGGACATTAATCTGAGCCCTTTCGATGAGGTTTCTCCAAAGATTCGTAGAGTCTGACCGTTTGTAAGAGGAATGCGTATAAACTTTTCGCGACATACAACCTCAGCCTGATGTTGGCTGAGCTAGTCCATACCAATTATAATCTCAAAGCTTCCCAACTTCATAGGAATGAGGTCAACTGGAAAGTCGTGATCGTTTAAGGTGAGAGTACAATTTCGTATAATAACGTTTAATGAGATCGGTTTCCTGTCAGCAACTTCTACTGTTATGGATTCCATGAGCTTATCACGAATTTAGTTTAGGATGGGTTCAAACTCTAAGGACACAAAACTTTTATCCGCGCCAGTATCAAACAACATGGATGCATAACTACCATTGATAAGGAACGTACCGTTAACCACATTGCTGTCAGCTCTAGCCTGATTAGCGTTGATGTTGAAAGCTCTTCCTCTTGCAAGTGGAGGAGCTTGGTTAGCTTGATTCACCGGATTTGCTTGGGCTTGAGCATGTATAATGTTCACCAAACGTGGACAAGTGTTTCTAAAGTGGCTTGGGTCTCCACAATTGTAGCAAGCCCGCATAGGTTGCACCATGGGATAGTTGGGTTGGTAGTATGATTGGGCTAAATGTTGGGTAGGTGGTAGTAGTAGGGGTTGTTGGGCTTAACCCATTATTTGATGGTGGGTTTGAGTTGAGGGCTGGTGGCGGTTCGTTCGCTGAGGTATGCGACAGGTTTGAACAGTGTGACCTGCGCGACCACAGCCTGTGCAATGTTGACAGGGATGATCAGGAAAGTGATGGTATTGGCAACGGTTGCATTTTGGTAGTGGGCCAGAGTATGGCCTTTTATATGGTGCAGGTGAGGGGGCAACTTGGGTAATGGGTGCAGCAGGGATAGGGAAATTGGTTTGTGTGACAACGAAGTTTCTGGTGTTACGTTTCCTCTTGTTAGCAATATTAGAGGAGGAGGTGAAATGGTTTGAAGTTTGGCCCTCAACGGGGGCTTTCTTTTTTTCCTCTTTAAATTTACCGTTGCGAATTCGATTCTCGGTCAGTTCAGTAGCTAGTTCCATAGCAGCTTCAAGTGTTGCTGGCGAAGTGCTGAGAACTGAATCTTGAATTTTCGAGGGAAGTCCTCGAATATAATGCTCGACTAAACGGTAAACTGGGGTGAACAAGTTAGGGACCATCTGGTTCAACTCTAAAAACCTCTTGTTGTAGGAAGTATGATCTCCCTCCTTTTGCTTCAATGAATGAAATTCGTCCTCTAACTTTTTAATCTCACTTCTAGGACGGAATCGTCTTGTCATGATTTCCCTTAACTCCTCCCACGTTAAGGCCATTGCATCTTCGATTCCCCTCTTACCCTTTTCAGTATTCCACCAGGTAAGAGCTACCTAGTCTCCCGGTTGCGTATCGTACCTTGCGATCCTCGGGACAATCGCAGTTGAGGAAGGTGTTTTCCATTTCCTCAAACCAGTGGAGGAGAGCAGTGACACCTTCGGCCCCTTCAAAATTCGGAGGATCGCAAGACTTGAAATGTTTATATGAGCACTTGTTGGTAGGAGGGTTGCCGATGTTCTGGTCTTCTTGCTGGGGAGGATTGGTGGGATTTGTGGCGAGAGCTTGTTGTACTTGAACCACAATGTCAGGAAGTACCGCGGCCATTTGTTTTGCGATTTGAGTGGCCAAGCGTTCGTGTGACCTTCCTGATTTTCTACCCCCTCGTTGTTGCCCAGCCGACATCTACAGGAACATATATAAGAAGATTATGAGTTTATGGAGTCTTTTTAGGTGTCATGTGTCTTAAAGAAAATGAAAATAACATAAATATCAATAATGCAACTACATCCATAGGATGTCTTGGGTTTGCTCATGTTGGGCCTCAAATGTCCCCCATACCTTCACCTGTATAGTCATGTGGGCCCCCATGACTATTGGCTTGGTAGGATTCACATTAGTATTGCCGGTTTAACACTCGCATCACCCGAATGTAAACCATGAAATATGTTTACGAGATGTATGGTCGGAATGTGTCCAGGTGTAGACACGATGACAACTCAAAGTGGGGTTAGCTCACACGACGTTTGGTATAGCATGCTTTGGCCTAATAGGTACTTCGTACTCTCATCGTTAGTCCCCAGGTAGGCAAACTGGTCCTTTATTTTGGATTTATACGAATGCCAAGCCTAGACAGGACGTTCCGACTACCGGTACATGTACCCTTCCAGTTACTACATGCCCGTCATGAGAACTCACTTTGATGTGATTTGAAAATACAAAAATCATTGTAAAAACAATCATGAAAATGATGTGATGTGTGCTCTCATGGATATGATATGTTATGAGAATATGATTCATGATAGGCATTATATAATAGTATGTACTTATGAACATGCTTGCATAACATTGAATGTAACATTAAACATAAAACATATAATCATCATGAAATTTGGCATGTAACACACAAAAATTTTAAAAATTCTAATCAACTATAGTATAGGCTCTAAGGGTCTAATAACCTATCCTATATCCCTATAGTCATGGCTCTGATACCAATCTGTCACACCCCGACCCGCAGCGGAATAAGAGTCGGGGCATAATTGGGTTATCACCAAAGCTCATGATATTTACTAATATGTTTCATATTCATTTAAGTCAAAATTACATTCTCAATAATCCAAACATGTTCATACAAATACAAAGAAAAATAATCAACTAAACAATCCAAGCTCTAAACCAGTTTATTCTTCTAAGCCAATCCTATGTGTTTCTTGCTGCAGCTGGGTCACCTGTATCATGTGTAAAAATGGGGGTTTTTGGGTCAACATAAGTTGGCGAGTGAACCTTGTTAGATAAACATATATTATTGATTTCTTGTTATCTTTATCAAGGAAAAATTGTGCAATAGTCATATATGAGCAAATGTAAATAATCATACAATAACAATAACAACCACAAACAATAACACACAATAACATACAATAACATATGAACTTGCATGAATACATAACATGAATGAAACTGTATATGTTGGCAACGTCACGTTCACGCTCATAATGTAATGGGGAACTGACGGCCTATGATGAATGTCTGTGCGATCAAGGCTCAATCAAACGGAGCCGATCGTATGTTGGCAACGCCCGGTTCACGCTCATAATGTAATGGGGAACTGCTCAACGCTCATAATGTAATGGGGAGCGGCGGCCTATGATATTGCATGTACTGAAAATAATAAATTAAATCTAAACAATAACCACACAAACAGTTGATACAAGCTGGATACACATTTGTTCATGGATATGATGTATGCACAATGATTTAAATATAATAAATGGTAAGACACATGATACACCCCAAAAACGTGATTAAAACGGGGAATTTGTAGAGATTCACTCACATTGGGTGCGTTTGGTTGAAGATGATGAAATGCGCACGAGTTTGGAGGATTGATCGTCGAGACTTAACTAACCTAAATAACAACGGGAAGTATGGTAAATGAATGAATTTTATTAATAATTTTAATAAGATTTTTATATATATTTTTTTGTGAGTTTAAGGCTATTTTCTATCTTTAAAAACATTATTTTTAAGTATTTTTAATTGATTTTTAAATTAAATAAATAAATAAAAATATAAAAAAATGTTGACTTTTTGCGTTGACCATTGACCATTGACCGGGACTGTTGACTGTTTGACCGGTTCGCTGGTGTATAAGTGTGCGCCGGGTAAGGCTCGAACCCGAGACCTCCCGTACGCGTGCACGCAGCTCTACCAACTGAGCTACGTGTCTAACCCGAAATAATTCTGTTTTTAATTATATTTATATACTATTTTAGTTTATTCAAATTTCTTTTATTTTCAAAAAGGGTTTTAATCATCGAGCCGGAGTGTGCAACAGGTCTCGAACCCGGGACCTGTGGGTTAGTGTTGCACACAGTCCACCGCTGGACTGTGTGTCTAACCTGGTTAATATACCGATTTTTATTACACTTAACATCTTCCGTGAGTTAATCCGGTTTAGTTAGAAAAATAAAACATCTTTATTACAGAGCATACGTGTGTGTCAAGGATCGAACTCACGGCGTGTGATATATGTGTGCACACAGTCCACCGCTGGACTGTGTGTCTAACCCGAGATAATATCCAATTTATAATAAACTTATAAACAACCTAACTTCGTCTTCTTCATTACAAAAACACAGACTACGATTACTCTACTGATTCTTGATTAATTCGATTGACAAACATTCAAATGACTAAAATGAAATGGCAGAGAAGATTTCGGAAGTAAACATACCGGATAAACGATCTATCTCAGAATTCCGGCGAAGTCGTCGGCTCTGTTTTTACGGATTTCGTCTGAGCGGACAGATTATCAATTTTGATTAGCTAAATGCGGAATTGAAGCACTGAACAAGAATTACCAGAAGGTTTAAAAGACTATACCGTTTCACAGCGAGAATTTGGGAACTTTCAGAAGTTTTCCGGCGAGAGTTAATTATCCGATTTCGTCGTCTGAAACTGATTCTGATTGAAGAGTTTGAGTTAGCAAAAGCTTAACAACTGATAGACGATGAAAGAATTAAGAGACTTACTGATTTGATGGAAAACACGGTTTTCCGGCGAAAGTCCGGCGAGTTCAAATAGCTTTTCCGACGAACTGAAAGTAGTGCGAAAGTGAAATTTGAAGGTCTACAGATGAGTTTGAGTCGCGAGAGGGGACTATGATTGGAGTAAATCAGGAAATGCAGATTTTCGGTTATTAAAACCGATCAACTCATGAATTAAAGTCCATTCAAGACTAAATTGATTAAAATTGTCGGTGTATCGGTTATTGACAGCAAACCGCGAACACTCAAACGTTTTTGGACGTTTGGAAACCGATTTCGGTTACAGTTGGCGTAAACCGGTTGATTCATGGTTGAACATAAGATTTAATTGATTCCTAGATCTAACAGAAAACATCAAGTGGCGGAGTGGTTATAAGTGTGCGTGTTAAGTCGTTGAGCTCTTTCCGGCTGACCCGGGTTCGAGTCCCGGCAGCCTGTTTTTCATTTTATTTATTTTATTTTTACTTTTTATCAATTATAACTTTTATATTCTAGTTTGTTTACTAATTATGCATCATTAAAAATTAAAATCAACATAAATACGCAACGAAACATTCATAACTCGATATTCGATTACAAACAAAGCGGGTTTGGAAAAACCCGTTTTCGACAAATGTTACAGTATCCCCTACTTTTAGGAATTTCGTCCCGAAATTGAAGTAGTAGTAGGAAAAAGATGCGGGTATTTTTCGCGCATTAAGTCTTCACGTTTCCAAGTAAACTCAGGTCCCCGTTTTGACTCCCAGCGTACCCTAACAATTAGAATGCGACTTCGTCTTAGACGTTTTTCTCCGAAGTCCATGATCTCTACAGGTCTTTCAATGAAATGCATAGATTCATCAATCTGAATATCTTCCAAAGGAATATGAAGGTTCTCATCGGCGAGGCACTTCTTCAAGTTTGATACGTGGAACGTGGGGTGAATTCTGTTGAGTTCTTCTGGTAGATCAAGCTTGTATGCTACAGGTCCTACTCTTTCGAGTATCTTGAAAGGTCCTACGTAGCGTGGTGTTAGCTTGCCTCTTTGACCAAAACGAACTACTCCCTTCCACGGTGATACTTTCAAAAGTACATGATCACCAATGTTAAACTCCAAAGGCTTTCGTCGTTTATCTGCATAACTCTTTTGATGACTTTGAGCCGCTAGAAGATTGTTTCGAATTTGATGGATCTTGTCT
This sequence comes from Scalesia atractyloides, assembly GCA_947069175.1. NCBI lineage: Eukaryota > Viridiplantae > Streptophyta > Magnoliopsida > Asterales > Asteraceae > Scalesia > Scalesia atractyloides. The sequence continues at coordinate 98,785,601 of CAMTDV010000005.1, read as the reverse complement.
GTGGTTTCTTGAATCAATTCTGGACCGGTGATTTGAGCTTCCCCAATTTCGTGCCAACATACTGGAGATCGGCACTTACGACCATATAAGGCTTCAAAAGGTGCCATGCCGATACTTGAATGATAGCTGTTGTTGTACGAAAATTCAACTAATGGTAAATGAGCGTCCCAATTTCCCTTGAAGTCTATGACACATGCTCGAAGCATATCTTCAAGAGTTTGAATGGTGCGTTCAGATTGTCCATCAGTTTGAGGATGATAAGTGGTACTGAGGTCTAATCGTGTACCCAACGCGGCTTGTACGGCCTGCCATGTTCGTGAAGTGAAACGACCATCACGATCTGAAATAATACTTAACGGTACACCATGTCGGCTTACGATTTCGCTGACGTAGATACGAGCTAGCTTCTCGTTCTTGAAATCTTCACGGATTGGAATAAAGTGAGCTGATTTTGTAAGTCGATCAATGATTACCCATATAGTGTCATACCCACCAGAAGTGCGAGGTAACCCGGTAATGAAGTCCATGGTTATGTTTTCCCACTTCCATACAGGTATTTCAGGTTGGACCAGAAGTCCTGAGGGTCTTTGATGTTCAGCTTTTACCTTGGAACATGTAAGGCACTTGGAAACAAAAACAGCAATATCCTTTTTCATTCCAGGCCACCAGTAGGTGTATCGAAGGTCTTGATACATCTTGTCGGCTCCTGGGTGTATAGAGTATCGTGTTTTGTGTGCCTCATTCATAAGGAATTCACGAAGGTTGTTGTGGTCAGGAATCCATATGTGATCTAGATAGTACAGAATACCGTCAGATTTTGTTTCAATTTTAAGTTCAGCTCCACAGGACAGCTCCTTTCGTACGTCGTCTTCTGTTATTGACACATGTTGGGCTTCTCGAATTTGATCTTTGATGTCGGTTATGATTTGTGAACATAGAAGACGAATAGAGTTCGCATAACCCTTTCGACTGAGTGCATCAGCCACCACATTTGCCTTGCCAGGGTGATACCGAATTTCACAGTCGTAGTCATTTAGAAGTTCGACCCATCTTTGTTGCCTCATGTTTAACTCCTTTTGGTTGAAGATATGTTGAAGACTCTTGTGGTCAGTGTATATTTCACACTTAGTACCGTAGAGATAATGTCTCCATATCTTAAGAACGAACACAACGGCTCCAAGTTCTAGGTCGTGGGTGGTGTAGTTCTTCTCATGAGTTTTGAGTTGTCTAGAAGCATAAGCTATCACCTTTCCTCTTTGCATTAGAACACAGCCTAGTCCTTGCCCTGACGCGTCGCAATAAACCACGAAGTCATCACAACCTTCAGGAAGAGTGAGAATAGGTGCATCACAGAGTTTTTGTTTAAGGGTTTGGAAGGTTTCTTCTTGTTTGGGTCCCCATATGAAGGGTTTTCCTTTATGAGTTAAAGCCGTGAGTGGTACAGCAATGCGGGAGAAATTTGAAATGAAACGGCGATAATAACCAGCCAAACCAAGGAATGATCTTACTTCGGTTGGTGTACGTGGCGCTTGCCATTCCTGTACTGCTTTGATCTTTGAGGGGTCGACATGTATTCCCTTGTCATTGACGACATGTCCAAGGAATTGTACCTCTTTTAACCAGAATTCGCATTTGGAGAATTTGGCATAAAGCTTTTCATTTTCTAAGAGTATAAGGATGAGTCGAAGGTGCCGTTCATGATCAGACTTAGACTTTGAATAAATGAGGATGTCGTCGATGAAGACTATAACAAAACGATCGAGATAGGGTTTACAGACTCTGTTTATTAGATCCATGAAGACAGCTGGAGCGTTGGTTAAACCAAATGGCATGACCATGAATTCATAATGACCATAACGAGTTCGGAAGGCGGTCTTTGGGACGTCTTCTTCATGTACTCTAAGTTGATGATAACCAGAACGAAGGTCGATTTTTGAAAAACAGCTGGCGCCTTGAAGTTGGTCAAGAAGATCATCAATGCGAGGTAATGGATAGCGATTCTTGATCGTTAACTTGTTGAGTTCTCTGTAGTCGATGCACATGCGAAACGTTCCATCTTTCTTCTTCACAAAAAGGACAGGTGCACCCCAAGGCGAGGAGCTAGGACGTAAGAATCCTTTGTCAGTCAACTCTTGCAATTGACTGGCTAGCTCTTGCATTTCAGAGGGGGCTAACCTATAGGGAGACTTTGCAACTGGTGTAGCACCAGGTATAAGATCGATACGAAATTCGACTTCTCTCACGGGAGGAAGTCCTGAAATGTCGTCAGGAAAAACTTGCGGAAAATCTTTTACTACTGGGATGTCTTCAAGTTTCTTCTCCATAGTTCCCTTTTTGACGACATGGGTTAAAAATGCGACATAATTCTTGCGAAGATATTTTCGAGCTTGAAGACAGGACATTAATCTGAGCCCTTTCGATGAGGTTTCTCCAAAGATTCGTAGAGTCTGACCGTTTGTAAGAGGAATGCGTATAAACTTTTCGCGACATACAACCTCAGCCTGATGTTGGCTGAGCTAGTCCATACCAATTATAATCTCAAAGCTTCCCAACTTCATAGGAATGAGGTCAACTGGAAAGTCGTGATCGTTTAAGGTGAGAGTACAATTTCGTATAATAACGTTTAATGAGATCGGTTTCCTGTCAGCAACTTCTACTGTTATGGATTCCATGAGCTTATCACGAATTTAGTTTAGGATGGGTTCAAACTCTAAGGACACAAAACTTTTATCCGCGCCAGTATCAAACAACATGGATGCATAACTACCATTGATAAGGAACGTACCGTTAACCACATTGCTGTCAGCTCTAGCCTGATTAGCGTTGATGTTGAAAGCTCTTCCTCTTGCAAGTGGAGGAGCTTGGTTAGCTTGATTCACCGGATTTGCTTGGGCTTGAGCATGTATAATGTTCACCAAACGTGGACAAGTGTTTCTAAAGTGGCTTGGGTCTCCACAATTGTAGCAAGCCCGCATAGGTTGCACCATGGGATAGTTGGGTTGGTAGTATGATTGGGCTAAATGTTGGGTAGGTGGTAGTAGTAGGGGTTGTTGGGCTTAACCCATTATTTGATGGTGGGTTTGAGTTGAGGGCTGGTGGCGGTTCGTTCGCTGAGGTATGCGACAGGTTTGAACAGTGTGACCTGCGCGACCACAGCCTGTGCAATGTTGACAGGGATGATCAGGAAAGTGATGGTATTGGCAACGGTTGCATTTTGGTAGTGGGCCAGAGTATGGCCTTTTATATGGTGCAGGTGAGGGGGCAACTTGGGTAATGGGTGCAGCAGGGATAGGGAAATTGGTTTGTGTGACAACGAAGTTTCTGGTGTTACGTTTCCTCTTGTTAGCAATATTAGAGGAGGAGGTGAAATGGTTTGAAGTTTGGCCCTCAACGGGGGCTTTCTTTTTTTCCTCTTTAAATTTACCGTTGCGAATTCGATTCTCGGTCAGTTCAGTAGCTAGTTCCATAGCAGCTTCAAGTGTTGCTGGCGAAGTGCTGAGAACTGAATCTTGAATTTTCGAGGGAAGTCCTCGAATATAATGCTCGACTAAACGGTAAACTGGGGTGAACAAGTTAGGGACCATCTGGTTCAACTCTAAAAACCTCTTGTTGTAGGAAGTATGATCTCCCTCCTTTTGCTTCAATGAATGAAATTCGTCCTCTAACTTTTTAATCTCACTTCTAGGACGGAATCGTCTTGTCATGATTTCCCTTAACTCCTCCCACGTTAAGGCCATTGCATCTTCGATTCCCCTCTTACCCTTTTCAGTATTCCACCAGGTAAGAGCTACCTAGTCTCCCGGTTGCGTATCGTACCTTGCGATCCTCGGGACAATCGCAGTTGAGGAAGGTGTTTTCCATTTCCTCAAACCAGTGGAGGAGAGCAGTGACACCTTCGGCCCCTTCAAAATTCGGAGGATCGCAAGACTTGAAATGTTTATATGAGCACTTGTTGGTAGGAGGGTTGCCGATGTTCTGGTCTTCTTGCTGGGGAGGATTGGTGGGATTTGTGGCGAGAGCTTGTTGTACTTGAACCACAATGTCAGGAAGTACCGCGGCCATTTGTTTTGCGATTTGAGTGGCCAAGCGTTCGTGTGACCTTCCTGATTTTCTACCCCCTCGTTGTTGCCCAGCCGACATCTACAGGAACATATATAAGAAGATTATGAGTTTATGGAGTCTTTTTAGGTGTCATGTGTCTTAAAGAAAATGAAAATAACATAAATATCAATAATGCAACTACATCCATAGGATGTCTTGGGTTTGCTCATGTTGGGCCTCAAATGTCCCCCATACCTTCACCTGTATAGTCATGTGGGCCCCCATGACTATTGGCTTGGTAGGATTCACATTAGTATTGCCGGTTTAACACTCGCATCACCCGAATGTAAACCATGAAATATGTTTACGAGATGTATGGTCGGAATGTGTCCAGGTGTAGACACGATGACAACTCAAAGTGGGGTTAGCTCACACGACGTTTGGTATAGCATGCTTTGGCCTAATAGGTACTTCGTACTCTCATCGTTAGTCCCCAGGTAGGCAAACTGGTCCTTTATTTTGGATTTATACGAATGCCAAGCCTAGACAGGACGTTCCGACTACCGGTACATGTACCCTTCCAGTTACTACATGCCCGTCATGAGAACTCACTTTGATGTGATTTGAAAATACAAAAATCATTGTAAAAACAATCATGAAAATGATGTGATGTGTGCTCTCATGGATATGATATGTTATGAGAATATGATTCATGATAGGCATTATATAATAGTATGTACTTATGAACATGCTTGCATAACATTGAATGTAACATTAAACATAAAACATATAATCATCATGAAATTTGGCATGTAACACACAAAAATTTTAAAAATTCTAATCAACTATAGTATAGGCTCTAAGGGTCTAATAACCTATCCTATATCCCTATAGTCATGGCTCTGATACCAATCTGTCACACCCCGACCCGCAGCGGAATAAGAGTCGGGGCATAATTGGGTTATCACCAAAGCTCATGATATTTACTAATATGTTTCATATTCATTTAAGTCAAAATTACATTCTCAATAATCCAAACATGTTCATACAAATACAAAGAAAAATAATCAACTAAACAATCCAAGCTCTAAACCAGTTTATTCTTCTAAGCCAATCCTATGTGTTTCTTGCTGCAGCTGGGTCACCTGTATCATGTGTAAAAATGGGGGTTTTTGGGTCAACATAAGTTGGCGAGTGAACCTTGTTAGATAAACATATATTATTGATTTCTTGTTATCTTTATCAAGGAAAAATTGTGCAATAGTCATATATGAGCAAATGTAAATAATCATACAATAACAATAACAACCACAAACAATAACACACAATAACATACAATAACATATGAACTTGCATGAATACATAACATGAATGAAACTGTATATGTTGGCAACGTCACGTTCACGCTCATAATGTAATGGGGAACTGACGGCCTATGATGAATGTCTGTGCGATCAAGGCTCAATCAAACGGAGCCGATCGTATGTTGGCAACGCCCGGTTCACGCTCATAATGTAATGGGGAACTGCTCAACGCTCATAATGTAATGGGGAGCGGCGGCCTATGATATTGCATGTACTGAAAATAATAAATTAAATCTAAACAATAACCACACAAACAGTTGATACAAGCTGGATACACATTTGTTCATGGATATGATGTATGCACAATGATTTAAATATAATAAATGGTAAGACACATGATACACCCCAAAAACGTGATTAAAACGGGGAATTTGTAGAGATTCACTCACATTGGGTGCGTTTGGTTGAAGATGATGAAATGCGCACGAGTTTGGAGGATTGATCGTCGAGACTTAACTAACCTAAATAACAACGGGAAGTATGGTAAATGAATGAATTTTATTAATAATTTTAATAAGATTTTTATATATATTTTTTTGTGAGTTTAAGGCTATTTTCTATCTTTAAAAACATTATTTTTAAGTATTTTTAATTGATTTTTAAATTAAATAAATAAATAAAAATATAAAAAAAATGTTGACTTTTTGCGTTGACCATTGACCATTGACCGGGACTGTTGACTGTTTGACCGGTTCGCTGGTGTATAAGTGTGCGCCGGGTAAGGCTCGAACCCGAGACCTCCCGTACGCGTGCACGCAGCTCTACCAACTGAGCTACGTGTCTAACCCGAAATAATTCTGTTTTTAATTATATTTATATACTATTTTAGTTTATTCAAAATTCTTTTATTTTCAAAAAGGGTTTTAATCATCGAGCCGGAGTGTGCAACAGGTCTCGAACCCGGGACCTATGGGTTAGTGTTGCACACAGTCCACCGCTGGACTGTGTGTCTAACTTGGTTAATATACCGATTTTTATTACACTTAACATCTTCCGTGAGTTAATCCGGTTTAGTTAGAAAAATAAAACATCTTTATTACAGAGCATACGTGTGTGTCAAGGATCGAACTCGCGGCGTGTGATATATGTGCGCACACAATCCACCTCTGGACTGTGTGTCTAACCCGAGATAATATCCAATTTATAATAAACTTATAAACAACCTATCTTCGTCTTCTTCATTACAAAAACACAGACTACGATTACTCTACTGATTCTTGATTAATTCGATTGACAAACATTCAAATAACTAAAATGAAATGGCAGAGAAGATTTCGGAAGTAAACATACCGGAGAAACGATCTATCTCAGAATTCCGGCGAAGTCGTCGGCTCTGTTTTTACGGATTTCGTCTGAGCGGACAGATTATCAATTTTGATTAGCTAAATGCGGAATTGAAGCACTGAACAAGAATTACCAGAAGGTTTAAAAGACTATACCGTTTCACAGCGAGAATTGGGAACTTTCAGAAGTTTTCCGGCGAGAGTTAATTATCCGATTTCGTCGTCTGAAACTGATTCTGATTGAAGGGTTTGAGTTAGCAAAAGCTTAACAACTGATAGACGATGAAAGAATTAATAGACTTACTGATTTGATGGAAAACACGGTTTTCCGGCGAAAGTCCGGCGAGTTCAAATAGCTTTTCCGACGAACTGAAAGTAGTGCGAAAGTGAAATTTGAAGGTCTGCAGATGAGTTTGAGTCGCGAGAGGGGACTATGATTGGAGTAAATCATGAAATGCAGATTATCGGTTATTAAAACCGATTAACTCATGAATTCAAGTCCATTCAAGACTAAATTGATTAAAATTGTCGGTGTATCGGTTATTGACAGCAAACCGCGAACACTCAAACGTTTTTGGACGTTTGGAAACTGATTTCGGTTACAGTTGGCGTAAACCGGTTGATTCATGGTTGAACATAAGATTTAATTGATTCCTAGATCTAACAGAAAACATCAAGTGGCGGAGTGGTTATAAGTGTGCGTGTTAAGTCGTTGAGCTCTTTCCGGCTGACCCGGGTTCGAGTCCCGGCAGCCTGTTTTTCATTTTATTTATTTTATTTTTACTTTTTATAAATTATAACTTTTATATTCTAGTTTGTTTATTAATTATGCATCATTAAAAATTAAAATCAACATAAATACGCAACGAAACATTCATAACTCGATATTCGATTACAAACGAAGCGGGTTTGGAAAAACCCGTTTTCGACAAATGTTACAACTCATTTGAACTTGCTGCAAGTTCGCCCTGAGCTCTCAAAACCCGAAACCTTCGTGTTCTAAGTAAGATCAACCCGGTTTCAACTGCAACAACGTTTATCAACAATCTACAAAGGTTCACAACGATTTTGGCACAAGGCAAAGCCTTCGTTTTCATCAAAACTCATTCTTTTACGAAAATCTTCATCTTTTTCTTCAAAAACTTCTGTTTTAAGCTTAGATTTACGCAATACGAGTTCGTTTGGCATAGTAGAGACTTCCCAAACACGAGATCTGCAAGATCTCGGCCTGTAAGTGATAGATCTGAGAAAAAACCTTTGAAAAACATCGATTTCTACACAAGATACGGACTTTTGATGATGTTTTGTTCATTTTCTGGTATGAAACGAAGCATCTATCATTTAAGATCCCAGATCTGGAAGCACAAGGACGTTTATGTTGGTTTACACAAGCCGGACTAATCCGAACGAACCCCGAGTTTGCCATGATTAGCCCACGCTTTTGTAAAACGGCTAAAACAGCTCTAAAAGACCTCTCCGACCTAATTTTGCTCAGTAGCAAAGGGTTGGAGGGATGAACACTCGATTTTCCTCAGCAAACGACGCGAAAACGCAAGATTTTGGACCCGAAAATATCAAGTTCGCTCGAGAATCACCAGCTCACCAGGTCAAATTTGACCGAACTTGTACCCATTTGGGTCAAGTTCGACCGAACTTGAGTGCTTCTTCACCAAAGTTCTTACAAGTTCGACCGAACTTGTCTAGTTTCTTAGGAAACTACACAAGTTCGACCGAACTTGCCCTTTTAGTAAGGATATTCTAAAAATTCGCCGAACTTGACAAGTTTCTTAGGAAACTCATCAAGTTCGACCGAACTTGGCTATAAATCTCCCTAATTCTACACAAGTTCGCTCGAACTTGTGTTTTCACACACAAGTTCGCCCGAACTTGTCTACTGCCCAACCAAGGCTTAACCGTTTCAGCTTTTCGGAGACTGATGCACTTCCGTTCGCGTATACAGGCTGATCCGGTGCTCTTCTCGACTCTCCTCAGATCCCGAACTCTTACCTAAACGCACCCACAATGAGTATATTTGACCCATTTTCGCTTTAACGCACTTTTTGGGTGTTACATACATCCCTAGATCAAAATCACTTCACAAATCAAACTGTTTATCACACGCGAATAATCTGATTAGATATGCTCAATACGTGATACTAGAAACATGTGACATCATTTCTGACCGCGACGGTCGCTTTACCTCGCGTCTCTGGGAGACCTTTCAATCCGCTCTCGGTACTACTCTCAATCTCAGTACCGTTTTCCACCCTCAGAATGACGGTCGGACTGAGCGCACGATCCGCACCCTCGAAGACATGCTTCGTGCGTGCATCATAGATTTCGGTGGTAACTGGGATATGCATTTACCTTTAATCGAATTCTCGTACAATATTAGTTATCATACCAGCATTCAAATGGCTCCTTTCGAGGCACTGTATGGAAGAAAATGTCGATCGCCTATTGCATGGCACGAGATCGGAGAAGCACAAATCACTGGTCCCGAGCTAATTCAAGAAACGACGGACAAGATCCACCAAATCAGAGACAATCTCTTGAAAGCTCGGAGTCGTCAAAAGAGTTACGCCGATAAACGCCGCAAGCCCCTACAGTTCGAAGTGGGAGATCACGTTCTCCTAAAGGTTGCACCTTGGAAGGGAGTGGTCCGCTTTGGCAAGAAGGAAAGCTAGCGCCTCGATACGTTGGCCCCTTTAAGATTCTAGAAAGAATCGGTAAGGTAGCCTATCGTCTCGAATTGTCGGAGGAACTTAATAATGTACCATGTGTCTAACCTCAAGAAATGCCTCGCCGAAGAAAATCTCCATATCCCTCTCGAAGATCTGCAAATCAACAAGACTCTCCATTTCGTGGAAAAGCGTGTGGAAATCATGGACCGAGAGACTAAGAAACTACGACGCTCTCGCATCCCTATCGAGAAGGTCCGATGGGAGGGCAAACGCGGCGCCGAGTTTACTTGGGAATTGGAAAGTGATATGAAGGCCAAGTACTCGCATCTATTTATTACTGCTACTACCTAATTTCGGGACGAAATTCCCTAAAGTAGGGGAGACTGTAATAACTCGAAAATTCGATTGATATCTTTTCTTTTGTTTTCTGTTTATATATCCTTTGTAAATCCGAGATTCGGTTAATAATAAAGTTTATGTTAATTAATTATGGTATTGTACGTTATTATCGCATTTAATCGTTTATTAAATCTCATCGCTAACCTCATCGCATCGCAAATCGTAGTTATTTATGTGGTTTTATGTTACTTATGTGTTATGTGTGTTTATGGTTATTATTACGCTCGCTATCACATCGCTCTCGCACTCTCGAATCGCTAAATCGCACTATTATATCAACTATAACGCTTAACGCTTTAATTTAGCGCTTAATATAACTATCTAATGCGAACCGAATAACCAAACGAACTCTTAACGCGAAATAATCGACGAAAACCCAACTTTTGGGACAAGTTCGCTCGAACTTGGTAACCCCAAGTTCGGCCGAACTTGCCTGGCCCAACAGAACCCCTCATTTGCCTCAAGTTAGCTCGAACATGACCTCAGGGAGGTCAAGTTCGGTCGAACTTGGCTCCCATTCTCTACAAATCCCTCAAGTTCGCGTGAACTTGCATGAATTCATGCAAGTTCGGCCGAACTTGTCTCCCTCAGCCCCTACTCCTATAAATACCAAGCTTTGTTCACTCATTTGAACTTGCTGCAAGTTCGCTCAGAGCTCTCAAAACCCGAAACCTACATGTTCTAAGTAAGAATCAACCCGATTTCAACTGCAACAATATTTATCAACGATCTACAAAGGTTTACAACGATTTTGGCATAAGGCATAGCCTTCGTTTTCATCAAAACTCATTCTTTTACGAAAATCTTCATCTTTTTCTTCAAAAACTTCTGTTTTAAGCTTAGATCTATACAATACGAGTTCGTTTGGCGATAGTAGAGACTTCCCAAACACGAGATCTGCAAGATCTTGGCTTGTAAGTGATAGATCCGAGAAAAACCTTTAAAAACATCGATTTCTACACAAGATACGGACATTTGATGATGTTTTGTTCATTTTCTGGTATGAAACGAAGCATCTATCATTCAAGATCCCAGATCTGGAAGCACAAGAACGTTTATGTTGGTTTACACAAGCCGGACTAATCCGAACGAACCCCGAGTTCGCCCGGATTAGCCCACGCTTTTGTAAAACGGCTAAAACAGCTCTAAAAGATCTCTCCGACCTAAGTTTGCTCAGTAGCAAAGGGTTGGAGGGATGAACACTCGATTTTCCTCAGCAAACGACGCGAAAACGCAAGATTTTGGACCCGAAAACATCAAGTTAGCTCGAGAATCACCAACTCACCAGGTCAAGTTCGACCGAAGTTGTACCCATTTGGGTCAAGTTCGACCGAACTTGAGTGCCTCTTCACCAAAGTTCTTACAAGTTCGACCGAACTTGTCTAGTTTCTTAGGAAACTACACAAGTTCGACCGAACTTGGCCTTTTAGTAAGGATATTCTACAAGTTCGCCCGAACTTGACAAATTTCTTAGGAAACTCCTCAAGTTCGACCGAAGTTGGCTATAAATCTCACCAATTCTACACAAGTTCGCCCGAACTTGTCTACTACCCAACCAAGACTTAACCGTTTCAGCTTTTCGGAGACTGATGCACTTCCGTTCGCGTATGCAGGCTGATCCGGCGCTCTTCTCGACTCTCCTCAGATCCCGAACTCTTACCTAAACGCACCCACAGTGAGTATACTTGACCCATTTTCGCTTTAACGCACTTTTTGGGTGTTACATACGTCCCTAGATCAAAATCACTTCACAAATCAAACTGTTTATCACACGCGAATAATCTGATTAGATATGCTCAATACGTGATACTAGAAACATGTGACTAGGACTTATTTTCGTTAACTTGCCTCCTTAGCTAGTATGGTACTATAGTGTGGCTTACACCCGACGGGGTCTAGTTAGGATGGACGCGCAAGCCTTCTCACGGTAGTTAGCATGATAAATGAGCCTATGTTATGTTAAGTGTTTTAATGTATCATGATATGTAATTAGATTGTTTCGCAAACGCTTTCTCGACTATGCTAGTATTATTCAAACTCGTATGCTCACCTTTACTTAATTGTATTGACTTGTATTTTAACGTATGTAACAGGATGAGGATTTTGTAGCTTGGATGCTTGGATGTGGCTTGCGTAGTTTAGTTTTGTTTTATTTTGTTTAGTTCCAAGTGTAATAAATCTAGGGGAGATCGGATCAGATTTTATTGTTTAAGGGATTTTGTTAATGTAATGATTGTTTAAGGATATTATGAGTTTAATAGTATGGGATGTTAAATGTTGATTTATTATCTTTAAATAATTGTTATGGAATCTCTTGAGACAATCTGGGTCGCCTAGTGCCACTACCCCGATGATTCCCCCATCTGTTGGGGTGTGACAGATTGGTATCAGAGCACCATAACTTTAGGATAGTAGGTAGGATTGCCATGATTCGACCTAGTAGCATGTTTAAGTACCCGATTGACCTATCTATGACTTAAATGCTAATCTACTTGCCATAAATGCTTAAATGTACCTTTCCTAAGGCTAATACAATAATACACGCTTGGAAATGCTAGTATCACACAAAACGAATGATCAAGTCGAGAATAGGTGTGAAAACCGAGAACTCTCGATGAGATCATTCACTCCGCGCATTCTCTCACACGAGATACCTTCGTTGAGTTAGGAGTGACATCCAAACCTCGACGAAAATCTCCATCTCTATCTAGGAATAAAGTTGCTAAGTTAGGGGTGAAACCCGCATCTTAGTAACTAATTCCGCAATTCGATTTTCAATCTCACCAAAGTCTCGGTTAGGCCGATGGTTTGGAACACGTATTAACTGGAAGGGTAAACGTCGTTTGCCGCTTACGGTGAGAACGTTTATCTACTAGGCCAAAGCGTGGGTCCAAATGCAAAGGGTAGTCGAATTACTTTGGCATGTCAAATGTCTCAAAACCCCGGACACCCCCAATTGATTTAATCCCATATCGTCGATTTACGCATCATCGAGTTTATTATTATTTACGTGTTTAAAATTTTGAGAATTTTCGATTTATTCGATTTCTCGCTTTGATGATTTATCATATCACCGATTTCTCGATTTATTGCATTTACGCTCCATCCAATGTATGCACAACTCGCACAACTCTCGTAATCTAAAACGCTAATTAATACACCAACCAAACTAATCGCTTAACTCGCTTACGCCTATGAGGACGCATGCCTCAAACCCGGTATTATCTCGCTTATCTTGCTATTATATATCGCCTATATCTCGCTTATATCTCGAATCTCGTATCGCGCTACGCATTGTTATTATTAGAAGGTGAATACGTGCAAATATTTTCTTATGTGCTTACCTGCTTACGTGCTTATGTGCTTACGTGCTTATGTGTCTATGTGGATACGTGCTTATGTGTTTTTGTGCTTTGTATGAATAACTACAATAAATATTTTAAACATAACTTGATTATAATCGAATCTCATCTAATCTAAATCCTTCGTGTAGATGTCTTCTATGGGATCGCACACTTGTAGGAATCTCCAACGCAGCAATGCCGACAAGCTTATCGCTACAATGGTAGCCAAGGAGATAGCTAAAGTCATTCCGCAAATCATCTCAGAAATTCATGCCGTAAGCAGCAACTCATCTGTGGACTCCAAGGGAGATGCCCCGAAACCCCACTACAACTTTAAGCAGTTCAAAGCATGTGAACCGTTTACTTTCTCAGGCACCGAAGGGCCGAGTGCCATGTTCCACTGGTTTGACTCTATCGAGGTCACATTCCGCCATAGTGGATGTCCCGAGGCTCTGCGCACTGTCAACGCTACCGGCGTGTTTCAATCAGGGGCTCTCGACTGGTGGACAGCCGAGCGCAACAGGCTTGGGAACGACGAAGCTTACGGACTCACTTGGGAGGGACTTAAGGAAATTATGATCAAGGAATTCTGTCCTCCCTACGAGATCCAGAAGTTAGAGAACGAATTCTGGAATATCAAGCAAGATAGTCCCGATAACGCTGGTCTCACCACTCGCTTCAAACAGTTGAGCATCATCTGTCCCGGTCAAGTGGATACGACCGAGAAGGCAATCAAGAAATACCTCAATGCTCTCCCCGATTACGTCGCTGACTTTGTTCAAGCAGCACACCCTGCTACTATCGAGGAGACCTACCAGCTAGCCGCCGAGATTAATGACAAACGAGTTCAGTCTGGTTACTTTAAAAGCAGCAAGGTCGCAAATCAGGCAGTCACCGAATAAGCAGCTCCTACTACCGAACAACCCCGAGAGCCAAAGAACAGTCGCCGTGGTCGCAAAAGGGAAAACCCGAGCAAGAACTTTGCTCTTACTGCTCCAGCGAACCCTCAGCCTCTCTAGTCAGCAGCAACAAAGGCACCGCCAGCAAAGCGTGCGTACACTGGCCCGCACCCTATGTGCCCTAAGTGCACATATCATCACGTAGTTGGCGGAAATTGCCGATTCTGTACCAACTGTAACATCTACGGCCACTTTACAGTCAGCTGCCGTACTGGTACTCGTCAACCAGCTCCTCAGGCTCCAACAGCTCCAGCTTTACCTGCTCCTCCTCAAGCCAACCAGCAGCAAGCTCCAAAGGCACGAGCGTGCTTCGTGTGTGGTGATCCAAACGACTTTGCTAATGTTTGCCCAAACTACACCGTGAAACAAGAGCCGCAGCAGCACCACCACCGCAGCCTCAGCAGCAACAAGCTGCGCGTGGAAGAGCCTTCAATCTCAATCACCGCCAGGCCCAGAATGACAACAATGTTGTCAATAGTACGTTTCTCGTTAATGGTATTTATGCTTCATGTCTATTTGATATTGGTGCCGATAATTGTTTTGTGTCGTTAGAATTCGAAAAGTTTTAAAATGTAAGCGCGCTAAACTCCCAAAGACTTTCGATGTGGAAGTCGCCACCGAAAGAACCGTTACCGTTAATTCCGTCTTACGTGGTTGTAATCTCGATCTCAACAGCCATGTCTTCTCGATTAATCTCATACCTATGCAGTTAGGTAGCTTCGATATCATAGTAGACATGGATTTTCTTCGTGAGAATCATGCTGAAGTTGCATGCTTCGATAAAATGATTCGTTTCCCTCTTCCTAACGGTGATCAACTCCATGTTTATGGTGAAACTCCCTCAAAGAAGTTGATGCTTTTGTCATGTACTCGAGCACACAAATGCCTGCAAAAGCGATGTGTTTCTTTCCTCGCCCATATCGTGAATCCGGAGAAAGAAAGGAAGACTTATAAAGACATTCCCGTTGTTTGTGAATTTCCTAAAGTCTTTCCCGACGATTTACCCGGTTTACCCCCTACTTGAGATGTCGAATTCCGTATCGATTTAGTTCCCGGAGCTACTCCAGTTGCTAAAGCTCCTTATCGCCTCGCACCCTCAGAAATGCGCGAGCTATCAAGCCAACTTCAAGAGCTTCTTGATAAAGGCTTCATACGCCCGAGCACTTCGCCATGGGGCGCTCCCGTCCTTTTCGTGAAAAAAGAAGGATGGATCGTTCCGAATGTGCATCGATTATCGTGAACTTAAAAAACTCACGATAAAGAACCGCTATCCTCTTCCTCGTATCAACGACTTCTTCGATCAGCTTCAAGGTGCTACTTGTTTTTCCAAGATCGACCTTCGTTCCGGTTATCATCAGTTACGCGTGTTGGAAGAAGACATTTCGAAAACCGCCTTTCGTACTCGCTATGGCCTTTTTGAATTCGTGGTCATGCCTTTTGGTCTTACCAATGCACCCGCGGTTTTCATGGATTTGATGAACCGTGTGTGTAAAGCTTTCTTAGATCGTTTCGTCATTATTTCCATCGATGACATCCTTATCTATTCGAAGTCGAGAGACGAACACGCGCGTCATCTCCGTTTAGTCCTCGAACTTCTTCAAGGAAATCGCCTTTATGCTAAGTTCTCTAAATGTGAATTCTGGCTCGAAAAAGTCCAACTTTTCGGCCACATCGTTAATAGTCAAGGAATTCACGTCGACCCTGCAAAGATTGAAGCCGTCAAGAGTTGGATTACACGAAGAATGCTTCCGAAATCCGTTCATTCCTTGGATTGGCGGGTTACTATCGTCGATTCATCGCCGACTTTTCAAAAATCGATGTTCCGCTTACCACTTTAACTCATAAAGATAAACCTTTTGTTTGGGATTCCCAGCAAGAGGAAGCTTTTCAAACTCTCAAGCGTATGCTATGCAACGCTCCTATCCTCGCTTTACCCGACGAAAACGACGATTTCGTTGTTTACTGCGATGCCTCTAATCTTGGTCATGGTTGTGTTCTCATGCAACGAGACAAGGTTATCGCGTATGTGTCTCGACAACTCAAGATCCACGAGAAGAACTACACTACCCACGATCTCGAACTCGGTGCAGTTGTTTTTACATTGAAGATATGGCGACACTACCTTTACGTACTAAGTGTACGGTCTTCACCGACCATAAGAGCTTACAACATATCTTTAATCAAAAAGAACTAAACATGCGACAACGAAGATGGGTTGAACTTCTCAACGACTACGATTGTGAGATATGCTACCATCCCGGCAAAGCAAACGTCGTCGCCGATGCTCTAAGTCGACGAAGCTACGTATATAGTATTCGTGACTCTCAAGCTTGTGCTAAACTTGAAACTCTCATCCGTGCCGCTCAATTTGCTTGTTTTAACGAGAATACCCTTCAAGACGAAATGAAATGTGGTGCCGAAACTCAGCTTGTATCTAAATCTGATGGTATTTATTACTATCTCGATCGTATTTGGATTCCTACTCGTGATAATCTTCGTGAATTGCTAATGACCGAAGCTCATAAATCTCGATATTCCATTCACCCCGATGCCGACAAGATGTACCAAGACCTTCGTCCTAAGTACTGGTGGCCGGGCATGAAGAAGGATATCGCCTTGTACGTCTCAAAATGCTTAACTTGTTCGAAAGTTAAAGCTGAACACCAAAGGCCCTCTGGTTTACTCGAACAACCCGGAATCCCGATGTGGAAGTGGGAGAGTATAGCTATGGACTTCGTTACCAAACTTCCCCGCACTTCATCCGGTCACGATAGCATTTGGGTTATCATTAATCGTCTCACTAAATCCGCGCACTTTATTGCTATACGAAAAGACTTTAAGGTCGAACGGTTAGCCCGAATCTATACCGACAAAGTTATATGTCGAAACGGGACGCCTCGTGACATCATTTCTGACCGCGACGGTCGCTTTACCTCGCGTCTCTGGGAGACCTTTCAATCCGCTCTCGGTACTACTCTCAATCTCAGTACCGTTTTCCACCCTCAGAATGACGGTCGGACTGAGCGCACGATCCGCACCCTCGAAGACATGCTTCGTGGTGCATCATAGATTTCGGTGGTAACTGGGATATGCATTTACCTTTAATCGAATTCTCGTACAATATTAGTTATCATACCAGCATTCAAATGGCTCCTTTCGAGGCACTGTATGGAAGAAAATGTCGATCGCCTATTGCATGGCACGAGATCAGAGAAGCACAAATCACTGGTCCCGAGCTAATTTAAGAAACGACGGACAAGATCCACCAAATCAGAGACAATCTCTTGAAAGCTCGGAGTCGTCAAAAGAGTTACGCCGATAAACGCCGCAAGCCCCTACAGTTCGAAGTGGGAGATCACGTTCTCCTAAAGGTTGCACCTTGGAAGGGAGTGGTCCGCTTTGGCAAGAAGGAAAGCTAGCGCCTCGATACGTTGGCCCCTTTAAGATTCTAGAAAGAATCGGTAAGGTAGCCTATCGTCTCGAATTGTCGGAGGAACTTAATAATGTACCATGTGTCTAACCTCAAGAAATGCCTCGCCGAAGAAAATCTCCATATCCCTCTCGAAGATCTGCAAATCAACAAGACTCTCCATTTCGTGGAAAAGCGTGTGGAAATCATGGACCGAGAGACTAAGAAACTACGACGCTCTCGCATCCCTATCGAGAAGGTCCGATGGGAGGGCAAACGCGGCGCCGAGTTTACTTGGGAATTGGAAAGTGATATGAAGGCCAAGTACTCGCATCTATTTATTACTGCTACTACCTAATTTCGGGACGAAATTCCCTAAAGTAGGGGAGACTGTAATAACTCGAAAATTCGATTGATATCTTTTCTTTTGTTTTCTGTTTATATATCCTTTGTAAATCCGAGATTCGGTTAATAATAAAGTTTATGTTAATTAATTATGGTATTGTACGTTATTATCGCATTTAATCGTTTATTAAATCTCATCGCTAACCTCATCGCATCGCAAATCGTAGTTATTTATGTGGTTTTATGTTACTTATGTGTTATGTGTGTTTATGGTTATTATTACGCTCGCTATCACATCGCTCTCGCACTCTCGAATCGCTAAATCGCACTATTATATCAACTATAACGCTTAACGCTTTAATTTAGCGCTTAATATAACTATCTAATGCGAACCGAATAACCAAACGAACTCTTAACGCGAAATAATCGACGAAAACCCAACTTTTGGGACAAGTTCGCTCGAACTTGGTAACCCCAAGTTCGGCCGAACTTGCCTGGCCCAACAGAACCCCTCATTTGCCTCAAGTTAGCTCGAACATGACCTCAGGGAGGTCAAGTTCGGTCGAACTTGGCTCCCATTCTCTACAAATCCCTCAAGTTCGCGTGAACTTGCATGAATCATGCAAGTTCGGCCGAACTTGTCTCCCTCAGCCCCTACTCCTATAAATACCAAGCTTTGTTCACTCATTTGAACTTGCTGCAAGTTCGCTCAGAGCTCTCAAAACCCGAAACCTACATGTTCTAAGTAAGAATCAACCCGATTTCAACTGCAACAATATTTATCAACGATCTACAAAGGTTTACAACGATTTTGGCATAAGGCATAGCCTTCGTTTTCATCAAAACTCATTCTTTTACGAAAATCTTCATCTTTTTCTTCAAAAACTTCTGTTTTAAGCTTAGATCTATACAATACGAGTTCGTTTGGCGATAGTAGAGACTTCCCAAACACGAGATCTGCAAGATCTTGGCTTGTAAGTGATAGATCCGAGAAAAACCTTTAAAAACATCGATTTCTACACAAGATACGGACATTTGATGATGTTTTGTTCATTTTCTGGTATGAAACGAAGCATCTATCATTCAAGATCCCAGATCTGGAAGCACAAGAACGTTTATGTTGGTTTACACAAGCCGGACTAATCCGAACGAACCCCGAGTTCGCCCGGATTAGCCCACGCTTTTGTAAAACGGCTAAAACAGCTCTAAAAGATCTCTCCGACCTAAGTTTGCTCAGTAGCAAAGGGTTGGAGGGATGAACACTCGATTTTCCTCAGCAAACGACGCGAAAACGCAAGATTTTGGACCCGAAAACATCAAGTTAGCTCGAGAATCACCAACTCACCAGGTCAAGTTCGACCGAAGTTGTACCCATTTGGGTCAAGTTCGACCGAACTTGAGTGCCTCTTCACCAAAGTTCTTACAAGTTCGACCGAACTTGTCTAGTTTCTTAGGAAACTACACAAGTTCGACCGAACTTGGCCTTTTAGTAAGGATATTCTACAAGTTCGCCCGAACTTGACAAATTTCTTAGGAAACTCCTCAAGTTCGACCGAAGTTGGCTATAAATCTCACCAATTCTACACAAGTTCGCCCGAACTTGTCTACTACCCAACCAAGACTTAACCGTTTCAGCTTTTCGGAGACTGATGCACTTCCGTTTGCGTATGCAGGCTGATCCGGCGCTCTTCTCGACTCTCCTCAGATCCCGAACTCTTACCTAAACGCACCCACAGTGAGTATACTTGACCCATTTTCGCTTTAACGCACTTTTTGGGTGTTACATACGTCCCTAGATCAAAATCACTTCACAAATCAAACTGTTTATCACACGCGAATAATCTGATTAGATATGCTCAATACGTGATACTAGAAACATGTGACTAGGACTTATTTTCGTTAACTTGCCTCCTTAGCTAGTATGGTACTATAGTGTGGCTTACACCCGACGGGGTCTAGTTAGGATGGACGCGCAAGCCTTCTACAGGTAGTTAGCATGATAAATGAGCCTATGTTATGTTAAGTGTTTTAATGTATCATGATATGTAATTAGATTGTTTCGCAAACGCTTTCTCGACTATGCTAGTATTATTCAAACTCGTATGCTCACCTTTACTTAATTGTATTGACTTGTATTTTAACGTATGTAACAGGATGAGGATTTTGTAGCTTGGATGCTTGGATGTGGCTTGCGTAGTTTAGTTTTGTTTTATTTTGTTTAGTTCCAAGTGTAATAAATCTAGGGGAGATCGAATCAGATTTTACTGTTTAAGGGCTTTTGTTAATGTAATGATTGTTTAAGGATATTATGAGTTTAATAGTATGGGATGTTAAATGTTGATTTATTATCTTTAAATAATTGTTATGGAATCTCTTGAGACAATCTGGTTCGCCTAGTGCCACTACCCCGATGATTCCCCCATCGGTTGGGGTGTGACACACAATGTCTTTTAGGGCATTGGGAACATTCACTCTTTTATTAATGAACTGGTTTTAAACCCTTCGCGTTGCGAATGAGGGGCGTAAGACCATGCTAAATAGCAATCAAGCGAAGACTAAAATCAGAAAAGCGATAAATAAAAAACACGATTTCCTAACATCAATCGACTCACGTGACATAAATCGTAGACGAAGTCGAATTTATACCAACACGTATTAGAAAGTTGAGGTGTCAAAGTGACATTATATAGAGTTTTTATAAAGGTGGCGACGTGAGGGAAATTCGGTTTGTACCCATTTGGTTCGTTATTGTGTCGATGCATGCTGTAGCAACCAGAAAGGAAACTCAAAAAACAAAGTCATTATATGACCAAAACGATATGCATATGTTTTTGGTTCATTGCAAACACTCCATTATATACATGAGAAAAGGTAAGTGACAATGCTAAAAGTTAAATGGGTAAAATACAAAAAACACAAAATGAAAAAGAAAAAAACAAAATACATAAAAAGACAAAAGAGAAAAAAAAGTACAAAAGAAGAAACAAAAAAAACTAAGTTACTATTCACACAAATGTTATGAATTAATAATTAATAATATATTCAGGTATTGGGTTGTTGAAAGCTCACTTCAACACAACAATGTAGGTTAGGGTGTTTAGTCTCTCATCTTCCTACTTGTAAAATAGTTGTCTTTGCAGCCATTAAGTTATTCTCTACTACTTTCCTTCTCACTTCTATTTGCGTTATTTGAAGAAAATCTGAAGGGGTATGGTCCCAAAAACCTTGCGCCAATCAAGGAAACCATACCCTTAATAACTTCTAAGGAAACTGCGGGCAAACTTCTTTGCCAAAATAAGATTTACTAGAACTTTACGCCAAGTATCCAAGAGAGGAAAGCGTCATTTAACTACCTTGCGCGGGCTCGCGCAATGTTCAAAGTTAACCCTGAATGCTCTCTTTGGATGAATGCTTCATTTAACTACCTTGCGCGGGCTCGCGCAAGGTTCAAAGTTAATCTTGAACGCCCGGCCATGGCCCCGTGTCCAACCATCTTCTCTTCCTTCATTTATTGCATCTGACAGCAGAGGGCCCCACACAACCCCGTGGCCCCTGGGCACGGCCCCGTGGTCAACTGTTCGCTGTACTATCTGGATTCTGCAAATCTTATAGTTGACCACGCCCCATGTTGGTGTGGGCACGGCCCCGTGGTGAGCGTAGAAGCTTCTGCAGGTTTTGTCTTGAAGTGCAGGGTCTAACCACGCCCTATGTTCGGCTGGGCACGGCCCCGTGGTGGTCTTTTGTTATCTTGTTTTTATCTTTGGGGTGTTGCTAAGGGATTGGGCATGGCTCGTTATTCCTTCTTTTCGTATTTATGTTGGTTTTGGCTGCTTATTTGCTCTTTTATTCTTTTAAGCTCTTTTTATCCTGAAAATACAAAATGAACAAAGAAACGTGCTTTTCCCAATATTAGTACTAAAAAGGGTTAGTTTTATACCTCTTTTGATGTAATTTATATGTTGCATTTTGCACACATCAATAACAACTTAAGGTTTCTCACTATTTTTAAAGCAACAAGTGGACATGTAATTTTCATGTGTCAAGAGTCAAATGTTATGCAAAAGTAATTATGAAACCATCTCTTTTGTGAACTACACATGCAATAATAATGCATAAAACATCTCTTTTGTAAGCAACAAGTGGACATGTAATTCTCATGTGTCAAGAGCCAAATGTTATGCAAGAGTAATTATGAAACCATCTCTTTTGAGAATTACACATGCAATAATAATGCATAAAACATCCCAAATTGGTGAGGCATCACAGTTAGGCGATGTATTGGGTTAGGTGGGATACCCTGATTCAGTTTGCATGTCAATGGCTCAGACTAATATTAGTCATGATATCTTTGTTTTGTATGTATTATGTATACTATCTTGGTCTAGATGACAGATAACAAGACAGGCTGATAAAGTGAGACAGTAAAGGGTTAGAGTAGGTTAATTTACAATGTGTGAAAAACAAGGGTGAGAGGATTAGGTTGACCAACACCTTTTTATCATATTTTTAAATGGGTGCCATTTATGATTACATATTACTATTGGTCTAATAACTATCTAAGTGTTGATAAATCGTTACATGTCTCAAACGCCACTTCCAACCTAAGATGCATCACATCCATTCTCATATGTAGTTCCTCGGTTATCTATGGCTTTGTGCAGCTCAACATCAATGTTGAAGGAAAGAACAGTTAGCACTAGCTCAGCTTCATATAAATACATAGTTGTGCTTTCCACATCACCTATCAATGCTTTCCAGTCGTTAAATTCAGTTTCAACATGCTCTGTCATCTGTGAAAGCCAAAGACCAGCTAGTAATCCTTCAAACTTGCTAAGTTCTTATTTGGAAACACTTTCATTGTTGATAGCCGACATCATAACTCTTAGTTCCTCCAACTTTCTCTCTATGTTCTGAATATTATCTCTCTAACTAATATAAAGTCTCCATCTTCTGCAACAGTAATCTCTTCCATATGGGTTGACATAAGTTC
This sequence comes from Scalesia atractyloides, assembly GCA_947069175.1. Lineage (NCBI taxonomy): Eukaryota > Viridiplantae > Streptophyta > Magnoliopsida > Asterales > Asteraceae > Scalesia > Scalesia atractyloides. The sequence goes on along the minus strand of CAMTDV010000005.1, from coordinate 98,762,783 downwards.
TTCATACCTTGACCCATAGTATCAACTTCTGATGTCTCATGGTTGAGTCAAAAAGAGTAATCCTTATCAACCCCACGAGCTCTATGTGGATGTATGATAACCACCTTATGTGTCCCTTCAGTTCAGGCTTAAATTTGTCATATTGAGCCTTCATAATTTCCACGTAACCAAGAAATTTATCTATCTTGGTTTTGACATGATCCGTGCGGATATTAAACTTGTTAGAAATACCATGGTTGAGTCAAAAAGAGTAATCCTTATCAACCCCACGAGCTCTATGTGGATGTATGATAACCACCTTATGTGTCCCTTCAGTTCAGGATTAAATTTGTCATATTGAGCCTTCATAATTTCCACGTAACCAAGCAATTTATCTATCTTGGTTTTGACATGATCCGTGCGGATATTAAACTTGTTAGAAATAGCATTTTGTTGGTCTTCATAAATCGTCAGCTATGAAGGAACTAATCTAATCAGAGATCTCAGAATATGTTGTTTCCCCCTCATGTATCTATAATATGGCTTACACAAGGATCCATGTTCACGACAAAGCTAGTCAAAATGTAAAGTCATTTGCTGCTTCTTCTCGTTTAAGCTACCGATGGTCATCTAAACGAAATCTTCGTCATTGTTTATTTGGTTGAGTACTCCATTCTGAAAGCCATTAAACATTAAAATACATCTTGCAATATGTTGTTCTATGCCCCTTCAATCATTAGGTAGAGGTGCAAATAGTGGAATGTCTTGAAACTCCATTAGAAGACCAATCTAGAGACTTTTGTAGCACTTTGACCAGTTCATGGAAAAAAAACTTGAAGAACAACACATGCCATTTTTCTACCGGACACAACTGCCACCTCTTTACCATTATCATCAATCACAACAAAACTATCTCTAACAATATACAGTAACTTGTAGCCATTCGTTTATTGCTCAAGAGCAAATAAAACTTCTAGCCATTGTTTCTAAGACTTAGAAGAAAAAAAAAAGCTAGAAAGTATATGCATTAAAAATAGTGACATATGGTTATTGTGTTGGTAGAGAAGGGATGCAAATAGTTTAAATCCAACTAAGGTTGTCACGGGTTTAACAAGAATTATCGAGTGTTATATAGTTTTCAAAAACACCTATAAAATAATGTGTGCCAATTTTGAATGTTGCTTACATCAGTTTCCTATTATAACCTTTAGAATGCCACATGCCTAGCACATATTGTGATTTTCTTAATCTCGCTGGTTAGCAGAGTATTGGTAGAGTCTCGTAACGAGTCCTCATGGTTTTAAAAAAGAATTATTATTACCAAAACCAAATTAGTACTGATATAATCTCTTTTGACACTTTCCTTTCATTTTTTACTAGTATGTTATCTGTACGGTTTTATTATCAACTAGATTTTTGACCTGTGTCGCGTGTTGTGCCAACAACATCATGTTTGCGACTTCGTTACACGTGTTACGATGATGACATTAACGTGTAATGCGCGCGTGAATGACTTGTTTTTACTTTCTCACAAATGTTACGTTCGTGACATTAACGTGGTTAGAAATAAATAATGGTATTAGACCATGTGTTACCATAGCGCACCACGAGCAGATCTAGTGCCACATCAGCCTGCTGGCCCCCAGCAAACTGCAACACGGGGGCCCGACTGACGGCGCAGGGCACAAACCCTTGGGTGAACCACAACGTTGAGGGGAATGGTTTGAGCAGGTGGGCTCTCTTTGACCATGTGTAGACTAATAGAACGTTTGATGCATTTTGAGGAAACCCTAGATCAACTAGACCGGATTCAAAGTAGATCTATGGAATGGGCTCTGCATAAAATGGTTAAACCTCTGTTTGGTTTCATGATGGATGATGAATAGAACAATATTCCGGCTGATCCTGCAAAACAGAACACCGTTAGCTCGCCACGGGGAGAAGGGGGTTCTCTCCGTGACCACCCTCCGGCGTGAGAATAAGTACAGGTAGTCGGAAGTAAGTATTGTAAGTGTGAGAGTAGTTGAGAGTGAATACCTTTCCTTGAACTCCAAGTTACTTATTTATAGCCGGTGTTTGGCGCCAAAAAGAGAGATTGTTAACTTTAACGGAATCTTTTGCTATTCCGTTAACGTTTGTTGGTAATCTGTTAATGCACACGGATCGTGAGCTCATCAGCGGTTAGGGAGGCGCCACGTGTCAACATGAGATCACTACATATTATAAATGTGAGCATGCCATCACCGTGATCTTCTTCAGCCGTCCAGATGCTGCCATGTGGCAATTGGTTATAACCGAAAAGATGCTTGCACGATTGGGTGTTAATGGCTTCTAGAAGGTTTCACAGCTGCTACACATCTGTTATTTGCCACGTGTACATTTTGTTATAACAGAAAAGATTCCCTTTGCTTTTGCACCAAGTTAAGGATTTTGCTAAGGGAACGTTTCAGGTTTTACTCTTTCCTTGCGCAAGAAGCGCAAGTTAGTTAACTGATCTTCCTTCTTTTCCTTGCTGCTTAGCGCAACGTTTGGTGGATGCTTGCTTTTATATAAATATCTGTGCAAGGTTTACGCATGGAGCATTATCAAACAAGAATGTTCAAGGTTAACTTTAAACCTTGCGCGGGCCCGGGCAAGGTAGTTAAATGAAGCATTACCAAACAAGAATGTTCAAGGTTAACTTTGAACCTTGCGTGAGCCCGCGCAAGGTAGTTAAATGAAGCATTATCAGGCAAGAATATTCAAGATTAACTTTGAACCTTGTGCGAGCCCGCGCAAGGTAGTTAAATGAAGTACTATCAGATAATAATGTTCAAGATTAACTTTGAACCTTGCGCGAGCCCGCGCAAGGTAGTTAAATGAAGCATTATCAGACAAGAATGTTCAAGATTAACTTTGAACCTTGCGCGAGCCCGCGCAAGGTAGTTAAATGAAGCATTCATCCAAAGAGAGCATTCAAGGTTAACTTTGAACATTGCGCGAGCCCGCGCAAGGTAGTTAAATGACGTTTTCCTCTCTTGGATACTTGGCGTAACGTTCTAATAAATCTTATTTTGGCAAAGAAGTATGCGCGCAGTTTCCTTAGAAGTTATTAATGGGTATGGTTTCCTTGATTGGCGCAAGGTTTTTGGGACCATACCCCTTCAAGTCGCCCCAGTCTAGTGTTGCTCCTATGTAAGAATAAAAAGTAGGTGGAGCACTGGACTTAAGAAAAATGTGCTGCGCTAGGTAAGGACTAGCTTTTGTTGCTTTATGCATCTTGATGACGTGTCGAAAGTGAATTTTGAAAAGTATTTGAATTTCAAATATGCTTAGACACGTGTCACTTATCTGGATGGTGTAGTTGGTGACGACGCACGTTCTTGAGACGTGGTAGTACTGTTGACAGGCTGTCAATAGTACATGTCTTACCGTATCTAATGCTTTTTAGCGACGCTCGCGCGAGTGGGGCGGTTACTGTTCCCCACTCGCCCCTGTGGTTAGTTGGGGAAACGTGACGGCCGTAAAAGTCGCTGCAGTCAAATCGTGCATTAATTGCGGTTAGTATATAAAGGGATCAACGATCCATTTGCTTCCTCACCCAATCTTGAGAGAAATTTGCGTTCAAAAATTCCGGCGACCCTCAAAGCTTTCTAAGTTTTCTTCAAAGTTCGAGTTATGGCCACCAGTGCAAGTTCTGCTGAGATGTCGTCATCAAGTTTACCACCGCTAAAGTGGTCGAAGAAAGATTTTGATAATCTTGCCTCCAACTTCCTTTTCGCTCCGTCCTGGAAGGCGTTTTTCCCTGAGGCGAACGCCATAGCGGCTGATGCGCCGGCCGGCCGGCTACATTACATTATTTTACGATTATTTTGCCGGAGGAAACTTCTGGCTGCCGGTGACCCATTTTTTGCTGGAAATTCTTGGTTTTTACAAGATTCACATTTCTCAGTTGAGCCCGATGGGAATGGTGAGGATCCGGCATTTTGAGTTCGTTTGCCGATCGATGCAGATCGTGCTGTCGGTCGAGAAGTTTAGAGTTTTCTACCAGCTACACTGCTCGTTGGGTTTTTATTCGTTCCAACAGCGTGTGCAAGCCAAACGATTGCTGCTGGTGCCGCCGAAGTCCTATCATGACTGGAAGCAGAAGTTCTTTTTTATCAAGGCGGCGATGATCCCGATGAAGATGACATTCCGGGGTAGTGATGAGATCGAGCTGGAGACCCTTCCCATACCTGCCGACGAGGTATGGTATCAAGATATTAAAGATGTGCCCAATATTGTTTTACCGGAGAGGGCCCTCATCGCTGTCGGGATGAGTATGTTCTGGAAAAAGGAACGCCGAGAAAAACCGGTGTACACAGAAGATGGGACTAGTATGTAACCCTTTAACTTCTTAGCAATATCTTTCAATCGATATGTACTGATGCAAAAATGTTTGTTATGTAGCTGCGCCTCTCTACTTGGTCTCTTTCAAGTGAGAGAAGGAAAAAATGGTGCCTATTGCTGACGGTGAGGACACTTGGTTCTCACAAATCCAGGGGAACTTTGAGTTGCCCAAGCAGGAGGATTTGAGGCGCAACCATGTTCGAAGACTGGTAAATAAGTCCATACAAAGCCTAAGTTGATATTGCAATATATCTTAATGGCGCAACCTTTACTCAATATGATTGATTATGTAGGGATTTGCTGAACTTGGGCATAGGCCCTGATTCGAAGAAGAAGAAGAAGAAACCAACAGCTGCTGCGCCTCCCCCTTCCAACCCAGAGCAAAAAACCAAGCCATCAGCTGCTGCGAAAGCTGAGGGCAAGAAAGGTACACTTCCCGTATCTGACTCTTGGTGCAATTATGTGGTGGTGTCGGACTCACTGGAGGGTCTTGCGCCTGTAGGTTTGAAGAAACCGAAGCCAGAACCCGTTGATACCTCATCTCTTCCTGCTGCGAACCCAGATGATCCTTTGGAAGTACCTTCTAGCCCGGAAGAGGCATTGAAGCGTACTTCTAGGAAGAGGAAGGAGGTGGAGACTAAAATTCCTGCGCCGACGAAAGTTGCGCGCCCGCGCATTGGTAAAAAGGGCAATCTGGATGCCTTTGCAAAGAAGTTCTCACCTGGTACGTTTAGTTTGTTGCGCATTTCTGTCATAGAAGTTGCGCAGAATCTGATACTTGGTATTTGTTGATATGCTTTGCAGAGAAAATGGTGAAGGCTGCGCCGGCCATCTCAACTGCTATACCATCGCCGCGTGGGCCTGAGAATGTTGAAGGAGATGCGGGGCAAGAAACTCCTGTTCCTGAAGCCGACCCCATCGTCCCGGAACATATTGAGAAGGTGGCTCCGGAAGAAGAGACCAAAAATTTGATGCTGAGAATCCTGCTGGCGAGCAGGTTAAAGATACGGCTGCAGATGTTGGGGAACCGTCAAGGTTGATATCCAAGGGGGCCGGACCTTCAACACAAAGCGAAGGCTTTGTGTTTGTTGAGGATTCGGAGGGGGAATCGCCCATTCGCCCAGAGGAGACGCCTGGGGACTATTATAATCGCTCTTATTCCGAGAGGCAGGCCTCTGCGATTCATCAGCCCGTGTGGAAGGTGAAGCAGGGCGATGTTTTTACTGATTGGCACTCCTGTAGGGAGTGGTATAAGGGCATCTTCCCGCCGGCGGAGGTGAAGCGCCAGGAGGAGAAAGACCATGAAGCTACTTACGAGTCATATCTGCAAGAGTCTGCCCTTGCCTCGTCCACTATAAATAGAATTGTGCGCAAATGGTGCAGTATGAACAAGGAATGGGACGAGGTTGAGCTTGAGAAGGCGAGGGCCAAGCTTGAGAAGGAGAAGACGCTGAAGATGCTTGTTGATTTTGAGGCGGAAAAGGCCCAATTTGAGAAAGAGAAAAAGACTGAAGAATGGGTTGCGCAATCTTGGAAGCGCAAGTGTGAGGCTTCTGCTGCGCAATATGCGGATGAGCGCAAGCGCTTTGTGGAGGCTTGCGAGCGCGATAATAAAGAAAAAGCTTCTCTGCGCAATGAAATTGAGAAACTCAAAAAAGAGAAAGTTGAAGCAGTTGCGGCAGCAGAAGAAGCGCGCTCACACAGAGAAAGAAGCGAGCAAAATGAGGTATCAACCAAAACGACTCTCCTTCTTAAGAATAAAGAAATTGATGATCTAACTGCTATGTTTTTTGACCAGGAGCGGTTGCAAACTGAGGTTGACAGTTTGAAAAAAGATGTCAACCTGCACCGAACAGAGAAAGCGGAGTTTATCCGTCGTTTGACTGAAGGTGAACAAAAACTTAATGACACGGAGGTCGCTCGCGCTACTGCAGAAAGCTTGACCGAATCCCTCATGAACCAGCTTACCTGGTTGCGGGAGTACGGGATTGTGGAGGTAATATTCACTTTTCTTTACATGTCTGGTTTGATTGTCGCAACATATACTGATTGTATTTGTGTACAGATCGCAAATGCCATCCTTAACTCTACGGAGTTGGATGATAGAGTGGCAGAATTGATGGTGGCGGCCCGCAGTGACGGTCATGCCGAAGGCTACAGAGAATGTACTTTACATGTGGCCCATGCGCTGAAGACTGAATGGGATACTAGTCGTGCTGCCACGCATGGGCTAAATACTGTCGCCAAGGAAAAATATGATCAATTGCAAATTCCGATTATGGACCTTGTGGACGCCGCGCTGCAGCAAGACGACTTTGTTGATAAGCTAAAGGGGATCTTTTCTTCAGCAGAGAAGCAGGCGGGAACCAAGTCCATAGAATAGGAAATTTGTAATTTTTACTGTATAATAACTTGTAACGTTGCGCTTTTGCGCAAGTATTGTGAATATTTCAGTTTTACAATGTTTGCATGGAATCAATTACTTGTGTAGGATAGACAAATGAACAATTTTTTTTCATGTGTGAGCGTAAGTATTAAATTAGCTTGTGGCTCATGAGTTTGTGTTTTTGTTTATCCGTTGCATGCCTTTGTAAATGAACATATAAGACTGTAAGTAGTGGCAAAATATTTTATTCATACTGACAAAGCGCAAGGCTATGGCTGCCACTAAGATTACATAACAAAATAAAGTAAGCAGCCTCGTTACGCAACGCTCAGAAGTTGCGTAGAGGACTGAGATTACATATAACATCGGCGCAGTTGCTGGGTGTTCCAGGTTCCAGGAACGCTGGATCCGTCCATACGCTTCAGAGTGTATGCGCCCTTTCCCAATACTTCATGTATCACGTATGGACCTTCCCATCGCGGGGCTAACTTCCCCGGTTTTTCGGCATTCGACGCTTCATTATCACGAAGAACAAAGTCACCAGGCAAAAAGGAACAGATGCTCACCCTTTTGTTGTAATATTTTTCAAGCTGGGACTTGTATTTAGCTTCGCGAATCGCTGCATTTTCTCGGCACTCTTCCAATAAGTCTAGGTCGATTCTCCGTTGTTCTTCGTTATCTTGTTTTTCCAAAGCTAGCATTCTTGGAGATGGTAACCCAATTTCGGCAGGAATCATAGCTTCCGTGCCATATACAAGGCTAAAAGGAGTTTCTCCAGTGCTAGTCTTGGGCATAGTTCGGTGTGCCCACAAGATGCTAGGTAATTCGTCAACCCACCCCCGTCGTGCCGTGCCAAGGCGGGCCTTGATACCGTCGACCAACTGTTTGTTTATGCTTTCAACTTGACCATTTGCTTGCGGATGCGCAACAGAAGCGAAAACATGCTGGATTCCCATTTCGGCCATCCATGTTTGCAGCTCTTGAGCCGTTAAATTTGGACCGTTGTCTGTAATAATGCGCATGGGCAGACCAAAACGGCAAATAATATATTCCCAGATGAATTTGCGAATTACCATCGCTGTAGTAGAAGCTAAAGGTTTGGCTTCAACCCATTTAGTGAAGTAATTGACCGCAACGATGATAAACTTTACTGCGCCGGGCGCATCTGGAAATGGTCCCACTAAATCAATGGCCCATTATTGAAATGGCAAGCTGTTGTGACGGGTACCAAAGGATTCTTTGGGCGCATTGTTTTAGGGGCATGCCTTTGGCAGGACATGCACTTGCGCAAGGTCCCTACCGCGTCAACGTACATTCCGGGCCAATAATACCCTGCGCTTTTTACTTTGGCTACGACCATGCACGGCCCAGAATTTATGCCACATAGTCCCTCATGAATCTCCCTGATCAGGTATTGCGTGTCATGTTTGTCAACACAGCAGAGCGAAGGACCCATGTAAGAGCGTCGGTACAGGATACCGTCAATCATTTCATAATTGAGGGCTTTGCATCGACACTTTCATGCTTGCGCTCTATCTTCTGGTAAAGAACCATGCAACAGATACATCATTATTGGAGACATCCATGTTGGATCTCCTACTTCAACCATTGTCACTTGCCTGAGAGGGACTGACGGATTACTTAAAACCTCGATGCGAACCTCTTTTGCTAAATGCTTGAAGCTAGTTGCAGCAAGTTTACTTAGAGCGTCAGCATGTTTGTTTTCGCTTCGCTTGACGTGTGTGATTTTAAATTGTTAGAACTGTGTTATAAGAGCCTTGGCTTGCGCCAAGTATAGAGCCATGATATCTCCCTTTGCATCGTATGTTCCAACTACTTGCTCAGCAACTAATAATGAATCAACATGGGCTTCTAAATTTGTTGCGCCCATTTTGATAGCGAGGCGTAAGCCTGCTAGGAGAGCTTCATATTCGGCCTCGTTGTTGGTGCTTTTAAAATCCAACCGAATTGCATATGTGAACTCTGCTCCCTCTGGACTCATTAATCGAAGACCTGCTTCAGAGCCATCACTATTTGATGCGCCATCTGTAAACAATGTCCAGGCTCTGTTGTCGATGACAGGGACTGGGTTTTGGATTGCTTGGCATTCTTCAAGCTTATCAGCAGGAATTTCAGCGATGAAATCTGCCAAAACTTGGCCTTTGATAGTTGGTCTAGGTTTATAACAGATGTTATAACCTCCCAACTCTATTGCCCATTTTGCAAGTCGTCCAGAAACGTCTGGTTTGGCCAGGACTTGGCCAATGTGAAAGTTTGTTAAAACTGTAATAACATGTCCAGAAAAGTATCTTCATAGCCTGCGCGAGGCATGGACCAATGCTAAAACTAATTTCTCCATGATTGAATACCTTGTCTCTGGATCGTTCCACATCTTGCTGATATAATAAACTGGAGACTGGACCCCTTCGCGTTCTACCAGCAAGACAGCACCTACTGCTACCTCAGATGCAGCAAGATATAAGACCATGGGTTCTTTTTCTCGAGAAGCAGCAAGTGTGGGAAGTTGAACTAAACAATCTTTCATCTGCTGAAAAGCTTGATCAGCTTCAGGAGTCCATACGAACTTTTTGCTCTTTGTACAATTGCGCAAGGTTCGAATGAATGGGTAAGATTTTGCAGCATGATTAGCGAGGAAGCGGTTTAGCGCAGCTAACCTTCCAGCCAAACGTTGCATCTCTTTGATGGTAGTAGGAGAAGACATTTTTTGTATTGCATCGACTTTTTCAGGATTAACTTTGAAACCGTCTTTTGTGATGATGAAACCCAAAAATTTGCCCTCCTCCATGCCGAAGGAGCATTTGCTGGGATTTAACTTTTGATTTACCTCGCGCAGAGAATCAAAAGTTCTTTGGATGTTGTCTAGCATAGTGTCTTCTGAATTACTCATAATGACCAAATCATCCATGTAGACTTCCATGGTTTTCCCAATGTCATCTCCAAACACTGTATACAAAATCTTTGATAAGTAGCTCCCGCATTGCGGAGACCAAATGGCATCGTGGTATAACAAAAAATGCCCTTCTCCGTGCGAAAAGCAGTTTTATCTTCGTCTTCTTTTTTCATTAAGATTTGATGATACCCTTTATAACAATCTAGAAAACATTTTCAGCGGAAGGAAGCTAATGAGTCAACCTTCTTGTCAATCTCAGGAAGAGAATAACAATCTTTCGGACATGCCTTGTTTAGATCTTTAAAATCTACGCACATCCGCCATCCGCCATTATGTTTCTTAACCATGACTGGGTTTGCCACCCAGGTCTGGTATTTGACTTCGCGCAGAATACCAGCATTTAATAACTCGGTGATTTGTTCATTCATTGCCGCTGTCTTTTCTGACCCGAGGCTGCGCTTTTTCTGCACAACTGCTTCTGCTGATGGAAATACATTCAGGCTATGTTCCGCAACGTCGCGCGGGACACCAACCATGTCGGCAGGTGTCCAGGCGAAAATGTCATTGTTGCGAAACAACATTAATTTAAGCTTTGCGCGAATTTCAATACTGACTGCAGGTCCTAATAGGATTGTCTGCTCAGGGTACCTATTGTTGAGTACCCACTTTTCTGGTTCATTGCTTGGCAATGTCTTGCCAGCCTTCATAACGGGTTCCTCAATTAACATAATTTCTTTCCGCGCATAAAGTATAGCTACGCCATTTGGTGTCGGAAAACCACACGCAGCATGCGGAGCGGAAGTAATCATACTAAAATCACGTTGCGCGCGGCGTCCCAATATTACATCGTGACGAGAATTTGTCGGCATCACCATGAAGTTGACGTTACTCGTTCGAGAGCACCTCCCATCAGATAAAGTAACAGGAAAGAGGATTTGTCCTAGAGGAAAGACAGCCTCATTGCAGAACCCAGTTAATGGAAAATCAACTGGTTCCAAGCGTGCGTTATCCTCAGGATCTAGTTGCTTGAAGCACTGTTCATACGTGATATCCATGGAACTACCCGGATTTATAAACATATAGTCTGTTTGGTAGTGCCCAAAGATACCAGTGATAACTACTGGTCGGTCTTCTTGAGGACCTCCTGGAACGATAGGAAAAATAACTTGCTGTTCGCGCCAAGTGTTGTTTTTAAAATGTTGAATGCTACGCTTGCGCGATGATCCACCTTGAATCATGGAAACGTGTTGTTTCACTTTCTTGTTACCAGGCCCTTCGTTCTCGCGCGTAATCTGTTTAATCTCTTTGCGGACATTTTGGACTAGATGTGTAAGCTTCCCGCTCTTTAACGCTTTCTCAATCTCCATGCACAGACTGATGCAATTATCTGTCGTGTGGCCGGTGTCTCTATGATAGTCACAGAACAAATTTGGGTCTTGCCCTTTTTTTGTTTTTCATTGGTTGTGGCTGTTTAAACTGATAATTCTCCGTGCTGAGAACCTCAGCCGGAGATTCGTTAAGGGAGTCCACTGACGTTCCATATTCTCCTGTTTAATCGCTTTTTGAGTTGTTATCTTGTTAATTGTTGCTCGCGCATCAATTGGTGAATACGGAGAATACGAATTCTGACTTGACTCTTTCCAGTTTCTCTTATACTTGTGACTTCCTCTACTCAGGTCTTGCGAACGATTCTGAGGTAGAGGTGGCCGGTTAGAACTTAAGTTGCGCTCAGTCTGGGCGTAAACCTTGGCTGCCGCCATGAGTTTATCCCAGTTTTTTGGAAGGCCCGTTGTACCAGACAACACTTTAATCATTTCGTCGCACCTTACCGCATACTTAAATTGCGCGCGTATAAGGTCTTCATGGACATCTCCAATCTCCAACACCTCTTTATTGTAACGCGTTATAAAATCCTCGAGGCTTTCATCGTCCCTCCGCCAGATGTTCATTACATCTGAGGAGTCGTGAACGTATCGTCGTTGCTCACTAAAGTGCGTAAGAAAATTTTCTTTTGAGTCATTCCAAGAGGAAAGTTTACCTGCCGGCAAATTATCAAACCAAAAGCGCGCAGCGCCAGTAAGGGTTTGTACGAATAAGTGACACCACATTGGCAGTGTCCAGCACCCAAGTAACCCTGCACCGGTAAAGAGGCGCATGTGATCATCGGGATCGGTCAAACCGTTAAATTTCCAACGTTGGATGGTAAATTCGCTCGCTCCAACGGAGCCAGTGCTATCTCTCTGATAAACTTTGATTGTTCAGCTGCTTCGGTTGGGCGATACACCAAATTGTAATTGTGCTCAGCTTCTGGATTGTAAACTGCGTGTAATGCTCGCGCGTGACATGCCTTGTTTTTACTTTCTCACAAATGTTATGTTCGTGACATTAACGTGGTTAGAAATAAATACTGGTATTAGACCATGTGTTACCATAGCGCACCACGAGCAGATCTAGTGCCACATCAGCCTGCTGGCCCCCAGCAAACTGCAACACGGGGGCCCGACTGACGGCGCATGGCACAAACCCTTAGGTGAACCACAACGTTGAGGGGAATGGTTTGAGCCAGTGGGCTCTCTTTGACCATGTGTAGACTAATAGAACGTTTGATGCATTTTGAAGAAACCCTAGATCAGCTAGACCGGAGTCAAAGTAGATCTATGAATGCGCTCTGCATAAAAGGGTTAACCCTCCGTTTGGTTTCACGATGGATGATGAATAGAACAATACTCCAGCTGATCCTGCAAAACAAAACACCGTTAGCTCGCCACGGGGAGAAGGGGGGTTCTCTCCGTGACCACCCTCCGGCGTGAGAATAAGTACAGGTAGTCGGAAGTAAGTATTGTAAGTGTGAGAGTAGTTGAGAGTGAATACCTTTCCTTGAACTCCAAGTTACTTATTTATAGCCGGTGTTTGGTGCCAAAAAGAGAGATTGTTAACTTTAACGGAATCTTTTGCTATTCCGTTAACGTTTATAGGTAATCTGTTAATGTACACGGATCGTGAGCTCATCAGCGGTTAGCGAGGCGCCACGTGTCAACATAAGATCACTACATCTTATAAATGTGAGCATGCCATCACCGTGATCTTCCTCAGCCGTCCAGATGCTGTCATGTGGCAATTGGTTATAACCGAAAAGATGCTTGCACGATTGGGTGTTAATGGCTTCTAGAATGTTTCACAGCTGTTACCCATCTGTTATTCGCCACGTGTACATTCTGTTATAACAGAAAAGATTCCCTTTGCTTTTGCACCAAGTTAAGGATTTTGCTAAGGGAAAGTTTCAGGTTTTACTGTTTCCTTGCGCAAGAAGCGCAAGTTAGTTAACTGATCTTCCTTTTAGCGCAACATTTGGTGGATGCTTGCTTTGATATAAATTATCTGCGCAAGGTTTGCGCATGGAGCATTACCAACAAGAATGTTCAAGGTTAAATTTGAACCTTGCGCGAGCCAGCGCAAGTAGCTAAATGAAGCATTATCAAGCAGAATATTCAAGATTAACTTTGAACCTTGCGCGAGCACGCGCAAGCAGTAAATGAAGTACTATCAGATAATAATGTTCAAGATTAACTTTGAACCTTGCGCGAGCCCGCGCAAGGTAGTTAAATGAAGCATTATAACAAGATTACTGTTTGTAACTATAAATAGGGTGCTTGGTTCACTTCAAAGGCATTCCTTGGCAATACCACTTCTCTCTACTATTGCCACCACTCCAACCACTACAACTCCCACCACCTCACCACCATCAACCATCAATCATCTTTAGAGTGTGTAGTAGTCTCGGGATCCAAGATAGATTGTAAGGGTTCTTGTCAAACAAAGGCCATGCTTGGCTAAATTCCTTACATCACTTGGTGAAGAAGACTAATCTTTTAATGTATTACTTTTAGTTTTTAATCTTTCGGCACTTTTTAATTGGGTATGTATTAATGACTTTAATAACTAGTTTCTTATGTTGAAAGTGAATTTTCCTAACCATTTCTTCATGATGTTATTGATTTGCTCATCCATGTCTTTATGGTCTATATAAAGCGCGTTAACTACTTGGAAGGGGGTTAGAAGGGCGAGTTGGTAAAGTTCTTGTCTCGTTCAGTGTATAGATCCTGCGAGGACTTGGTTCAAGCTTATTAGGGCCTCCTTCAATGCTCTATGGCGGGGACGCGAATAGCTTGAACCCCTCATATGTAAACTACTATTAATATTTTAAACCGGCTTCTTGGGATTGTATCATTGCTGACTCAAACCACTTAGCCGAGGGTAACGTCACCTTCAAAAGAGGGGCCTATCACTTTTCGCATTAATGACTTATTTAATTGTCTTCCAACATTCCGACCCTTTGGGATTGTATCCCTGCTGACTCAAACCACTGGGTGGAGGGTAACGTCACCTTCAAAAGAGGGGCCTACTGCTATAACTAAGATAATCTCTTAAAAAGTCTGAAAGTGAAAAAACCATCAAAGAATACATAAAAGAGAAGTTTGATCCAAGTGATTCTATCTTGTCTATATGTTTTTCATTTTATTTATCTTTATATTTATTTTTCTTTTATGTTTGAAATCTTTTATCAAAAAATTAGATTGATTAGACGTTGACGATAAACCGGTACTAAAAGCTCTTGTGTCTTGGACGACCTCGGTATCTTACCAACACTATACTACGCTCACGATGGGTGCACTTGCCCAAGTGTGTGTTTAGTGTTAGTATAATATCGTGTTTTATAAATTTAAAACTTGAATAATGTGTAAAAAGGGCTCAAAATATTAATACAAATATAATACACTCATCACACACCAGTTATAATGACAGACTTGCTCTTGATTGCCCAAGAGCAAGGAAATATTGGTATGCTTCCCCTCATGGAGTAATGTAAAGCAAAAAATAGCAATGAAGATTCATACAATGTAAATAATGAATAACCTGTTGACCATAATATAACAATCCAGATTCATACAATGTAAATAATGAATAACTTGTTGATGATAAATGATTCACATTTGGTTGCTACTTGGTACAATTAACTTGATAACCAGTTGTACAAAACATCAACGTTATAGAAACATACATGTTCACTTAGCCTGATTACAATCAAAAGGTATAAGTCCAAGATCATGTAGTCTGGATCGAGCTCAATATTTAGGCTTAGGCTTGGATGAGATCAGACCCATTAGGCCTAATCTTGTGCACATGACCTCCTATACAATGAGGCCTAACCATCCATTAAACTTCCAAGGATCATCTTGCGCCTCTCTTTTCCACTCCAATAACTTCTTTCTTTATTAATACCATCTTCCATAAGTGATGCACACATATGTGTACAACAACTTATACACGGTACTTGTTTCACTGTAAGAGGGTAGTACATGAGATCAAGGTCGGCTTAACCTTTTTTGAGGTCTAAAGTGAATCCAAAAATTAATTATTTTGCTTACAGTCCTAATAATGACTTACCATAACAGATAGATTTAACATAACATGCAAACAAACTCGTTGCACTGAAATCACCATATTTTTGGCACATGATAAAATTAAAATGGAGAAATTTCAATCATGAAAGCTCTTTAGCCACAAATGGTGTTTTTATTTCATAAAAGCTTAAATTGAGATAATGGGAGAAGAAACAATAATGGTTATTAATTTCATTCAAAACAATAGGTCAAAAATGCTATTGAAAAAAAAACGCAACCAAACATTGTTACTCATATCGAGAACCCTAATCCTTAGAAAAAAAAAACTTTGTTCCCCTATGTCTTGGGCACCTAAAGCGAGAGTTCTATTTATAACATATTATAGACGCCTCCACCTGAAGCCATGTCATTTGGGAGCTTTTTTAATAGGTTTTCTAAGTGTCGCGTCTTCGTCTTAAACTAGGAAGAAGCAAGATCCAGTAATATAAATACAAAACAAAGCCTGACCCTAACTAATGCAAGACCCAAACCGCGTATCGATTATAGTACAAAAAGTTCTTACTTGCTTTTCTAAGTTGATTACTAGGTTACATAATCATCATAATTTTAAGACGAATTTAAAGAAATCAACCTTTATGTATGCCTAAAATTGCAGGTTTTAACATTTAGGTGTATAAAGCACGCAAATAAACTTTTTTGCTTTATATGTTATTTTGCTCAATTCAACCTTTAACACACACCCAAATAATTTTTTTGTTAAGTCTCCTCACATGCAAAACATGTGAGGGTATTTTAGTCCTTTTGCCTCTCCTTTAGCATTTGTTTTTTCTTAATCAAACACACTAATCAATATTTTAAAGTTCTGCTATTTGTTTTGCTCAAGCTTCTGAAAACCACCAATTGAGTCTATCATCCCCTCATGTGCACTCGAGCATGAAAAAAAGCAAACCTAATAAAGGCTACCAAAATAGCCATCGTTAAACCACAACTGTTCATCACCATCAACATATTCGATGATCACACTTTTTTCACGCGCATTTCACAACAACTGATCAATGACATAATCACACAATGTCTAATACTTTAATTTGTTCAGAAATTGTAGTCAACAGTTTGCATTTATGAGTCAATCGGAGCTCGTCGAAGAATACAGAGACCAGGTAGTGGCCGGAGTTAGGATGGTGATGGTCGGACTGAAGCTAGATGACAATGCAGAGAGCTGCTGACGTGGACGTGGGTTACGCAATGTTAGGTTGGTGAGCGTGTTGTTTCAGTGTTACAAATAACGGTAGGTTTTATGAATTATGAGTTTAAGTGTTGTTAATTTTATAAATAGATGATGATTTGTTAAATTGAAGTGTTTTTTAATAAAGAAATTAAGTGTGTTTTGTGTTGGTTTGTTGAAGAAATGGTGGATCGTGATGGAAAATCATCATTATTATTGCTTGTAATCTAATTGTCACACCCCAACTGATGGCGGAATCATCGAGGCAGGATGAATGACATTTCTCAAATACAACATAATACTAAATTTGCGACAATAAATTAAAATTCAAATTTCATTTCATTTCATTTCATTATTTCATAAATTCAAATATATTACATTCGTTATCTTGAAAGGAAATACAACAATTTGCCATTTACACGACTAAAACGTAAAAATGCATAAGTAAAATTTGTGAGTTCCTAAATCCACCCTAAGTAGATTTCTTGCGATATCATCGTCAATTATTTCCTGCAATATGTATAAAGTATCCGTCAACACAAATTATGTCGGTGAGCATACTAATTTGTTTACATAGCATAAGTATGAATAAAAGTCTCAAATCCACATGTTAATTGTATACTATGTTATATAATCAAACTAGCTTGCATCAACTACGTCCACTAGCATAATCTTGTCATCGCAATGAATAAGACCGTATTGATTGAATACTTAACAAATGACCCAACAACGAGCGGTGTGCAACTCCTATAGCGCTATACATGTTAAGGTAGGCTTGCAAAGTTAATGATATACAACATGCATTTAGTGTATCCTAGTATGTATAAAAAATAGGATAACAAGTAGCATGTTGATGGATTGAGTGTTTGTATAAGCATGATTGTACGTGTGATTTGTGAATTTGATAATGATACATGTTGCAACCCATAGTTTATTAAAACATAAAATGGATTAAGTATACTCATGGTTTGCGAAGAATTTCCACAAAATGTGAGTGAGCGGTTTTGAGAGGATGGAACACCAAAGTCACCAGTTTTGGTTCTTGAACTTTTTACCCAAAGTTGAAAATCTTGGAGATTTGAGAGTGTTTGGAAGTGATTTGGAGGTGGTGTAAGTGTTTGGAAGGTGTTAAGGGTTGGTATTTATAAGATGGTTAAGTGATTGGGAGTTAGGATGAATATTAAATGAGTTGGTTGGAGGTTAAACGTAATTTGGGTAATAAATGAGTTTGTTGGGGTTAAAAATATGCAAGCATGATAATAAAACTTATGAAATAACATTCCAAATAAAATCTTGAAGTGTGGCTTGATTTTCAATTAAAAATGCGTATTCGTGATTGATTATGTATTGTGCAAGTATGAATAAACATGTATGATATAAAATGCGATTTCCATTTATTAAAGTCTCATAATTACAAGAAATCGAAAAAAATACAAAAATATGGAACGTTACACTAATCTAGAGGTTCATGAAGGATTCTGTAACCTCAAACATGTAGGTTTTATGATTTTTATGTGTTTCGATTCGAAAAATTCTTGTTTAGGAAGCTAAATCTTATGGTGCAAATGATATTGTTTGTTGGAACTAATCATACAACTAGAACTTCATCCTCCATCCGCAAAAATGTTGTGCGACAAGACTATTAAAAAAATTGTCCTGTATTCGCTGTCAATTGTCACACCCCAACCGATGGCCGAATCATCGGGATGTGGCACTAGGCAAATCAGATTGTCCAAAGAATCCATAACGACTATTATAATGACAATATTTATAAGTTCAATTTCCCATACAATTAAACAAATATTTCAATGATAGTCAAACAGATTATAAGTGTCTTAAACAATACAAAAATCCGACAATCTAGATTTCTTTTAGTGGGTTTCCAGAAATCCTATCCTTTTTCAGCATGAAATCTTTCAACATGTCACATACATTAAAATAAAGTCAATACAATAATGTAAAGGTGAATACACAGGTTTGCATAAATAATAGTAATAAAGCGATGAGCGAAACCAGCATGCACTATCGTAGTCATGTGAACATATATGTTATCTACACCGTAATAAACTAACCAACACAACCGCGAGTGAGACAAGTAAATTAAAGCGAGAGCGAGCCTTAAAACCCCCGAACTAACGGGTGGCGGGTCAACCTATAGCTGCTATCATCTTAAGGGTGGTAGGTAAATCCCAAGGCATACAAACAACACATAGCAGCTCAGCGTTTCATGTAAGTCATGCGAGAGTGGTTTGTGTTTTAAAAGTGTTTTAGCGTTGTGTGTAGTGATTGTTTAATAGAGAACGTATGTAACACCCAAAAGCACATTTAAGCGAAAAGGGGTCAAGTATACTCACAGCGCGTGTTTAGACAATAAACACGTTCCAGAACAGATTGAAGGGAGCGTCGGATCAGCCTGCAAGCGGGAACAGAAGTGCATCAGTCTTCCAAAGTGCTAAAACGGTCGAAACGAAGCTTGGTGGGAGAACAGGTTAATTCGTACGAATTCTGGATTTCATACGAAATGGCAATTGAATCAGCCTGTTTCGCGTCTAAAATCGAGTACTTTCGCGTCTTTCTTCGGGAAATCGAGTGTCCATCCTTCCAACCTTAAGCTACCGAGCAAACCAAAAGCTGGGGAGGTCTTTTGGAGTGAGTTAGTCATTTGTGGTAACTCGGATTGGGCCGTACGAACACAAAGTAGTTCGTGCAAGCCAGCCCGGTTAGCACAAGTGACTGTTTCTTGCGTCTCCGTGCTACCGGAACTTAGTTTTTGCCCGAAACGGATGTGATTTCGAATCCATTTCAAACGTGTTTTAACACCGTTTTGTCCCACTATTCAGTGAACAAAGCATGTGTCAGTTTTAGTCCGTTTTTGTGAGAAAATCAAGTCTTAAAACAGTTTTCTTTGACTCGACACTTGGTGAGCTTGAAACATCAAGGTTTCTAACTTGAGAAGCCCAAGCTAACTCGAAAATGCTCATTTTAGTGTGAATCCAAGTTAAAATAAGATGTTTTATGGAAAAATATGAAAATTTTCGTAAACATAGAAGTTTAGATGAAATCGGAGATAAACTCGTGTAAAATCGTTGCGTGAAAACTAGTTACTCTTACTTGGTAAATCAGAGAAGATGAGTCGAGAGTAATTTCGTGCGAAAAGACAGCAAAAAGTAAGGAGGTGCACAAGTGTGTTATTTATAGGAGAGGAGAATGGAGGGGTCTGGATGACATTTCGTACGAAATGGTCATTTCGCATGAACTGATTAGTTCGCACGAAATGATCAGTTCGTACGAATTGGTTAGTTTTTTGTGAATTGTTCCCAGTTTACGTGTTGGCTGCTCGTTTGGTGTTTCCGTTTGTACCAGATAGTTATGTTAAGTGTTTTGGCGAGGTGTTAAGCGTTGTGTTGCGGTTTAGTGCGAGATAACGAGTTTTGCGAGCTAGCTAGTGAGCGTAACACATTTAAAAACCATTTAATCATATATATACACAGACACACAGTTTAACATAACCCGCATAAGTATTGCGTTTGCGATTTAAGGCGATAAGCGAGGGCGTGTACCGAACAAACAAACACACTCGGCATATAAAGTAACATAATTTACTGTGATTCGTGTTGCGTTAGCGTTGAGCTTTTGCGAATATCAAGTGTTTAAGTGTGTTGTTATGCTGTGTGATGAAAATGTATTTAATTTTAACACAAACCCTTGTTATTTATGAATCTCAGAGTACAAAACGGTTACACAATAATATAATCGGAAAAAGGAATAAAATAATCGAGAAAAAGATCGGGTTGTTACATCAATAATGGCAAGATTGTGTTTCATAAGCATCCCCTTCGTCTCCGGAAAGGGTTTTAAATGCCAATCGGCTTTCCGACAAAAGCGTTTCTAACGGGACGCGTCCAGAACGGCTTCTTGCAATTGTTGGGGTGTTTCTTCAAATACGATTTAAGTTAGGGAGGGGTAGAGGTTGCGATGAAGATGCTGACGATGATGATGGATCTATGGTTGTAATGATGATGGTTAAGGTGAGGAGAGACACATAGACATAATTGGTGGAGGCAAAAGGATAAATACACCCTCATATGTTTTTGCATGTGAGGAGACTTAACAAGAGAAATTAATTGGGTTTCTGTTAAAGGTTGAATCTTGCAACAAATTATAAAGAAAAAGACTAACCTGTATGCTTTTTAAACCTAAAGGTTAAAACTTGCAATTTTAAGCATACATAAAAGTTGATTTTTGTAATTTCATCTAATTTTAAATATAATTTATTGCGTATGCTTTTAAAACCGTTGTAATATATAGACAAGCGTACTTGTCTAAGAAGAATGTGAGATATAACTAGTCATTTCTAATAAAAGGTGGTTATTTATCGTATAATAATAGAAATGACCAGGTGGTACTTCCTTCTGTATCAGTAATTTTTTCTTCAGTGAGATTTAGATTTTTTTCTTAATTTCCAAAATAACAATATATTTCTCTTTTTATAATACCAAGTATATTATATATGGTTTATATCTTTTTCTTAATTTTATTTCTCTTTTTATAATACTAAGCATGGTTTATATCTTTTTCTTAATTTTCAAAATAACAATATATTTCTCTTTAGAGTAAATTACGTTTTTGGCCATTGTGGTATAGTCAATTTAACTAGTTTAGTAAAAAAGAATCTTTTAACAAATCAAGCCTCGGTGTTTATTTTTATAACAGTTTTGGTCCCTAGCTCTAACTCCATCAATATCAACAGCTAAAACTTGAATCATACATGGGGCATTTATGTCATTTGATCACTTGTCTGCTTAAAACAGTGAAAATAATATATTAAATGTCTACTTCAACAATTAAAATAATATATTAAATTTGAGCCCCTCCACTTGAGAAGCAATACTGCATAACCCAACCCGAACCTCCACACATAACACCTCCCCACTTATTCAGCCATTTAGTCGCCGGCGACTTGATTGATGATTGGTGGCCACCAGCTTTCAATTGTCCCAGATATGCTAAGCTAAGTGTCTGGCTCTGCTTAGGAAGTGAGAAGTCCACCCTTTGAATCAAGCTACTCCACCTCACATTTATTTGTTGTAACTTGATTTGCAATAAATCATTCTCGAATGACTTGACAAGACGGACATCAGGAGATGATCAAATGGCAAGACAAAAGTGGAGACGGGGAATGGTACTGTGGTTTGAAACTCCAACAATCCCTAAACATGGATGTTTCCGATTCGATTTTAATGTCACCGAAGATGAAGATGACGACCGCTGATGATGGTGGCAGAAAAGTTGAGAGTGCATGGTGATGGTGACCGGTGAGTTATGGGTGGATGGTGATGGTTGGTTCGACGAACAAGAAAGTGGAGGCAATAGGGTTGGGTATAATAGTGGTGGGCCTCTAATTCAATTTTATATTAACATAATACTGTATTTAACAGAGATCAAATGACATAAATGCCCCTTATATGATTCAAGTTTTAACATTTGATATGGATGGAGTTAGAGCTAGGGGCTGAAACCATTATAAAAACAAACGTTGAGGCTTGATTTGGAAAAAAGATTTTTTTTAACTAAATTAGTTACACTAACTATACCAGAGAGGCCAAAAACGTAATTTACCATTCTCTTATATATACCAAGTATGTTAGATATGGTTTATGTGATAAGTCAAATCTCACTTTTAGTTACAATGCTACTCATATTATCCTAATTATGTATTTATAAGAGCATTCACATTGGATCCTCCATATTAATGCAAGTGAGTTCTTTGTATTATATAGAATGGTTGTTAATGAAAGAAAGAGAAAATGTTTCAGTCCATCAATAAAGTTAGAGAAAATATTATTTACCCTCTGTATATATGTTATAATATTTTTAAAATGGTTGTGAGTGGATGAGAGAGAAAAATTAATACAAATATTATAAAAAGTATTATTAAATTAAAAAGCAGGGAGAAAATATAGTGTTTTTTAGTATAATTATAAAGATAAAAGAAAATATAGTGTTTTTTTATTACCAAGACATATATAAATAAATTAAAATATATCATCCAGGGGCTGACTTTGACTTTGGGGTGAAGCAAAATGAAAACTGCCCAAAGCTCACTCACTTAGAGGTCTAGAACGCATAATTTTAAACCGGTTAACAAGAAAAAAAAAACTTATTACAAAAACATGATTTAAACCAAAAGACATAATAGTCGAAAATCCAAAATAAAGATAAAACATAGTAAGAAAATAATTAATTAAAACACATAATACGCAAATAATAAAACTAAATAACACAAAAATAAATAAACTTAACCTAAAATATATATAACATATATATCATATAACCCCCTCCCCCCTTTATTTGTCGCTCTACATCTCTTCCGTTCTTCCCTGCTCAAACTTATTTTAGCCCCAAAACTACTCTCGCCTGCCCCGAAGACCAACCAAACAAACCACAATTACATACCCGCCAAACTGAACGGTAATATATACATACATATATCTATATCTATTTCATTTAATCTTTCTTTTCCCCCAATTCACATTTTTTCAAATCACAAACCCTTCTTCCCCACTCCCTAGGGTTTCCTCCCCCTTTCACCATCATATGGCGTCTAATCGTTCCCATTCTTGCAGGTTTTCCACCACAAATCGAAGCTTCGTGTCAATTTCACGCTGTTTGCTCGTTGATCGATGGAGGATTCGGTTGCGGTTGACTCCACGGATCGATCGGAGGCTAGATCTGAAACTTTGGGCGAAAAACGACCGTTAGAGAATGGATTTGAACCGTTTGATAACAGTTTTGGTAATAAGAAGGCTAAATTAGGTGTGGAGGATGTGAAGAAAGTGGCGGAGATTGTGCTGGTGTTGGCTACGATGGGGAAGATGAGAGGCGGTAGGAAGCCGAGTGCGGTGGAGGTGGAGATGATGGCGGAGGCGAGGGAGAAGTTGGTGGAGGTTTGTACGGAGTTTGCTCCGAAGGATGTGTTTCCTAGGGATGCTTTTGGGACGGTTATTGAGGAGCTAGGGTTGAGTAGGTTGAGGGAGCAGAAGTTGGGGATTCGGTCGTCGAAGTTGTCGATTAGCGAGCGGTTGAAGGCCACAAAGGAAAAGGTGAGGTGTTTAATATTGCAATTAGTAGTTTGTCGAGTTTATTGAGTTTGTAGGTTTTTAATTGCTGGGTATATGATGTTGTTGAAGTTGTTTTGCTTGTTTTTGATACATTTCAATTGATGTAAGTATTCATCATTATTAGTTCTTAGAATAGATATGGCCTATTTTGATACTACGGTTATTTTCTACAAGAAAAGGGTACGGATCGTTAGGCATGTTAACATGTCAGAGGCAGATAGGTTTCTCTAAAACATAAAGTATTAGCATGTTTATCTTTGTATTTGCTTATAGTCTGTGATAATATCATATGTCACACTCTTCTTTATCCTTTGGTGGATATAGGAGGCTCTTGAAGTCATTTTACCCGTATTTAATGCATTTTAATTGATTGTAGCTTAATTATTACCTGCATTTAATGCATTATAATTGATGTGAGTATTCTTGAATTGTTAATTTTATGGGTGGATTCTGCGTATACTGCTACCCTAGTCATTTTCCACAAGTAGTTGCATGCTATCTCATGTTTTTGGTAAGTTAAGAATATTAGGTTTGTTAATATGTGACATGTAACGACCCGCTTGCAGTATGCACGTATAATGTATATATGTGTGGCCGCTCGGGAGGCAAAAGTGAAAGTACACAAATTTTAACGTTATTTTACTAATTTCATGAAAATAACGTTAAAAGAGGAGGATGGTTAATCGTGCATCATGTCGAAAGACAAGGGGGTACATGCACTAATTGGCATTTGTCTCAATTGCTGAGTGTTATGTGCCTTATGTCCAAGGCTTGATGCAAAACTACTTTCAAGCCGGGGGTCTCACTGGAAGCAGCCTCTCTATTCCTACGGGGTAGAGGTAAGGTTGTCTACATTTTACCCTCCTCAGACCCTACCTTGCTTTGCTATTGGTGGGATTTACTAAGTATGATGATGATGATGATGATGTTAATATGTGACATGTGAGAGCTACCTTCACAACATAAGAATCAACACGCTTATCTTTGTAATTGCTTATTTGCAGTTATAATTCCATTGGTCATACCCTTTTTTGTGATTTGGTAGTACTTTCGTATGATTATATTTTGCTAATTTGTTTTGCATTTTTCAATCAGATGGAAAAATCTGAGGTGTTTTCCAGTTCACTCTAACATGTATACCCCGCCTCGTCTGCAATCAAACTTAAGTGGGCCCGCTGATGGCCGTGGGACCCCCAATGTTGGTCGTGTGTTTCCATCAGATAAAGCAAATCACACACCTGCATCTTCTGGAAGTTTCCAGAATCCTTCAAATGTGGTTCACGCTTCTGGTACCAATTCAAGAACTTTACCTTATCAGTTGCCCACAAGTGAGATAAGACCTGGGGTGTCAAATGTCTTACCAGGGTCTCGGGTTGATAGATCACATTTCAGAATAGATGGTGGAGCTAATGGCTCTCCTTATACATCACATGCCCAAGGTACAATTTTTTTTACTATTTCAGTTGTGGTGATATATAGAGCTGTGAATCTGGACAAAACCAGAACCAAAAAACACATAGTTTGAGATAGCTACGTAAAATATTGTCTTTAGTGTTTGATACTCTCTCTCTCAAATTATTGTTCTCAAAGAAAAACACATAGTTTCGGATAGCTACATAAATGTGTCCTTCAGACTTTTAGTTAAGAGAAAATCGTATTTATTCTTAATGTATTTAGATATCACTTAACTTGGAAAATATACAAACTTTTAAAGATAAGAATCATTAAGAGTAAGACAGGAAAAATGGTATTTAGTAACTACCATTTTTGGAACTGAACAGTTATTTGAGATAAATTATAATAGAAATTTTGATAGCAATTATGACTGGGAATCGCTAATCGTCGATTCGTCGGTACAATCGGGTTAGATATAGTCATATGGGCCGGGTTTAACTGACGGGTCGGCATTAACATAATTCGATCTAGTCAAACCGGACTACCATTCACGCTCAAATGGTTGATTCCATCCATGCATGTATTCACCTCAATCTACAACTAGCATGCAAGACGGTGTGTTGGTTAACTTTCTTTTCCTATTTGTAATCGTATTATCTTAATAAAAGAAGTTAGCGTGTTTATGAATGAATGAAAGTTTTCTCTCTTGGTTAATTTTTCTCAGTGAATTTTGAGTTGAATTAATTGTTTCGTTGCTAGCACAAATTTGGCATATTTGTGTGGTATTCTTTGGAAGCTAAACTTGAAACAGGTGGTGATTTCTGTATCCCGATTCACGTTTAGATCACCCTATGGCCTGTGTTGGTGGTGAATCTGTATCCGAAAATGAACCGTTGATCTATCTTAATTTACCGTTTCGTTTGAATTTCCATTATCTTATTTGTTCCCTTTTTTATTCCTATCAAATTCGGACAATAATTTTGAAAAAAGTTCAGGATACGGGAGCATCTTTTATGGCCTTAACATTACAAACTACAATCGGAAGTTCTTATGGAAGTTTGGTTTCATACATGATATTTTAACTATAATCCTGTAATTGTGCTTTCGCTTTATTTGTATCTTTGATTGATAAATGTGTTATAACCTAAGTTTCTTATTTGTTAAGTACTAATAACATGTATCCACTAAATGCAGGTAATACGGCTGGAGACGCAGGGAAAACTCCAACATGGTCTATGCAGCCTCAATCTTCATCGTTTGCTAAAATAGGTTCAGATAAAGGGTCTGTTAAGCCAGATGTTTCATCTAAATCGTACATCACTCAAACACCTAATTCAACGAGCGTAAATCAACACCGTATGAACTTCAGTCAGCCTCCTGCTGCTGATACCCACACTGAAATTAGTAAAATCGTTCATAAGTTACTTCACCCGCATGTATTGGACCACCCCACTTGGACCCCACCTTCTCGCGATTACATGAACAAGCCTTTACCTTGTC
Source organism: Scalesia atractyloides (assembly GCA_947069175.1). Taxonomy (NCBI): domain Eukaryota; kingdom Viridiplantae; phylum Streptophyta; class Magnoliopsida; order Asterales; family Asteraceae; genus Scalesia; species Scalesia atractyloides. The sequence continues at coordinate 98,736,496 of CAMTDV010000005.1, read as the reverse complement.
AAATCTGCAAAATTACAATCCGTGAGGTGGATACCGCACTTGTCTGTGACGCGTGTGAACGAGGGTATCATTTAAAATGTTTAAATTGTAACCCTAAAGCTATCCCTAGAGGCGAATGGCAGGAATGGCATTGTGCAAAGTGTTTAGCTATAAGTAACGGGAAACCCTTACCCCCTAAATACGGTCGTGTTATGAGAAACATAAATACACCAAAACTATCTTCTAGTTCTGTCACAGTTCAACAGTCTTTAGACAAGAAAGTGATGTCATCTGATGTGAACGTTAATGTTAATGGCAACTCTTTTTCACAAAGTGGTTCTAGTGGGACCGCAAACAATGATGGTAAATTGACAGAAACACCCCTTACTGATGGGCCGTTATCTAATGCCCCCGAAGTTTCTTCTAATGGAAAAAAGTTGGATTCTGGTCTTAATGGTGTAATCAAGGAGGACGGGCTAGCGGAAACCATGAAAAAAGATGAAACCGTAACTGTGGTTGGTGAGCAGGAGGGTTCCACATCAAGTAAGCTGAATGAAGTTGAATTTGTCGGGGGTGTAGTAAAAGAAATAGATGGAAACAAATATTACAATTATTGTCGTGTTAATGGACATGTGTATAAAGTGAAGGATTATGCTGTTTTCAGCTATACTGGCAACAGATCTCTGCCTAATAAACTACAGGTAAGCAGTTTACGTTTCGTAATGCGGTGTATACCATTTTATTTATACATTCTAGTTTAGTTTTTTTTTTTTTTTTTTTGTATAATCTGGTCACGTTTACCATAGTGGTATTTAAATCAGAATGCTTTGCTGCATGCAGGCCATGTGGGAAGACAGCAAGACAATGAAGAAGTGGGTAACTGTGACTCGCTGTTTTTTTCCTGATGATTTACCTGAGGGTGTTGGTCGCCCGTGTGCCCCTGAAACCAGCGAGGTGATATTTTTAATGCAATTTTGGTAACGTATTTCATGGTGTCGTTTTCATGGTTATGGAGTAGAGATTTTAATTTAATATCCCATTGCTTTTCCATAAGGAGGAATTTCATATTTACCTTTACAAACATGATGAAATATCATGTATACCCAATTCAAACTTAAAGTATCATATATGCCCAACTTAAATGATTTTTTAATTTATGACCATATTACCCCTACTAGGGTGGGAGTTGGCTACAAAGTCTATTTTTCCTACAAAGTGTACAAAGTCATAAAACACCACAATTTCAGCCATAAAACACACTCATAACCCACAAATAACAAAGTGAAGATTACTAAAACATCATATTTGTGGGTTTTGTGTTGTGTTTTGGATGATAAGGCTTTGATTTTCAAATGACTAACATTAGTGTGTTTTATGTTGATTATCAAGTTGTGTTTTATATTCATAGTTCTACGATGGTGTGTTTGAAGTTTTTATGGACTATCATGGTTTGGATATTGTGTTTTGGTGATCTTCACTTTGTTATTTGTGGGTTTTGAGTGTGTTTTATGGCTGAAGTTACAGTGTTTATGACTTTGTACACTTTGTAGGAAAAATGGACTTTGTAGCCGAACCCCACCCACCCCTACTAAATACATGACTTTTTTAACCTTTTTTTTTTCTACTGCCTTCATTGTTCTACTTCTGGAACAATAAGAGGTTTAAGCGCCCACCATTAAAAATGAAGTAAATAATTCGCAGGTTTGATTAAGCAGCCAATCAGGTTTGCCACATTATATCGAATTTGATCTGTTATATTGGTTTTGAATTTTTGATGATGAAACCTGCTATGAAATCAATATTAAAATTTTAATGTGTCATTTTAGTTTCGAATATCAAATATCAAAATCCAAATTATCCATGATTTTTCCATATCGTCGAATATGTTTTTACATGGATCGTCCACTGTATTTTTTCAAGGTTAAATTTTTCAATGAATTGATGACAAATATTATATTTACAATGAACAGATGGACAAAGATGACATGGATATTACACAAACACCGACTTGGTTAAAAAATTAACCTAAAAATGAGCAAATAATAAAGTTTGTAACAGTATATATGAAATTGCCCCTTCCCTTAACTACATGTTTGTTTTTCAGATTTAGCAAGTTACTTTTACCTTTTCATCATTCTATAACATGCTTACGTTTTATTTAATAATTTATGTAATTAGTCTTTTTAATCAGGTGTGACATGACATGGCAGTGTGCCGTGTCAAAAGTTTTTACATGGTCTAGAAAGCCACTTGCATAAAGTAGTTCACTTCTTTCAAGCTTGAGTGAAAATTTCATGCTTCTTTTTTTAAGAACTTTAATAACTTATGTTGTTTTTTGTAGGTATATGAATCCAACCACGAGACCGTACTAGTGGCTGGCCTGATTCACGGCCCATGTGAAGTTCTACCTCCAAGCAAGTTCTCTGAAGAAAGCGATCTGCAAGCTCGTTTGAGGTCAAGAGGCAGTGAAAGACAAAAACCACTTTTTCTTTGCAAGTAAGTCTCGTTTATTTTTATTTCAATTGTTAAGTGTATTCTTTCATTGAGTTTTTTAAGGAAAAGAAAAGGTTATATAAAAGTAGCTAGAATGACTAAATATCGCTCCTCGTTACATCGTACATCAACTATATTACAACAAATAAATATTATATAGTACTTTAAATTTTGAAAAGTTGTTACTTAAATCTTAATTAATCCTACATTAACAACTATAAATGAACAATAAAATTCCTTAAAAACATAATCAGCATGATACTCGTTTTAAATATTATAATTTAGTTTTTACTTATTACGTTGAATATCTAATAAACATGCGAATTATGAAAATTTGCTGTGGTGAATACGGTCACAATAAAAAAATCTCACAGTTTTTGCATCTTGGACCCTTGGTTGGAGATGATTTACATTTTACATCGAACCTTACACCATCTTGGCTTTTTGGAGACCATTTATTTTGTCAAGTGAATGATTTGCATATCACTTGGTGAATATGATTCTCTGATCCTTAAATAAGCATATTTGTATCTGCAGGTGGTTTTATGACGAAACAAAACGATCATTTCGAGACGTTACCTGCTGATGTAATCTAGACATTTTAACATGCAACCCGCCCCGCAGACCCAAAGTTCTTTTGCCATTAAGAGTTACTGTTTTTTTAAAAGAAAAGTTAAGGGTCTGCTATTTTGGGTTATTTTTTTACTGTTATGTTCTCAAGTACACCTCTAGATATGTATTGTGTATCAATACAGTTACTATTGACTCTATTTTTTAAAGTTGATGGCTTGACATATTTGTTAATTTTTTTTTTTTTGGTATTTGTGTTGTATGTATCATGTGTGGCATTTTATAATCGTGTTTAAATATAAACTAAAAAGTGGTCACTTTTGAAACCTGCAATTTAAATAAACTGTTTTACAACAATTTGCAGTCCATGAAAAGGATGAGGTAAAGTTTATTTTTTTAATCTTTATTCTAATAATTATTAAATATTAAGATTGGTAACATAGAATAAGCACAAGTTAACTTGCGTCATCAATTTAAGTGTCATTTAGAGTTCAAAAATCCTGAAGCTTGCTCAAAATCGTTTGAAAATGGCTCGATTAGAATTCTTTAGAAAATTGAATCATCATCGCAGTCGTAACCACCATCTTTTATTTGAGCATCCTTAAGAGACGTCATTGACCGACATCAGATTAGAATAAACCTTTTTGTTTGAACCAACCAACAACATTGACGAGCTTGAACTAATATAGACACGCTTCTAAAGTCAGCTAACCGTTCTTCAAAAGCCGCTCATTTTTCTCAGTTTTGTGTAATGAGTGTTTCTGTTTTTTTTTTCTCATGTTCTTCGTTCTTTTTGTTGAACAAACATAAAGGTTTCATGCACTCTAGAAGAGACCCAGTGTATCTTTTTATACTCGAAATTGACATAGGTATAAGGTTAGTTTGGATAATCCAAGGTTTAATGGAGTTGGACCATTTTGAAAGTAGGTTTAACATTTTCTGTAGGCCGGAGAATATTCTGTTTGTAGGCAAGTTAAGATTCCTAGACGATTTAGAGGTAACATAGCGGCAAAACAGATAGATCAGGTCGGGTTGGGTAATGGATAAAAACAAGTTCTTCGAAAAATGATGGCTTTTTTGAAAAACATGTCACAAATGGTTTAGGGTCAAAACAAGTTGGGTCATAGCAAGTTCATTCACAACAGCTAGTGGTGATGGCGGAGGAGGTGTCAGACATGGTGGTAGCGTCGACAATGACCTGTAGGTGGCTGTGATAGAAATGTTCAAATTGCGAGGAAGGCTCATATTAGAGATCTATGAAACTTCCAATTTGTTTGACTTGTGTGCTAGATATAAGTTGTTTTTTTTAGTTAACTAATTATTTTTAGTTACATAATCTGTATCAAACAAACAGCACTAGGGCAATTAACAGACACTAATATAACGCAAACAACGTATAGCTTTCGAAATATCTAGTTTTTACATTAAACATCAAATCACAAGTATAACCCTAAACCTTTTTTTACAATTACCCCACTCCATCTTAAGGTGTAACGGGCGTGGGCTCAGTACCCGACACACGTGATGAAGCATCCTCTTTTGATATGGCCACATAGTTAGAAGGTGCAATTGGTCTAGCATTGTCCCTTTTCCCTGACCTAGCTCCATTTTGGTTCATAGACAATCGTCTGTTAGGGGTTCCATTGGCTGCACCACCGTTTACACGTGGTCCCACCACTTTCTTTGTGCTACTAAGAGGTCGAGCCGAGCTTGGTCTTGACCCGAAGATGGCTTCTTGTTCTGTGTTTAGTTGTTCATGGAATTTCTTTTGGTCCTGTAAAAACAACAAAATAAAGCCAGATTCAACAACTTTTGGAAAACAAAATAAAAAGAAAAGGTCAAAACATATAAAAAATAACATCAAAACAAAGAGAAAGGAAATAGAATGAGAAGAGAAGATGGGTTAGAAAATGAGAAAAATGTGGTGTACACCTAGAATTGAACTTGTAACCTTATGCAAGTAACTTCAATAAACTAACCAATAGACCAAACACAAAACATTGTTCTTAGTATATTATATTAATTATATTTTAAGATGTAAAAAAAAATAGTGGATGCCACATGGCATCCACTGATTGGTCTATCATTTACAAACACTATTCATGAAGCCTCACTGATAATATATATAATATATATATATATATATAATTGTCAATTAGTGGAACTAGAGGCGGTAATCCAACCCGTTTAATAATAAATGGGACAAGTTGTGTTACATTTTATCTCTAGCGAGTCAAGCAAGTACAAAATTTATGAACTAGACAATTTAGGTAATGTTTTATCCATGGTTGTAAAAATCCCGACCAGCCTCTGATTAGTAATCGATTTATCGCTAGTAGGTTCACCGAGTAATTTTTATCTAACCGGCCAATTAGGCAGTCAACAGTGGTCAAATCTAGTCCTAATTGGCCATAAATTAGTGGCAGACTGCGATTCTGGCCAGATTCTTGACCAAAACCTGTAAATTCCAACAACTAATCCTATCTACTTGAATATATGGGTCAAAGGTGTTAAAACATGTCTACTTAATAAAAAAAGTACATATAAAAATGTGTGTATATACGTATAAAATTGAAAACTACATATAAAATCCCAATCCAATTAATCTCGATTAATCCCTAGTCGTTACTCCACCGGCCGACTAGCGATTCTTACAACACTGGTTTTATCTCTAACGAGTTAAACCAGTAATATTAAAATAATAGATGTAAAGAGAACTGGTCACGTTTGAATAAATTAGATCATTATTGTAATAAAATAATTTTCTAGTCACATTTGACCCGCTATATATTTGTGAAAAATAATAACTTTTGAACAAAAAAAGTGTTTGGGGTCAACCAATACCGAAAAAACTAATTTGACACCAATATGCTTTGATTTGTTATCCAACCCGCCCATTTTGCCACTTCTAGTGTAAAAAAAAGGTAAATATCATGAGATTTTACAAACCCTCATCCTCCGTTTCTCTTCTTCTCTGTCCTGCCTGAGTAAAGCATATTCGTCGAGCATAGCAAGAAGCGGAACACCATCATATGCAAAAGTAACTCCATGTTCTTCTTCCCATGCTCGAGTTTTAGCAACCAACGAGTCAACAAGAGCTGCATAAACATTTTCAAAATATTGTGTCATCAATAATGCATTTTAATTCCTATATAACAATTGCAATAATCAATATAAGATTTCACAGATGTACTAAGTTTTTTATATTCGGTTGTCCCATGTTGAGGTGGCAAGATGGTTGGGTTGGGTAACGGGTTGTAATCAGTGATGTTTGAACGGATCGGGCTAGGTAAATACTATTTATCTGTGTAATTACGATTATATATATATATATATATATATATATATATAGATAGATAGATAGATATATGTATAGATACAGGGAAGGGTTATCTTGAGAACGCTAAAAATTGCGAGAACCATGAGAATGAATGAGAAAACAAATCAAAATCAATTTTTAATACAAACCTCATTATAATTAATTAAAATACAACATTAAAAAAGAATTTACGCTTTAAATAATTCATCCCTCCTTTTAAAATCACTCTTAATAAGTTTTTTACACATGTGTAATGTGTAAATACAACAAATTTACACATGTGTAAATGACAAACTTACACATGTGTAAATTTTCTTTATTTACAAATACATGTAAATTTAAAGGTGTAAATTTAATTTCTAATATTGTGTTCGAATAATAATGATAAGTGTAAAAAGAAATTTTGAATTTGAATTGTTTTTGACCAAGTTCTTGTGGTTTTTTAATTCGTTCTCATGGTTCTCACAATATTTAGCGTTGGGTTAGGGTAAAATGAAAACTCCAATAAGTTGTGAGAACTTAGAGAACTCGGCCAAAATGAAGGTTTTTTCAAAAAAAAATTTTACCAAAAATCCAAAAAAAAACTTTTCCAAAAAAATAGTTTTTGTTGATTTACACCACCAGGCTATTTGGAATATATCCTCTTTTAACATTTTGGTATATTTTCATAGTATTCTAGAAATAGAGATGAAAATAAGGCCGAGAAAATGCAATAGCCATAATGAGAAATGAACTAAACCACTCGAAATTCCTAGATAGAAAGAAAGGACAAGCTACCAAATTCCAATTATAAGTGTTAGAAAACTGAAAATATTAGTATTTACCTGGAATTTTGTTGACCAAAATTCTAGCCTTCTCAGCTCGTTTGAGATTCAAGTGTGCACCTCTGCTGCATTATACCTGTTGTCATCCTGTTATAAAGAAGCCAAAACTTTGAATATAGCTTAACAAAATAACGCTATGAAAAACATGCAACTGCAAATAAGAGATAAGAACATTATTGAAAATATATGATTTGCTATACGATATTATTATAGCTATCATAACAAACAAACGTACCCGATACAGAAATCTGGGTTGTCTTAACAGTATCAGCTTTTTTGGGTCTTATAATTTGTTTTTTTTTTTTTTTTGCTATGGATTCGGTTTTTTCAATTCTCACACCTATCTTTTTAGGGTTAATTAAATAATTTAGATACGTGAGAGGGATATATATACAGTGAAAGGTTTAAATACAAAAGGCTCTTAACGTGCGACGGTACGCGACCACCAATATAACGTGCATAATTATGCAAATAACATGCGTAACCAGGGTTAACCCAACCCATGCGTAATTATGCAAATAATGTGCGTAGTTATGTATTATAGTGTGTGTTTTTAAAAATGAAGTCACGTACCGTCGCACGTTAAGGAGCTATAGTACGTTAACCTTCCCCTATATATATATATATATATATATATATTATATATATATATAGAGAGAGAGAGAGAGAGAGACTCTTACCCTATTGTAATCATCAAGCCAACTCTCTTCTTCACATGCGGACATCCATTTTTCAACTTTATCTAAAATATCTTTCCTACTAACTGCCTCTTCTTTTGCTTTAATAATCTGGTCATCCATGTCAGCTAGCAGTTCAGAAGGCTCAACAGTCCCAGAATCAATAAGGGCCAATATTTTTGCCCTAGCAGCCTCCGTGTCGATTTCTATGTGGGCCCGTGCAAATATTTCTTCCAGCTCACCTTGTTTCTTAAACGCAATCTCTTTCATTCTGCTACCTTTCAGCTTATCTAGCCTTTCAACTTCCAGCTCAGCCTAGAAAACAAGAATGCGTTATGTTTCGAGTTTTAGTAAAGTATTGCTACTTTCCTAGAGGTGGCATGATAAACTAGGGATGAGCTCGATATCGGTACTGAATGTACCGATCCCGAAAATCGCCAAAAACAGATATTGGTACCGGTACCCAAAATACCGGTACTGTACCGAACCGAAAGTACCGATCCCGAAAAACGCAAAAAAGTCGGTACCGAATTGGTACTGAAGATTGTTCGGTATGTTCAGTACCCGGTGGTACCATTTGCTCATCCCTAGATGAACAGGTAATAATGGTCTAGGGTGAGAACGGGTATTCTTTGGTGCGGGTTGGGTTGACCCAAAAAACTTTTTGTTCAGATTTCCTTTATATTATACAAGAACTTGTGCAAAACTATGATTACGGAGCGTATTGTTAAAACACTTTAAATTTTTGAATAAGATAATTAGAATGTTATATACACTGAAAAGCATTGGGTGATTGGTAACGTTTACGGGTTCAGTCAAAACATGCAGCTTTTGCATGGTCAGGTAGATCTGAAACACTTTTGGTGCAATATTTTAGGTTTTTATCTTCAAATAACATGTGTTAAATGTGATCACACAACTATAGTCGTTCAAAAATAATTTAATTCTTTAATACACTGGTTTTAATTGGCATATGACTGTATGCACAAAAAAATACATTTTCGACACATTGACGTGTTTTAGCAAAATTTATGATTTTAACCATTTCACTTGTCAGGCATAAAATATAATCCAAATCAACCCGTTAGGCGTAAATGGGATGAACTTGCCACATTTACATATTTCTTATGATGTTTAAGGAACGACTAGATTAGTACAAATAATACCTGTTCAATTAGATCTACAGCAAGAGCCCCTGGGACAGTTACTTCATCCACCGAAGCCGATATGTTACATGTCACATGATCAAAACGGCTACGCTCTTCTTTAGAAGTATCCATCAAGTTCCAAAGATCAATCAACTGAGTTGCTAACTCTTGGAGCTACAAAATTAAAAAACTAACTGAAAATACATATACAAGATGCTACAAAAGACCTACGTATAGTTGAATAAGTTCACTAAGTTACAAACTTTAGGTCATCAGATGAAGGATAAAACCACAATGAATTCTTACCTTCTTTAAGCGTTGCTTTTTATCTTCTTCTAAAGCTAAAACCGTCTTCGCAAGGCTAGCTAGTGTGTCATTGCTTATGCTTTTAGACTGCACACCCGTTGCATCGTTTAAGCTCGGATGAACTTCAGTCACCGTATTGTAAAAATCGATTCCAAGAACCGCACAGAGATCATGTACAGTGCTAACATATTCCAAAACCTTATGCAATCTATCACTCTGCCAAATAAAACAACATATCAACATCGGTATTTTCTTTAACTAACTATCCGCTAAAGATTTAGGTCAAAGTCAAACTGTACTTTCTCTTTCTGGAGTTCTTGCAGCTGGTCATTAAATTCATCCAGTTTTTTCAACGATAAGTCAGACTCGTCGACTTTTAGGCTTCCGGATTTTTGATTACCACCCGCAATTTCTCCGTGTATTTTTTGAATCTGCGTTTGGACGTTTAAAAACTCTTTTATCCTTTCTTCTTTCTGCTTCCATAATTGTTCCAATGCGGGTGCGATTGCGGCAAGTTGTTCCTTTATGATTCCGGATGTCTTGTCAGGCTACGCAGCAAACTCTTAAATCAAATTATGGATTTAAAAACTAGAAACATGACTCTTAAGAAGTGAAGGTTACGAGTAACGTACGATTCCAACAAATGTTGTCTCTCCAAGGGATGCAGAGAGAGTTGACAGTTCGAGTTTAGCGTCTGCCAGTGTCTGAATAAGGTGGGCCCTTGACTTTGCAGCTTGGTCAACTTTCCTCTTATATACGTCTAAACATTCTTGTTCTAACTGAAGTAGCATCTTGTCTCTTTCCTCATCGCTTTCACCTACTTCGTCCCAAATTTTCTGAATTAACATGGAAAAGTTATTATATAAATTACAAACAATGTTAATCGCTTCAGTCTAACCGAGATCTTGTGAGTGAAGAGATGAAATCTCTACGTGTGTAATATGTGAAAAACTACCATTTGGAAACATATTTCACCTGTAACTGATGCAGTAACACACCGCAGTTTGTTTCTCCAATAAGAGGATTTTGGACATCCGACTCTGCCATTTGGTATTAATCCAACCTAGCCTGAGTCAAGAGATAGCAATCAAGATTCATACAATGTAAATAATGATTAACATTCACATTTGGTTGGTACTTGGTACAATTAACTTGATCACCGGTTGTCGACATAGTTGTCAATAGCGGCTATAGCGACCGCTATAGCGCGCTATGTAGCAAGGTGACCAAGTGTCACTATCTGGGTCATAGCGACCAATAGCGTGAATAGCGACAGTGATTTTTTTTTTTTTTTTTTATTTTTTATGTAAATAGCAGTTAGATATAGCTATAAAATAGCTGCATTTATAGGTTTTTGTTATATATACATGTAAAATAGCATATATATACTAGGGTATTTTGACATAATATACATATAAAAATTTTCAAAATTCTTTTTCTAGTGTACCGCTATTTATAAAATAGTGGTCGCTATTTGTCGCTATTCGCTATGTAGGTTATAGGTCCCTTGTCGCTAAACTATTCGTTATTTACAAATAACAACTATGGTTGTCGATAACATCAAAACGAGAGGAACATAAGTGCTCACTTAGACCGATTCCAAACAAAAGAATTGACCCTTATAACACATTTGCATGGCACTCAATTCTAAATTATGCCACACTTCTCTAGTTTTGTAACAACATATGATTCTCTACAAAAGTTAAAAGCCATATAAATCTCTTGATTCATATACAAACATAACGGATACAAAATCATATAAAATCTATAAACAAACAACATAGATGCCTACAATACTGTCATAATTCACATACTTCAAATATTACATTTTTCAAAAATTCCATGACATCAATTTCAGGTCATACGAACTATTATCACTAAAAAAATCGGTAAGTATTATTTTAGAAAAAAAAAAAATAATAATAATAAAATAATAATAATAATATAATGCAAAAGAATCAAAAACTTCATTTCCATTCAAAGTCATCTACACTACAAAAAAAAAAAAAAAAAAAAAATCAAAATTTCAAAAAAGGAAAATTAATTAAATAAACATATATACTCTCACTAAACCCCAATCCTCCTACTTAAACCTCAATAAATAACACATAAATCACAAAATACACATAAAATTAAGACAAACAATTACTTTGGAGCTTCTAAACTCACAGATCTCAAACAAACACTGATTTCCGTACATGCAAGAACGAAGAGTGCACTGAAAGCATGAAATGTGTACCAAAAACAAGTGCATTTGTGAAATTGAAGAGGTAGATAAGAAGTTCTTACAGATATGGTGCAGATGATTAGGTATTGTGGTCACGGATCTGACCGTTTTGTGTCTGGTTCGATGATTTTTGTGTGTTTTTGTGCAGGTGAAGACAAAGAGGGAAAAAAGGGGATGAGTGAGAAAGAGATGTGACGACTGACAATTTATTTTTTATATTATTATTATTATATATTATTATTATTATTATTATTATTATTATTATTATTATTGTTTATTTATTATTATTATTATTTTATATTATTATTGTTTATTTATTATTATTATTATTTATTATTATTATTATTTGATGATGATATGTGCACAGTGCACCCGTGTTTTTTGGATTATTTACGAAAATGACATTCTAACGTCTGGGGAAATTACAATTTTGTCCTTGAATTATTTGACGATTGCGTCGTTGACCGTTTGACGACCGTGATTGACGGGGAGGATGGATATATTTTTTTTTCCTGAATATCACGTAATCATCAAAGTTGTGTGATATCCAATATTTTTCATTGTGTTTGTTTAACGGTTTGTTGTTGAAAATTACTTAACAGAGTTAAGGTTTTTTTTTTGAATTACAACCCGCTATTTTAGGGTTTTTTATCAAAAGGGGGATACGATTCGATTGATGTAAAATTTACCTTGAAACGGTGCTCCAAACGGCTTGATTTATGTTAATTGGAAGTTTAAACACCTGAGTTGAAGCACCGTTTTCGTCGTTTGGGCATTATTTCGAGGTAAATTTTACATCAATCGACTCGTATCTTTGTCCTGATCAAAAGCCCTAAAACATCGGGTTGTAATTCGGAAAAAAAAAAACTTAACTCGATTACGTTTTTTTAACAGCGGACCATTATACAAACTAAACGAAAAAGGTTGGACCAATGGCGAGAATAAACTCAGTTGGGATTATCATTGGCAAAAACAGACAAGTTGGATTATTTAAATCCAATTTACCTATAAGTATTGGTAAAAAAAATAGAGTAAGAGTAACATTTGTCGTTTTATAATCATTTTCCAATCCATAAATTTATTTTATACTTTAGGGATCGTATGCAATGCAAAAAAATAATGATATTATGAAATTTTTCTTAAATTATGTGGTTTAGGATAGTATATATGGATTCTAATGTGAATGTCTCAATCGTGGTCAAGTCTTTTTTGAACGGCAAACGTTACATTTTTTCTACTCTTAAACTACACCAATAAATATTAATTATACCTATATCAGGATTTGAACCCTGATCTTTTTCTTCAAAAGACGACGAGAGCCTCTACCATCCGATCAAAGTTGGAATCGCGATCATGTATAAAGCATATGGCTTGTGGTAACCACTAAATTTGCAATAAAAGTTTGACGGTATCAACAAAATAGCCCTCTTCCGGTGAGCCTACAAGTATATGTATCTTCTCACTAAAAAAATTGGCCAGAAAACAAAAAAAATTGTTTTGTTTTGCCAAAAATAATAATAAAAGAAAGATGTTGTTTGTTTGACTCCTTGTATAAATAAACAAATTAAAAGATAGTGTAGTAGTTGGATGCGGGGACACAACTAGATTTAGGGGCCAAAGTCTTTTTTATAATATAAACATTTTTAATTATAAAGATTCGGCTACATTCCTTAAAGTAATAAAGTACATCTTTTGTCCCTAGTTATACTTCACCTACAAGCATTCTATATTCAAAAGACTGAATAACTAAACCTTAATCAAGAAGCTGAAAAATAAACCTATTGAGACATCAATAATTCGTTTTGGGTTTAAATAATGACCCTCATCGAAGACGATGACCAGAGGTGGGTTAAATTTGATTTTTAACCAAAGATAAACCAATAGTCCATTTGATTTTAGAATCAAACGTGTTACATTGAGTAAATAAGGTCATAATCATAGTTTCTTAACAAATAAACTAAAAGATAATAATGGATTTTAATAATATCAACATTTGTTATCGCTGACAACGGTTTCAACTACAAAAATAACTAATAATCGTCCCATCTTTTAACCTATTGTCCACCAACAAACATCTAATCCAGTTAGTTTATTGTGACATGAATGCTAACGTGGTACTGACAACCTTTGTTATCTGATAAGGTGGTTGTTTAGGTGGCAATCTCATCACCACCAACAGCCGTCACTATCCAACTCCACCGCCATCAGCTGCCACCCCTTACCTCTACCGCCACCGCCACCACAACCCACCACCATCAGCCAACACCACCATGGCTGATGGCAGTTGAGGTGGGTGGTGGCAGCGACGACTGATGGCGTGGAGGTGGGTGGTGGCGGCTGAAGGTAATGGAGGTGGGTGGTGATGGCTGATTGTGGTGATAAGAGTGTCACATGAGAGTAGCCACCTCAAATTAATAAAGGTTCGTGCCACGTTAGCATCCACATCACTGAAAAATTAACTGTGTTAGAACTAGTTAGAAAATGTCGTTGGTGGACAATTGATTAAAGGTGGAACTATCGATAATTATTTTTGTAGTTGGGACTATTACCGACCACTAACAAATAATTAGAACTATTAAAATTCATTTTTCCAATAAAAATGATATTTAACCAGGGGCAGACCTAGTGCATGGTAAGGGGCAATGCCCGCTACCATTTGACGCTCTGACGGTAGTTTAAAATTAGTGTAAATTTTGAAAAAAATTAACCTTTTTTCGATTTTGTTACCACATTTTTTATAAAACGTTATCGCTACAAATGAATCCTAGATCCGCCACTGTATTTAACCTTCTTATATAAAGAGCATCATTGAGTCATTTGCTCCTATTAATATATAACTAAATAAAAAACTATATTAAAGATTAAATAATTAAAATAAGAAGAGAAGAAATATTGAAGGATGACGAAAATCGAGTCATCGAGTCCATCGACAACTGTAGCGACTAACATTCTTCTTAACCGGAGTTTAACCTGAGTTAAATGCAGTCTACTCCATTTGTATGTAGCCAATGCAGTGGGGCATGTCGTCCAGATATACCTCACATGCAATCTGGACTCATTCTTTTAATCATTGGATGGATAAACCTATATCACATCCATACAAATGTACAATGGTAACTCAATTGTTTTCAAATATAATATAATATTAATTACTTTTCAGACAAATTACGTCATATATTTTTTATTTTCAATTCTAAACTAGTTTGTTTTTAGAGTAAAATACCAGATAGTCCATATGGTTTTGTAAAGTAATACTATAGTCCTTAACTTTTGAAAATTACCTGGTGCTCCCTGTGGTTTTCTTTTTATTACACGGATGGTCCCTGAGTGGATGTCCGTTAGTTTTCACCGTTAACTCTATATGAATTTACTTATTTACCCCTTCTTTAAAAAATAAAAAAAAATATTATACACACTAATATTATTATATTAAAACCCACTGAACTCCCTCATCTAATCTGCCCTTCTCCAAACTTGTTTGTGAGACCCACCCAAAACCACCACCATCTTCATCCTCTTCCGCCATCACTTCTCCGGCCACCGCCTCAGGCCACTACTGTTCTCAAGTTAAATCAGATCCTTAAATTATGTATTGAATCAGAACAATTTGTGCTCTGTATACAAGGAAATGATGACCAAAGCCCACTCAATCATTGACTTAGTGCATTGGTTCAAAAGAAACCGACCCACTGCTCCGTTTTCAAAATCACAAAAGCCTTACTTTCATTACGTAAACAGACCGGATCGAGTGTCTCGGAACATCGTCACCAATACGTAATCTTATTGACACTGCAGACCGAATCAAGCGGCGTCCTTCAAATGGGGAAGCTCACCTAGTCGCTGGAGTTGTTGCCGGAAAATCTAACCCAAGAGAAGTTGAAATTGCAGGTGCACATATGGTGAAGAGATTGGATTGGTTAAGGTAAAGTCATATTGTATCTTCTATTCTACTCAGATCTAGGCTCATTGTGTACAAACTAGTTGAAGATGAATGGTGTGCGACAACATCATTGGTTAGGTTAGGAAGAAGAAGGGGTGGTGGTGGTGGGTGGATCGGTCAGGAAGAAGAAGTGTGTGGATGGGTGGTTCCCCTTATAACATACATTAAGTTTTTAATTAAATGTGGGCCCCACCTTTTTATATATTCAAGTATTTTTTTATTTGTTATTTATTTGATTTTAAATTAAGGGGTAGTTTAGTCATTTTACACTCACTTAACTGAGAAATGTAACCTCCATTCGCTTCAGGGACTATCCGAGTAACAAATAGTCAAACCACAGCAAGAGTGTAATTTCAAAAAGTTGAGGACTAAAAGTGAAATTTTAGCAAACCAAAAGGACTATTCGGACATTTTACTCTTGTTTTTATTTTTAGTTTAAACAAATACTAAAAATAACAGCATATTTTGAGGAAAAATCATGAAATGGATTTGGATCACTAAGGATATATACTTAAAAACAGGACTTATAACGAAATGTTCATGAGTTTGCGTCATGTTTGTGCGTGTGGCGAAGTTGATTTCCATCTAATTTGTTTCTTCTTGTAACAAATGAGTATGTGTTAGGGCTGTAAACGTTAATAAATATATGTGTTTACAAACTATTTATTAACACTATCGAACAAGATTTTATATTCGTGTTCGTTTGTTTAGGAAATGAATTTGTTTGTGTTTGTTTGTTAATTTTAGGCAACGTAGGAAAACGAACGTTGTTGAACACAAATTAATGTCCATGAACATAAATGGAAACAAACGAATACAAGCAAGCGTTCATGAACAAAATATATAATACACTAACACTTGTTAAATATATTATTTAGCGAATTTTGAAGTATTTAAATAAAATACAAAAACAAAAAACCACTAATGTACAAAAACAAAAAACCACTAATCAACTATCGAACACGTTACCGAACGTTCACGGGCATAAATAAACGAATGCGACATCTGTTCATGTTCGCTCATTTAACAAAACGAAAGGAATTATTGGTGTTAGTTTGTTTAATAAAGGAACGAACACAAACGAACTTCCCGCCGAACAATTCACGAACTGTTCGGCGAACATTTGGTTCGTATGCAGCCCTATGTATGTTTATTGGAGTCTATAGTTGTTTGAGCATGCTCACATGTATGTGTTAACGGGTTCTTGTAGACGTGTTTTTATTTGTAGATATTTTTTATGAATTATAAATTACATGTTAGTTTTTATCATATGAAATGTAAATTTCATTGTGTCTTAAAACAATACTTATGCTACTTGTATGCTTAAGCGGATGTAGGGTGACCGTCACACACAATGACAGAGCTTGAATGAAAACTTAGTGGGGGCGGGCTGTACTATCAAAATTCAACTCACCAAGAGTTGGATTCCTAAAAATCCAATATTTTACATTACAATAAAAATATTTTTAATTTTTTAATAAAATTAATATTACGAGCGAAAAATTGGTAGGGCCTGAGACACTCCCAGGCCACAAATAACCTCCACCACTGGTTACACACGCGAGATTAAGCATAAATCACAAACATTGGTTTTGAGTCATTTAGTTTTGTTTTTATATAATATTGTTAATGTTAATTTTATTTTTTTTCAAATATTATATTAATCTGAAATAATTATTGTACTATATATCATTTTATTATAATCAAAAGAAGCATAAATATGCGGTCACGTTTAACCTTGTTATTATGTTTTGTTTGGTAAGTAAATGATACGATTATGACGTGATACCAACTCATACTTTTATTATTAAAAAGGCATGATAAATTTAATGCCAAGTCACGTTATATTTACAATTTTGTCCTAATATTTCTCTTGTTAATCATCAAGTTTGTCATTGTATCTGTATGCACGTCCATTGAAAACCTCCTTTTGCGTTCTGAAATACATAATACAAGCCTAAAGTGTTTAGAAATACAATTTTTTTTCAGGCTTGCTAGCCTTGCTTTAACAACCGAGTGAATGTCAAGTAAGACGAAAGAATTGCGGATCCAAGAATTATTTACAAGGGGTTTCTTTTCGTAGATTCTCATTAATTGTCGCTATTTTTTCCCAAATTCATACAAGGTTTCCATTAATTTTTTTCAAACCGAGGAGGTTCCCTGGAACCGCAAAACCCCTGGATCCGCCCCTGCGAAAGAACAAAAGTAGTTTATATTTACTCGTATAGGTGCTAGACGAACAACTAAAATTCTCGGTAACTTTTTCTTAAACATTATTATAATTATATTATATATATATTACTTCACATCATAAACTACATTGCACTTTTTTATTTTTATGTTTTTACCACAAGTCTCTAATAGTTTCATATTTACCCCTCAAGTGATTTGACGAATTTGACACTAATATTACTAAAGTCAAATTTGATGATACCAAATTAAAGAGGAAATTGTACGATTGGTTGTTAGAGTAGAGTGGGGGAATGAGGTAATATACAAGACAAAAATAGTTTTTTGATACTTTTGTTTTTAACAGTAATTTTTTTATAGGTTTTTAATTTTGGCAAGAGTCTTTCTTTTGTTTTTATTTTGTTTTATGTTTTGACCACCATTGTTTTTGTTTTCATACTTTTGCCCATTCAACCTTTGTCAATTTTTTTAAACTATCTCACAAGATTTCTTTTGTTTTGTTTTATAATTTGATTACCAAGGTTTTGATTCTTACACTTTTAGCTGCTATATTTTTTTCTTTTTTTTTAAGTTTCAAATTAGTCCTATACATTATAATAAATCAAATCTTTAAATTATAATAAATATACATATTAATTAACATCACAAACTACAAGGACTTTTTATCTTTATATTTTAGCCACAAGTGTTTTTTAGTCTTGATTTTTTACTTTCTATCACTTTTCTAGTTTTATCTTTTGACCACAAATATTTTTTTAGTCTTGGTTTTTATTTTTACTCCTCGCATACTTTAAAAAATCTTAAATTTTATTAATAGGTTACGTTTACATAATCAATAATATAACAATTCATATTATAATAATAAGTTACAAAAATAACATCAACTGTAACCTCTATAGTTGTTTCTTTAAGTTTTGAATTAACCTTTACACTATAAATAATATACGTTTTTAACCCAATAATTTATTTTCATTTTATAACTTTCATTCGTTAGTTTTTTAGAAGGACCAATAAGCGATATTCTTTTTTTGAAAACGGCGTAAGACTACGTCACCATCACCATTTTTTTGTTTGTTTAGGGCGCTACACCACGTCATAGGTACCACGCCACCATTTTTTCTATACGTTACATTTTATTTCGTTTTTTTTTTGTTTTACATATTTATATTGTGCAGCTTCATAGTGGTCTTTAATGTTTGGTTCATACTAAGATTCCCCACCGCAATGCGCGATGAGGAAATCCTAGTATATATTAATTCACATCTTTAACAACATGGAAATTTTAATGTTTTTATTTTTGACCCATACTTTTTGTAGGTTTTTAATTTTAACAAGACAAGAGTTCCCTCTTTTGTTTTTTTTAGTGTTTTGATCATTAATGTTTTAATTCTTATACTTTTGCCCCCGCCACTTTTGTTAATTTTTTTAAACCATCTCTTAAGATTTCTTTTATTTTGTTTTATATTTTGACCACCAAGGTTTTAGTTCTTACACTTTTAGCGGCTACATTTCTTTTTTTTCTTTTTTTTCTTAATTTTCAAATTAGTCCTATACAATATAATAAATTACGTATTTAACCCAATAGTTTAAAGTTTTAATTTTTCTTTAATGACTTTTATTCGTTAGTTCTTTTTTACAAAAAAAAACTAAATACGTTGGAAACGACTCAAAACCACGTCACCACCACCGTTTTTTTCGTTCGTTTGTTCGGGTCGCAACACTACGTCATAGGTACCATGTCACCATTTTTTCTTCCACATGTTACATTTTATTTCAACTTTAGTTTTTCACGCATTTATATTTTGCATCTTCATGTCGGTTTTTATCGTTTAGTTTGTACGCGGATTCCCGCCGCAACGCGCAGTGGGGAAATCCTAGTATGTATTAATTCATAACATAAAGAGTAAATTTCACAAAACATCCTTTATGTTTTCTCAAACTTGCAGGTTCCAGCCTTAATGTTTAAAAGTTGCTAAAAACAGCCTTTAAGTTTATTTTGTTGCGGGTTCAATCCTTTACAGCTAACCATATTATTTTCTTCAGTTAAGTTCCCTCACATGCATAACATGTGAGGGTATATTCGTCATTTTGGTTAATCTTCACCCACATCAATTATAAGAAAAAAGAATATTTAAGGTTTAACCTATTTTAAAAAAATTCTAACCGCAGGGACTAATGTGCAATAAAACCAAACTTTAAAAACCAAACACCCTCTTTTCCGGTCTTCTTCTCCGGGGACTTTGCTGGATTCCGGCGAACCCAGAATTAAGATAGGAATCTTGTTAAGCTAGCCCACTAAGCTGTAAAGATTAACACAGATTTTGATCATGCCAATCAAACTCTTCAGGATTGTCATCAGTTGGAAGAATCGACGCCTTATTCGCATAAGACGGAAACGACAAACGACTCTTCAACCTTAGATACCTCTCACGGAACTCCGATGCCGTCAAATCAGAGAACATCGTAACACCGTGTTCAGTAGTCGGATCCAGCAACTGGTGACGTTTAGGACACCGCAAGTTAGACTTAAACACTATCAAACGGTAATCGTGCTCCTTTGTAGTCGCGTACGTTTTACCAAACTTTGCTTAAACTAGGTTAAAACTTAAATATTCTTTTTTTTATAATTGAAGTGGGTGGAAGATCAACCAAAATGACGAATATACCCTCACATGTTATGCATGTGAGGGAACTTAACTGAAGAAAATAACGTGGTTAGCTGTAAAGGATTGAACCCGCAACAAAAATAAACTTAAAGGCTGTTTTTAGCAACTTTTAAACATTAAGGCTGGAACCTGCAAGTTTGAGGAAACATAAAGGATGTTTTGTGCAATTTACTCTAACATATATGAGGAATAGTGTCTATTTTGTCTTTTGTGGGTTTGTTGGTTTTTTTTTTTTGAACTTTAATGTTTTTCATTTTTATCATAAAATTTTAGATTTTTATAACTTTTCCACAAAAGTTAAAATTAGTTTAGTTTTTTTTATTAGTTTTCCTTTAGTTAAAATATGTCTCTTTCTTGGATATAATCGTCGTTCGGTGGTTACTTAGTACGGTGTTGAGTGGTCACATTTGATCCGTCAGAGTTTTTTACCCCCTCGATTTTCTAATATGTGTCGTGTAAATTCTACTTCGTCTATGTGTCATGTTACGGGAGTCACTTAGTGTTAGAATTCGTATTTTTATATTATGTTAATTGTTACTTAGCATTGTTTACCCCCCTCCCCCCTACAATGCTGGTAGCATGGTTTTACACCACCTCCCCACAACGCGAAGGCCAAATTTCTAGTTATATTTTAACCCCTTTCAAGAGACTATATTTTTTTTACATGTCATGATTCCAAGAGACATGTAAATTTTTTTTTGACACGAGTAAGGTATAAAGTGGGTTTTAATAGAGCTTTAGAGAAAACCCATGGCAACATTTTTGTTGAAAATATCGGCTCACATATTCTTCAAAGAAAAAGCTACGGAAAGCTCTAGAAGATATGGTTGCCTTCTTGCTAAAAAAGCAGCCCATACCCCAAATAATTATCAAGCCCATACTCGTCAATATTTGGTGACTCCCTTATAGAGATGGGCATAATTGGGTTTTCTTAGTATCTAGAATTGGTTTCAAACCGAACCCGTTCTATTTGGTTGACAATGAAACCGGGTTTGATGTGGAACCGGGTCTGGTTCCTACCTGGGTTGACACAACATAATCTGGAACCGTTTAGAACCGTGTACGGGTATTCTGGAACCGGGTACAATAGGAACCGGGTACGGGTACTGTGTGAAACCGGTTACGGGTATAATGGGGAACCGGTCATGTGGAGATGTTTATTATGTTTAATTTTTACTAATGTTTAGTGAGTTTAGTAAATTTAATGTTTTTTTTATTCATTGGTAATAAATTAGTTACATTAAAAACATTAATAATAACTAATTATTAGGAACCGGGACCGGGATCGGGTATGGGTGGAACCGGGTACATTGGGAACCGGGTATGGGTGGTAACCGGGTACGGTTTGGAACCGGGTACGACCCGATTAAAATTAAAAAATGTGGAACCGGGTAGAACCCTCAGGTATTTTGAACCCGGAACCGGTTCTACTTTAGGTCAGGTAAGAACTGAAACCGGGTCCAGTTCGGTTCTACCAGGTCAGGTTTGGAACCGGTTATTATGCCCATCTCTACTGCCTTACGCATTGTGCCTTTAATTTATGGTGGGTGGGGGTAAAGAGAGAATCAACTTGTTAGAGAATGGGTGTTATGGTCTCCGGTTCTCCCCAACAGAGCTTATGTGGAGGGTCGGGGGAGTGGGGAACACCGTGATGTCTCCCTCTTCCCCATTCATTTCCATGGCGGTCACGAACCAGACTATGTCCATTCGTTACTTTTCTTCCTCTTTATCTATCTCTTCTTTCTTATCCTCTTTATTTAATTAAAAAAAAATAAAAATATGGGGGGAGGAGAGAGAGAGATGTGAGGAGATGATGTAATGCTGTGATAGTAGTCTGAAATCAGGGAAAATCATAACGCGCGGTCTTATAATAATTTTGTAACTATATGCGAAAATATATTACAAATTATATTTCAAATAAATAATTATAATAGTATTATAATAATAAGTAAATGTAATCAACTTATTATGTGGGACGCTACAGGATCACGTGTCATAAATAATATTTTTATATATCGTGTCTTGTTCACTCTCTTTGGCTAACGAGAGGTCAAATATAAAGTCTTCTAAAAATAATAAGTCATAAAAAGTATATTAAATGGACTCCGATTAATCTTCTTCAAACGGCATTAGAACCGTTTCATCGAACTCTACGATGTGAGATGTTAGGTTTTTGTTTTTAGAAGTTTAGCTTGTGGATTTAGATTTTTGGTTACATCATTGTGTCTTCTTATTTATTATTGTGTTTTTTCTATATTTGCGTCGTTGTGTTTTTTTTTTGACTTATTTTGTCTTTTTTCTTGGCATTGCGTTATATTTTTGTGGCATAGTGTTATATTTTGTTCGATATTGTGTTATAATCTATGATTCATTGTGTCTTCGTCAGGGTCGTTCCTACGTTTTGGAAATCCTAAGCGAACAACGAAGTGGGGGCCCTAATTTCGCCGATAGACTCTCCTTCAATCTCGACTGACCCGACGCCATGGATGATTACCGATAGCCTATAAATAGAAAGCAAGTTGCGATGGGAAGGAACGATGATTGCGGTGGTTTAGGCCACTGAATAATGATGATTAGGTCGATGTTGTTCTGTTGTAATAGCTGTAAATTAATGCGAAATGGGTTTTGAAATCGGACGTTTTTTGCTAAACAATATTTTTTGGCTCCTTCAGTGAAAAACTAGTTTAGTTTTGAAATAAACGTATTTATTTGGGCCTAATACATATACTATATACTATATATAAAAACTTTCTAAAAACTTGGAGACCTTTATTTTTTGGTGGCTCTAGGCCCGTGCCTAAATTGGTAATCATATGGAGCCTGGTCTTCGTACACTTTTTATTTTTAAGAGACTTTATAGAATAACTTTACCTACAATACTTTATGATATCTTCGTACATTTCTTAGAATAACTTTACCTACAATACTCTATGATATCTTCCTACATTTTTTATATTTAAGAGACTTTATAGAATAACTTTACGTAAGATTTATAATTTAAAACTTTATGATATAAGATACGGTGACAATTTTTTTTTTATATATATCATTACCTAAACTAATATTGAATTCAACTATTCAAGAGGCAAGGCTTATAATTTTCAGACAAAAACATACGTACGGGTTGATTCGCATGCTTGTCACCTTCTTCAATCTTCATCCCCACCTGATGATTATGAAAAATTCAAATATTTTTTATATGTGACCTTGACATCTTTCAACCACAAGGAAATCTGTACATACCTTCATCATATCTCGAAACCAAGAGTAAGATTTCTCATAAATTAATTATTACTCAATTTGTGTTTTTCTCAAAATTGCATCAATGTGGATATATATATCTCGATTTATTCAGCAATTTCTAATCGTTAATATCCGTTTAGAATTTTGTTTTTGTGTTAAACTGAACAAACAATTCCAATATTGAGGTGTT
The DNA here is from genome assembly GCA_947069175.1 of Scalesia atractyloides. NCBI lineage: Eukaryota > Viridiplantae > Streptophyta > Magnoliopsida > Asterales > Asteraceae > Scalesia > Scalesia atractyloides. The sequence continues at coordinate 98,712,724 of CAMTDV010000005.1, read as the reverse complement.
ACGATTTATTATCTCATAACACAAATGTACATATAAGTTACATTCTCAATTTCTCATGTAATTGTAATACCCGAGCCGGGGGTGTCACTGGAAGCAGCCTCTCTATTCTTATGGATAGAGGTAAGGTTGTCTATATCTTACCCTCCTCGGACCCTACCTTAGCTTTTTTACTATTGGTGGGATTTACTGAGTATGATGATGATGGATTGTAATACCCTGGGAAAATCCTAAACTGATCGTGGATGGAAATACCCGACCTTAAATATCAACAATGCGTTAAGCATGCTTGGGTGGGAGCAATGCATTACGCGTGTAGTATCTTAGGAAGTTTCAACACTTGGAAAACAAAAAGGAAACCCGTGAGCTGAGCCCCTCGTGAGGAATGCAGACAATATTGGTTGGTATGAGGGGTCAGATGTTACAGTATAATAACCCTACTCATATGAGAACTTTTCATCACTTCATTTAAGTTCATTTGATAAATCATAATGTTTATATTCTACTTACTTTATGCAATTATGCAGTATGCTTGAAGCCTTGAACTTCCTTATAATTGTATCCATAGACTTAACCTGATGAAGAAAGGCTCATTATCATTTTAACATTTTTTCTTGTATGCTTTTTAAGGTGCACATACATTTGACTTCATCCCCAGAGTAAATTTCAGCGAAAATGAACGCTAAATTAATGGAAAAAAGTTTTCAAACCCCTAGATCACCTTCAATAACCCGATCTCGGCATAGAAGAAAATCAACTGAGGTATGTTCAAGATGAATATGTAAACATATGCACTAATATAATTTGCATATTTATACTTTGTTTTTTCCTTTCTTTCTTCTGGGATTATATAGGCTTTTTCAGATGTAGTGAAAGTAAGTGACAATAATTTGCTCCTCAATGACCAAAACAAATACAGATCAATGTGGGTTCGAACATATTCTTCTGTTTGGATGCTTTCGTGCTTCATATTGGTTGTCTATATGGGTCATATTTATCTTTGGGGTATGATCGTCATTATCCAAATCTTAATGACGAGCGAGCTATTTAACTTGCTTAGAAGAGCTCATGAAGCTAAACAGCTTCCAGGATTCAGGCTTCTCAACTGGTAACAATGCTAATTTTAGTTAAAAGAGTTAACTGCCATTTCCATCCCCGTGGTTTGTCCAGTTATGCCAGTCCAGGCCAAATTTCAAATTTATATCATTTTCATCCCTGTCATTCTTGAAACATGCCAGTTCCATCCACAGAAAACATGAGTTAACTTCCATTTTCGTCCCTGTGGTTTGTCCAATTATTCGATTTGATCTTAGTTTTTTTGGACAGAACTGGTATGTTTCAAGAATTTCAGGGACGAAAATGGCATAAAATTGAAATTTGGCCTGGACTGGCATAATTTGACAAACCACATGGACGAAAATGGCAGTTAACTCTAGTTAAAACTACTTTATCCTATTAGATTATCATATCGGTAATTAAATAGCGTTGTGGTATCACAGGCACTTCTTTTTCACCGCAATGTTGTACGTGTATGGTCGAATTCTTGGTCAACAGATTATGCATGCTGTAACTCCTGAAAAGTTCTTCTACAAGCTTGCAACCAGTTTTATGAAGTATCAAATGGTCATCTGTTATTTCCTATACATTGCAGGTACATTTCAAGTAGGAATATTTTCATTTCGTAATTTTTTTTGTTTATACCTCTTGTCATGTATGTTTAAATATTACAGCAACCTCATCAGAAAAATGTTTGTCACATAAGCAAGAAACCGAAAGTAGCACATTTCGAAAAAAAATTCTTTTTATATGCTAATACATATTTCCTATTTGTTACAGGGTTCATGTGGTTCATTCTTACGCTAAAGAAAAAGATGTACAAGTATCAGTTTAGTCAGTATGCATGGACACACATGATTTTGATAGTGGTGTTTGCACAATCTTCCTTCACCGCTGCTAATATCTTTGAAGGGATATTCTGGTAATTCTGATTCATAAAGTTATTCCAATTTACTTACTGGGTTAAGTTATTCTACAAAGGCTCCTAAAAATAAGAAGTGTACAAAGACACAATCATGAATCGCAAAAGACGATACAATGTCGAGCAAAATATAATGCCGAAAAATATAACACAAGGTCGATGAAAAAGGACACAATGAGTCGCAAAAAAGACACAATGACGCAAACATAGAAAAGACACAACGATAATAAACAAAACTTCTAAAATCTACAACCTATAAATCCAAAAGTGAAAACCTAAAATCTCACATTGTAGAGTTCAATGGGACGGTTTCAATGCCGCTTGGATGAGGTCAATCGGAGTCCGTTTGATACCCTTTGTACGACTTCTTATTTTTAGAAGCCTTTGTATTTGATCCTAAACCTTTACTTATAACAATACTATGTCTTCCGCTATTATATTGTTCTTGATAGGTAAAATCGCATACAAAAGTAGAAACTTTAAGCGCTTTCTATATTTATTAGAAAAATTGGATGTTCATGCAGGTTTCTCCTTCCGGCATCGCTTATCGCAATTAACGATGTAGCTGCTTATTTCTTTGGATTTTTCTTTGGAAAGACACCACTTATCAAGATTTCTCCAAGGAAAACATGGGAAGGGTTTATAGGAGCATCGGTTACAACGGTTATTGCAGCATTTTTTGTGAGATTATTTGCAAGTTAAAAGTCAAATTCATTATTTTCATTTTATCACTAGTTAAGAAGTGAATTTCAATTGATCTGAAGCTATTACTCAGTTATTCTAAAGAATATAACTTCTTTTATGTAGGTCGCAAACGTTTTGGGTCATTACCAGTGGATGACATGCCCAAGAAGGGTAAGTTTAAAACTTTAAATACTTCGAGTTATGTTTTTATCGCATTTTAGTCAAATGGGTAAACTAAAAAAATAGTTTTTAATGAAACAAACAAAATGGGTCAAATAGGTTGAAAGTTGTCCAAATATGTATAATATCACTAAAATAATTTAGTTTTTGTAATCATATTTGGCAGACTAAGTGTTGATAAAAAAGTTTAAAGTATTAAACAAAAAGTGTGTTGGGCCAACTCGGCCCGACCCGTACAAAAATAGCTGTTTTGAAACGTACAATATCTCATTTTGTGCCTGCTATGCAGGATTTTTCCACAGGCTGGCTTGAATGTGATCCTGGCCCTCTTTTTAAGCCCGAAATATTTGAGTTGCCCAGAGAGATAACTCAAGTGGTAGGTGTTAGATCCGTCATCTTTCAAATTTTTTTAGCAACTATACGAAAATAATAAGGCAACTTTTATATATTAGACATTGTATATGCAGTTACTATGGAAAGAAATATTAGTTTTACCAGTGCAGTGGCATGCTTTATGCCTTGGTTTATTCGCATCCGTTATAGCACCGTTTGGAGGCTTTTTTGCTAGCGGGTTCAAAAGAGCCTTTAAAATTAAGGTTTGTGTCGGTTTTTATGGTTTAAACTAGAAAATGTATTTTGTGAATTAAAATTGCTGTCTTTATTAAGGATTTTGGTGGCAGTATTCCGGGACATGGTGGCTTCACAGACAGAATGGACTGTCAGGTAATGTAGTTATGAATGAGTATATTTGGGTTATATATTATTTCAAAGGGTACGAGTCAAACGACGGTTGAGACGAACATACAAAAGAGGTATAAGTGAAGTACGTTGCACGATGATGTATCTCTGATATTTTTATACAATGCTTGCAGATGGTAATGACTGTTTTTGCGTACATCTACCATCAGTCCTTTGTTATTCCGCAATATTACCCGGTTGAGATCCTTTTGGAACAGGTATGTTATTTTTCTTGTGTAGATCCTACGTGTTTTAGCCCTTTAATATCTTCATTTGCGAGTACCCCTCTAACTTGTAAAAATACTTATAACTTGTTTCAGATTATGTATTATCTCTAAAATCTCAACTCAAAAGAAATAGCTATAAAAGGACACATGTCAAATAGGTTGAACGGGTCAAACAGATAGAAACACAAAAAAGTGTCATTTATTACATACGGCGTCCTAAATCATATTATTAACATTATATTATTGTTCAAGTTATGTAAATTTGATAATAATATCTAACACACTAACACTTATAATAAATAAGAAGCCTCAGTTTGGAGGATCAAGATTATACTATTATTGTTAATATAATCTAGCAATGCTGTTTTATGGAATAGATATTAAGAAGCCTCAGTTTGGAGGATCAAGAGTTACTTGTTTCAAAACTGAAGGAGGTAATAGACGGGAGGCACCTCACGCACTGATTATTGGTTTACATGGAGCATCAACTCAACGAACAATTGATCTTGGTCACAGAATACATGAATAGTTGCTACTTGTTCATTCTTTGATTCATTTTGTTTATTGTTATAGAATGTAATTGCAGGTAGAGTCCAACATTGTTACACCCTAATCATGTTTAGGGTCAAATTAAAACTTTTATATACTATAATTATATATATTGTAAGATAATGATGGTGATAAAAAAAACTAGAGAGTAAACTGCCAAAATAGTCTCTGAGGTTTTGTCACTTTTGACACTTTAGTCCAAAACTCAAACCTTTTGAATTTGGGTCCCTGTGGTTTCAATTTTGTTGTCATTTTCATCCAAAATCAAAATCTGGTCAGATTTTTCAATTAACATCCAGTTTTTTTGTCTTTTTCCTCCATTTTAATGAAAGGCAAAATGGTTAGATTTTTTAAAATTGTTACGATAAAACGTTAAAAGACCATTTTGCCCTTTGAGAAAAAGACAAAAAAGCTTAATGTTAACTAAAAAATCTGAACATATTTTGATTTTGAATGAAAACGGCAACAAAATTGAAACTACAGGGACCCAGATTCAAAAGCTTTGAGTTTTGGACTAAAGTGGCAAAAGTGACCAAACATCAGGTACATTTTGGCAGTTTACTCAAAACTAGAACAACTAACGATGTGTTTAAATTAAAACTTATTAGTTTTGAATCAAAAGAAACTTGAATGAACTTCAGAAAAGATGATCCGGTGTTAATTCAGATAGAATTTTATTATCGATATCTTTGGCAAAGGCATAGTATACCAAATACAAGAAGCCTCTAATATTGATACAAACTTAACTTAATCGAATTCGAATATTTAAAAACCAAATTCGAATATGTAATTCGCGATTTGATCGAACAAAGCTAGTGAGTTACATGCATCGACTACTAGATGGAAACCGAAATAAATCTATTTACATTCATCATAAACCAAGATTAGCATATATAAAACTTCATACATGAAGAAAAAAACAATTATTCATTTTGTGCTTTGATAATCTCCGGTCTTAGGATTATTATCGACTCTAGAAGCCTTCTTGATACTCTCTTTGACGGACTCGACGTTGCCATTACCGGTGGCTGCTTCCATGACACCCACTTTTCCCTTCTCCACCGTCTGGCTAGCGACTCCTTCACTCGCTTTTTCTTCCTCCAACCTTTTAAACTCCTCTAACGTCGAGGGTGCTCTCTCGTGGTTGATCGTTTCGTCGGGGGTATGGTTTCCGTTGCTTCTTTCATGACTGTACCCCTTACAGCACAAATTCAATATATCTCATCGATCAGCTTGCTTGAACATTTGCATCAGCTCATTTTGATAAAATGGATCCAAACGTAAAATATTAATTTGAAACAAATGGATTTTTTTATTATTTGTCGTATATGTAAATTGCGGAATATATAGTAGTCCTGACCCCAATTAATAAAATTCATGTTTTCATAACCGTCTGGTCTAGTACTTATAAACTAGAGTTGTCCAAAAGCTCGCGATCTGGAGCTCGTTTGAATTTTAGTTCGTAAAAAGCTCGCGCGCTATGACTGGGTTTAAAATTGAGCCCCGCCAGCTCGGCTCAATTAGAAAGTGAGCCTAGCTCGGCTCGTAATGAGCCGGATTGGCTTGGTTTGGCTCGCTTGGTAGCTCGGATTATTTTACTTAGAGTTAACTGCTATTTTCGTCCCTGTAGTTTATTCACTTTTGTCATTTCAGACCCATTTTAAAAAATGCACCAGTTTCCTCCCTGACATACTGGAAAAATGTCATTTCAGTCCAAAAATTAAAACACAATTAATCAGACATGTTAAATGAAGGGTATTATTGACATATTGATGCATTTTTTAAAATTGGTCTGAAATAGTAAAAGACATGGACGAAAATAACAGTGAAGTAGTTTACTTCTAATATATTTTATTTTTATATACTTTATAATATATTACAAAAAAACTGATTATTATTTACATGTATTTAGTTAGGCTTGTAAATTGATATATGTGACATATTTGAAAGTTGATTACTTTTCTAATGAATTAATATTGTATTTCGTTGAACTTGAATTGTAATGTATTAGATTGAAGTTATGTTGAATATGTTTTTTTTAAGTATTGAATAATATATTAGACTACTGAATTTTATATTAATTTTTATTTCTAAAATCGAGTCAAATCAAGCCAAGCCAGCTTGGTTTATTATCGAACCGAGCCCAAGCTTACCTGGCTCAACTCGGCTCATGAGTTGAGCCCTACTTTAAACTGTCTTTAATTTGAAGAGGGTGATGATGAACTAGACCGATGATGGGACCTTTATACATTTTTAGCTTGTTTATTTTCTTTTCAAAATCTCCCTAGGAATTGTTAAGACTTCCTATATTCTATTAGAAATTTTAAATACATGTTAAACGATAAAGTAGTCTTATATTTTATTTATATCAGTTATATATATTTGAAACTACACATATGGTTGTCTAATGACCGGTCCAGTTATAAAAACATTCGATATAATTAAAGTTAGACTTAACCAAACGTTACGGCTATGAAAATTTCGAAAACCGAAGCTGATGGAATTACCTTGTGAAAAAGAAACGGCGGAGGCGGAGGCGGAGGCGTGGTGAAGTAAGGACTGGCAGACGGCGGCCCGGCTGAAGAGGTGCATAGAAGGTATAGAAGTTGGCGGCGACCCATTTCGGAGAACTAAGAGAACAACGATGGTCGGAGGAAAGGGGGACTATTATGATTTATGGGAGCAGACATCATATATGAAGATGAAATCAGGTATCGGTGAAAGAGGAGTGGGCAGTTGACACCTCTGCTTGCATACAAGCATGTGTACAACCCTCTTTGGCTACACGTAGTTGCCATACATCTTTATATTGTAGAAACTGAAAAGTGAGCATATATCATTTATTTAACTCTTCTAAATTTGCAAAATCAAACTACGTTATAATATGTTATATTAAAAAAAGAAGTTATTTTCATGTACAAAAAAAAATAGTTATTTTCATGTATAGAAACATTAAGGGTCTGTTTGGTATAAGTTAATGGAATGGATGAAGGAATGAAATGGACAAGGTAATGGAATGGATGAGGGAATGCAATGGATCATTACCATTCCATGTCTCGTTTGGTTACCATGTGGGAATGGAATGAATTATTATCGTGTATTGTTTGGTAGGCAAGAAAAACGAAGGAATAAGATCATTGGTGAGTGGGGTGGTCGGTGGCAGTGATTGTGGGTGGTGATAGGCGGCGGCAACGATGGGTGGCGGTGGCCGGGGGTGGTGGGTGATGGTGGCAACGGCGGTGGGTGGTTGCGGCGACGGGGGGTGGCGGCGGGCGTCGGTGGTGGTTGGTGGCGGTGGTGGGTGGTGGTGGCGACGACGGTGGTGGGTGGTTGTGGCGACGAGCTGCATTAGCGGCGTGGTGGTTGGTGGCGACGGTGGCGGGTGGGTGGCGGCGGCGTTGGCTGTCGGGATGACGGGTTGCGGGTGGCGGTGGTGTTGGGTATCGGTGGTGGTAGTGGGTGGTGGGTTATGGTGTTGTTAGTGAAAGGTGTAAGAGGGGATGAAATGAAAAAAAAACATGGAGGTGTAAGGAATGATTTTGGGGGAATGAAATGCTTTTTGGAATGGGTGATTCCATTTCATTGACCAACCAAACACCCTTTTCTTCATTCCCTCGTAATGACCCATTTCATTCCGTCTCTCATTTCTGCATGCCAAACACTACCTAAAGTTTTCGCTAAAAACGTTTGGTTTTAAGCGTTGTTGAATAAGTACTAAGTAGTATTACGTCGTGATGATGAATGATGATGAGTTTAATCTTTGACTGATATATATATATTGTGAGATCTTTGACTAATAATTTTTTTTTTGTGAGTTTAAATATTTTAGTCGTACCGATGGATAACAAAAAAAAAAGCACGATTTAATTTTTTGACTTTAGTTTAAATTTTGTATATAAGTATATATACGTTAAAGTTGTTCAAAATTAACTTGGGTTGGAATGTTGGATCAAAATTAACAAAAGTTTCAGCTAGTCAAAATCAGTATAAAGGGTTATCAGGTCAGAGTAGTTAAATTGCGTCTATGTATATCAATGGTTCTTAAAATCAACATAATCAGGTAAGAATTAGTAAAGATAGGAGTTAAGGTTTTGGAAAATAACAGTAGGTCAAGAAAATTCAAAGTTGGTAAAAATCGAGTTAATCGATTTGGTCAGTATTTGTTAAAGTTTGTAGGGATGTGTGAGTTTGACGCTAGAAAAGAAGTTAAAACTTTGCTTTCTGGTACCGCAAAGTAACTTTGTAACTCATAATGCACTATCATTGTTATCTATTGTCCGTAAATAACAACGAACAAGTACTTCACGAGTTCACGTGTGTGACCTTGTTGTATGCTTTTAATCCTTCATTACAATTATACCGCTATTGGTGAATGCAATCATACATGCTCCAAATCCTTGTCGGGCGATGGGTCTAATTTAGAGGTTGTTGTTCATTCTCTAATTATCTGTCTTCCTTATATTTTTATTTAGTTATGTTCAGTCCGTAACGTGCATAAGTTTAAACGAACATAAAGAACGCAACTGAACATAAAGAAACATGAGACATCAATATCAACTAAAAAGTAAACAACAATAATTAAAGTTTATTACTAAAATCATCTTTATCCAACATTTTATGAGCAAACAAACAAATGGTTTTAGGATGAATTGATATCAACTTCTTTGAATAGATATGTAAACAAACTTAAACAAACCTTAACGAACATTATAGAGTGTAAATGTTACGGACGACGAACTTACAAAGAACATTCATTCGTATAACAATTTTTTTTTGGCTTACATTCATTTGCTTATTATTACATATAAACAAAATCAACTTTTCAACCAGACAATCTTTAAAACAGTTCAAAACCAATTTTTCAACCAGACAATCTTTAAAACAGTTCCATGCATGTCTAGTTTATACACAAGCCTACGAACAAACTTTCCACTAATGATTCGTCGAGGCCGGTCGGGTTAAACAACCTTAGGGTGAGCTTGGTACCATACCAGTATCGAAAATACCGATTCTGAATAACACAAAACATGGGTACCGGTACCAAAAGCATGGGCGGAGCTTCTTGGTGGCCTGGTGCCCGACCCCTACTGATTTTTCGCTTGTAATGTTAATTTTACCGATTTTTTATAGTGTAAAATATAGGCTTTCTAAGAGTCTGGCCCCACTAATTTGGAGCTTGAGAGTCCGGCTCCCACTGATTTTTCGTTCAAGCTCCGCCACTAACCAAAAGTGCTCCGTCCGATACGGTACGATTTGGTACTCAAAAGTAAGGGGTCGTTTGTTTCAGCTCTTAATAGTTCAGACATTTTTACTAGTTCAACACTTAATGGTTCACACTGTTTGTTTCACGAGCATATGTCTGAATGATTCAAACATTTGCATTTGAATGGTTAAACATTATACTGTGTCTCAATGGTTAAGACTTTTTATCTGAATTGATAAGACATTTGCCTCTGAACGGTTAACCATTATATTATCTCTTAATAGTTCACACCTCTTATTGTTTAGTATTTACCCATTCAGAAATTACCAAAAAACATCTAAATCAACCCTAAATACCGAACTAAAAGTACCTATCCCAAAAACACAAAAAGTAGTTTAATACGGTACGATTTTTTTTGAACGGCCAACTAAATAATCGGATAAGCATCCTGGGATGCTCTCAATCGAGCAAATGCATCCCCTCCTCCATAACGGTCAAAGTTGGATGCATACCCAATGCCACCAAGCCACCGGTTCCGGGGAAAATCCGCCCGCCCGAAGGCACACTGCGAGAAAACCCGGTTCGGCTCGGTTTTGAACTGTCAACCTCCAAAGAGGTCTAGTCCTAAACTTCATTGTCACCACCAATGTCCTTCAAAGTGATGTTAGTGGGAGTTGAACTTGAGACCTCAAGAAGAGAAACCAAGTGACTAACCACTAGACCAACTTGTCAGGACAATACGGTACGATTTGATACCGATACTCGGTACCCAACATGAGATATTAAAAATAATAAAAAAATCAAAGCCACAAGTTGACAGTTTTCAGCAACATCATCTTCCAATTAGGGTTTATCATACAAGTTCTGCCTCCAAAAACCCCAAATTCTCTCACAAAGTCCACCAATGGATTCCAACGGAGGAGTTGACGAATCATCCCGATTGCTTCACGAACTCCAGTCGTTGAAGGATTCGAAAAGAGACATCGAGGCTCGAATATCGGTTATCGAAGCTCAACTTCAACAAATTCAGTCAAATCAGCACTCAAATAACGAATCACCTGCCGTTAGTTCCAAGGGAGTCTCTGAATTTGGCCATGATTTGACTCCAGATATGATTTATAGATACAGTCGTCAACTGTTGCTCCCATCTTTTGGTGTTCAAGGTCTGTTTTTAATGTGTATATTATTGTTTAAATTGGTTAATTTATGTGTTTACTTTATTTTTTTTTCTGTAATTTTATGCTTTTATTGTTAAGTTGAGGATGTTAACAATAGCAATACTTTGGATGCAGGGCAGTCAAATCTGTTAAAATCATCCATTTTAGTTATTGGAGCTGGTGGTTTGGGATCACCTGCTTTGTTGTATCTAGCAGCATGTGGTGTAGGTGAGATAACTGTTTTTTTTTTTGGTTAGTTTTTTTATGCTTTTTTTGTGTTTTTATGGATTTACGCCCCGCTTGCAGTATGTGCAATGTATATATGTGCATGTAATGTATATATGTGTGGGCCCTCCGGGGGGCCAAAAGTGAAAGTGCACTAATTTAACGTTATTTACTAATTTCGTGAAAATAACGTTAAAAGAGAGGGACGGTTAATCATGCATCATGTGGTGGCGTTGATAGCCGAAAGACAAGGGGTACATGCACTAATCGGCTTTTGTCCTAATTGCTGAGTGTTATGTGCCTTATATCCAAGGCTTGATGCAAAACTACTATTGAGCCGGGGGTCTCACTGGAAGCAGCCTCTCTATTCCTATGGGCTAGAGGTAAGGCTGTCTACATCTTACCCTCCTCAGACCCTACCTTAGCGTTGCTATTGGTGGGATTTACTGAGTATGATGATGATGATGATGTGTTTTTATGGATTAGTAATTTTAGCTTAATCTTGACAGGTAAGTTAGGTATGGTGGATCATGATGTTGTTGAGCTGAACAATCTGCACAGGCAGGTATGTTTATGCTGCTTTCTCTATACAGCTGTTGCTTTTCATCGTTTTCTGTTAATGGTGTATGTTGTTTTATGGGCGTGCGGTTTTTGAATTGGGCTAGCAAACATGGTGTTTTTTACTGGTTTTGTTAAATATTTCAGATTATTCATGGTGAAGCATATATAGGAAAGTCTAAAGTAGAATCTGCTGCTGCAGCTTGCCGTTCGTATGTTATTCTTGCTTCCTTTGTGTCATTTTCTCCTAAATCTAGCTATGTTGATTATTAACGTTTTGACTGTATTTTACGTTTGTATATCAGAATTAATTCCACCGTTGAAATAGTGGAACACCAAGAGGCTTTACGTACATCGAATGCTATAGAGATTGTGAGCCAGTATCCTTCATACATGGAACTAAGCAAAATAAATATATTTACTCTAATCTTATTTTTCACATTTTATAGATTTTTTCTTAGCATAACTCTTCCATGAATTCCGTAACTGTTAATTTTCTAGATACGACATTGTAATAGATGCAACAGATAATGCTCCTAGCCGATATTTGATCAGCGACTGCTGTGTTCTAGTAGGAAAGGTGTGTTTCTTTCTCGATACAATACATTCAAAGGCATATTATCTGAAAATTATCAAGTATTAACTTGTAATGTTTATGCATGCAGCCTCTTGTATCAGGTGCTGCACTGGGTTTGGAAGGACAGGTACACGTTACAAACAAGATCCATTTTCTTCATGCAAACAGAAGTTGTGTTTTCTATGTTTGTATGTAACTGCATTTGTATTTTTGTAAATGATTTCACAGCTAGCGGTTTATAATTATAATGGGGGCCCGTGTTATCGATGTCTGTTTCCTACCCCACCACCTACAACGGCATGCCAGAGATGCTCTGACAGTGGTGTTTTAGGTGTAGGTAAGCTAAATCTCGGCCTGAACTGTTTGAGAGGATGTTAACTTGTTAGTATTTTAATTTGTCCCAAAAAAGTTGTATGCTTTAAAAAATTGAGGGTATAGATTACATTTTTTTACTTTACTCATAATCGCCCTTATCATAAATGCAAGTTTTCCAAGTTGATTAGTCTTAATTACAAGGGTAATAATTTCGGTATAGAGGATAAACTAGAAATGTGTCAAATGGTCGAACGGGTCGAATGGGCTGAAGTGCCCCAAATCTATATTTTACTGCATACAACTTTCTAACTTTCTTGTTGGGAGATCTTTTTTTCTAATGGCATAAAAGGTAACAAATTTTGCTACGTTGCTGATGTGGCACCTGAAAACTAGTGAACATGACCTTGGTTTTAAAAAGCGCTCCTAGGCGCGAGGCGCAACAAGGCGCACACTCTGGGGCTTTTTCTGGGGTTTTTTGGCCTGAGGCGCGCGCCTCTTTCACCCAAGGCGTTTTTATGCATCTAACTATTGTACCCTGGGTTTGGCTTGTACATGCAGCTAAAATCATACAAAAACCTTACTTATAACTATATTTTGGGTAGGGAAAGCTAAAAACCTATGGGATATATATATAAAAATATATATAATTAGCTTGCGCCTCGGGTACGAAAAGCCCACCGCTTTTGCGCTCCGCGCCTCAGTTTTAGACCTCGTCGCTTTTGTGCGCCTCTCGTTTTTAAAACCAAGAACATGACAAAAGTTCTTTACCGTCTTTCTTTGCAATTTGCCCTTATTGTAATGATACTGTTTTTATAATCCTAGCTAACACATTCATTGTTGTAAAAGAAATCCAGTAAATAAATTTGTATAAGATGTTTTTGAGTTTTTCTGTGTTTTTTTCCTCTTTTTAATCACTTGATTGGTAATTTAGTATCTAATATCCAACGTATCCTTACAGTTCCTGGTGTTATCGGTTGTCTTCAAGCCCTAGAGGCTATCAAGCTGGCAAGCTTAGTTGGCGAGCCACTTTCCGGAAGGATGCTTCTTTTTGATGCACTATCAGCCAAAATTCGGATTGTAAGCTTAGTTAGCAGTTATAAACATTAATCTCTGATTATCTTGTACATCTGAATATCTGATAGTAAGGGGCTAATTAGTTTGAGGGTATTGGGTTGATACCCATAAAACTGGGTATCCTTTGTGTTATTAAACCCATACCATAGTGATTCCCAATTGCAAACGAAACCCCACCTAACTTATCTAAGTGGTAATTTGTTTAGGTAAAGATAAGAGGAAGGTCGTTGCAGTGCGAAGCTTGTGGAGAAAATGGATTGACGCAACAGCAGTTTCAACAGTTTGATTATGAGAAATTCACTCAATCACCATTAGCTGTGGTTTGTTTTCTTATCTCTTGATTCTTCCTAATTGGTTGGTCCATAATGTTCCATTTTTTTGCTCAAGATTTATCTGAACTATTTGCACAACTTACATGTATCTAAAGTTTAAACCGCCCCTAAGTTTTATTACAATCACTAAACAAGTAGATCAAATGCATCGAAAGTCACCGAAAGTGTTTTCAGTTCATAAAACCCCTGAAGATTATTTTATTTAAAAAATGGGAGTGTAACCGGATTAAGGGATAATGTATGTGGAGTCACCCAAGCATTTAACTTCTTTTGTTTAGTTTCATTTATACCAATTTTGGCGAAAATATGTGGACACAAATCCATTTTAAATCCTAGAAAAGATATAAATTATCTTTGATGAGGTGTCAAAAGTGTTATTGGTTAAATTTGTTTTTTTTCAAAATAAGTCATTTTCTCTCGTTGTAAACTAACCCAAAAATAATAAAAAAAAACTAAAAAAACTCGGGTGGCCTTTTTAAGTATATACGAGTAGTCTTGATGAAATAATATCATTTCTGGCTTTCTGCTGTCATACACGACACAGTTAATTGTTTATAACTAAACTTATTATTCATTTTGCATAAAAAACGTGTTTTTGTGTCAACCTACAATACTTCCAACCCATTTTGCCACTTTAAATTATGTGATCACATGAATATTCTATTTTGTATATACTCTATATAACTCGAGCTGTTTTCAGGCTCCTTTGAAGTTAAAATTGCTGACACCAGACTCTAGAATAAGCAGCAAGGAGTACGGCGAGTTGATTAACAAGGGCTCACCACATGTGCTAATTGACGTACGACCATCACACCATTACATGATCACTTCCCTTCCCAAATCCATAAACATACCTCTTGCGAATTTGGAATCTCGGATACCCGAGGTATCATCTGAGTTGAAATCCGTGCAAGAAAGCAATGGAACTCTTAATGGTTCAGATGCTGGCCTGTATGTAGTATGCAGAAGAGGCAATGATTCACAAAGAGCTGTTCAGTTGCTTCATAAGCTGGGGTTTACTTATGCAAAGGATATTGTTGGTGGGTTGGAATCATGGGCGCGTGAAGTGGAGCCGAAGTTTCCGACTTATTAGTATGTCTGTAACATGAGCGACCAATGATCGACTGTGTTTTATTTTTAAATTATGACGAGGAATCGAGTATAAATACTTTATGGTAGAGTTTTACGAGGCTAAGCTATTACGATGCGTCTTAGGGGAAAAAAGATCAATTTTGGTTGTGGCCGTCGCTCGTATGGGTGGCAATTCTACACGGGTTACTGTTCTTGAAATGAAACAAATCCAATGTGAAACTAATGAAGATTTTAGGTTGGGTCTGAACGGGTTGGGTTGTAAACGGGTTGCTGTCTTGACCTGTTGATAGATAGGTCATACTCGTTTAGAGTAAAGCTAGAGTGCTGATACATAAACCCATTTATGTTCGATGTTTAACCTGATCATAACTTTTAACACAACCACCATGATCACTACCCATTTACAACACATGATGCATTTTTAACCAGTTTTTAACTCATTTAGATAAACGAAAAACAATATGTTGTTTTTGGATTACACAAAATTTTTATTGCGTGTTTAGGTTGATGTTTCTGTGACTTAACATATATATGAGGTGTGTTCGGTTTCTACCATTTCAACCCACTTGCCCAGTACTCGTAGGTGGGAAGTTTGAGATAACGGTTTAAACAAGTGGGTTTATATGAACAATAATAATTAGAAAGATTAAATATATTAACATAAATGTAAACATTTGGAATACTTCGTATTTTTTATTCTTACGTAATTTTGTTCAAAAAATTAGAAAAAAGCCCCTAAAACCGAACCGTTGCTAGAAACACAATCTGAACGGTTTTCAAAACTGAAAACCATACATTTTGGTTTCAGTTTCGATTTCGATTTTACCATAAAACCAAAGCGAACCGGACCATGTACACCCTAGTAGCTAATCTGACTACTTGTTTCGTTGTTTGATCTCTCTCTCTAACTTATATTATTAATATATATTATATAAATAATTATTCTAAAACAAAATAATCATTCTCTTTCTCCATCATTAGCCTTTTTTTTATATATATAATCAGCCGGCCTGCTTTAGAGCAGGTGAAGTTAGATGTCCTTTTTCAATAATGCAGCCTCATTTGTTTTTTGTTTTGTTTTTCCACACATCCTTCCAATATGGTCGGCACTTACATGTCCTTTTTCAAGAGTAATACAGACTCCATTTATGCCCTTTTTAAGAGTAATTTACCACTTTAGTTAAACTAGAAGAATTCCTTCTCATGCTCCGGCAGAATTTGGTATATGCATAAACTGGTTCGATATCGGCATTACAAAAATACTAAAAAATACCTAAACCAACTCGTATCGAAATCGAAAACCATAAAAATTAAAAGAGTACCGGTAAGGATTTTGTTCGGTCAGTAATGGTATGGTACCGGTATTCAATATACTTTGTAATATAAAAAAATACTTAATTAAACGTAGTTGCGTATTTAGATATTTAAAACAGTTCATGATCGCAAATTATTTAAGAAAAAAAACAATGTGACACATGGAAGAATCTAAATCAATTTAATTATCGACTTTATTAAATTTTAAAGTATGTAATATAGATAATAATTATTAGGTAGTAGATATTTTCATTATATTAAGAGTTAACTGCTAATTTTGTTCCTGTATTTTGTCCAATTATATCAGTTCAAACCCAAATTTTAAATTTGTACCATTTCCGTCAATGTCATTATTGAAACTTGTCAGTTTCGTCCAAAAAAAGCATGAGTTAACTGTCATTTTTGTTCATGTGTTTTGTCCAATTATTCGAGTCAACCTTAGTTTTTTGAATGGAACTAGCATGTTTCAAGAATGTGAGGGACGAGAATGATACAAATTTGAAATTTGGCCTGAACTGGCATAATTGGACAAACCACAGGGACGGAAATGACAGTTAACTCTTATATTAAAAAGATAATAATCTAGTAAAAATAATTAAGTTAGATATAAAAATATAAGCAATCCTAGGAATGGTTAGATATAAAATATGATGTAAAAATATAAGCAATTGTAGGAATGGTACCAGCACACCTGCTGAAATCGTTTCTTTCTTTCCATACACTTAAAAATTTCATTCACACATATCCTTGTTATACAAACTTTCTATCATCACTGTTAACACAATGGCTGAAATCATTGCCTCTGAACTCCTCAAATCTGTTTTAGAGAAGCTGGCTTCTGAAGCCTTGAAGGTGTTTGCTCCGTCCCAAGGAATTGATTTAGAACTAAAAAAACTAGAGAGGACATTGACCAAGATCCAGTCTCTGCTTAATGATGCATCCCAGAAGGAAATAACTGATGAAGCTGTCCAACTGTGGCTCAACGGCCTCCAACAACTGGCTTACGACGTAGATGATTTACTTGACGACTTAGCAACTGATGCCATGCATCAAGAGTTCACCCAGCAATCTGGAGCGATCACCAGCAAGGTACGAAGGCTCATCCCAACTTGTTACACTAATTTATCACTAAGCGAGAGGATGCATCACAAGCTAGACGATATTACCACCAAACTACAAGATCTAGAACGGGAAAAGGTTGCTCTAGGTTTGATTGTAAAAGATGAAAAGTCACAAAGAAAATATCAGACATCGTCTTTGGTGGATACATCTAGTATTGTTGGACGACAAAAGGAAAAGAAGGAATTGCTCATCAAGCTATTTGATGATGGGTCATGCAATCAGAACTTTAGCATCGTGCCTATAGTTGGTATGGGCGGGCTAGGAAAAACCACTAGCTAAACTTTTGTATGATGAAGAGGATGTTAGGAAGCACTTCGAACTCATGGCTTGGGTTTGTGTCTCTGATCGGTTTGATATCTTTGATATAAGCAAAGTTATCTTACAATCTGTGAAGGGGGAAAACAAGGAATTCCCGGATCTAAATATACTTCAAGTGGCTCTTAGAAATCAACTTAAGGAGAAACGCTTTTTGATAGTACTAGATGATGTTTGGAGTGAAAGTTATGAGGAGTGGGACACCCTAGTGAGCCCATTTCATGCATGTGCTCCTAGAAGTAAAATTATAATGACAACTCGGAAGACACAATTGCTCAAAAAGCTAGGTTACGATCATCTAAGCAATCTGAAAACTTTGTCACACGATGATGCCGTGTCTTTATTTGCTCAACATGCGTTGGGTGCAAAAAACTTTGACTCGCATCCAATCCTCAGACTACATGGTGAAGGAATCGTGAAAAAATGTGATGGCTTGCCTTTGGCTTTAAGAGTACTTGGCAGATTATTGAGGACAAAGATTGAAGAAGAAGATTGGAAAGAGCTGTTGAATAGCGAGATTTGGAGGTTAGGAAAGAGAGATGAGATTGTACCAGCTCTCAACTAAGCTACCATGATCTTTCTGCATGTTTGAAGCAATTTTTTGCACATTGCTCCTTGTTCCTAAGGACTATATGTTTGACAGGGAGGATTTGATTTTACTTTGGATGGCGGAAGGTTTTCTACACCGGTTATCTTCAAACAAGCCTATGGAACGCTTAGGTCTTGAATATTTTGAAGAGTTGTTGTCAATGTCATTTTTTCAACACGCACCTAATGACAAATCATTGTTCGTGATGCATGACTTGCTGAATGACTTGGCCACATCTGTTGCTGGAGAATTCTTTCTAAGGTTAGACAATGAGACAATGAAGGATGTTAGGAAGGAAGATTTGGATAAGTATCGTTGTCACACCCCGACCCGCAGCGGAATAAGAGTCGGGGCATAATTGGGTTATCATCAAAGCTCATGATATTTACTAATATGTTTCATATTTATTAAAGTCAAAATTACATTCTCAATAATCCAAACATGTCCATACAATACAAAGAAAATTAACCAACTAAACAATCCAAGCTCTAAACCAGTTTATTCTTCTAAGCCAATCCTATGTGTTTCTTGCTGCAGCTGGTTCACCTGTATCATGTGTAAAAATGGGGGTTTTTGGGTCAACATAAGTTGGCGAGTGAACCTTGTTAGATAAACATTTATTATTGATTTTCTTGTTATTTTATCAAGGAAAAATTGTGCAATAATCATAAGTGAGCAAATGTAAATAATCAAACAGTAGCAATAACAACCACAAACTATAACATACAATAACATACTATAACATACAACAACATACAATAACAAAAATGGGGAACGGACGGCCTATGATAAATGTATGTACTAAAAATGATAAATGTCTGTGCGATCAAGGCTCAATCAAACGGAGCCGATCGTATTGCATGTACTGAAAATGATAAATGTCTGTGCGATCAAGGCTCAATCAAACGGAGCCGATCGTATGTTGGCACGCCAGGTTCACGCTCATAATGTAATGGGGAACTGCTCAACGCTCATAATGTAATGGGGAGCGGCGGCCTATGAAATTGCATGTACTGAAAATAATAAATTAAATCTAAACAATAACCACACAACAGTTGAAACAAGCTGAATACACATTTGTTCATGATATGATGTATGCACAATGATTTAAATATAATAAATGGTAAGACACATGATACACCCCAAAAACGTGATTAAAACGGGGAATTTGTAAAGATTCACTCATTGGGTGCGTTCGGGTGGAGATGATGAGATGCGCACGAGTTGGAAGAATAAAACAACGAGGATTGACTAACCTAAATAATAACGGAAGATATAGTAAATGAGTGGATTTTATTAATAATTTTAATAGGATTTTTAGATATATTTTTGTGAGTTTAAGGCTATTTCCTCTCTTTAAAAACATTATTTTTAAGTATTTTTAATTGATTTTTAAATTAAATTAAATAAATAAAAATATAAAAAAATATGTTGACTTTTACGTTGACCGTTGACCATTGACTGTTTGACCGGTTTTATTGTGTAAATGTATGCGCCGGGCAGGACTCGAACCCGAGACCTCCCGTTCGCGTGCACGCAGCTCTACCAACTGAGCTACGTGTCTAACCCGAAATAATTCTGTTTTTAATTATATTTATATACTAACTCAGTTTATTCAAAATTCTTTTATTTTAAAAAATGTTTTAAATCATTGAACCGGTGTCGTCAACAGGTCTCGAACCCGGGACCTGTGACTTAATGTTACACACAGTCCACCGCTGGACTGTGTGTCTAACTTGGTTAATATACAGATTTTTATTATACTTAACATCTAACGTAAGTTAATCCGGTTCAGTTAGAAAAATAAAACATCTTTATTACAGAGAGGGTGTGTGTATCAGGGATCGAACTCGCGGCGTGTGCGTATTGTTTGCACACAGTCCACCGCTGGACTGTGTGTCTAACCCGTTTATAATACCAATTTTAATTAATCTTATAATGTTAACACACTTCATCTTCTTCGCTAAATTTACAGACAACTATTTACTCAACTGTTTCTTGCTTTAAAACGATTAACAAACATTCATAAGACTAAAATGAAATGGCAGAGACGTGTTGGAAGTAAACATACCGGAGGAATGATTTATCTCAGAATTCCGGCAAGGCATCGGCTCTGTTTTTATGAACTTCAACTGAGCGAACAAATTAACAGTTTTGATTAGCTAATTGTGGAATTGAAGTACTAAACAAGAGTTAACAGAAGGTTTGAATGTCTATACCGTTTTACAGCGGAAGATAAGAATTTTCAGAGGTTTTCCGGCGAGAGGGAATTATCCGATATCGACGTCTGAAATTGATTCCGATTGAAGGTTTGAGTTAGCAATAGCTTAACAACTGATAGACAATGAAAGAATTGAGAGACTTACTGATTTGATGGAAAACACGGTTTTCCGGCGAAAAGTCCGGCGAGTTCAATTAGCTTCTCCGGCGAACTGAAAGTATTGCGAAAGTGAAATTCGAAGGTCTGCAGATGTGTTTGAGTCGCGAGAGGGGTCTATGATTGAAGTAATTCAGAACATGAAAGTTTTCGGTTATTAAAACCGATCCACTCTTGAATTCAAGTCCATTCAAAGCTCAATTGATTGGAGATGTCGGTGTAGCGGTTATAATCGGTAAACCGCGAGTAATCAAACGTCTTTGGACGTTTGGTGACCGATTTCGGTTACAGTTGGCGTAACCAGCTTGATTTACGATTGACTATAAAATTTATTTGTTTCCTAGAGTTGACAGAAAACAACAAGTGGCGGAGTGGTTACGTGTGTGTGTGATAAGACTTTGTGATTAAACCCGGCTGACCCGGGTTCGAGTCCCGGCAGCCTAAATTTCTTTTTAATTATTTTATTTTTACTTTTTATCAAATATAACTTTTATATTCTAGTTTGTTTATTAATTATGCATCATTAAAAATTAAAATGGACATAAATACGCAACGAAACATTTATAACTTGATATTCGATTACAAACGGAGCGGGTTTGGAAAACCCGTTTTTGACAAATGTTACAATCGTCATATGTCTTTTATACATGAGGAATACGTAGCTTACTCAAAGTTCAAGGCATTGGAAAGAGCTAGAAGTTTGAGAACATTCTTAGGAGTGTCCATTGAAGTAGAAGGTAATTGGCAAAAGTTCTACTTATCTTATAAGATTCTTGTTGACTTACTTCCTAAATTACCATTGTTAAGGGTTCTTTGTTTGAGTGATTATTGCATAAGTGAAGTACCAGAGATCATTGGCAATTTGAAGCACTTGCGGTATCTTAATCTATCTCGAACCATAATCACACATTTACCCATAAATGTTGGTAATCTCTATAAATTACAAGCATTAATTGTTTTTGGACGTAAATGTCTAAGTAAGTTTCCCAACAACTTTTTTAGGCTTAAAAACTTGATTCATCTGGACATTAGGGATACTCCGCTATTGAATAAGATGCCCTTGGGAATTGGCAGGTTAAAAAGCCTACAGACTCTCACCAAAATCATTATCGAACGAGATAATGGTCTTGCAATAACCGAGCTTAAAGACCTCATAGATCTTCATGGGAAGACTCACATCAGAGGGTTGGACAAAGTGCAAATGGCAATGCATGCTCGGGAGGCGAACTTCTTGCAAAAGAGGTTTAGTGAGTTAGAGCTAGAATGGAGTGATGTGTTTGATGGTTCTCGAAAGGAATCTCTTGAAAAGGAGGTCCTCAGTATGTTGAAGCCTCATAATGATAGTTTGAAAAAACTTGGAATAGTGTCATATGGGGGTATAGAGTTTCCTAATTGGGTTGGGGATCCACTGTTTCTTCATTTGATTAGCGTGTCATTACGTGGTTGTAAAAACTGTACATCTTTACCACCACTGGGGCAGCTACAGTCACTTAAGGAGTTGTATATAGAAGACATGGATGAGGTGAAAGTTGTGGGCTTAGAGTTAATTGGGACTGGTCATGCATTCACTTCACTTAAAGTTATTGAATTACGAAATATGAAGAAATTGGAAGTATTATCTACTGATATTGGAGTTGTGTGGTTCCCATGCCTTGAAAAGCTTGTTATACGAAATTGTATTCGTTTGGTTGAAGTGTCACCTAATGCACTACCGTCACTAGACGTTCTAGAAATACATGAATGTGATAGTGGTGTGTTGAGAAGGCTCGTTCAAGTAGCTTCATCAGTCACCAAGTTGAAAATATCACTTATTTCAGGGCTTAATGATGTGGCGTGGAGGGGCGTTATAGAATATCTTGGAGCAGTTGAAGATTTAACAATAAAAGAATGTGACGAAATAAGATTCTTATGGGAATCAGAACCAAAGGCAAGTAAAATTCTTATCAAGTTAAGGAATTTGGAAGTACGGAAATGTAAAAATTTGGTGCGATTAGGAGAGAAAGAGGAGGAGAATAATAGCGGGAGCAACCTCTTAACAACTCTTAGGACACTAGAGATAGAAGAGTGTGTGAGTATGGAGCATTGCAGGTGTCCAAATAGCACTGAGGATTTGGAAATCTCTCTTTGTACTTCCATTACATCTGTTTCATTCTCGACAACAGGAGGGCAGAAGCTCAAGTCTATTATCGTTAGATGTTGTGACAAACTGTTAGAAAAGGAGTTAGGAGGAGATAGCGCTACGGTGCTTATCAACAACACACATATGCCACTGCTTCGAAATATAGGGTTAGTCTACTTGCCAAATCTGACAACAATCAATGAATTAAGTTGCTTCGTTCACCTCACCTGCCTGGTATTTGAGAGTTGTCCAAATATGGAGTCGTTTCCTGACCACGAGTTGCCTAGTCTCACCTCGTTAACAAATATGGTAATAAACAATTGTCCAAGTACAAATGCTTCCTTTCTTCGCGGGTTTTGGCCTCCCAAATTGCAAAACCTTTTAATAGGGGGTTGAAGAAGCCCATCTTAGAGTGGGAACCACAAAATTTTCCAACCACACTTGTCAACCTCACGTTACAGTGTGGACGGTCAGAAAGAGACCGTGTGAGTAGGTGTAGTCAGGTGTCCCGTCTTCTTCCTCCATCTCTTACATCTCTTGGGATAATACGGTTTAACAAACTGAAATCGCTTTCGGTGGAACTCAAACACCTGACCTCCCTCCAACATCTCTTTTTACATCATTGCCCAAAGATGGTGCATCTACCGGAAATTCTGTTGCCTTTACTTTTGAGTTTAAACATCAAAGATTGCCCAAATCTAGAAGGAAGGTGTAGTAGAAGAGGCTCTTATTGGTCCTGCATCTTTCATATCCCCTGCATCAGTATAAACCCGGAACATAGTCATGTGTTGTCAATAAGTTACTGATTTTGCTTCCATTCAGCCAACAAACTGTAAGCATTATTTTACTACAAATACATTGTTAGTTCAATAAAGTGCAAAACATAGTATGAATGATTATCACAAATCAGTTGATCAGTAATGTCTACATATGTTGTACAATTTTACTTCCCATTTTAGGATGCGAGTCAGTAAGTTGATTAATTAATGGCTTTGTTTAAAACATGTTAACAAAGGAGGTTTTCGTTACGTTGGTTGCTTTCTACATCTCTTAATAAGATTTTATATATCTGTGAAATCGTTGCGAATAGAAGTCTTGTTTTATCTTTTTATATTTACACTTGCAACATTTAACTTTCGGCCTGGAGAGAGCCAGCCGTGACCAATGTGGCTCGTAGTGGTGGCCCATGGAATGGTTGCCTGGAAAGAGCCGGCCGTGACTCTCTCACCCACGAGATTAGTGTTTTGGGTTGAGTTCTTTTGTTTGGTATGTAACAATTTTCATTATGTTGGTCGCTTTCTACATCTCTTAATAAGATTTTATATATTTGTGAGATTGTTGCGAATAGAAGTTTTGTTTTATCTTTTTATGTTTACACTTGCAACATTTAACTTTCGGACTATATTTGATCCGAAACAATGTCAACCGAATTCAGTTGTCTTTTAGTTGATCTTCATTTGGTCACCGTGGCCTACTACACACGATCTGATCATCATCATCATCTTACTCAATAAATCCCACGAATAGCAAAGCTAAGGTAGGGTTGAGGAGGGTAAGATGTAAACAGCCTTACCTCTACCCGTTGGAATAGAGAGGCTGCTTCCAGTGAGACCCCCGGCTCGATACTACACACGATCTGAGTTAATAGTTATTTGAAAACCAGCTTGCTAATCCAAATGGACCTGAAGCTATTACTTAAACCAAGTGTCATGATCTACTTGAGCTTGATGTACACATCCTTACTCGTGACCTCCAAGTCACATGGCAGCAACCTTACCGAGACTTCCAGGTCACATGGTCAGCAGTTTTATATATTAAAAAATTAAACAACAATTTTTTTCTTGTCTAGTCATTGTTCAAATAATTCATGCAGATCAAAGATGGGTTGATTATAGCTAGACCAAAGCCTATTAAGTTGCTGCCATGCATAACCAATCATCAAACTCATTCCATACTCTGTAGTGGCAACGGATCTTTCAGAAACAGCAGTAGCACAATGGATCAGCAGCAGCAGTGGCAAACCATAAGCATTTGTGAAATAACCCATTACCAAACCTATATCAAAAACCGAAAACAGATCGGTTAATACAAACCAATAACCAACAACTTCGATTTTGTTCGGTGGAGGCTCGAAACCAAACATAGCCTCCCTGCGCACGCCACTTCTAAATAGTGTGACCATTTTTATTACAATAGAGCAAGATACAAAAGATGTCAGTTGTGACTTAACCGGTACCCTTCTAAATTGTTTTATTGTTATTTACTAAGATCGATTCGATATACAAAAGATGTCACTTGTTACTTAAATTTTTAACCCTTTATGGGATTCTTCTACTAAAATAAGTGTAAAGACATATACCTTGTAATCATAATGATGTGTGCCACATCTCTAGTTCATGCAGAATGTGGGGTCTCAAGTTCGAATCCTGGAGCACACCCGAGTTTTCTATTATAGTGCATTTACTCCAGAGAGTCCTTACTCTTGTGGAGGATGCAACTGCCGGGGATGCCAGTGGGCTGGAAATTTTCTCGGGGAACGCCAAGCTAAACTCTGATGCCAAGCGTGGGCCCGGTTAAGACAACATAGTCTTGTGCCAGAGTGGGGTGGAGGGCCTGCTAAGCAGGTGCGATATCTATCGCCTGTTGTAGAATATCGCCGTTTAAAAAAACGGTCAAAGCTATTGTTCTTCATGCACTACAAGTCTACAACATGTCATTGGGTCATTGTTTGTTTTTAGTATGTAAGTTACAGGACCGGGCCTAAAGTACAAGTAATCCAGGCTTCGGCCTAGGGTCTTCAGAACAATAGGGCCCCACTTAAAAGAAAATTAATATGGTAACTATTAATATTAGTGCAAAACTTATTGTTTTAGATTTGTTTGATTCTTTATACATGCAAATCACCATCTCTTAAATTTTGTTCGATTTTTACTTGGTTCCAAACACAAATAAGTAGTATTGTTTATAGCTATTATATACTTTAACTCGCGCTGTTTTCAGGCTCCTTTAAAGTTAAAATTGCTGACACCAGACTCTAGAATAAGCAGCAAGGAGTACGGCGAGTTGATTAACAAGGGCTCACCACATGTGCTAATTGACGTACGACCATCACACCATTACAAGATCACTTCCCTTCCCAAATCCATAAACATACCTCTTGCAAATTTGGAATCTCGGATACCCGAGGTATCATCTGAGTTGAAATCCGTGCAAGAAAGCAATGGAACACTTAGCGGTTCAGATGCTGGTCTGTATGTAGTATGCAGAAGAGGTAATGATTCACAACGAGCTGTTCAGTTGCTTCATAAGATGGGGTTTACTTCTGCAAAGGATATTGTTGGTGGGTTGGAATCATGGGCGCGTGAAGTGGATCTGAAGTTTCCAACTTATTAGCATGTCTGTAACATGAACGATGATCAATGTATTTTTAATTATGAAAGATGGTTATACTTTATAAAGTTTACGAGGCTAAGCTATTACGATGCCAGGATAGTGATCTTAGGGGAAAAGATTAGTGGCCGTAGCTCATATGGGTGGCAATTCTACACTGGTTGGGTTGTCTTGACCAGTTAATAAATAGGTCATACTCGTTTAAATTAAGATTATATGGTGTGGGAGTGTATGAAGCGTCACGTGGCAGCCACGTCAGCACCTGCCAGAAAGGTGGCGTGGTGTCAAAAAAGCGCGGGATGGGATGGGGCGTGGAAGGGTGGCGTGGTGTGACAGCACAGTGGCATACATTTGTTTACATTCAAATAAAACAATAACCACCAACCAAGAACCCACCTCCACGTCATTAGCATCAACTCCACCATGCAGGCAGATATGTGCCGTCCCCTCTCTCACACGCCATCATCAACGCCTAACACGGGTCGTTGATAGCTTGTAAGCTGCATGGTTGAGGCCTCCACGCCTCTTCCACACCACCACACCATATGATCTAAAGCTAGTGTGCTGATACATCAACCCATTATGTAGTTATGTTCCATGTTTAACCTGATCATAACTTTAATACCACCATGATCACTACCAGTGGCAGACCCAGAAATTATTTTTTGAGGGTGCGAACAAGGGGTTTAACCAAACTTTCAAGAAGTGCGATCGGGATTTTTGTCGATAAAAATACACTTTTGTTCTTTTCTCTTTATATGTTGTTATGAATGGTTTGTTCTTCCGTAGGTGTATTCGCCTCTATAGTACAAGTACAATTTAACTTCTTTTTTTCATCTATTTCATACAGATCTTGAAAACACAAACACACTAAAGATTTGTGTGGCTTCATCGCTTAGAAGTGAAAAATCTTTTTTTTAAAGGAAAACTTCATAAAACTTCATTAGAAACACACCGAACCCGAAAACCTGGCCGGAAACCAAACAGAGAAACTACAAAATATGATAGTTGATTTAGGTGTCTTTTTTTTGCAGCTAAGATATTGTGTCTCAAAAGTTTAAAACTTAAAGAAAGGATATTCTCTAATTGCATTCTAAAAGCTATGAAACTGTGAGACAGCAATTCACAAGTGAAAATTAAAATAAAGTATCAAACATCAAATATTTCGGCACAATAAGAAAAACTGTAGTAGATAACATAGCTCCATTCAACACATGAACCATACTTGAACAAGATATGAAGCTCATGTGTTGTTATTTAAGGAGGTACATAAACTTTTAGTCCTTTAAGACACAAACACCGGTTGCAAAACACCCAAACTACCCCTAGTGCTGAACTAGGCATTCTTGCTTTCCAGCAACAATGGCGGTCTGGTGGGACCCATTGTTAAGGGCATCAACATCTTCAACATCTTGCTCATCTTCTTCAGGCAAGCTCACATTCTCGGTAACAACACATGAGATCGCTTCAAAGATGAGGGCTAGCACTTCCTGGAATCGAGCCTCAGACAGTGACACCTCAGCAAGAAGTCGCCACGCGTTTTCCTCGCTGGCACCTTCATAGTCTTGTTTCCGTTTCAACACCATGTGTCCGCTGATCTCCCAAACGGCTGGGTTCACCTGGGTGTCTAGAAGCTCGGGACTTACTTCTCCTAGAGCTTGTTTCTCCGCATAGCACTGTTTTCCATTTTATTTAAAATAGAAAAATTAGAAAATTTGGTAACAGAAACAAGAGTTGGCAAGAGTCACGCGGTTGGATAACGGGTCAGGGTCGAAACGGGCTTGGTCAACCCACAAACACTCTTTGTCCGTTTTTCTTTAAAAATACCATTAATATTGTTACAAGAATAAACTTGTCTTCGAATAAAAACAACTTTGGAGGTTGTATGTAGGGCTGCAAACGAACCGAATGTTTAGCGAACAGTTCGCGAACCGTTCGGCGGGAAGTTTATTTGTGTTCGTGACTTCGTTTCGTTTAATAAATGAACGAACAAGAACAAGAAATTCCGTTTGTTTAGTTAAATGAACGAACATGAACAGAGGCCGCGTTCGCTTATTAATATTTAATAAGTATCAATGTATATATTGTGTTCATTTGTGTCCATAATTGTTCGTTTGTGTCCATTGCCTAAAATTAACAAATGAACATACGAACACTTTAATTTCCTTAACGAACACGAACATAAAATTCTGTTCGGTAAGTTGTCATGACCATTTCGTGAACACATATATTTCCTTAACGTAGTTCTTTTCGGTCAGTTCGTTTGCAGGCCTAGTTGTATACAATAAAAGTGGACTTTAGCTATTCTTTTTATATGAACCATTAAAAAAAGGAAAAGACCCATTATAAAGTAGTGGATGCAAAGAGTTAGATACCTGAGGTAAGAGAAACACTCGGGTCCCGGAATCTGAAATAAGGACATTATAAGGTATATTGTTGTCTTGAAGGCAGATGCATGAATCACCGACAGCATTTGATAGATCTTCAAGTGAATATCCACCCTCAAAGACAAGGCCTCTAACAGGGTAGTTGAGAATCTCAGAAATTACAACTCCGCCATTGAAATTGGTTATCTTTCTAGCGGGGGCTTTCTCGATTGGAAAGGGGACAGCAAGATAATAAGCCTGAAATAAGCAATCTCAAACTGTTACATAAGTAACATACACGCCCTAAAATAAGCAGATAAGCATACGGTCATACACACTTTCCTTCATCTAAACATTCAAAAGTGCTTATCGGGTTTTAAAAGACGCAATGATCAGATAAGTTGTTTAAAACAAGAAATCCAAACATACCCTTAATCAGTCTGATTCTTCAAGTCACATGAATCACTTTGAAAAGCACATTTAAACACACCTCTTAATAGTCTATGTTTAACAGCTATGCAGTTAATGCGGTAAAAATCGGATATCTTGACCGATGTTTGAGATATCGGTAATTTTTATATCATGTAGAATTTATATATATATCAATCTAACACTAACAATTTAGTATACTCTCCTACCATTAACAAATTAACCTTTGGCAACTTGCAAAACACTAACATTTAACAATCAAGACTTAAAACACTAATAGCAGTAATAAGAAGAAAGACAAATGGTAGAACTAAGAAGAAAGGTACTGATATCGGGAAAATTGGTGATATATCGGTCAAACATCAGTCAGATATTGGTCAATATCGCCGATAATATCGGTACCGATATTTTACATGGGGCCCGATAACCAATATATCGGTGATATATCACCGATATTAACCGCATAGTTTAACAGTACATATGCAAAAGATAGAGATCAAAATAGATTTGAACCTGAAAATGAAGATGATTGATAGTAGCAAAAGCACCGAGACTATTGTAACCGAGACGGAAGTACGGATTCCCGGCTTCCGACGCCATGTAAAGTGCGAGCAAGAGGCTTTCATGGTCAATTCTTTGAGGAAGACGCTCTAGAATTCGAGGAATCAAAAGCACGTGTCCGTATTCATTGGACTAACCTATTGAGTCATAAAAACAAAACAAAATAAATAAAATAATAGTTACTCAACATGTGGCTTACCATGAATCTACTTAAAGTATAACAAGATTAAGAAAACTTACATTAATGGCAACAACACTAGGAGAACTTTCTACATCAACAGGGGCATTAGGATAGAATTCGACTTCACCGTCTTTGCTTGCTTCAAACTGAAAAAGAATCTCTTCTTGCCCGACTTTTGTGAAGTTGAACTTGCTTCCATCGAATGGCTGAAGAACTTTATCCACTCGAAATTCAGTTGGACGCTTTTTGAGGTGGCGACCCTCGTTTAACTGAGCGATAAACCCATAATCTCCAGGAATCACCTGTTCATTTACATATCAATTAGCATGTTTTCACAATACTATTATCAAAGATTTATGAAATGTGAAGAAAGTGAGTTGTACCTTAGTAGCACAGGCAGTAAGGTCATAGCGAAACAGGCCCCTCTCCACGCGATCCTCCCACTTTAAAAACAGAAATAAGAAATAATCTTATCTTAAAGCGATAGTCGAATAATCTAAACGGTATAATACTAGCTTTCAAATAAATCATACCTCTCCAAGGAGAAGAGATTCTAAGAAAGCAAAAGGTGGATCCTTTTTGTCACTGGATTCAACCTTATCAGATTTTTGAAAAGCATACAGAGGTAACTTTGCACCTGTATCGAAACAAGCGGCGTCAGGACAAAAACTAACAATTCACATGAAGAACGAAATTACAGGGCGCTGTTAAAGACACCACCCGGTTAGTGTACACCAGCCCTTCTGACACATCATATGAGCCTCATGGACTTTAAGTGGTCAAATCAGTCATTTCTTTGTCACTTGGAACATCATACTGGTCTTGTGATTTGGCCCTAAATAGTAGGGATGAGCAATTTTTACAAAGAACCGGTACACAGACAGTATGCATTTTAAATGGTTTTCGGTTTCGGTACTAGTTGGTTTCGGTATTTTTGATATTTTTGCAGGTTCAATACCGATACCACCAGAGTCCACCAAAGTCGCTACAGAATTCAGTTTGTTTTTTACTCAATATTGGTTTAGGTATGTTGTACGGTACAGATCTCATCCCTAGTAAATATGACCCATATGACCATTTTTCGATGTATCATACAGCCTATATGACTATTATACCGCCCGTTTTAACCACTTTTCACCATGGCATATGGGCCGTATGACACGTTAGTAGCGTCCAGATATAGTGTTTGTGGTGTTTTTATAACTCTTGCCTAATTTATAAATCAGATTAAGACACAAAACAGAAAGAAAAAGATAAAGCATTTAAACAAACACCTGGTAGGCAACAATCTCTCATGCAATTACGGCCACACCCACCAGCACCAGCTTCCTCCACCTCATCCTTCTGGTAATTAGACACAACAGTAGGCACCCTTTTGATCCTCAACATCATCATCTTCAATCACTTACTTATAACAACACCACCAAATTCGTATATATATATTTTGGTAAAAACCTGAAAACTGAATCACACCTACACTACAACGGAAACAAACGACGACCAAAACAACCCACCACCGGCAAGAAAGAGAAGATCAGAAGGACAGCCGCCTTCAGAGGGCAAAGCTCCACGTCCGCCGTGCGTATGAGGGTTGCTTTCGATGGTTACAACGCCCAACCCACGTTCCGATCGGACATGTACAGATGACGGAGGGGCTCCGAATATAGCCGTGATGTCTGCAACTTGATGATCCTGGGTTTTACCCCTGACAAAACAGCAACAATTGAGTGAATTGAATTGGAACAATGGAGGATGTAAAGGGGGTGTTGTTGATTTGGGTTGAGGGTGAATTGGGGGTGAGATGATGGGGTTAAATAGTAAAGTTGCAGGTGAATGGCGGTTGAAGGGGTTTGTTTGTATGGTTGAAATTGGGCCGTGACGATGGGGAAGAGGATGAGTGGTTTTGAGTGATTTGGGGTTTGAAATTGGTTGCTAGGTGTTGTTGGATTAATTTGAGAGGAAACAAACAAACACTATCTTCACGTCCTTATCGGAAATTTAAAATAAATATGATATATTTTTTAAGTGCTTGTTTAAGTTCAAACTATAGTGAGGGACATCGTCGTTGGCGAGACCGTTATACCGAACAAAAATAGACGTAAAAATATTGAACCACAAAATTTATATGAAAATGTAAATCGAAAAAGAATTTCCACGTGGTATAGCAAAAACATTAACAATGCTTGAAATTTTATGTAAAAAAGTGAAGGGCGTTGTGCGGTACCGTTTAAACCGAACACAAATTAGATGTGAAAACCGTTGAAGAACGCATTCGCGTTGCGGCGTGTTAACTCGAAAGTCAATCGGATTTAAAATTTATTAAATAATACTACTACTAATAATAGTTAAATAAATGTATAAAGTATATAGATTATTAAAAACTAAAAGTAATCTATAAGGTTATATCTTACTTATATAATACTCAAGGGGAGATATTTACTTTTAGAAATAGTCTATGGGAAGAAAACATAAATGTTTATGTGTAACAGAGGCTTGTATACATGGCTGTAAAACTTCTATATATAGATAAAAACATCAAAATCAAAATCGTGGATGCCAAATGATATCCACCTATTGACCTATAAATTCCACTAACTAATAAAAACATTAAAAACTTGAATAGTAAAACCTCCTTACATATTATATTTAGTAATTAATAAATAATAGAGAGAAAAATAGTTTCTTATTTTAATGAGTGAATTTCAAGAATTGACCTTTATCTTTATACCAATTTCAGACGGTGCCTTTATCTTTATAATTGATAGGTTTTATACTTTATGTTTCCAAATGCTACACGTTTGTCCTTTAAGCCTAACTCAGTTAATTTTTTCAGTTAAAGTTGAACATGTGAGTTGTACATGAGGGCAAATCAAATCATTTCATCAACATTTCTCATTTTCCCCAATTTATACACAATAAACCCTAGTTCATCATATGATCCCCAAATCAACACCAGCCACCCACCCACCCACCCCATTTACCAGCACTCCACCACCACCCTTCCGATCATCTTACACCACTTCACCTACCATTAATATACTTATAGTAAACACCTAAAATCAAACACATTAAAACGATGTCGTCTTCTCCGTTCTCATTTGATACGTTCATTCGTGATTTCATCACATCACACAATAGAACAATCGTCGCGGCCAACCTCCGCCGCACGATGTCGGTACCGTCAAACCACTCATCTTCACCGTTTACTCGAACCTACAAAGAAATCTGGTGAAAGGACTGTTACCGACTGTAACAATGACGGAAGAAGAAGGTTGTGCGATATGATTAACGAGGTAACATTACCCGCGCGTTGCGGCAGGAGTTGATAAATCACTAACTCTGTCCAAAATTAACAATTCACTTAGGGTTTAAACTGGTCGATAACATATATCTTTATTTATTTATTATTTTTTTGGGTAACTTTGTAGAATAGTAATCAAGTTTTAAGAGTGTTCCAATTAGGTCACTCAGGTTTTAAAATTGTTCCAATTAGTCACTCGACATTCATTTTTTATTAAATTAAGGGGTTTTTCATCCATTTCATAAGTAACCATGGTGATGTGAATTTTTGTTTTTTTTTCCCATTCATTTGATGCTAACTTCCAGTTATGACGTGGATTTTAACTTGTTTTTTTAATTTTTAATGTAATTAAAGTGTTTTTATTTTTAATAAATAAAATTTCATATATTAATACAATCCGACCCTAGCATCTTATGCTCGGTTTTTCTCTCGACATATGGAAAAAAGGGCATGACTCGATTTGAATGTTAAGTAATCTATTTCAGACAAAAACGATACGAGTGACCTAATTAGAACACTTTTGAAACTTGATTACTATTCTGTGACATTTTCCCTATTTTTTTTTACCATTTTCATCTAAAACCCCTTTTAGCATTTATCTTTTTAATTTATATAATTATAACACTAACAAAGATGGTAATTAACATTAACATTATTATATAAAAGATAAAACACCTTAATTTCCATCTCAACCAATTCTACTCACATAATTCAATTCTAGAAAGTAACATAATTCAATTCCAAAAACACATATATAAATTTATGTCTAGTAATTAGCCTCGCGTACGAAGACGGTAAAAAATTGCAACAAATTCAGTATAAAGTTTATTAAATTATCTACTGTTGACATTAGTTTATAAATGTCATCTTGAACCTGCTATTATTTATTTTGTCACATTTAAAATTTGAATTTCCTGTTCAATGCTCAAACACACCATCACCAACATTTTTTATGTAAAGTTCATAGAATTGTGTTTAAGATGAGATGGTGATTGACGAAGATAAACATACATATAATATACTTTATGAAATTTAATTTCACTTTCCAACTCATCTTTAAATAAATTTAAATAAGCAAATTTAAATTTTAATAAAACAAATTAACAAAACATGATCAAAGCTGACAAATGAATACAAACAGTTATTTTACCAAGAAGCTAAGCTTTTTCATTCAAAATAACAATATGCAGGAGTAAATAAGAGCAATACACATTACACAATGATGAAAAAAGGGAACACAAATTTGAAATTATAGAAACCAAAAGCCAATCTTATTGCTTTTTACACCGCCCAAACCCCAAATACCCAAACCCAACACCCTCCTCTCTCTCTCTCTATATTATATATATTAGTATTAAATATTAATGTTTAATTACGTGACATACGTTGATACCGCCGTTCTCCGTTTCTCTATTCTCTCACCAACTTCGTGATCGTTCCACCACCAACACCATTGCTTCTCCGGCGTGTTCATATGATAATACCACTTCCATCACAGCAACGAAAGGTAAAAACCGAACTCGTCACATTTCCGCCCATCTTCACCGGCCGGAACAACTCCGGTCATCAAGATCAGATTATCCGGCGGATCACCACCATCATCACGAAATCAAGTTTGCTCATGTTTTAAATCTGCTTAAACAACCGAGAGGCTTTGGTCGTCAAGATCGAATCCGTAACACTGTGACCGAAAGGGGCGTTGAATCGCTGTGACCGACAAACCCTCTACCCTCTGGCTCCCTGTCTTTCCCTCTTTGCTCCCCTCGGTAACCGTCAAAAATCTTTCCCGTGGAGATCGGTGGTGTGGTGTTTATATAGGATATGAAACGGCGGCAAACGACACGGTGGTTGGAGGAGACATTCTTTTTTTTTTTCCGAACGGTGCGTTTTTTTTGATTTGGTTGTCAACTGTAAAGTTGCGCCGGTTTGGATATCTTGAATGCTTATCAAACGTAGGAAAGTTTGGCGGTTTTTTGAACGTTTTTTTAGGGCACGTCGGGTTGGAAACGGTTTTATGACCGCCAAGCTACGGTGTGGATTTTGACATGTCGCTTGGTAAATTTAAGATGAAACCATGTATTCGAATTAATATGGAAATGGTGTGTTTAAAATCAAATGGGTGCCTTTCATTGAAACGTTACAATTGTGTTAAATGGCACCCTTAAGTTGCTTTTTGTAGCATTTAATGGTGTGTTGAGTACGGTGTGGATTTTGACATGTCGCTTGGTAAATTTAAGATGAAACCATGTATTCGAATTAATATGGAAACAGTGTGTTAAAATCAAATGGGTGCCTTTCATTGAAACGTTACGATTGTGTTAAATGGCACCCTTAAGTTGCTTTTTGTAGCATTTAATGGTGTGTTGAGTACGGTGTGGATTTTGACATGTCGCTTGGTAAATTTAAGATGAAACCATGTATTCGAATTAATATGGAAACAGTGTGTTAAAA
Source organism: Scalesia atractyloides (assembly GCA_947069175.1). Lineage (NCBI taxonomy): Eukaryota > Viridiplantae > Streptophyta > Magnoliopsida > Asterales > Asteraceae > Scalesia > Scalesia atractyloides. The sequence continues at coordinate 98,677,323 of CAMTDV010000005.1, read as the reverse complement.
TCAATGGGTGCCTTTCATTGAAACGTTACGATTGTGTTAAATGGCACCCTTAAGTTGCTTTTTGTATTATATAGTAATGGGATACGGTTGCGCCGGAGAAGCAAAAGAGATGTCGTGTAAGCACTAGTACCATTCGGATTGTATAGTGAAGTTGTTAGGGGTTCATGGATTGTGTTCGGCATGTAGGTACGAAATGTTGGTTTTGTTGAAGATATGGATGTGGATATGGGTAGTGGGGGTAATTGGGATCAAAATTATCATGGAATATTTGGATTCATGATTTAGTTTTTTGCATTACCATTTATTTTGGTCCTTCAAAGAGGAGAGTTGTCTATATACTTAAGTTTCATTGGTTTAATTTTTAAGGTTTGATTTGATGATTTAACAGTGCTTAAATTATTCTGCTTGATCACTGTGATTAAATATTCTTTGGATTAAAAATTCTTTTATTGCAATTAAGTATTGAAGATGGTGTTGGTGATGTTAACAGTGGTGGTTGGTGGTGGACAGATGGAGAGATGTAGAGATAGAGAGATAGGGTTCTGTATATTTAAATATTTATATAAACTGGTAAAAAGACTAAATTACCATCTGATTTAATGGAAAAAACTAACTGTGTTAGGTATAAGGACAAATCGTGTAACATTTGGAAACATAAAACTCATCAATTTTAAAGATAAAGCGGATCGTTTAAAATTGGTTATAAAGATAAATGGACAATTCTTGAAATTCACTCTATTTTAATTTAATAACCGAGTAACCGCCTTATCTTCTTTAATCTATAGTCTAGGGGTATGTGAATTTTCACCCAAACCTAACTTAGGTTAAACGGGCTTGGAACAGTTACATTTTGAATTCATGAGCTCCTTTAGCTAGACAGGTCGGGTTGTTAACGGACTGATTCGTTTAATCCGTTTCTATTATATTTTAACTTTATCAAAAAATATGTTTTTGAGTCATAAATTAAATTGGTTATGTATTTTATGTAATAATAATATTAAATTAGAATGGAAATTGAGATAAGATTTTATAATTAAGTTGTATTTTTTATATACATATTTGTATTTTTTTTTTGTAAAATATGATTTCAAAGATATTAATATGCGAATAAAAATAAAATAAAAAATTGGGTTAAACGGATCATGTGGGTCAACCTACGAATATATGTGTTATGTTTGGGTTCATGAGTCTGACACGATTTTTAATTCTTTTACTTTTTTTTTTTTGTTAAAAAAACTAGATACTACACGTGTTAGATAATTGGAAATTGAATAACTAGTGCTAAAGCCTAATAACTTTAAAACAATATTTTGAGATGGTATTGAATACTTAGTACTAAAGCCTAGTAACTATAAAACAATATATTGAGATAGAATATGATTTAGGAATTAACCATTTTAAATTAAGAATTAGAGCATAGGTGGGTGAAAATGTGAAATATAAGAGATGAAAAAAAAAAAGAAGAATTTCGGGCTCATGGAAATATGTCACGTGATGCATCCAATTACATAAAACTTGTGTATAGATGTTACAAATATACAAAACCAGATTTAAACAGACATATACACATTGTGTGTGTGTGTGAAGGATAATCACGTATAGTTGTTTAAAAACCGTTTTAGATATCGCAGATAACTAACGAATAGAAAAACCAGATTTAGACAGAGAACGGTATACACAGTGTGTGTATGGGAAGGAATGAAGGATAATCATGCATAGTAATTTAAAAAACTGTTTTACATATCGCACCTAAATAATACATATATAGAAGATTAAGTTTACTTGGTTCCGAGACATTTGCTTGTTAATCAATTTATATTCTAGGCATGTTGGCCAACAGGGGGGGCAAGATAAAAGGGGATTGGGTGGACCCATCGAACTTTTCGCTCAATAGTGTCCAATATGTTGTTTTCGTATAGAATTTTTTAGGTTCATACGTTTTCGACCCCTGGTTTTATAATTTTTTTAGGTATATACGTTTTCGACCCCGATCGGAAAATCTCAAGCTTCACCACTGTTGGCCACCACACAATAACATGTCTAATTTACATGCAATTTACTCTAGTTTTTTTATAAAAACATTCTGTATTTATTGTTGGTTATAAATAAACTCAATATTCACCAAGACATATATATTATCTTTTTTACAATGAAACTCTAATTTACTTTAGTTTTTTTATAACAACATTCTGTATTTATGTTGGTTATAAATAAATCAATATTCACCAAGACATACATATTATCTTTTTTACTTGAAACTCTATATCATACATCAAATACTTACATCCTCTTTCTCCTATTTTTATTTATTTTTTAAATAAGGGCGTGGCTTAATAATCCTTGTTTTTATCATCTAAAGTTTAATTAAAATGTCACACCCTATAAAAAAGGACTTGCATTATCCAAAACTAAAATTTTATAGAACTTTTTAAAAAATGATATAATTTTAAGGGCGTCATCAAACTTGGTCATAAATTGCTTACAGAGCCACTCATTCATATATTTTGTGGATAGTTATGATTCTGGTTTTGGCCCATATGACCCCTTTCAATTTTCTTGGTACAATAATTGTAATGTGGACCAATTAATATATTCTAGGCATATTCTATGTACACCACACAATATTATGTAGTAAATTACATGCCATTAATTTTAGCTTTATAAAATAGAAATTTGTCCCACAAATTTAAGAAGATTTTTTTTGTCCGTACTTTGAAATACAAAATCTTTGTGAGGTCAGATTTCAAAGATATGCATTGAAGATACATCGAGATAGAAAGTAGATACGTAAAATGGGTCGTATATGCTATTTTTTTTAACGGGAAATTTGAATTAAATGGATGTTTCGTGGACCGGTAGATATAAAGTAGATAATTTTTTATTACCCGACGTGGCTACAAAGAAAACTTATCATTATATTTGCTTGCTCTTACGACATCTTATTATTCATTGCTTTGTAGATGGATAACATATTTGCAAGTTTATATATATCAAATTGTTATTAAAGTCTAAATTAACATCAGATAAATCTAAGCTTATATCATAATACCTATTGTGGACATACAGTGTTAGATTGGATTAGAAATGAGGTTGTTAGGGAAAAATTAGGAGTAGCTAGTATATCAAATAAGATACAGGAGGGGAGATTGAGATAGTTTGGGCATGTGATGAGGAGGCAGACGACAGCACCAATCAGAGTAGTGGAACCTCTATTTGTGGAGGGGGGAGGAGTAGAGTTAGGCCCAAAATGACTTGGGATGAGCGAATTAGGAAGGATTTGTTAGAGTTGCACCTCTCCGAGAATATGATACATGATAGAGGTCTATGGAGATATAGGATTAAGGTTAGAAACGAGTAGGACGGATTTATCTACGTCTTAGCGTTTAGGTGGAACTTGCATGTGTTTGTTGCTCATATGTCTATATGTGGTCTTATGCCTTTTCCTTTTGTTCCTACTTCAGTATGTTACTTTGCCACCACCTATTTTGCATATCATTTACTCGTTTTCAATGTTTTGTACCTCTAAGTCTGTCTTGTCCACCATTAGGTACTTTTGCCGGGGTCTTTTTAGAAGCAGCCTCTTTGTCCCTAGGGATAGAGGTAAGGTTTGCCTATATCCCACCCTCCCCAGACCCTAACAATAGCTTGCTATATGTGGGATTCACTGGGTATGGTTGTTGTTGCTGTATAGCATAATACCTATTATAGCCCCGATTAAGGTTGTTTGTGGTTGTAGACTGGATCAAGCTAGGTTGCAATCAAAGTATAACAGAGACCGGGAAGCAAGGGTGAAGGTTAGAAGGGGCCCGATGGAGGGGGGCCCGACCCCCGAACTTTTGGCTCAGTAGTGTTATATATGTAGCTTTCGTATATAATTTTTTGGGTATATACGTTTTTGACCCCCCGGTTCTATAGAAATTTTTGGGTATATATGTTTTCGACCCCCCGTTATAATATCTCAAACTTCGCCACTGTCTGGAAGTGGAAAAAAACAAACCAGATCAAGGATGACCTTATAACTAGAGGTAAACAAAAAAACCAGTTCGGGGACCCAAACCAGCCAAATCGACCCGAACCGATTTCGGTCTAAACCAGTAGTAAAACCGGAGAGGAACTGGATCGGTTTAACTTGGAACCAGTAAAAGTCAAAATCCGGTTTCACCTCTACTTATAGCTCAACCTAGAGGTGCACAAACCAGGTATTTTAATAACTGGTTCGATTATGGAATCGGTTTTCGGTTTCTCGTTTTAAGGGTTGGAACGGGTTATTGCTATAAGGGTTCGGTTCTGATTCCGGTTATTTGACCAAAAAACCATACCCTATGTGTCCGATTCCGGTTCTTAAGAAACCGGGTATTAAAATATCCTATTTCGGATTTTTATATCCTATTTCCGAGTTTTTTAGTTCTATATTTTTCGTATTTTTTATTACTCTGTTGCATTTTATTACTTATTTTCTTGTATTTTTTGTTTATTATTATTAAATACACATTGTATAATGTAAGAAAATTAAAATAAATGCACTAACATAAATTTAAAAGAAAAATATTAGAATCATATATCCGGTATAACCGGTTCCGGTTCTTGTCCGGTTTCGAGTATTAATCGGGTATGGTCAGTTCCAATTCCGGTTCCAAATTTGAAATCAAAATGCATAACCTATGTAGGGTCGGTTCCGGTTTTAAGTATAGATACCCGAGTATTAAAAAACCGGTTCCGGGTTTTTTTTACCGGGTCCAGTTTTTTTTGCGCACCTCTAGCTCAACCTAAACTCCCAGTGGGCTTTTCCACTATAGATTCGTGTAAGCGGGTTGGGCCAACTAAGGCTAACTGCGGCCCATATTAATGTAAAATAGCAATAAAAGCTAGCCCACAAAGACTAATGGTGGCCCATAATGAATACTCATGGGTCCATCGGCGAATTCAACCGTTCACGAAGAAAAACGAAAAAATTGTTTACTTTTACTGGTTGCAAGCAATTCTGCCCTCCAAAGCATCCACTTAAACTTAAATAGAAGTAAATGTAAGCACCAGACAAGTGGTATCCTTAATTATTATATGAGGGTTTAGGAAGATCTATACATTACGATCATTAACATCCATTACTTTTAGGAAGATCTATATATGTGTGTGTGTGAATTTGTGTTATTGTGTGGGAATATTGGTGGTTAAATTGGGTGTCTACGAATCTGTGGAATTTTTATATTTAAATCGTACAGAGTTGTAGATTTTTGCTGGAATGAATTGTCTTCAAGTAGAAAACAATGCGATAAATGGAGAAAACAAAACATAAAATTGTATTTGGTTTTTACCACACCCAACAACTTTCACCTATCACTCACTCACAACTTCCAATCAAGTTCCTGCCATGTCATCAACCATTATTCCATCACTCACAACCCTTTTTAGTGGAAATGGTCATCACTTACTACCACACCCAACAATTCCCCCCCCCCCCAACCAACAATTCCCCTCACAAAATCAAATATATAACGCGTGATAAGTATCACGTGTTTCAAAGTTTCACCGGTGATCAAATGAGTGGCGGCGGTGTGCAAGACCCCATCACGTGTGATGGGGGCCATAACATGCCCACCCCGGGTCCCCTAACCATGAAAGTGTTTGTAAAAATGCTTGACTGTGAATACTATTAGGTAGTGTTCGTTTCACATAATGGAATTGGAATCCGGATGGAATTGGAATCTCAATTCCGTTCTTGATCGTGTTAGGTTAGTAAAGGAATTGGAATTTGAATTGCAAATGGATTCCTTAATCTATAGGAATTCAAAATCCTTCCAAATTTTGAAGGAATTCAAATAAAGTCATTGGAATCTTCGACTGGTGAACCATGTCTAAAACTTCTTAATCTGAACTGGTCCGTCACCGAACGCCTCACCCCAACCAAGCCCACCGCATACCCGCAACAATTCGACCTGATCAGTGTGTGGCGGCCCGCCACGTCTCGACACGACCGACCCAGCATCGACCGGTCATGTAACATTCGTCGAAAAACGGGTTTCAAAACCCGCTTCGTTTATTAATCAAATATTCCGTTATATGTTCGTTGCGCATTTATTGTTCAGGTTATTTGTAAATAATACATAATTAATAAATATTTAAAATTTAAAAACCAAATATTTTAACCAACAATAATAAGTATCAAAAAAATAAAATTTGGGGCAGCCGGGTTTCAAACCCGGGTCACCCACAAACACAAACACACACCACACCACTCCGCCACACACTTCCTTTGTGACAAATATTGAAACAAATAACATTTAAAGTAAAACCCAAAAGTCAAATCCGGTAACTCAACGCGACAGAACTCGCAATCACCGGAGAAAACATAAACTCAGCGAATTTGGCTGTTTCTCCTTTGACCGAAACGGATAAACTGATTTCGACATCAGTTATAACCGATGCCGGCACTCAATTCCAGTCATAACCGTAGGAAAATCATTGACCGCGGACTTTGATCTTAATTCAAACTCAAATCAGATGATCTTCCTTATAAATACCCACTCAATCATCCGGTAACCCTTTCGCTCAGAACCGCACACTCTTTCGAAGCTTTAATCCTTCCAGAGCACGTCGTCGGAGTTCCTCTGCACTCGCCGGAATATCGCCGGAATCACTGAACATAAAACCGCAGTTGTCTTCAGACGGTATAATTGTCTAAACCTCCCTGCTATCTCTTGATTTATACTTTAATTGTTCAAACCAATAATCGAAACTGTTAAACAGTTCACTCAGCCGGAATCCGCAAATCAGAGCCGACGAAATCTTGCCGGAAAATCTGAAGAAAACACTATGTGTTGGTACATCTTATTCCTTAATCTTCTTCTTCCATTCCAATTCAATCAATTATAAGTGTTGTTGGTCAATTAAACAAACAGTCGGTTTCACTGTCCTGTATTTCTATAAGTGAGGAAGATGAAGTTAAACATGTGTATTAGTATAATTAAAATCGGGTATATAACCGGGTTAGACACACAGTCCAGCGGTGGACTGTGTGCACATACAATACACACGTCCCGAGTTTGAATCGCACATGTTACCGACTTTCAGAAATAAAACCAACATTTTTAGAACCTAATCAGATCAAGTCACAGAATGTTTATAAGAGAAATATAATTCAGTAGTTAAGCAGATTAGACACACAGCCCAACTGGTTGGGCTGTGCGCACTCGAACCGAATGTCCCGAGTTCCGGGTCTCCGAAGCCGGTTCGGCCATATTAAATCATTTTTGATATAAACTAAATAAGCTTAAAGTTAATTAGTATATATATATAATTAAAACAGAGAATATTTCGGGTTAGACACGTAGCTCAGTTGGTAGAGCTGCGTGCACGTATACGAGAGGTCCCAGTTCGAACCTCACTCAACGCATAGAAAACACAGTCTGACCGGTCAGACCCGGTCAATGGTCAACGGTCAAAAAGTCAACTTTTTTTGTATTTCTTTTATTTATTTATTTAATTGAAAAAATCATTTAAAAATACTTAAAAATAAGATTTTAAAGTTAGAAAATTTCCTTAAACTCACAAAAATAAATCTAAAAACCCCATTAAGAGCACTAATTAAAAATATTAATCTCAAATAAAATTTATTTATTTATCGAATCATTTTGTTATTATCTAGGCTAGTTTTTCCCTCGTCGATTGAATCCTAAATTCGTGCGCATCCAACGTCATCAAAGAACGCACCCAATGTGAGTGAATCTCTATCAATTCCCCGTTTTAATCATGTTTTGGGCTGTATCATGTGTCGTATAATTCTTTTATTTTACTTAAACACTTGTGCATACATCATATCCGTGATCAAATGTGTATCAAATGTGTATCAATTGTTGTGTGAATTATATGTAGATTGGATTTATCATTTTCAGTGCACGCATTTCATTAGGCCCGTCAGTTCCCCGTGGGATACGGGTTGAGCATCAGGTGCCTCATTAGATCGGCTCCGTTTGATTGAGCCTTGATCTCACATACATCATCATTCATGTCATATACTAATCCAAAGTGGTTTGTGATTGTTTATCTATATATGTTTGCTCACATGTGATTGTTGCACAAATTTTCCTTATTAAATAAAACAAGAAATTAGTAACAATGTTTTATCAAGGTTCACTCGCCAACTTTTGTTGACCCAAAAATCTCCCCCGTTTTACACATGATACAGGTGATCCAGCTGAGACAAGAAACACATAGGAAAGCCTAGAAGAATAAACAAGTTTAAGCTTTGGAATAATTATGTAGTTTCATTTTCTTGTAATTGTAAGAATTTTTTTTGGATATTTAAGTTGTAATTTGAGTTTAATAAATATGAAACATCTTAGTAAATATCATGAGCTTTGGTGATAACCCAATTATGCCCCGACTTTTATTCCGCTGCGGGTCGGGGTGACCCGACCCGTTAACGACCCGAAACGTATCGAACCAACCCGAACCGTCAATGGCTCGCTTCGGCCTGACCAGTTAACGACCCGGAACGTTTCGGCCTGACCTGGCCCCTGTTAACAACCTGAAACGTCATGACCCAAACCGACTAGATAACGGCCGGAAATGTCTAGATTTTGCTTGACCCGACCCGGCCCAACGCGACCTAAAATATCTTGACCCGATCCAGCTGCTACTGACCCAAGCTGTCTCACACGATCGTTGGGATGAGATTGGTAGGTTCCAAATTCCAATTCATTTGCCAAACAAACACATAAAGATTTGCATTGAGATTCCAATTCCACCAAATTCCAATTCCAATTAGAATGTTTAAATTCCAATTTTAATTCCATTACATTCCGTGAAACGAACACTACCTTACTGTTTTATGTTGGTTGTGGTTATTTATGGTTATATCGTATTGGTTTTGAAAGTTTGGTTGATGCTTTGGGTATGCAGGTTTAAAGAAAGAAAATGGGATACGAGAAGGATGCTGAGCTCAGGTTGCATGCCGTCTCGGCAACAGTTACATCTCTTGCTGCTTGCATTGGGCTACAAGAGGGATTTGGTTCATCGTCTTTTGCCATTGCAGTGGTTTTGGCATGTGTTGTAAGTAGCTACAAGTTACAACACTCAGATTACGTTCATATTTCTGGCTGTATATTAAAGATGTGTTTCAGATACCTTAATTCTGTTTAAGGTTGGCCTCTATTTTATGGTTAACTATGTAGGATCATATTTAATGGTTTTACCCAAGTTAGTGTGACACTTAATATGTTCAACTAGAAACACCACATGTTTTGTATGTAAAAAAGATAAAATTGTTTGTAAACTGCCTCCAGAACATCCACTTTCCAATGTTAGGCCTCTGCGAGACTCACTTGGTCACACTCCATTCCAGGTTTGATTGCCATCTAGCTTATTGATCAAGGGAGAAGCTCGATGTATCGTCTTTGAAACATTCACATGTTTATGTATATCTTTCATTCATACAAGCACCTAGCTAGCCATCCAATGTCCAATTATTTATGTATTTGACTGAAAATTCATTATAGTATATTTCTTTAAATTCGGTTCATTTATCTTCATGTCCATTTCACTTTTTTCTACTTATTATATGAAGGGAAAATTGCAAGAGTAGGCATTAGGCAATGTACCATTCACTTTTTATCGACTTATGCAATGTACTTTTTACTAACCATTTATGTAACATTCATCCCATTTCTTATCATTATTTCAACCATTCAATGCAACTTTTTTTCATAATGCGATACATTGCAGCTTATGGTAAGAATGCCATATCAGGTTGAATATTTATATTAAAGAAGTTTATAACATGGTTTAATGTTGGCTAAAACCGAAGTTTCAACATTGTAGCGGTTTAGTCACATAACTTTTTATATAACATCCATATCCCTCAACTTGTTTAGCTACTACTACTACTACTAGTATTATTATTATTATTATTATTATTATTATTATTATTATTATTATTATTATTATTATTATTATTTAACTTTTTATCTTACACTTGACGTCGACACTCGACAAGCAGTTAAACATTTTAACAAGTCAAATTGACATTCTCAAGAAGTCAACAAAAGGTTAAAGGGATTAACCGCTAAATGTTGATGTTTCGTTTATTTTGCTAAAATGTTGATGTTTCGTTTATTTTGTATAGTATAAATTCTTTATTACATATGACGACCATAGTTGTCAATAGTGGTCGCTATAGCGAATAGTGTAGCATATAGGACGAAGGTTGCTACAGAGTATGTAGCCATAAATATTAAATAGCGGGATTTCAGTTTTTTTTTAAATATCAATAGCGAATAAACATAGCTACAAAAAAAGTTGGATTTTAGATTTTTGTTAAATATACATGTAAAATAGCGTATATACCAGGGTATTTTGATATAATATACATATAAATTTTTTTCTAGTGTATCGTTATTTATAAAATACCGTCTGTTATTTATCGCTATTCACTATGTAGCATATAGGTACCTTATCGCTATTTGTCATTGTTCGTCATTAACAACTATGATGACGACTCGAGTTTCTTTTTTAAAATCTATACAGAAAACATTGATCCTTTTAAGTTTTTTGATGCAGGTTGCAGCAGGGGCTGTTCTGGGAATAGTGATGGCCTTTCTCATGAAAATGTCAACCTGATGGTTGACTATTTAGTCATCAGTGGCGTTCTCAGCTCAAAGATTGTTTAGGAGACCTTATCATGACAAATTGCTGTGATAACTGATAAATCAAAGATAGTCTCCTCACTGTATATTGTTAGAATACATACACAAAAAGTTCCATAAACAATTAAGGTCGTTTGTAACCATTTCTTGCTTCCATTTTGTGCTACTATATTATTATTAAGCGTTTCAGTTTGTTTGATCTAGTTTTGACTTTTCGTCGGCATGGTTGCAAATGTTGGTTCCAAACCCTCAACGAAAAAACGACCCCTTTAACCAGAACTTGTTTTGACCCGTTACAATCCTTGAGGAAGCATCACCAGTGCTATATACTTGATGTTTCTAGAGGCTTCTCTAAAAAATCAGTCGTTTGGGTTGTATCTTACCTTACCAAACACGTAATATTGTACAACTTACCTAAAAGAGAACGTGTCAAAAACATCTCGGCATGGTTGATATTTAAATCCTCGTTTATTTATCTGATTTCGTTTTGATGTGTTACTCATCCATTTTAACTCTTCAAACATTATATGGTCGTATTAAAAAACATTATATGGTCGTATTAAATTGCCAACACCTTATTTTTGTAAAGGGAAAACTCCCAACAAAAATGCATGCATTACTTATTTTTTTACCCATATATGTTACAAATTGCTTCTAGCCAACGGGTTAAAAGGATAATAAAAACATCAACATTCAAGCGATATAGTTTCATATACACATACTGACTGCAGAATCCATCCTTAACTAGGTTAACAGACCCGAAATATGCTAGCCAGAATATAAACAAGTTAACATAACCAACACGTTTTAAACGTAAGACCGACTCTTTAACAGTAATAATACAAAATAAAAGCAGTTATAGATTACCGAACTTCTTTTGGTTAAACCATAAACTACTTGTTGCGACTCATTATTCAGTTGACCAGCATGTGGTCGAATCCTCCGCCTCCCTGAAGAGCAACCCGAGGTCCTTGAACATTATGAACTAGCTGTTGAAGCCACCTTCTTGTTGTGGGGTCCTCCTAAAATATATATCAAATAGATTATTAGATTAGAAACCAACTGCTAATAATTCACACAGGCGTGCACACACAGTTCGTGGTGGCAGTTTTATACCATTCATGCATAGATGAGCCGCCTTGAATTCCAAGAAATTAAACATGTAAAGTTTAAAAACTTGTGTAAAAATGAAACGGGTCAAACAGGTTGAAAGTCACCCAAAGCGTATTCAATAATTGCAACCTAATATATAGTTTTATTTAAAAAAGAAACTAGATTGCTATTTTATTAGAAGTGGCAAGTTCCAACCATTACGGAATCAGTTATCCATACGCCATTATGGGTCAACCGTATAAAATTAGCTTTAAATAATACAGGTCAAAGTGGGTGGGTCAAAAGCCAGCTGAAGGGTATTTAATGCTCAAAACGTCTTAAATTGCTTTATTAAATATAAACGAGATTAAAGTACACAGATAGTCCCTATGGTTCTTCAAAATTTTGGATTTGGTCCCTAGCTTTCCAAAAGTACACGGATGGTCCCTGTGGTTTGCACTTTGTAACACATTTAGTCCCCAACAACAAATCTAAAGTTTGAAGAGGGTAAGTTAGGGACTAAATTCGTTACAAAGGGCAACCACAGGGACCATCCATATACTTTTGGCAAAAGTTGGGACTAAGTGCGTTACAAAGTGCAAACCATCAGGACCATCTGTGTACTTTTAAAAAGCTAGGAACCAAATCCAAAATTTTGGCAAACCACGGGGGACTATCTGTGCTTTATAAACTAGAACAATATTTTTATCGAGATAGCAAACTTCAAACAATCCATATGGAAACAGGCGAGTTTGGATTGTATCTTATTAATAAAGTATATACCATCACTGTATTACTGTATTCAAAGGTTGCAATGTCCTAAATTATCTTATTTAGAAGAAATAATCTTATTATGTTGACATAAACGTTTTATAATCATACATTAGCTATTTACAAAACACGAAAAAAAGTTGGCAGCTGCTAATAGAGAATGCTTACGCGAAGGCAACTGCTAAAAGTAGCATCTCGTAGCATATCTGGAAGACAGCTCCTCAAAGCATCACACGCCCTGTAACATTAAGATGTTGACAAGTTTATTCATATAATATACAAGCGTAACAACAGATGTCTTTTTCATCTGTAATGTAAATGCTGTCAACTAACCTAGGATTATCAGACAAGCGGAGATAACATCGGATAATGTGTTTCAAAAGGCGTGAAGATGGCTGTTCAGCAAGCGCTGCAACCATATTCCCCAAAACCCTACCCACTGCAAAAAAACGTTCAGCGGTTGTACAAATGTAGTCCAATCCAACATCGTCCAACAAGATCTTTTGAACTATGAATGTCGCAACCTAAAAAAAGCAGGCTTGATCAGACTTCTAGAAAACAGATAAGGTAGTAATTCAATCAATTTACTTATGAATAATTTGATTAGGGCCGTGTTTTATCGGGTCGATTAACGAAACTTTGCTAAGGGTAGAACGAGAGTCAAATCGATCGAATAAGTGTCGGACCTTAGGCTGCAATCGAAGCGAACGAGTTTGTTAAGAAATATATGTGTTCACGAACTGTTCATGAACACTTACCGAATGAGATTAAGGTTCGTGTTCGTTTGTAAAGGAAATGAACTTGTTCGTTTCGTTTGTGTTTGTTTGTTAACTTTAGGCAACAAACGAAAACGAACGTTGAGGAACACAAATGAGCACAAACTAATGTTCATGAACACAAGTGGAAACAAACGAACACAGACAAGCGTTCATGAACAAAATATATAATACACTAACTCTTATCAAATATTTTATTTGTCGGAGTTTTAAAGTATTCGTATATAAAATTTAAAAACTAATAACACTAAGGAACTATCGAACGCAAACGAACACGTTACCTAATGTTCACGAACATAAATGAACGAACGCGGCCTCTGTTCATGTTCGTTCATTTAACTAAACGAACAAAATTTCTTGTTCGTGTTCGTTTGTTCAATAAATGAACGAAGTCACGAACACAAACGAACTTCCCCCGAACAGTTCACAAGCTGTTCACCGAAAGTTTGGTTCGTTTGCAGCCTTGGAACGATATTTCAGTGTAAAAAATAAGTAAAAGCTAAAACTCAACTGTTTTCGACAATTCACTGCCCATTTCCATAGTGCGTAGGCACAGAGGGATTATTTCTGTCGAAAGCAGAAAACTGATAACTTCTGTGTCATCAACCTGGTAAATAAAAGAACAGTTTCATGTTATGACACTTAATGAATGTTATTGTATATTACTACAACAGAAAAAAAGAACAAAAAGACGCATGGTGACATGAAATGATAGTAAATTAAAAAACAAATATATAAACTACCTTCACTAGGGCACCGATGACACCTAAACTAGTAAGCCTCAGATATTCAAACGGCCTTGACTTGCTTGTTGTGTTGAGGAAAGGGTATAGATATAAAGGAATATGGGCTGCAAACAAGAAAGTGTCCATTCTGTCATTTTGATATGCGGTATATTGCATACTTGAAAACAGTGTATGAAATATATATGGATCCCGTCATAAATGTAAGAAAGCTTATAAACTATTTTCGTAAAACAAAAAGTACGGTATTATTTGCTACATGAGTTTTTTTTTGCTTTTTGAACTTGGCCACTAAAGTTTTCCATTTTGTAAAGATACCCCATTTTTTGTCACCCTCCTAGCTTCCCAATTTTCATCTTTTGTTTTTTAATTTGATTTTCATTCTGGCCAGTCACCTCCAATATTGGAATTTGTGGAATTTGGATGATTAATTCGTCCCTTGTTTTTCCATTTTATTATTCACTAAAATATAAGATTTTAGTTTTTAGTTTATTTTTGTGTTTCTTAACACGTTCCTACGACGATTTATCTTTTCGTGTTTTCCTAATGTATTGTCATTAAGTGTGTTTTTGCTACGTTAAGATTTAAAAAAAAAAACAAACAGCTGCAATGCTTTTGTTTGTTTTTTTTTTTGTTTTTTTAATCTTAACATTGATAACTACACCCTTCAACTTTCTAAAAAATTTGTAAAATGTCATTTTGACCCCCCCTTGAGTTTTACGTGATTATTTTTATGTGTGTGTCGGTATAAATTCTGGTTGGTTTACCTTTCAACGTAATTTTTTTTAAATGATTATGTCAAATATAATACGTTTTAAATTCGAGTTGTTTTACATTTCACGAGTCATGCCGAATATAATACTTTTGGTGCATTATTTTAATTGACGTTTTCAGTTGGTCTACATTTGGGGTTTATGTAGGTGTGGGTATAAATTCAAGGCCACTGGTTTACAATTCGACGTAATGACATTTTGACCCCCTTGATTTTACGTGCTTATTTTATGTACGTTTCCGTATAAATTCAAGTTGATTTACGTTTTGACATAGTTTAATTCGAAAATGAATCATGTCAAATATAATACGTTTTGTGCTTATTTATATGGACATTTTCAGTTGGTCTACATTCGATCAATAAGCAATTAAAAAAAGAATCAGTACGCTCAAATTACGTTAAAAATGACCCCGCAATGTGGGGGAATCAATTCTATTACAGTATATTAGGAGCTCTTTAAGTTTCTATTCTGTAAAGAGTGGGAGTCAGTGTAACAAAAGAAGCTACTCATACTTTCTGGATGAAAAAAACAATAAAGAAACAAAATTTTAACATGATACTAATTGCTTTCATTTTAACTTGCAACTTGAAAAGTTCCTTTTTATCGGATGATAATGATAAGAAAAAAAATGTTGTTTGATTAGCAGTAATGAAATAGTATAATATAATTTATATCCAATTCTAGAATTCTAACTAAATAGGTGGTAGCAATATAATGTATTAACTTATATCCTAATGTTCAGTGTATAGACATTGAATAGTCGCATTCGTTTCACGAATTATAAGAAATTAAAAGTTACCATTCAAGAACAGCATCCGTGTGTCTGGATGTGAAGCTACACACTGCAAAATAAAATGATGTTTATCATTTACAAGAACAAAATGACACAAATATAGCATTTATTGTGTAATCAAGATGATCAAGATATGAAAGTCCAAAAATGCAATATAAGGTTTTGGAAGTGATGTGCACCTGAAGAAGAGCAAGTGCATTGCAAACTCTGTTGGATTGAGCTGGCGTCAAATTAGGTGGTGACAGAAAGGGGTATATTGAAACGATTTCCTGCAAGTATGCAATACTTGAACATCAGTTATATTATATAATCTTGACAAAATGAATTATGTAAATTATAAACTGACAAAAATATACAAACCACAAAAATGAAACCACTGTCAAGGCAATGACAGTAGAACTTTAGTTGACTACAAGTCAACGATAGGTCCCAATAGCAGACACGACAAAAAGAAACTATAAACGACTAAATCAAACACATGAAAATTAAATAGAGTTAAACAGAGATACATTTTTCTACTCCCGTAAGATAAGAATATTCCTAGAAAGATGCTGCAAAAAACAATATTTGTATTGGATGAAGACTACAAGTGGTAACTCTTGCTAAAGTCATGTCCGCTTCAACAATATTCCGATCAAATTTACATTACAATCTTCATCCTTTCAACATTTGCTTATTTACTGCAATTCACTTAGATCATAGTACAATATATTTGTTTTCTTTGTTAAATAAAAATAAAAAAAATAAAAACATGGCACAACTACCGACCGCATACAAAGACACATATTTAAGAGCTATTGTGAGACACACACGGCGAATCCGTAAACATCTACGCTGCACATAAGTACCTGTAATAGAGCTGCAATGGTACCAAAGGAATTCCACAGTAGTGGAGCCAAATCTTGAAACAATTCTCTTTTCTAAAAAAGAAACATACAACCAAATAAGTACAGCAACTGAACTAAAAAGAATCCCATACAAAAGAATACATTTATCAAGATTAATTTCTTGGTAAAAATAAATAAAAATTACAAATTAACCTTCATAATCATAAGCCCTAATATTTGTGTATATTAATCAACTTAAACGTTCTTTGATGATATTCAAGTGCATCAGTTAACCCAAAAGAATCCCGTACACAAAAGAATAAAATCATTAAAATTAATTCCTTGTAAAAAATAGATAAAACAAATCATAAAATTAACCTTTATAATTAATATTCATTCCAATTAAATAACAAAATAATTAATCTTTGTGTATATTAATTAAATTAAATCAACTTGATCGTTTTGCCCTAACGGAAACCGCAATTGATGAAAACCACAAACGTATACAAGATAATTCACGAATTCAATCAGGAATTCATGTTTTTAAGTTGTGAGATTACGTAATCTTACTCCGAATCATCGATGTGGCTGCTAAAAGATTGAATAAAACGATGAATTATTCATCACATAGGAAGGGAAGTGAAGAAAGTAAACATACCTTGGAGAGTTCAAGAAGAGCGTTTTCGCGAAGATCGGGACTGCTGAGATCGAGAACCAATTGCTCGGCGGACTGCATTTTGTAGAGATTTCTGATTATTTTTCTGGTTTTTCGCCGATGGCGTTTGGGAACGAAAATGGAGATTGGGGGTGATATTAATACTCAACTCTGTAATGTATTATTATGTTTGGGTGATTCTATTTATAACCAATGATATGACATTAATAAAACTAAATTTGTGTTTTTTTAAACTTCTCATATATAAATGTTTCAATAAAAAACGAATATGGTTTTGTAAATTATTTGTTTTTATCTACGTTTTGATATAAATTTTATAAAAATCCGAATATAAAATTTTATAACACTTATAAAACACGTTATATTTTATACGGCTCCGTTTTTTATAAAATTTATATCAAAACGTAGATAAAAAAAGCACATCGCAAAACCATATTCGTTTTTTATAAAACATTATATATGGGAAGTTATAAAAGAAAAACACAAATTTGAATTTATTAATGTCAATCATTTTGTGCAAATAGTAAAAGGTTGGGTGTAAATAGTAGGACTCTTATGTTATTATTTGTAATATCATTTATTTTTAGAGTTATAACATTTTTTTTTTCTTTTCTCAGGGTCTTGATTGTTATAATATTATCTGAAAAATAAAAAATCATAATATTACATAAAATTAGTTGAAATGAGACAAGGATCATTGGTGGTGGAAGAGGATGAGTAAGATTGTTTCTAACTTTAAGATAATTAAATCTTTAATTGAGAAGAAGTTATTTTTTTGAGTGATAATATGGAGTTTTATTGTTTAAAATGGTTATCGAAAAAAGGTTAGTTTTTTTTTTTGTTGGAGAACGGACCTCGACTAGATTTCGGCCAAAGTAGCTTTGGCAAAAAAGAAATATTCTCATCCATATAGTTATGTACGGTAAATGTCGAGTTGCCTTAGAGACATCGGATCATTTGCTAGTTTCTTGTGGTCGAATAGTTTTGGTTTGGAAATTGGTGGTTGATCGTAGGAGACTCGACGAAAGAGAGATTCAAGTTCAAAGAAAGAGTTAGGGGAAGCAAGACATACAACATGGGTCAAAGTATTATCTTGGTCATCTTTTGGCATCTTTAGAAGGCAAGAGATGGTAAAATATTCGACAATATAAATAGGGAGCTGGAGAAAAACTTAAGGATATTATAGTAAGTTCATATGTTTACTTAAAAAAATAGAGCAAGACTGAACCTGTTAGATTGGAAGGAGTGGTGTAATTATGTAATTTCCATGCAATGTTTTGTGTGTGCACTCTAGGTTTATTACATGGGCTCCCTTTTCAGTATAAAATATTTGTTGTTAAAAAAAAAAAGAATTCAAATATACTCGAGTAGCCCAAATTTTCACTAGTATTTGATATAAGAAAGATAACCCATACCCTTATATGGGATTGTATGCCTTCGGCCATCTGGGATTAAAAACTACAAACCAAGTTGATTTGTCTCTATCTACATCAGTTACAATATCTTAAAATATTTACATAATAATGAAAGATTACTTATTGATTATACTTTAAACTATTCTATAAACTCCTTTATTCTTTCAACTTTCTATAGAAATAACATACCCATAATTGTTATAGGTAAAGGAAAAGGCATATTAAAAGAATTGATATAATCATATATACATATACATAGATGAAGTGGAAACAAAAGAAAGAACTTAATATGGTGAAGTCTCATCCCAAAAGTCACGATACGATAATTTTATATTCAAGTCAAATCTGTCTCATACAAGATAGCAGGTCTAACCGCAAACCTGTAAACTTTATAGTCCTTAGTGAAAAAAATACTAGGATAAACGGGTTTGAGCAATTATTTAAGAGAAATACAATTAATTCGTGGTTATTTTTTTAAGATAAATACATTTAATTGATCTTTACGCAAAACAGGGACCAATGATTTATTTTCCGAGGACAATCAGGGGATTGAGCCAAACTTTTAAAAGAAGCGAACGGGATTTTGCCTAAAAATACACTAATTTTTTTTCATTATGCATGATGAAAGAAAATTGAATTTACAAATCATAAAAAGCCTAAAGTGTTACAAAACGATTCTAGAGGGCATAGATGTGAAAATACTTTCCCCAAAAATAGAATTGGCAAGATTCACCCCTATATAAAACCTACCTTTCAGTATATCATTTGGTTTTCTACAACAGAAGCGACGTCTGCGACTTCAAAGAAAGATTCTTTCACATGTTTTGATTTCTCCACTGGTAAGCTTCATTGTTAGATTTCTTTATGTTTTTGCTGTTTTATGAGTTGTTATAAACCCTTTCGGTATAACTGTAGCGGCTTCGATATAGTGAAATCAAGCCCTAGAAAAATCCTTATTTGATTATAGTTTTATACGTTAATGATGAGCCTTAAGTGTACTCTTTGATTGCAACTTCGATTTCACAGACGATTTGTGCGATTTTTACCATTTTGTTATACGAGCACCAAGTGTTCGATGAAATTCTCACTGAGTACACAAGGTATTATTATATTGGGGGTCATCAGGCACTTGTGTAGTGAGAGTACATAACCTTTTCCGCCTCCTACGCTCACAAAATTTGCCCCTTTTAGATTTGAGATTAATGGATTGCATAGGCAATGTGGTGATTTAGATGACTCTATGCACACACTCGCAGCAATTTATATCGTATTTCCGTTGAATGTTAGTTGCTGCATATGTTAGGGCTTAGTTTTTTGATCTATCTGATATTCTTGCCCCCGCTACATCACCTATATCTATTTGTTAGATCACCGTAGTGGGGGGTTTTTGGGCGTTTTCCCCCTAAAAAATGCCCCTCAACGCCCAACTTCCGCCCCCGAGGGCTTTTTTTCAAAAAGAAAATGCTTTTGGCGTGCTTCTTTTCACGCCTTGCTTCAATGGTTTTGGCCAATCACCCCTGATCTTCTTTTTGTTTGTCCAATAACATTTTTTCATGTTTTTTTTAATTTAATTTTATTACACCCCTTTTAACATAATGCCCACATCCCCACTACACCCATTTTAGAAAAAAAAACGCCCCATAATGCCCCTTTGCTGACTGGGATGACACGTGTCGCACAATGCCCATAGGTGGGGGCATTATTCATGTGTACCACTACACATGGTCTTATATCTGATAACCTTGTGTGGTACCAGATACTAAGTGTGCTCTTAAGAAAAATGCTTGATTTATAACATGTACAATGTTTGATGTAACTGAAGAGTACTAGACAGAGAGTAAATTCAGAAAGCATATTATCAGATCTGTGTCCATCTTTTATGAAACGATTAGAAAAAGTGTTACAACTCATGTGAAGGCTATTATATATCCAGCACTTGTACTAAGTTCATCTTATAGTTTTGCTTTTCATATCATAAGCACATAGCAAATAGCTAAATGCATCTGTATGTTAGATTATATGCATACGGACCTTAATTTGCATAAAGAGTTAATATTTAAATCATTTATAGGTCATATTCGTAATTTTTAGTCTTGGATCATGTCTAGTTTAGGGTTCAGTTTTCTCTTTCTTGGTTATCTTGTATATTGTCCTTTTTATAATTGAATGTATGTAATTTATTCTGCAGGGAGCAGAAAAGCAATCATTTGTGTAGTTATCTGGAAATTAAGGAGTGTTTGTTTTACGGTTTTATGATTATTGTTAGTTTCATGACCATTGTGATACATCTCTTTACTAATTTAAGACTTTGATTCATTTGATTTAATTTAATAACTCAAGAAGCGTGATATTTTGGTTTATGAGCCATATTTCTAATTTTTTTTTTCCAGTTTTATTTATACTAATTCTGTATCTTGAAATTGTTCCAGAATTTGCAACTAATCAACCATGAGACGGAGCTTAGGAAAACTTTCACGCCCCGCTATCGGACACACTAGTAGAAAAGCCATTCTCTTGTCTTCACCGTTTGATTTTTCTACACATGCCGGAAATAGTGGCGGTGCCGGCGGCGGTGGAGGTAGAGGTCGGGGCCGGGGCTCTGATTTCCCCAAATTCAGTTTCGTAAACTCTGGACCTAACGAGAGTGAGGAAACACGTTCTAACGATGAGACATCCTTCCGGGCCCCACTCGGTCACGGTCGCGGCAAACCCCTCTCGCCCCCTCCAAACATTCCCCAGTTTTCTTCTTCCGATCCGCCAAGTAGTGGTAGAGGTGGTGGTACCGTCGCGGGCCGTGGTCGTGGCGCTGGCACCGTACCACCACCTTCTCCGTTTGAGGAAAATTTAAAACCGAGGGCACCGATATTCTTCCGCAAGGAAGGAGACGTAGCATTACCTTCAAAAGCACCAACTGAAGATCGATCCGGAAACCAAGAAAAGAGTAACCTCCCGTCAGGCATTTTGTCTGTTCTATCTGGTGTGGGCCGTGGACGGCCCACATCAGCAATGACACATGAAGCTAGTGAGAAGGTTAACGAAGTTAACCGTCATATCCGACCTAGAAAACCCGTGGGCCAAGAAACTCGACCCGCAGGACCGCGGGCCCCGTCTCCTAAGATGAGTAGAGAGGAGGCGGTAAACAAGGCAAAGAGTGTTCTTTCAAGGGATGGCGATGGTATTGATGGTGGTGGTGGTGGGGCCCGAGGAGGATCTAGAATGGCGGCAAGAGGTGACGGTGGCGGGAGAGGGCAACGGGGTCGGTTTAGTGATAGGGGGCGGGGGCGAGGTAGGGGTAGGGGGAGGCAGATGTCGAGTCGTGATGACGATGACGATGATGAAGACGAGGCAGAAACCGAGGCTGATAAAGCTAACGAGGAGAGGCTGAGAAAATATCTCGGGGACGAAAAAATGGATATGTTGGTTCAAGCGTTTGAAGATGCTGGTGCAAATGTTTTACCTTCACCCGAAGAAGATGCTTATGTTGATGCAATGCATACCAATCTTATGGTATTTTAGTTATAAAAGAAATATTGAGTATTTTTTGGTAACATGTTTAATTGTAACTAACTTGCGTTATCGGTTATGCCTGCAGTTGGAGTGTGAACCAGAATACTTGATGGCCGAGTTTGATTCTACTCCCGACATTGATGAGAAACCACCCGTTCCTCTTCGAGATGCACTTGAGAAAATGAAGCCATTTTTAATGGCTTATGAAAATATTCAAACTGAAAAAGAATGGCAGGTTAGTGTTTAGTCAACACCCTAAGTCAATTTTCATTACTTGAAAACAAACCTCTATCTTCTAATATTGGTTCAATTATGGTTGCATCTGTACGCTTTTGGGCAACGCTTGTAGGACATTTGTAATTAGTAACTTTTTTTTAGTATTTAGCTACCTGTATAAAGCAGGATTAGTAACTTTTTTTTTATAATTTTGTAATTGTTTGATTCACCATTTTCTTTAGGATGTTGTGGAAGAGACAATGAAGCATGTCCCTTAATGAAAGAACTCGTAGACCATTATAGTGGACCAAACAGGTCAACTGCTAAAAAACAAGGGGAGGAACTTGAAAGAGTTGCAAAAACTTTGCCTGCAAGTGCACCTCAGTCCGTAAAACGTTTTACTGATAGAGCTGTTCTTTCTCTAAAGGTCAGTTTTCTTAAAATATCGTGACCAAATTTTACCTTTCTGAATTAGCCCTTTGTCATTACTTTAATTACCATGTTGGGACATTTTAAATATAATTATTAAACTGGAATGTTTTGCACAATGTTTTAAAAACCGGTTTTTAAATCGTACCGGGTTAGGCTCATAAATGGTTCAACTGGTTGAACCGCATTGTACTGGGGGGTTCTACCTGGTTGACTAATTAACCCTGTAAATCCATAATATACAATTTCAACTAATAAATAACCAAAAACTATATCATTCCATAATAAAAATATTCCAAAAGTTAATCCATAATAAAAAAATAATCCAAAAATTCACCATTGGTACCTTTTTCGGCGCTAGGTTTTACTAAGAAGGTAAATTGTCACCTTTTTGGGTGAATAAAAGATTAAATGTACCGGCGGTACAAATTTTTTTCGTTCTCTCAGTTTACCGGTATGATCCATGCAGGCCAAGCTTCCGGCATCTGGTTTAAACCAATTTTTAGAACATTGATTTTGCAAATTACTTTGCTATTATATACAATCACAAAAATTATACACCAAGTAATGATATTCCTTCTTAAAAACAACTTGTTAACTTATATAACTTACTAACTTATATAAGTCATAAGGGAGAAGTGAGAAAGACTTAACTTCTCAAAAATGACTTCTCAACACACAAAACTAACTTAAATAAGCTAACCCAAACACTATAAAAATAACTTATTATAAGTCAATAAGTTATAAGTTGCTCCAAAATAAGCTAACCCAAACACCCACAAAAAGGTTAACATGTTCCCTTCTAGCAAATTTTAATGGCATTAGTTTAATAAGTAAAATACAACCCAATTTTACCATTTTTCTAATTAACGAGTTAAACCCAATTTGCATCTAAACAAGTTAATTTGTGTGTTATTGAGTTACTAATGGGCCTGATGTGTAAACCAAAAGATATAACAATATATTTACAATGCAGAGCAACCCTGGATGGGGATTTCACAGAAAATGCCAATTTATGGATAAGCTGGTTTGGGAAGTTTCACAGAGTTACAAATGAGCACATCATTACAAATTTGTCGCGTTCTGATAATTTGGCGTACGCTAAGATCAAGTCATTTCAGTTTGTTCACTTCTGAATAGGTAAACAGAGCAGGTTCGCATGAGTTAACGGTCTTTTATTTTGTCATAAAATTTTGTGTTTTGTAATAATCCTTGATGGACTTTTGCTTGATTCAAGAGCAGCATCAAGCCAGCAATAACACTTAGCATGGTTCCTATTTAAACTTGTTGGTTGATGTAGGTTTAAACTGTATACAAACTATATTACTGTTGATTACTTTTACTTTGTTGTGTTTGCTCTTTGCATTTGGGATTGCTTGGATGCTTGACGAGGACTTTTTTTCGTCGTTAACCCATTCCTAACACAATATGAGGGGCCCAAATCATAATCTAACCAATCAAAAAATGTTTTCCATTAATAAAAAAGATTAAAAATTATTTGTGTTACAGTTAAGACCTTTGCACTCCAGGGTGGTTTAGTTAAAAGTCTTGTCTACCTGGTAGTCTCCTGACCATTTTTAACAAACGCTTTTAACTAAAACCGTTAACACTTAGTCTCACACTTTGTATGATTTGAGAGGTTTAATTTAGTTTGATTTGAGATGTTTAATTCAGTTGATATGTTTTTTAATAGACTTTTCTGTTTTAATTGTATCTAATAATGTGAAGAAATCGAATATGATTAACTAAGGTTTTTATCTCAAGTTCCACCAATGACTCAATTAATTTAGTTGGAGTTTTTGCGTCTACAGGTTTCTTAGTTGTCAATTTGTCATGATTTTTTTCCCATAAATGATATACAATAAGAGCATCTCAATGGATGCTCTCAAAATTGAATACGCGTCATCCATGTTCAGAGGCTGCCCCTCTAAGCCAAACATGTGCTCGTGCTCGTACCCTCATAAGCTCTTGTCTACATCAGGTGTTGTCTCCTCTCTCTCTCTCTCTCTCTCACACATGAGCTCAAAAACGTTCCAAAATGGGCTTATGAGACGGCCTAGATGAGCATGCCACATGAAAGTCAACATGCATTGTAGTTCTCTTTACTATTCCATGCTTTCGTAATGTAACTATGTATTTTTGTTTTATTTGTAATTGATGTGGTGAATCTTAAATTAATGTGACTGTTTTGTTATCTCACTCGTTACTGCAATGAAGTTGGTGAAAAATATCAAATTTTCTGTTGCCGTCATTCAATAACTTCGTATTTTCAATCACACGCCTTAAGCTTATTTAGTAGAATCAAGACAAAACTATTACCTCCCTTTCACATCTTTTGTCCCATCGGTCATCTAATCTAAGGTGTTTGCCACCATAGCCTCACCGAGCACGTCATGACTTTGAAACGACGCATGGTCATCCAATAAAAGAAGCTCACGACGAGGGTCACCTAGTGGGTGACCTCAACTGGATGTTAGGCCCAAGCCCACAATAGCATTTTCACCAACTAGTCTTATTGGGAGAAAACCTGGTCAAAGGTATTCACTTTTCCGGCCCACACCCGGAGTATCAGAACACTGTTCCAAAGATCATGTGTGATGTGACTATTCCTTTACATTAAATGCTCCAAAGACCGCTGGTTGTGCTAACCGCTCGTCCCTGCAAGGAATGGGTGGTTTTCTTAAAAGCGAAGCATACATTAAATGTGGGATCCCAAAAGATCGTGCAGAGAAAACAACCCTCTGAGTAATACCCATACATTCTTATTGTCCGGAAATGTCCAATGGTCTCTTGCAGAAGGGGACTGTAACAACTCTAAATTTCGTTGTTATCTTTTCTTTTAAGTCGATGTATCTATCCATTGTAAACCCGAGATTCGAATTATAAGAATATTATGTTAATTAAATTATGTTGACTTACAGTTATATCGCATTTAAACTCTTACTAAACGCATCGCTAATCTAATCGCAATCACAATTAATAGCCGAGTGTGTTGTTGAACAATAGCCACTTGTGCCATCGCATCGCTTATTTCATCACATCGTGAAACGCAGTTAAATTACGTGGTTTTATGTTATTTATGTGTTATGTGTGTTTATTTATTATGATTAAATCACTCGCAAACTCACGCAAATCGCTCTCACTCGTTGACTCGCTATTACGACGCTTAACACATTGCACAATCGCTTAACGTCACTTTATAAACGAATGAAAACCGAAGGAATTCTGAGTTTTTGGACAGTTCGCTCGAACTTGGGTGACCCAAGTTCGGCCGAACTTGACTGGCCAACACAAAACCTCCTTTCCCCCCCCCCCCAAGTCCATCGAACTTGCCTTGATTCTTCACAGAATCAGCAAGTTCGGCCGAACTTGACTTGCCTTCTCTAAATCCTTAACAAGTTCGCTCGAACTTGTATGAATCCATACAAGTTCGACCGAACATGACCCCATCAGCTCCCATTTTTTCTTCTCCTATAAATACTCAGCTCTATTCTCTCATTTGAACTTGCTGCAAGTTCGCCCAGAGCTCTCAAAACCCGAAACCCTTTGATTTCTAAGTAAGATTCAACCCGATTTCAACTACAACGACGTTCTACAACGATTTACAACGATTTTGCACAAGGATTTGCCTTCGTTTTTATCAAATCTCTTATGTTTTACGAAAACTTCATCTTTTTATACGAAACTTCTGTTTTTCACTCAGATCTACTCTTAGATCTGAGTAAAACTTTTAAAACATCGATTTTTACACAATATTCGGACTAAACGACGTATGTTTTGTTCACTTTGAAGTGGAACAAGGCGTTTTTGTAAGGACGAAATCGTCACTTTACACAAGCTGGACTAACCCGTACGAACCTTCAAGTTCGCCCGGATTAGACCGAGTTTTTGTAAAATGGTTGAGTTCGCTCCAAAAGACCTCTCCAGCCTAAGTTTTACTCAGTGGCTTAAGGTTGGAGGGATGGACACTCGATTTCCTCAGCAAACGGCGCAAAAACGCACGATTTTGATGCCAAAACGACCAAGTTCGCTCGAGATTTAACTGATTTTGTGAAGCTCAAGAGCCAAGTTCGCCCGAACTTGCACCATATGGGTCAAGTTCGACCGAGCTTGTGTCAAAAATCTTCATAAAACCCAACAAGTTCGCCCGAACTTGTCAAGCTTCTTAGGAAACTTCACAAGTTCGACCGAACTTGCTTCTTCTGTCAACAGTGCACACAAGTTCGCTCGAACTTGTCTCAAGATCTCAACAGGTTTTACAAGTTCGCCCGAACTTGTATGGAAACATACAAGTTCGTCCGGACTTGTCCTCTGCCCAATCAAAACTTAACCGTTTCAGCAATTCGGAAGACTAATGCACTTCTGTTCGCTTACAGGCTGATCCGGCACTCTCCGGAACACACCTCAGATCCCTCATCTCTCCTGAAACTCACCCTCAGTGAGTATACTTGAACGCTTAAACGCACTTTTGGGTGTCACATATGTTCCTATATCAAATCACATCACACAAATCTCAAAATGCTTATTCGCAACCCGCTGTTACATGATTATACGTGAAATCTGCTGAATTGTATGTTGATTGCTTGTACGCCACCCTTAACATGATAGTATATTAGAGGTTGACCCGCCACCGGGAGGCCCGGGGTTGTTAAGGCTCACATTTTTATTTTCGCATTTATTTTCTCTTTTAGGATGTGAACGCTTGTTCGCATGCCTCGATCAATCGCGGTTTGTTGGTTTGCATGAATCTAAGTAGTTACATCATTCACAACTATTACGTATGTCATGCGGTGTATGCTAAACACTTTTATATCTATATTGTATGCAAAACTCGTATGTTCACCTTTACTTAATTGTATTGATGTTTTATTTTAACATATGTGGCAGGTTGAGGATTAGCTACGGATGCCTAATTTAGGTTTCTTTTATCTTTAGAAATCATGTAATAAGTCTAGGGAAGATCGGATCAGATTTAAATGTTTAAGGGATTTGTTTGATATGTAATGGTTGGTTTAAGATTGTATGAGTTTAATAGTATGGGATATTAAATATTGATTATTGTCTTGAATTAATCGTTATGGAATCTCTTGATCAATCTGATTTGCCTAGTGCCACTACCCTGATGTTTCTGCCATCGGTTGAGGTGTGACAGGGACCTACCTCGTATGAATAGTTCCGTTCATATAAGCAAGAGAGAAGACCACCTAGAGGTAAGTTATCACAAACTCTGAACAAGAAACTGAGAAAAGACTCTCAAGGACATTGAATTCTAACATTCAATTCTGAGATCTCAACTATAACATTCCAACCAATTTACTACCGTCAGTTATTATTTATTCAGCCCAAGGCACGACGTTGTCCAAGTACATGCCAACATACGTACCATCTCACAAATGAAGACGCACTTCAAATGGTGTCACATTGAAAAATAGAACAACGCATCCATATGAGTGTAGATGGAAGACAATATAATGCTGAACATGCATTTATTGTTATAGCCCGTATATGTCGCCGTTGTTCATTTTTTATCTATCTTATGTTTCTTCATAAAGATGTAGTGACGAAATCTAGAAAATTTTGAAAAATAAAAGTTTTTAGCGATAGGATTCTTCTCGTGGATGCCCAGCCCCAAGCCTTATAATCCGCCCATCACATGATGTATAAGTGATTTCGCACCTTATTTCGATCATGTAAAGCCAAACCATTTACTTAGGTAGACAATGTTATTTCTATCTTAATAACAAAACGATTATAGTGTATATTGGAGGATTTTGAAAAAGTTCTTCCTATCAATTATTAAAAATTACATGAGTTTCCATGATTCCGAATTTCTTATTCAAACAACATACCGTAAGATATGTATTTTTGACGTAATTGCAATAAACATTTAGGAGTTTTTTTGTGTGTATGAAAATCGTGTGTTGTTGTACGTGATGGTGAACGTATCAACTAATTTGACACATGTATCATGTATCATTTCGTTGTTTCTATTCCTATAAAACACAATGTACAAAATTGTCGTTGTGTGAGTCATATGACATATCCATAGATTGGATAGCATCGACGTACAAGGATACTTTCCTACGTTTTGTTCCAAATTGTATTTTTATAGAAATCGACACATACAACTTAGGTTTTATTTAAAAAAATTGAAAATTCTAATTTAATGTTTTTTCTTTCTTCAAAGTCAATAAAAAATTAACCACAAACACACATTAATAACATGTCAATAAGATGTTTGAAGTAAAATAAAACAAAAATGAAGGATAAAACCATTATAAAAAAATTCTTCAAAGGTTTATATCAATAACCAATGTTTTAAATACCAGTATGAACCGGCCGGTTATACTGGTTAAATCAGATATTGCACACAAACCCAGTACGATAAAGGCCAGTAAAATCCGAATACGATATGTCTTCTGCACCAACGGTAAATCCGGTTATACCGGTTCAATCCGTTGAACAGGTTTGCATTATCTTAAAATTTGATATTTTAATTTTAATAAAATACGATATAAATGTAATATCAACGTTCCATATTTCCGGTAATTAACAAAATGCCTTCCATTTTAATATTTCATCATTGTTGAAACTGTTACTCACCTCGCCCAATATAAAATTATTTATAAGTAATAAAAATTCTTTAAAAATGCTTAATATTTTACAAGAAAATAGTTTTTTCTTAGATAAAACCATAATCAGTTACATAAATCCTAATAGAGATTAGATTATTTTTTTAGATGAATTGTATTTTACGAAATTATAGGGTTAACTATTAACCTGGTTGAACCTGCCGTACAACCCGGTTAAACCATTTAAACCATTTTAGAGTCAAACCCAGTATGATTTAAAAAGGCCCTGTCTATTCATACACACCTTTTGTCTATTTCCACACCGCGCTTCAGGGGCAGACCTATATGCCAAGCTTTGGCCAAAGCTTATCGCTTAAAGGGCAATACTTCGAGTTTTGGCCAATGCTTGGCGTTTTGGTGGTTTTTAAATTTTTTTTTAAAATTTGTTTTTAATTAAAAAACACAACTATACTTGTCGAGTTTTGACGTATTTTGTTATTACACGTCATTTTATGAAGTATATGGTCTATACGGCATGTTCCGGATAAGTTCGGTTACGTGTGTTGCCGTATTCCATGATTTCACGTGATTCTGTTTTAATTTCACTAGTAGTCCAACGTGCCGTTTGTATATATACGCATCCTACTGGATCAGTACTTGACGTATTTTGTCATTTAATGTTGTAGTATGACGTGAATTGTCACTATTGTTCCGTACTATCGCATATCTTAGCCGTACGGGTCGTATTGGTGACATTCGTTATAGTGACGCTTATTGTCTATAAGTGTTGTATTAATTTATTTAGATTTATGATTTGACTAGAGAGTTTGTTGATCTTACAAAAAGTGCATTTTTCAAACTAAAAAGTGGTGTACTTCAGAACTAAAAAGTTTACTTAATAACTAAAAAAGTTTAGAATTTAAATACTATTGATAAGTGGTGTACTTCATAACTAAAAAGTTTAGAATTCAAATACCCCATGTGTTTTATATTTATCCTAAAAAGTCTTGAAATTGTTATTAAAAAATCTACAATCATCTCATGAAGTATATTGTATTTGTGTGCAAATTGCTTCCTTAAGAACTAATAAAAAAGAAAAATTTGTATTTTCTATAGGTTTTGAAATGTCGGATAAATATTTAAAGCTAAATGAAACTTGCTTAAAAGAGCAAAATTCTCGTTCATGTCATATGGAAACAAAATGTTTGGTACCTATCTTTTGGAAAACTGTTATTAGTCACCAAACAGTGTCAAAAACAAATTTGTCACATTATTCTGAAAAAAATGCACTTATTTGTTAGTGAATATAATTTTTACAATATGATCTAGTCAAATCCTAAACCTAATAAACTAATACGAGACTTACAGACAACAAGCGTCACTATACCGAATCTCACCAACACGACCTGTACGACCAAAATACGCGATAGTATAGAACAATAGTGCCAATACACATCATACTACAACATTAAATGACAAAATAAGTCAAGTACTGATCCGGTAGGATGCGTATACATACAAAACGGTGACGAGGTATGACCCGGAACGGCCAATCCGACCCGATCATTACCTATTATTTGAGTATAAATAATCAATTGCACACGTTTATTCTAGAATCTTCCATTCTATATGGATAAACGATATAACTAAATCTCCAAGATTTTGGGAAGATCATGTAAATCCCCAACTTATCGGAGCTCATCCTAAGTTAGAGGAAACCCTAATGGTAAATTATAAATAGAGGTAAACCTCAAAGGTATGATCATCGAATACTCTCTCTCTCTCTCTCAATACACATTATTACTCCCAATACCGAGACTTATTCTCACGCCGGAGGGTGGTTACAGGAATAACCACATTCCTGTAACGAGTCCTAACGGTGTTACTGTTTTGCAGCCATCTGTTCAGATCATCGGAGGGTCCAAGTTCTAGTTGGAGCCTTACCATTAGGTCAGTGTTTCTTCATTGGCGCCATCCGTGGGACCTGTGTCAACACCAATAAACTTAGACCCAATGGCGAATGATCAGAGCGCGGCAGAAACACCAGAAAACCAATTGTCTGTAACCAGCGGCGCGGTGTCAACAACAGTACTCGCGGCTACGGCCACCCCAGCATCACTAGTGGTGACCAGGTCCCTGGACCTGGAATTTGAAGCAGAAGCCCCTCCAGGATATCAGCGGCTTCCATCCGTTTCCCACGGGTCGGTGGCGGGGGATCCCCTATCATATACCTCATGGCAAGCCCGACAGGGAGCCTCCGTCTCGGATCACGTAGCCGTGTACACCCCCTCATCGAGCACCATCGCACAGACCCTCAGTCCCAGTAGTGCGCTGACTACAACGGCCGCGGTAACCGGAGGGGGGACACAATCGTCAAATACGATCCAGTATCACCAATCATCTTTCGCTCACACCATGCCGCCATTGTATTCTACGACACTCACAGCGGCGTTATCCACACCACCCCATCAACCGGTTGTCATGCCGCCCGGCATCATGAATGCCCCAGTTACACCAGGGAACCAGGCTTACTTCCCTGGCTATTACTACGCGCCCCCTTTTGGGTACCTCCAACCGTACAACAACCAATCATACACTCCACAGATGACGACACAAGGTTACGTTCAACAGCCGCCATACCAGGCGGCTGGTATGCCACCGTGGTGGGCATACCCCATGTCACAGCAGGCATATGGCCAAGGCCAACCGGATATCGAACCTGTCTACAACAGAGGCAATACTTCTAGACCCCGTTTCTCACCTGGTGAAGGGCCCACTAATACATCTCAGCCTTTGGTTTCTCAAGGGATAAGAGTCAGTGAGACGGATCACCCCGCACAGCCAGGCAACCGGGAAGAGGACGAACTCACCAAACCTTACAAACGCACCGATGCTGCGGACAAGTCAAAGTTCACAAGACGGATTGCTGAAGCCCCAAACAAGGAAAAACCCAAGATGCCTCAAACTGTGGGAAAATATGATGGTTTAAGCGATCCAGAACCACCTAAACTTGTTCAAAAGTGCCGGAGAAGTCGTCTGCTGGCCTATGCCCCTCTGGTGTAAGATGTTTGTACAAACACTGGTAGGGGTGGGACGGTCTTCCCACGGGCGAGATTGACAGCTTCAAAGATTTGGTTTCTAAATTCCAATTGCAGTTTAGCCAGCAAAGACGACATACCAAGGATCGAAATGAGCTCCTTCACATACGTAGGCGAGAAAACGAGACCGTCGAAAATTTCATTGTTAGATTTAACAAGAAAGTTTGGCGATCCCAGGCATCACGAACGATCTGGCTTGTGGCGCATTCCTACAAGGGTGAACGACGACGAGTTGGTACGAACGCTTTATGGGAGAGACGGCATACCCGTAAGCCATCGACGAAATCCTGAGAATAGCCAACGTGTATGTCACGCAAGAAAAAACGGTGGCCGCCAGTTATGCAGCCAACCGAAAAAAGGAATCACAAAAGGGACAAGATGTCAGGGAGCACCGAAACTCCAAACCCAAGGGTAAAGGCGAAAGGTTTCATAGGAGTGATCGTTCTGACTCACGATACGACAAACCTAAAAGTTCCTACCCAAGAAGCGACTCCTCCTCAAGGTTCAGGTCCGACTATCCCTGTTTGAGCAAAACACCAGCATAAATCTTGGCCTCAGAGAATCTAAAGCTCAATCCTCCAAAACCGTTAAGAGATACACCTAACAAAGACACCGGCAAATACTGCGAATACTACAAGGGCAATGGTCATGATACGAACGATTGTTATCAACTGAAGAAGCAAATAGAATACTACGTAAAGAATGGAAAGCTCGCCCACCTGATTCGAGACATAAAACAAGGTCCGCCTACTGTCAAGGAAGACCCAAACAAAGGAGCGGGCAAAAGGCAGCAGGATATAAGCATGTTACACGCCGACAAAGCAAAGGGGGTGAAAAGAAGTTTCTCCACCCTGGAACCCTGGATGCTGGCAACCATGACAGTAGAACCACGGACAGAAGACCTGGACCTCACAGTTGATCCTCTCATCATATCAGCCGCCATAGGCGATTATAACATGAGGAGGATATTGGTTGACACGGGAAGTTCTGAAGACATAATATATGAGCACTGCTTCAACAGGATGCAGTCGGAGGACAAGAAACTCCTTGAGCTAGTACACACCCCTATAAAAGGTTTCACCGGGGAAAAAGTTGATCCAATCAGTCAAATCACTTTTCCGGTAACCTTCGGTCTAGCTCCCCGGGAAAGAACCATAATTCTAACATTTCTCGTAGTACGCGCAGAGTCGCATCATAACGTGATAATCGGGAGGTTCACTTTGGGGAAACTAGATGCTGTGGTATCCACGGCGCGAGGTTTTATGAAGTTCCCTACGCCAGGTGGAGTCGCGACAGTCCGTCGGGAAAGAATAGGGGAAGTGCTCAATACCAAAAGATGTCGCCAGGGACCCAGTGGGGCAGTCGGTCCAGAAAGATGGGTTTTAAGTACACGTTACCCTGATCAAACAGTTACCATAGGGGACAACCTATCCCCTAAGGTCAGAGACAGCTTGAAGCAACTGCTGAGAAGAAATGCTGACGTCTTCGCTTTCGAACACTCCGACATGACCGGCATACCCTGGGATAAGGCGGAACACAAGTTGGCAACATTCCCCGGCATAAAAGCGGCGACCCAAGGAAAGCGAAGCATGGCTCCGGATAGAAAAGAAGTAGTAATCAAAGAGGTACGAAAGCTGGTCGAAGCAGGTATTTTTCGGGAAACGAAATACCACACATGGGTGTCAAACCCTGTAATGGTAAAGAAACCTGACGGCACGTGGCGGATGTGCATTGATTTCAAAGATTTAAATAAAGCGTGCCCAAAGGATGCATATCCGCTACCGGAAATAGACTTCAAAGTCGATTCTTTGGTTCCATTCCGGTATAAATGTTTCCTGGACGCGTATAAGGGGTATCATCAGATCAAGATGTCATGCGAAGACGAGGAAAAAACAGCGTTCCACACCAACATAGGCATTTTCTGTTACACAAAAATGCCTTTCGGCTTACGTAACGCATGCGCCACCTACCAGCGGCTCATGGACCAAGCCTTTGAAAAATAAATTGATAGGAACCTGGAAGTGTATGTGGACGATCTGGTAATTAAAAGTAGAGAAGAGAAACAAATGCTAAATGACATAGAGGAGACTTTCCGGAAGCTGCGGGAGTACAATATCAAGCTTATCCCAAGAAGTGTTCGTTCGGGGTCGAAGAGGGAAAATTCCTAGGAGTGGTGGTCACCCGGGAGGGCTTTAGAGCCAATCCTGAAAAAATAGTCGCCATAACGCGAATGTCATCACCTAGAGCTCTGAAGGAAGCACAAACTTTAAATGGGCGATTAGTTGCTATAAACAGGTTCCTTGCAAGGCATGCAGAAAAGTCCTTGCCATTCATAAAAACTTTGAAAGACTGTCTGAAGAAACCCTAGATCAACTAGACCGGAATCTAAGTAGATCTATGGAATGGGCTCTGCATAAAAGGGTTAACCCTCCATTTGGTTTCACGATGGATGGTGAATAATATAGTACTTCTGCTGCACCTGTAAAACAGAACACCGTTAGCTCGCCACGGGGAGAAGGGGGTTCTCTCCGTAACCACCCTCCGGCGTGAGAATAAGTACAGGTAGTCGGAAGTAAGTATTGTAAGAGAGAGAGTAGTTGAGAGTGAATGCCTTTCCTTGAACCCCAAGTTACTTATTTATAGCCGGTGTTTGGCGCTAAAAAGAGAGATTGTTAACTTTAACGGAATCTTTTGTCATTCCGTTAACATTTGTTGGCAATCCGTTAGTGCACACGGATCGTGAGCTCATCAGCGGTTAGGGAGGTGCCATGTGTCAACATGAGATAACTACATCTTATAAATGTGAGCATGCCATCACCGTGATCTTCCTCAGCCGTCCAGATGCTGCCATGTGGCAATTGGTTATAACCGAAAAGATGCTTGCACGATTGGGTGTTAATGGCTTCTAGGAGGTTTCACGGCTGTTACCCATCTATTATTCGCCACGTGTACATTCTGTTACAACAGAAAAGATTCCCTTTGCTTCTGCACTAAGTCAAGGATTTTGCTAAGGGAAAGTTTCTCAGGATTTACTGTTTCCTTGTGCGAGAAGCGCAAGTTAGTTATCTGATCTTCCTTCTTCTCCTTGCTACTTAGCGCAACGTTTGGTGGATGCTTGCTTTGATATAAATATCTGCGCAAGGTTTGTGCATGAAGCATTATCCATCGAGAATGTTCAAGGTTAACTTTGAACCTTGCGCGGACCCGCGCAAGGTAGTTAAATGAAGCATTATCAAACGAGAATGTTCAAGGTTAACTTTGAACCTTTCGCGAGCCCGCGCAAGGTAGTTAAATGAAGCATTATCAAACGAGAGTGTTCAAGGTTAACTTTGAACCTTGCGCGAGCCCGCGCAAGGTAGTTAAATGAAGCATTTATCCAAAGAGAGTGTTCAAGGTTAACTTTGAACCTTGCGCGAGCCGACGCAAGGTAGTTAAATGACGCTTTACTCTCTTGGATATGTGGCGCAGAGTTCTAATAAATCTTATTTTGGCAAAGAAGTTTGCGCGCAGTTTTCTTAGAAGTTATTAATGGGTATGGTTTCCTTGATTGGCGCAAGGTTTTTGGGACCATACCCCTTCACTGTCTCAATAAGAACAACTTCAAATGGACTACAGCCGCAGAAGAAGCCTTGCAAGACATGAAACGGTTCATTGAAAAGTTACCCACGTTAACAGCCCCTCGCCCCAATGAACTGTTGAAAATGTATTTGCAGCGGCACATACCGAAGTAACCGCAGTACTGATGGTTGAAAGAGATGGGAAACAAACACCGATTTACTACATCAGCCGTGTGCTGGCGGGTCCGGAAACGCGATATCCCACGCTTAAAAAAACTGGTACTCGCGCTTGTTCACGCCGCCCGGCGTCTCCGAAGGTATTTTCAGGCTCATCGTGTGCAAATCCTAACGAATTACCCCTTGCAACAAGTACTTCATAAACCAGAGATCTCTGGAAGGTTGGCAAAGTGGGTAATTGAGTTAGGGGCCCTTGACATCGAGTACCGCAAGTGAACAACTATCAAAGGTCAGGTAATTGCGGATTTCCTAGCTGAAATTCCTGAAGGCGAGGTCATTGATGACCGGGTGATTGACAATAGTTCAAAAGCAGGCGCATCCTCACAAGTCTGGAAGCTATACACAGATGGGTCCTCTAGTGGAAAAGAGGCCTGCGCGGGCCTCATGCTAATAAGCCCTGATGAAGTTAAGCTCATGTATGCCCAACGTTTTGGTTTCGAATGCTCCAATAGCGAATCTGAGTACAAAGCGCTACTGGCAGGCCTGCGAATGGCACAATCTATGGGTGCAACAAGGATTGAGGCGTATGTTGACTCCCTACTTGTCAACAACCAGGTAAATGAGACATACGAGGCCAAGGACGAAACGATGGCGAAACATCTCGCTAAAACCAAAGAGCTCATGGCATCTTTCGAAAGCGTCACACTCAACCACGTCCACCGCGGTAGGAACCAGATAGCCGACGCTTTAAGTAAGCTGGCTACATCTGTAACGCCTCGTATTTCCAAGATTTATTATTTTTATAAAAATTCACGCTCGTTTTCTATTTCCTGAGTCGCAACTACGATCGGATCGAAAAACGGTTTGAAACGGAAACTACGCGTTGTTACGTGTTTTTAACGAAACAACAACCGAACGCGACCTTTTTCGATGTCTTACATTTAATTCCTGTGTTTAAAACTTAAATAAAATTATACGCTATTTCATAACGTTCGGGCGCAGAAATGGGCTTCAGAATCGCGTTCGGGCCACTCTCAGGCTTTTAAACCCAACCTATCAAACCCTTACCACTTAAGCCTACCTATATATACCTCCCTTAACCCTCATCTTCATCATTTAGCCAAACCCTAATGCACCCTCTCAACACCAGCCACCACCCCCCTTTCCCTGCGTTTTCCGGCGGCCGGAGCCGGGTTTCCGGCGCTGACCTTTCTTCTCTGGCAGACACTCCTCCTCTAGCTACGCACCACCTACCTCCCTCTCTCCTTGCAACAGAGCAGTCCCTGCAGCGGACACCCATCGCCTCTCCCACCTTCACTACCATCCTCTCGGCCCCTGCTCCCTCACACTTGCGACGGCCGCCGACCGTCTCACACTCACCAACCACCGCATCAGCAGCGCCCCCTCTTTCTCCCTCCTCGTCTCTCACTCTGCAACAATGCCGTCGGCCACCTTGGGTGGCGGCGCGTCAATCAAGCAGCTGCAGCCGCAATGGCGCTGCGGCGGCGTTCCCATCGAACAAGCAGCGGCGGCAGAAAGGTGATTCGGAGTGGTTCAGGCCCTCTTTCAGATTCGGGTTGGTTCGGGTCTCAACTCAAGCCTCGGTTCAGGTACGTGTCTCACTCGGTTCGTATTCCGTTTCAGGTTAACTCATTATCAAATTGATGGTTAAATTCTGATTTCGATCGGCTCGTTTCTGTTCAGATTGGTTCTACTTCCGGTTCTGTTTCATTCTCGCTTGTTTGGTATTGGAATATCGGATTATGCCTCGGGTCAGATTCGCGGCTCGGGTTTCGGTTCAGACCATGTTCGTTTCGGGTCTTAGTTCGATTTCGGGTCTCGGCAGAGTTCGGTCCGGTCAGTCTTAGTCAAAGTCAGATTCGGTTCGGGTCAACACCAGTCAACAGCCGGCTCAGGTTCAACCTCGATTCAGTTCAGATACGAGTTATGGTTATTCGGTTCAGCCGCGATTCAAACTTGGTTCGGATCATTTTTAGTTCGGGTTTGTTTCGGGTTCATGCCCTGTTCGGATGTCGAGTCAGCGGGTCAGATTTTGGGTCAGTCAACGCTGGTCAAAGCAAGTCAACGCTGGTCATCAGCCAACTCGGTTAACTGTCGGGTCAAACCCGGTCGACTCGGTCAGTTTGGGTAACACACGAGACTTGTAACGACGCTATTATTCTTTTACTTATTATTTATTCTATTTTGCTAACGCGACCTCAAACCTTATATGCTTTATTTATAAAATCCATAGAAATATATGTATAATCATACCATGTTAATTGATGCGTTTTGACAAATAATATCGACACTTGTGTGTCGGGATCGTCCAAAAACAAGAGGAAACTCTGCCCGATTTTCTACAGGTAATATATTTATTAAACTATTCGACAAAATATATTTATTAAACTATTCGATAAAAATATATTTATTATTTGAACTATTCGACGGAATATAATTATCGATATTATTTTTTTGTCGACAAAGATATACTTACTTTCTTTATTATGCTTTTCGACGAGAGCATAAATTTATATATTATAATTCTCGACAAATATACTTATTTACTATACTTTTGACAAAACATATTTACTTATTATATTCATCGACAAAATATAGATATATTTATCATATCTCTCGACAAATATACTTATTTATTATACCTTCGACAAAACATATTTATTTTACTTTCGACAAATATATTTGTACACCATTCGACAATATACATATATATCTCATACAATTCGTTAGAATATAAATATATATATACCAAATATGCTTTTCGTCAAATATATATATTAATTATTTGACAACACTCCTACAACCCTTTTGATGAATTTAATTTAGAAATTCCTTTCTTAAATGATGTTAACTATATACGTACCTTCAACTCCAATTCGAATCCTCCGTCGTAGCTTCTATTATTCATGTACATTCGTTTGCCATTTTTAAGGTGACCTCGATGTCCCCTTTCTCCCACTCATCAACTCGTCGTGGAATTTCCAAAGAAGACTTAGCAATTCTGTGAGTACACTCGACCCACATTTGTTTATATCACTTTTTGGGTGTAACATGTTTCCATATACAAAAATCACAAACACTTAAACTTTATGGAACGCACAAACAATCCTATACACATGACTACTTGAATCGTATACTTGTTGCTTGTCTGGGGATAAACGTTGTGCTATGCTTTAGTCATTAACTATTTTTAGCCTTTGTTTGACATGCTTAGCGCTATAGGAATTCACGCATCCACCTCCATCGTGTTATTCGTGAGGTCATGTTAAAACATCGTGATTGCGTTACGGGTTTGATTATTAGCATTGCATGCCTTGATATTGCTCTTGTATAGATTTAGTTGCCATGAGGATTGTTAAAACTTTATTCGTATACGTATGCTATGCTTAAACTTGTGTACTCGCCTTTGCTTTTGCATTGACTTTATTTTAAAACATGTTACAGGTTGAAGGAGATGACGCTATGAAAACAATATAGCAAGGACTAGATACACACAAATTAGACGTTAGGTTTAATGTCGACGTATCAATTTTGTTATGACTTTGCAAATGTTAGATTGTTCTTTGTTTTGTTACATTGATGTATTTGACAATTCTTATGAAATGAAATATGGTTTAATTAATTATTGTCACTTAATAATGTTGTGAGCAATGAGCAATCTCGTTTTCGTCTCATCCCGATGTTTCCGCCATCGGTTGGGGTGTTACAGATTGGTATCAGAGCCATAACTATAGGGAATTAGGTAAATTGCTACGCTTTTGACCTAGTCTATAGTTAAGTACCATACTTGACCATACGTGATTCACATGCTGATTTCTTAAAACGTCTTTTATATGTTAAATTTATGAAATGCTTTACGTGTTCATACTCGTTACATTATTTCAATCATACGCCATCCCTAATGCATTTTACTCGATTATGCTAGACTCGAAAACACTCGTATTACACAAGTGAGACGACTTCACCAAAATAGGCGTGATATCCACAATTTGGTGAACGATTCTCATTACGCTTATTCTTTATTTTTTTTCACGAAGTTACACCATCAAGTTAGGAGTGACATCCACACCTTGATGGAAAACTTCCCATTCAAACTCTAGTGGACTCTCGTCAAAGTGTCGAAGTTTATTTTGACCCGAAGAGTGCCAACCACACTTAGGGTACGAAATCGTCGAGTTAGGGGTGAAACCCGCACCTTGTCGATTAAGTGCCATTCCTCGATTTTCAATCTCGCCAAAGTTTCGACTTTCCAATCGATTAGAGACGTGTAATAACTGGAAGGGTAAAATGCCGTTAATCACTTCTCGACGAGAGCGTTTTACCTATAGGCCAAAGCATGTTTCTCTAATTCGAAAGGGCAAAAATAACGGTAGAAAACGCCAAAAAGTTTCTCTGGGAGCACATCGTCTGCCGATTCGGGCTCCCGTTATACCTGGTCAGCGATAATGGTACACAATTCATAGATCGAGTAATGCAAGATTGGTGTATCGAGCTGCTGATTCAACAGGTTTTCACGTCGGTGGCCCATCCCCAAGGCAATGGTCTAGTCGAAAGAGCAAATAGAAGCCTGCTAGATGGACTTAAAAGGCGGCTGGACCACCAGGGAAGCTCTTTGAAGAGTTGCCAAATGTCCTCTGGGCACACCGAACCATGCCTAAGACGAGCAATAACGAGACCCCGTTCAGCCTGACCTACGGCACAGAAGCCATGATACCGGCAGAGGTAGGGCTACCCTCGCTAAGGCGCCTGACAGTCAGTGATAACGATAGACTCTTGCGCGAAAGCCTAGACGCTTTGGAGGAACGGCGGGAGACAGCCGCCATCAGCGAGGCAAAGTACAAGAAAACTTTAGAAAAGTTCTACAATAAGCGAGTGTCTCAACAAGCTTTCAAGGAGGGCGACTACGTTATGAGGGATAATGCAGCCAGCCGGGGGGATCCTACTGGCAAGTTGGGTCCTACCTGGGAGAGGCCCTACGTAATCCAAGAAGTTCTGGAAAAAGGGGCCTATCGTATATCCAGATTGGATGGCACAGCAATCCCGCAAAGTTGCATGGCCCAGTTAAAGAAGTGTTACATGTAGTCACCCGCCCCTAATGGCGAAGTAGGGTCTTGTTAAGTGCAAAAACGAAGTGTAATTCATCATCTTCGATGTCTCTCATTTTAAAGTATTCATTAATAAACATTTACGTTTAGTCTTTATCGACATACATGATAACTTTAATGCGAAATACTATTTCATACATGCCAAAGTTATATTAATACAGCGCTAAAGTGGAAATCTTGGTAATAGATACATAAACCACTACGACAGATAGGTATTTTGGCAATAAATACATTCAACTATCAAACAAAACCAAGTACTTGTCCCGTGTGAACAAAAAACAACATACGGGTCACCAAAAAACGAACATGTTCTACTGAATTAAAAATCAGCAAACATTGCTAATACCTTTGCAGGGGTGTACAATGCCTCGCCATACCATTCCAAGGGGTGAGGATCCACGATCAAATCTTCATCTCCTGTCACGATTGCCAGACCGGCCGCCGGTCCCGGAAGGTCATCTAAGTAAGCCGGGTGAACTCTACCACGCTGTTGGTACACCATACGACACCTACTTAGGGTTTCAGGAGGAAACCATGGCAGTAATGCATCAGCATTCAATACGACTGGATTGGGAACAACGGGTGCCTCGTCCACCGGCTTTGCGTCAGCATCGACATTTTCACCGGACGATGTAGGATGGGGCACAACATCTGGAGTAATAAACCCCCATCACCTGCCACGTCTCTGGGTGCTTGTTCATGTAGAAAGAGCAGGGCGGCAGCCGCGTCAAGAGTCCGAAGAACATCGGACATTTCTCGCAAACGGTGTTCTTCACTCATGATGCCTTTTTTTTTACCAAATTTGGTAAAAATAGGTGAACAAATATGTAATACCGGTTTGCCAAAAAGAGGGGGGAGGGGTACAAAACTTTGATGATTACATGTCAAATCATTGACAGACATTAATTAACTGCACATAGTCATGATGGCATGTCAAATCGCCGTGTAGAAAACGGCGCCACCTAAATCATGCATTTCATTAATGACACCAAGTACCGATACATGTTCCATTAAGGGTTGTTTTACATAATATTTGGCAACAAAGACTAACGCAAAACAATTAAAGAGTTACTCTGACTCTTCCGCCGTTTCTAGCATCTGGCGTAATGATTCTACACCTTCTTCAGACACTTTGCTGGATAAATTAATATACCCAGGTAAGGGATCATTACACACGGCTTCCAGGGCATCAGACATTTGGGAACGGGTTGTGTTCGCGGGTTGGCGGGTTCAACCCGACCCGAACCCGAAAATTTTACACGAACCCGAACCCGACCCGAACCTGAAAATCATATCATATATATGAACCCGAACACGACCCGAAGTTTTGTGGGTTGACTCGAACACGACCCGTTTAACCCGAATTTTTTAATTTTTTTCTAAAACTAATATATTAAAATTAAAAATTACTTAAAAAACACAAATGTATATAATAATATCATATTTAAATTATAAAAGCTATGTTAATTTCTCCTTTAAATTATAATCATGGCACAAAATACACGCCCCATTTAATTTATGAGATAAAATATATTGTAAAAAAATATAATATAGTATAAATGTGTTAAACGGGTTAACCCGCCAACCCGACCAGGTTGACCCGAACCTGACCCGTAAACCTAAAAGGGTTCGCGTGTTCAACCCGAAACTGACCCGAACCCGTTTAGACGAAACCTAAACCCGCAAATTTCGTGTTAGGTTCGTGTCGGGTTTCCGGGTCGTGTCAGAAATTCACACCCCTATTTGGGACGTCAGCAGGCCTCCTTCTTCCTGGAATTGCTGTGTAACCTTATCCATTCGCTGACAGTTGACGTAACCTTTGTGAATGCCGTCGTGCTGCCCGGACTTATAGGCGGCGGTGGATAAACGATCTAGCAGCGCCACGAATGGCTCTGACTGACGCAAATACTCGAACGCGCCGACCAAGCCCTGGGATATTAGCCAATTCCTGTCGCCATGAACACTCGCCAGTTGATCTGTCAGATTATCTACTTCGGCGCGGGACTGTTCCAAGGCATTCTCCGCCTCATTAAGGCGAGACAGTTGAAGGTCAGCAGTTCTTGTAAGTTGATTCTTTTCGGAAAGAAGAAGATCGCAAGTTTGTTGCAGGTTTCTAAGCTTTTCCTCGCGCTCTCAAGCTCAGTTTGTTTGGCCTGGGCCTTGGCTTCAGACGCTCGTAGCTCGTGGGTCAAGTCCTGGTACCTTTCCTGCACCTGATACACAAAATCAGCGTCAATATGATACTTTCTTATCTCGGCGGACAACTCGGACCTAACCTTTTGGGCCTCCACAACAGCTTTCCTCTCCAACTCCTGCTGAACGCTTATGGCACGGGCAATCACGCGATCTTTCTCAGCCAAGTCGCGGGTCCAAACCAGCCTTTCCCCCGCTAAGTTGGCAGTTACTCG
Organism: Scalesia atractyloides; assembly: GCA_947069175.1. Lineage (NCBI taxonomy): Eukaryota > Viridiplantae > Streptophyta > Magnoliopsida > Asterales > Asteraceae > Scalesia > Scalesia atractyloides. Next base: position 98,633,727 of record CAMTDV010000005.1, on the reverse strand, counting down.
TTTAAGATCATCTTCTGCCTTGTTTTTCTCAACTAGGAAGCGGTCTTCCCTCACGCGTGCCGCTTGAAGTTGACTCTCTAGGCGGCTCTTCTCATCAACAAGTTCTTGGATGGACATACGCGCTTGGCGTAACTCATGATTATCGTGCAGACAGCGGCATCTAATCTCGGCAAGTTTCCTTGGTACGCTAACAGTCTCCACCTTGGTGGAATTCATTAGATACTCATTGTCTAACCCCTCTACATATGAAGACTCAGCTGGGGGTAGGATCGTTCCACCTAATGGTGTACAACAGGCGGAAACACAAGCCTGGTCGACTCAGCAACTTTCCACTTGGGTTGATAACGTTTATTTTGGGCATTCGAATCCCAACACACGGTAGGAAGATAGAGATCATCGTGTAAAAAGTTTTCGTCCTCAGGGAAGTTCTCACTCGACCTCCCGCTCTCGTGGAGGACCTGGGTTTTCATACTGCTGGAGTCCGCCCTAGCGGATGGCGTGGGCCTGTCACCGGCCAGGCTAGAACCATCCATTCTGGGGCCATAACCCACAGGGGAATCAACAGTCAAGGGTAATGTCATCCCCATTATTGGAGGAGTCGAGGCAGAGAGCTCAGTAGCAACAATTGAAGCAGTAAAGAAAGGGACTGACTGTGAAGCGCTAGCCTTGGCGATAAGATCGGCAAGCGGGGTACTCTTTACAGTCGTCGATGAGGCGCAGGTATCAGCAGGAGGCCGCGACAGTGGGATTGCATCATCCAAAAGAGCCCCAGGCACAACTCCTGTAGACAATCACTGTTAGTTCGACGAGAGACACATCAAACAACAAACATTGCATAGATCCATAACTTACCTACACGAAGTTGCTGGGCAGCTTTTGTTGCTTGGAAGGTCGTTAACTGTGGGGTTCTTTTTCATTTCTGAAGCGGAACCGGAAGTACCCTCAGTTAAAGACGGGGTCACATCCACATTCCCGGGCAATCCAGATACATCGGTTTCTACGGGAATAACACCCACGCTGGGAGCAGGTTTCCTCATAACTGTAACATCCGTCAAAAACGGATTTACCAAACCCGCTCCGTTTATCAACCGAACAGTCAGTCAAAAATTTCGTTGCGAATTAAATGCCCAAAATATTTTTAAACGATACGTAATCAATTATTATACGGGAATATATATTTAGTTTTTGAAAAACTGTTGAAAATCGCAAAATAAAAATGAAATGATTCAGCCGGGTTTCGAACCCGGGTCACTCGCCGAGTCGATTCAGTGACTTATCACCTCACACACAAACCACTGCGCCACTTGCTTTGTTTGTTAAATAATGAAATCATTTAATTCATAAAGTGACATTACGAATTCAAAATCGGCGCCCCTTTAGTTCAGTCGTCGGAATCCCGGAAATCTCGCGAGTTTTTATCACCATTTTCAGTTATAACGTAAATTATTATTAGGACATCGGTTATAACCGATGTTTGAAGTCCGCGACCAAACCATAACCGCCGGAGTTTTTATGATTTACGAATACAGTCGGAAATCAGACCAAGTGCATCTCGATTTTCCCCTATAAATTCACCCTCAACCCATTGAAAACCTTTTCGCTCAAAACCACACTCTTTCTCGGCGAAAACTCCCTCGCCGGAACTTTTCTGTTCGTCGCCGGAAAACCGATTTCCTCATTTCCGAGCCTCACTGAGCCTCTGAAGCTTATACCGGAGATACCCATACTTTTTCCAAGCTTTCCGGAGACTTGCTGCTGCAAGACACCTGACGCCGGAGTTGATTGCTGTCACCGGAGTTTCTGCCGGAAAACAGAGGGTCCAGTCGGTATACTTCTCCGCCCAATTTCTTTTCCTTTTCACATTTATCTCACCGTAAGGAACTGAAAAACACTAATAAACCGATAAAAACTTTGAACCAGTCGATTTCCGAACTCTGGTTCTATCTTGATGAAGAAGACGATGTATTTCCGTATCTTATAAGTATAATTAAAATCAGGATATTAATCGGGTTAGACACACAGTCCAGCGGTGGACTGTGTGCACATAAAACGCTAACGTCTCAAGTTCGAATCCGGTTTCACACACGCTGCCTTAATAAAAATCATTTTTTTGTTAAACTGAACCGGAGTCGCCACAGTTATATGTTAAGTATATTAACAATCGGAATAATAACCAAGTTAGACACACAGTCCAGCGGTGGACTGTGTGTTTATTTATATCACATGTCACGAGTTCGAGTCCGGTCTACTGCACCGACTCGAACAATTATCTATTCTTTTTAATAAGGCAGAAAAGGAAATAACTAAATTGTATTTAAGTATAATAAAAATCAAATTATATAACATGTTAAACACACAGTCCAGCGGTGGACTGTGTGTTAGATTAAACCACAGGTCCCGGGTTCGAGACCTGTGGAGTGCACGTCCGGTTCGCTTAAAAACTATTTTTAAAATAAAATGATTTTCGGTTTAAACTAATTAATATACATATATAATTAAAATCAGATATATAACGGGTTAGACACGTAGCTCAGTTGGTAGAGCTGCGTGCACGCGTACGAGAGGTCTCGGGTTCGAGCCTCACTCAGCGCACTTGTATACATGATCGAACCGGTCAACGGTCAGGTCAACGGTCAGGTCAACGGTCAACGGTCAGAGAAAAAAAAAATCAAATTTTTTTATTATTTTTATTTAATTATTTTAATTAAAAATCAATTAAAAATACTTAAAAATAACATTTTTAAGGTTAGAAAATAGCCTCAAACTCACAAAAATACACCCAACAATCCTACTAAAATAGATTAATAAAATCCGTTTACTTACCAAACCATAATGCGATTTATCTAGGTTAAATCTCACTCGTGGTTAAAACCACTTCGCGTGCATTCAACGTCATCAACCGAACGCACCCACTGTGAGTGAATCTTACAACTCCCCCTTTTAAATTACACGTTTTGGGGTGTGTCATGTGTTATAAAAATAATCAATTTATTTATTTAAACTCGTGCCATACCACATCATGACTTAAACTTAGATTGTTTTTATTGTTGTGATTTACTTATTTCCTTTTGTCATATTATATGAAACTCATAAATTAAGCCCATCAGTTCCTCGTGGAAGACGAGTTGAACAACGCGTGCCACAAATCAAATTCATTATTGTTTATGTGTATATCATTGAGTTTGTATTGTTTGTAGTTGTGTCATTCATATTATCATGGTTATGCAATTCATTCATTAGGCCCCTCAGTTTCTCGTGAGAGACGAGTTGAGCATCGCGTGCCTCTAAATGTTCCATTATTGTTCATGTGTGTTTCACTTAATATCTTATGATTGTTGATTAAGTTTACATCTATTTTTACTCATGTTTGGTTGTGCACATATTTCATAATCAATTTAAATAAATTTGTTCAAATGTTTTCCATAGGATTCACTCGCCAACATTATGTTGATCCAAAAACCTTTTTACACATGATACAGGTGAACAGGTTGAAGCAAGGAAAACATAGGATATGCCTTAGAAGAGAACAAAGAAGTTTAGATTGTTAGTTAGATCATGTTGTAACATTTATTGTAAATTTCCATTTAATTTGTATTAATGAATATGAAACGCTTAATAAATGTCATGAGCTTTGATGATAACCCAATCATGCCCCGATCACCTTATCCGCTGCGGGTCGGGTGTGGACAATAACCACCTTCAAATTGGGAATTTTCGCTTTCCCTACTAAAGGGGCCGCGTGCCCACTACTAGGGGGAGGGATGACCACATCGCCATATGACATTATTAAGGCGGGAGGAAGAAGGAACCGTTCAATATGTACCGAGAGCACGTCGGGCTCTTGTTCCCCTATCACCCGATCATTGGCCCGTAAAGCAGCGTTCCGGGGAGGATCCACAAAGTCGAGAAGCGACCATTCACCTATCATTGTTCACTTAATTCAGTTTATGATATCATAAAATATGACATGAATCGGAAGGCGAACGAGGTTTAACTCACCGTTGTCAAATCTTTGGAATGCTGGGAATATCCAGCGGTCGCGCCATAACAAACTCATCCCCACAAGAACAAGCGCCCCCTCGGGTATAACTTGACATTCATAAGGGTGCATGCACAACCGTTTGTAAAGGGCATTCCCGGCGTAAGTATCGGCGGTGGGACACTCGTCTGAGTATTTTTCTTTGGTACCCACATCTCTCCAGTGTATCTCGCCAGGATAACATTGGCGTCAATATAGAAGAACTTCTTCCTCCAATCCTTGTCCCGTGAACTGGTAGGAACATTTCTCAAGCAAGATTTTTCGGTATCCCTTCGATCAAATGTAAAGAAGGGGGATTTCCAAACAAGCATGAAAAAAGCCCTGAACACCGGAATCTCAGGTTCATAACCCAAGGCCAGGCAGGCGAATTCAAAATGACGGAGCTTTGCCAGGCCCAGCGGGTGCATTTGAGAGATATGGATTTTGTACTCGTCTAGAATGGACTTACAAAATTTGGTAGCAGGCAATAGGAAGTTGTAGAACCTGAAGAAATCGCTGAATAGGGTAATTTTCCATTTCTTTAGGGAAACGCCACATCCGTTTTTGACGGCAACACCGGATTCCATTCCGGTTTAATATCATAATCTTGCAGCAAATTATTGAACGATGCTGCTCCCACTTGCAATACAAGGCGTCGGGATCGCAGGGGCCGTCGAAGACTCACCAATTTTAGAAGTCATGGAGGAATGTTGAATTATGAAAGAAGAAGAAATATCAGGAGGAAATGGTAAAAGCCCTAAGGGGGCGATCTTTTTATAGACCCAAAATGAAATGAATTTTTGAATTTGAAAAGGCACACAAGGGGGAACACGTGTCAAAACAGGGAAGGAGCAATCGCCACCCTAATGATGACCCAACTGTCATTTCCTTTCACATCACCGCCATAATTTGAATTTACGGCGATACTTTCGCTTGAAACTTATGCACTCATTGAAATTTTTTTTATCTTAACTCCTTTTTTAGTCCAATGTTATTAATTTCATTTCATAACTTCAGACTGGGGGGACATGACGAGGTATGACCCGGAACGGCCAATCCGACCAGGTCATTACCTATTATTTGAGTATAAATAATCAATGGCGCACGTTTATTCTAGAATCTTCCATTCTATATGGATAAACGATATAACTAAATCTCCAAGATTTTGGGAAGATCATGTAAATCCCCAACTTATCGGAGCTCATCCTAAGTTAGAGGAATCCCTAATGGTAAACTATAAATAGAGGTAAACATCAAAGGTATGATCATCGAATAATCTCTCTCTCTCTCTCAATACACATTATTACACCCAATACCGAGACTTATTCTCACGCCGGAGGGTGGTTACAGGAATAACCCCATTCATGTAACGAGTCCTAACGGTGTTACTGTTTTGCAGCCATCTGTTCAGATCATCGGAGGGTCCAAGTTCTAGTTGGAGCCTTACCATCAGGTCAGTGTTTCTTCAAACGGCACATTGGACTACTAGTGAAATTAAAACAGAATCACATGAAATCATGGAATACGGCAACACACGTAACCGAACTTATCCGGAACGTGCCGTATAGACCATATACTTTATAAAATGATGTGTAATAACAAAATACGTCAAAACTCGACAAGTATAGTTGCGTTTTTTAATTAAAAACAAATTTTAAAAAAATTTAAAAACTACCAAAACGCCAAGCTTTGGCCAAAACTCGGAGTATTGCCCCTGAAGCGCCAAGCTTTGGCCAAAGCTTGGCATATAGGTATGCCCCTGAAGCGCCAAGCTTTGGCCAAAGCTTGGCATATTAGTCTGGTCAACCAGACAAAGACTGACACACGTCAGTCGTCAGTCTTTGTCTGGTTGACCAGACCAATATGCCAAGCTTTGGCCAAAGCTTGGCGCTTCAAGGTGTGGAAATAAGATGGTGAGTGTGTGAATAGCCTGGTCCTTTAAAAATCGTTTTTTAAAACATTGCCAATAACATGCCGCATGTCTATTCATTATATGAGATTTTTGTAAAAAAAATAAAAATTCAAGCTGATTTTGACAAGTCTTAGAAGAGTTTAATAAAGTGTGACTCTGTGTTCATATACACCTTTTCGGCTTTTTGCTTTTGCCTATGAAACAATCATAAAATATGGCAATCATATCTTTGTTTTTATATTAAAACCACGTTAACACGTCTCGGATAGAACAAAAGTAGTACATGTTGGTTGGACAAACAATGGATCAGATTTACATGAAATTTTAACATTTATCATGACATTTTTCTAAGTGTCGAAGTATGCCAACGCTTTTGGGGGTTATGCCTACAAAAAGCAAATGGATGTCACCTCAAAAGCCTTTTATCATTTGGAAACACAAATTACAATTTTGTTTTGATTAGTAAGTTTTTAACATCACAATGACCGTTTATTTACGTATAAATTAATCGGTTAAAACTATAATTTTGTATTTAGCGGGTTAAAAGTTTATTTATGTGTAAATTAGTCGATTTAAGCTATAATTTTGTATCTAGCGGGTTAAAAGTTGTGATGATGGATTCCGTATGTTTAACACACTCTTAAGGTGTTTGGCTAAAAAAATCAATTTGACTACGATTGCAATGAGCATTTGATTCCCTGTTAGGAGAGGTCTCAGGTTTGAATCTTGCTTTCACTAGTTTTCTATTATAACCTCTTTAAGACCACCTACTTAGCGAAAACTATAATTTGCATGATTCCGTTAGTTAGTAACGTATCAGCAATTTGGTGGGGGTCCTGTAAGTTTACAAGGGTCTACTGGTTTAAAAAAAAATAAAATCATTTAAACTTTTAAAAAATGTGGTTTGATTTTGGCATAAAAACAAAATGAATTGCACAAATTGTGTTTGACACTTGACTATTTGAGGTGCTTAAAGTTTTGTTTGTTTTTACGTGTTTAAATCGAACCAATTTACTCTTCAATTTAAGTTTTAACTCACAGAAAACAAGTAAGACCAAGATAATCAGTCTTCTAAATATGAAAACCCAAACCATCGATTTTTCGAAAATGGTTCAAGTTACCCAAGTTTAATTTTTCTAGCCTTTTTAGTTGTCACTAGTTAAGGGATGGTCTAACAATACATTACAAGTAGTCTAAAAATCCCAAACAAATATCTGTAACTTTCGGGTTCAGTTTCTTGTTAACCCGCTTTTCTATATTTATATAGAAGGTTCGTCGTTCCAAAGAAAAAAATCTTTATTTGGTCAAATCATATGTCAAGAACTCAAGATTGTACTATTTTTTTAAACCAAAAGAGTCATTATTAAACAAATGTTTAACCACACTAAACAAAACCTCAAATCCTGGTCTTTATATCCATGTCTAGTGCAAGGTGGTTATGGTCCATATGGACCATGCTAAAGTGGGTCCGAGGCCAAGAGACAAAGATTAAAGTTGGAAGAGTGTAAAGGGTGAATGATGATGTGGGTGTGGTGTGCAATTCCTTTTCAAACGACTGCCATTTGTTTGCCGTCAAACATTCCATTTTATAAAAGATGAAAGAATGGAATCCAAACTTAGCTACACTTTGACTTAATTGTGCCATAACATAGGATAAAACTTTCTTGTACCAAATTTTATTTTAAAAATAATGTAATTTAAAAAATCAATGTTTTCAAATGCTATAAAATCAATTATTATAAGTAGAAATTTTGTTGAATATCTTAGTTTTTTTTAGTTTTTTCACATGCATGTAGTTGGGGTGGTTTGGGTTTCAATGTATGGTTGGTTGTTGCATTCTTCAAGGTAGGTTAAGAGGGGTGTTTTTGACCAAGAAAATGAGCAGAATATGAAGTTGATGTTTTGTGTTTTTGAAAGTCCAAAATATATTAGAAACTACTATTAAGCTCTTCCGTGGTATGGTGAGGGTGTAAAACTGTGTCAAATAGTATTAGGTGTCACACCCCATTAATGATCATCATCACCGAAAAAGTTCGTAAAGAAAATGAAAATAAAACCTAACAAAAAATGGACGTAAAAAAGTTGAACCACGCACACGAAACGTAAAAAGATAGAAAACTATTAAGTCGATTTATGACACGCAACGGAAATACGAACCACAAAATTTATTTCTTTATAAATGTTCTAACATGCTTGAAAAACATTTAAAGTTGACCTTTTTACAAGAATTACATCCCTCGTTTTCATTCAAGAAATAAAACAAAACATACGCTTACAAAACTACATGACCACATACTCCCTTACAATCCATGTTCTAACTCGATCTCAAACCGCTCACGTTCCATGATGATGATATTGATCCATGTAACTTGCAGTCACCATATACATCCACATCATTAGTAATTGATGACCTCTTACGTAAATTATAACATATATATAATTAGCATCCACATCACAATTTTTCCATATATACTCCTCTATCTGAATTGAATCGTTACATTCCGGTGTCGAATCTTTGCGAGTCCAACATCAAGATACATACGCTTTCATTTCATTCTCGATAGTAATGCGGTTAGTATCGGTCAATCTCATTTTATTAACAACCATGTATACATATATACAAGTTGCTTTCATCCATGTATATTAAAATCCAATACGGTCATACATACCTTTCTACTCTTAAACTTACATATAATTCACATCCTAACACATTCAAACATGCAAGTCCTAGCCACAATGTCCATGCATATAAATACCATACTTACATGCACACATACTAATCCCATCTACTTACACGCAAGATGATCTCATACATACATACACGCCTATTTCATCCTTATACGCGCATACTACAAGCTCTAACTATACACATACACGTACACAAGTTCCATCCATCCACACACATGTTTTATATCATAATACATCCCTCTTCTTTTGTATGTCATATGTGTATCATTCGTACATGCACTTGTTACCTTTCCATGACATATCTAAGGTTTATACTAAAATACACACATCAAGCTCGCACCTACTATAAGTGTAACATGATTATTCGGTTCGACTCATTTAGTTCATGACTCATTCACCTTTATTGGGTGTAATCCAAGTTATCACGTTGGTCATATACCCTCGAGGGTTTAATATACCCGAGAAGAGTGAGTAATAACCCTTACATGTTCTTAAACTCTCAACCTTACTCATATTTATATATCTGGGATAGAATAGCGAAACGACCGTGTCATAATTACTTCAATAAGGTTGCGTAGTATCTGGGGATACTTTATGCATTTTGTAGACTTGGGCATCCTATTTCCCACAACTAAGACTTGATCCTCCAATAAGTTAATCAATACATAAAAACCATTACTATATCATTTCTAATCCTTTCTAGTGAGAATTTCATAACTCAATCCTTGTGATAAACATATTCCAAGTTTGACGCATTTACTCCCAACAAGTGTGCCCATTCATATTTAAACCATAATTGATTCTTTACTACATTTCGTGCCTTGGCACCACCATTAACTAGCCATCCTTCCATGATTCCCATTCTTTATACACGCATATGAAATTTATTTACATAAACGTAAGTTGAGCTCGGAATCACTTACCTCAAGCGTCCGGATTCACGTTCGCTTCCTTGCCTTCTCTTGACCCGTTAGCCTTCCTTGTTTGAGTCCATGCTAATGTAATTCTTATCCTTTCATGTCCATAACATTGTTAGTATGCTTGTTCATCCATATCAACATTCATTTCCAACTCTTAGTTACGTTGACTTTTATTAGTCAATCGTTCATTAACATGCATAAGACAGGAAATGACAATCACAATGTTCAACATTCACGAAATCAAATTCATCATCATACATAACACATAATTGGTCTAAAATATATCACATGATCTCTCTCTAATATTACATTTGTGTTAAAAAGCCCCACCATACTATTACATAACACGTAATCGTTTTATTGAGTTCTAATAAACCCTAATTCAATTTCTCCATTTTCTTTTTCTAACATCGGATTTTTTTGGGTGATTTTTCGGTGTTGTTAATCTAAATTCCGTTATAAGCTTCAACAAGGTCGATGCCATGTTATGGATGTGCATTGTCTCCTAAGTTTTTCTATCTGTTGCAAAAACTCAAAAAATATCTTGGTACATTTTTTACATGTTAGGAGATGTGAAAAAGAGAAGAAAAAAAACAATGTCACTTGGCTGATAAATGACCAAGATGAAATTTGCTCAAATTGTAATAAATCTTTTCTTATGAGAAAAGAAAGAAGTTTTGTTTCTTTCTAGAACATCTAGTCATTATCTAATTCAATCAAACCACCTTCTTTTTCACTTGGTTATGAATGTATAATATTACTTCATAAGGAAGACACTTTCAAAAATATATTAAAGAGTGAATATCTTCTTTTTGTTTGTTGTTAAACCTCGTTTGTGAACTTCCCTTTAAATCATAGGTGGAGATAGTGTACAAATAGGAGTAGCATGTGTTATCCTTTAACTCGGTCTACGTAGTTAATTTTTGTTTTTATGTTTTATACAAATGATACCTCTGATTAAAAAAAAAAACCAGATATCTCTGAATTTTCAGACTAGAATCGCCACTACTTCAAACAGAATTCTTTGTTTTACAACATCTTTGGTGATCGATGTGTGTCCTCGGATGAAAACTCTTTTTGCTTCCTTTGCATTATTCTTGTCACGACTCTAGTTAGATACATGTGACAACTAACTATTAAGTAAATTCTAAACATATTTTACTTTACATAACTATATAATTAGAGAGGCGTGTAATTTATTATGCAAATAAATGTATAATTTCATACGTTAAACACGGGGTATAAATTAGACCATGATGATAGAATTTCAACTTAAATTGATGTTGCAACTTATCCATTCATATTTATACGGTTTAAAATCCACATGTTACTTTGTTCCTATCTATTAAAACTTAAGCGAACTTTAAAATTCCAAATTAAATACTAATTAATATTAAGAAGACTTAAGCGAACTTTAAAATTCCAAATTAAATACTAATTAATAAGAAGAAGAGTAAACTTCCGTTTTGCTCCCTGTGGTTTGGTCACTTTAATGGTTTTGCCTCAGTCCTTTAAAAATAACCATTTTACTCTCCGATGTTTCCATTTTATTGCCAGTTTGCTCCCTGCCTCTAACGCAGTTAAAAATCACAATGAAAAGTAAGGATACTTCCGTAATTTTACTTGCAATCAGAATGGTACTCTGGTAATTTACATTTAAATATAAAATATTGATTCCTTAAATCCATATTCATTTATTAACCTCTCTTTACCCCTCTTTGATTCTTCTCTACCACCACTCCACCTGACTTGTTGACCATCACCACCACCATTTCTCCCCTCCACAACAACCACCTCATACGACCATCCCCTACAGGCATCTAATACGACCACCGGAACCACCCACATCTGACCACCACTACCTTTCTCACCACCGTAGCCTCCTCTCTTTATCTCACCCTTCACCAAAAGAACTAGGGTCTGTTGTATCAACTGGAATAGAAGCTCTTTTAAGATCTGAACAAAAATAAATGCCGCCATAATAGAATCCCTCTTTAGATCTGAGCAAAAATCGAGCCCATTAGGGTTCCGCTGTACATGGCATCAGAGATGGTGGGTTTCGCAGTGGTTTTAGGGTATTCCGATGGTGGTGGTGATGTCGGGTGGCTGTGGGAGACCTGTGAAATTTGGGGATTAAGTGTTTCGTAATTTGACTGCACATGTTTTATTTATGCATCAGTCCATTAGGTTTTGCATTACTAGATAGTAGCACTTGTGGGTTCTAGAATAAGGATTAGGTGACTGTTAGTGGCACACGATCCATTGTGTTTGCATATTTATTTTTACATGTAATTGCATTTGAGAAGACATGAAGAAAATTTGCCCCATTCTGTTTCTTTTCTCTCTAAACTTCTTGGATGTTGGCCTACTCAATAGCTCCCCATCAAGTGGTGAATGGCGGTGGTGATAATGGGTGGTGGGCGGTGGCGTCAGGGTGGTGGGCGGTGGCGGTGGCAGTGATGTAAGGTGGTGGGTGGTGGTGTAGAATAGAGAGGGACATCTTGTAGATAGTGAGAGAGAGAGAGGAAGGGGTAGAGACTACATTTGTTATAAATTAGAAAAAAAAACAAATTTAAAGAAATTAAGGGTATTGAAGTTACCATTATACCTTTTCAGTTAATAAATAATTTGGATGAAGTTAGAGACGGGGAGTAAAATCATAAAAGGCTTCATAGCTCAGGGAGTAAATTGGCTATTTTTAAAGAATTGGAGCAAAACCGTTAAAGTGACTAAACCACAAGGAGCAAAACGAAAGTTTACTCTAATAAGAATGTATGTTTCTTTAATTTTACATTGTATGTGATATAACGTAAATATCTACATATATAACTTATATAATACTATTTATTTTAAAAATAAGACAAATTCCACCCTTTTTTTTTACCACACCAAGGCTCAAAACCTAGTCATATTTGTACATGTCTAGTATGAAGCGGCTATGGAGGATGACAAAGTGGGTCCGAGAGCCAAGAGACAATAAAAAGGTTGGAAGAGTGTAAAGGGTTAATGATGATGTGGGTGTGGTGTGCCTTTACTTATCTAGATGACTGGCATTTGCTTGCAGGTTAAACATTCCATTTTATTTTATAAAGATGATGAGGTGATAAAATTCCTAACCTACACATTCATTCACCACAGTAACCACCACCATTCCTACCGCCGTTGCCACCACCGTCATTTCTACCGCCACCACCACTAGGGGCGGACCTAAGTGTTTTTTTGGTGGGCGGACGCACCCCTTATATTTTTTAGACAAAAATCTGACTGCACCCCTTGAAAATATGGTTGAACCCCTCATTCGTACTCCCAACAAATAATTTCTAGGACCGCCACTGACTACCACCATTCAGTGACGGATGCATGTGTATATTAGGGTGGGCACAGGCCCACCGTCCCAGCCGCCCAAAATGGCCCAAGTGCTATAAGGCTTTGATTTATGAGAACCACATTGACTTTCATTTGGTAATTTTGATATAGAAGGCACAAGAGAATATCAAATTTATAATTGATACACTATTTTAATGATCACGTGAGAGGCTGTGACCTATGAATTGACCGGTATGTTATTGTTTTTACTTCATCAAAAAACTTAGTTAATCTAGAATATTAATTGAAGCATATTCAATAAATAAGTGTTTATATTCTATGAACAATTTAAATGTATAATTAGTCAGAATTCAAAACAAATAAAGGTAATAAATTTTTTAGTACTTGGGTAATTTGTGCTGCAAAAGTAGATGAACTTCTTAATGTTACTAATAAAAATATAATAGAGCGTTTCCAAAAGACAAAAACACGTAGGAGACAATTGTAATTGAGCTACTTTTATATAATATTTAAATACTTAATGAAACATGTTATTTTATCACATTTTTTTATTTTGACTTAATTTTCGCCGACCTATAATGTGCCCACCTTACAAAAGAATTATGTATTCGCCAATGCCATTACCACCATCACCGCCACCAGTACCAAAAGTTACGGAGGGCGGAAACGTACCCAATTTATATGTATTATATATAAATATTTAGGCAAAATCATTGAGGGGTGGGGGGAGGGGGGCACCCCTGGGTATCAACTAAGCTACGACCCTGACCACCATCACAACCAACTCTTAATTTACAGAATGGTCAATGGTTACCAAACATTCACTTTTTTTCTAAGGTTGGAGAACTCGCTAGTCGGCTGGTGTGGTGACGACTAGCGACTACTCGGGTTTACTCGAGATTAATCAGAGCGAGTTTTTTATATGTAATTTTCAGTTTTATGATATATATATACACATTTTTATAGGTAAATATTTTAAGTAGCTAGGTTTTCCCTCTTACTCAACTCATTTTTTAAGTATACAAGATTAATTATTGGAATTCACATGGTTTGGTTGGAAACTGGCGGGAATTTAGAGGTTTTGGCCGGAATATACAGGTTTTTTACCAGAATCTGGCTGGAATCGCCGATTTTTGGCTGGCCGACTAGTTCCGACTAGCGATTAATGGACTGATTTACGAAAAATTACTTAGTTACTGGCCGACTAGCGATTTTGCCTAATCGCGATTTTTACAACACTGCATTTTTCAAATAAGTTTTTTTACATCAAAATACCACAAGCCTCCTTAAATTCAGCTCGAGCTTACTTCAATCAGTTAACTAATAAGATATATCATTCAATTTGTTACCTATTTCCTTTCCTTGTACAATATTAATTTTATATTGTGTTATATGTAGTGTTATGTTTTTATGGGTATGAGATTTGTAAGTGTTGCAAATAATGATATATGTGACAAGCAACATACGATCCATATAAAATTCAAATAAGTAAGCTGTTAAGTGAAGTTTGAGTTACTTTTATCTGTCTATTATAGATAGTGATCATTATGTAAATGTAAGCTATATTTTAGTGTAATATAATTGTTGCTTGTCACTCGTTACCTTATCTTCACGTAGACAGTTTTTCACTTTTATGACAAAAAAATAATGTTCTAACGAATTTTTACATATACATATATTAAGATATGTAGTGTGATAAACGTTTGAGATTAGAAATTAAAAAAAAACGATATAATAAAATAAGACTTTTATTAGAAACAAGTGAAATGACGTGATAAATGAGTAAACCAAAGTCGAGAAACCTTTGCTTATCTTAGCTTCAAAATTCAAAAAAAAAAAATATCTCATTTTTCTTTTCAAATCACATAGGAAAAAAATACTCAAATTTGTTGTTTTCAAATTAAAATTGCATTCAATGTAGGGTACAAGTCACAACAACCGTACAATATATTCTCATCTATAACTAAGCTACTGTAACATCCGTCGTAAAAACGAGTTCCAAAACCCGCTCTGTTTAAAATTTTGGAATTTTTTTTAAATATTTCGTTACGCATTTGTTCATTTTATAAAATATGTTAGATAACCTTCATAATAAATTAGATAATTAATATATTGATTAATAAAAAATATATATATATACACAATTGTGAATAGCAAAGCCTTGGCATGTTAATCAATACAATTAATGAGTTTAAAAATAATAATAACGATAATACATCATAAACAACCCTTACTAAACTAAGTTAAATTAGAGGGACCCTTCGTGGTGTTTTTTTTTTCTTTAAAAAAAACTTGGGATTCTCTTTTATAAAATTAAAACAAAGAAGAATAGAAAAGGAAAATAAACATGTAGATCACAAGAAATCAAACCTAGGTCTACACGCTCAATAAACAACAAACAGGCCACTGCACCACTCTTATTTGTGGTGCAAATCTTAGATCTACATTTATTAAGAATACGCATTATAAGAGCTTCTACCTTTGAAACAAAGTTTACCGCCCAAAGAGAACGACAAGACATGGAAATCTCTGATTAATCGGGATTAGAGATTCCGTTTTCGCGTTTCCGTATATAGATACATCAAGAACCTGGTCGTAATTTTGTCCTCCATATCTCACTTTAAAAACCTTCCTTTATACCACTACATGATCATCGACGGTTGTCACTCACACAAAACCCTAGCAGAATTCGTCCCTACCTATTTCGATATAAACAGATTCGCGGGTCACTCTATCTCATTTACCTTACCTTTTTCTCCACTCTTTAGAAACGTAACTGCAACGGCGGAGTTCGCCATAGACGTCACCGGAGCCATGCGGAGATCACAACGGCGAGCGGTTCATCTTGTTTCGGTATACTTTTCTTTCAATCAAAACGCTTCCTTTTGTTTATACAAACCAACTGTAGAATTAACATATAAACGGTCTGGTTATAAAGCGTAAAGATGAATCATCGATTATGCGTTCAAGTTGAATACTAGATACAACCCAACATCAGTAACCTAGTCGGCCAAGCAGTACTAGATACCTCCGATGAGCACAGGGTCACGGGTTGAACCCAGCTTCTATATATACATATATAATTTTTTTTGTTAGTATTGTTTTCCTTGCCTTCAAAACACGTTGACCCAATGGTAGCATACAAAAGAAACAGAAACATCATACATACCAAGTTAAACTGGTATTCCAATGGTTGTGGTGTTAACAATTCTTTTATTTATTTATTTATTTATTTTATTTTATTTTAAGACAACACAAATCATGCATTTTTGTTTAACATTTCTTTTATTTTATTTTATTTTACTTTAACACAACTCAAATCATGCATTTTCTTTAACTGTTTCTTTTTTGTTTTATTTTATTTTATTCTAAACACCACAACTAATGTATTAAAAACATGTTAATAAAAACTAGAATTATTAACTTAAATGAGCCGAACAAATTAATCTTAACAAAAAAAATTGATTCTAGGAATTAAATCAACTACGATTAGATAACTTGTATAAAATTCAAAATACAATTAATTTTATTATCTATTCTTTTACTTAGTACTTTTCTAATACTTATTATAGGATAACTCCCACCGCTTCAAGTTCCTAATCTCATTCGTGCACTTATCTTCAAGGAATCACTAACACAAAATTGTGAGTGAATTCTTACAAACTTCCCATTTTTATTCATGTTTTAGGGTGTATCATGTGTCATTTATACATTTCGTTTATTCAAACCCTTGTGCTATTACCATTATATGAACTATCGTGTGATGTAAATGTTGTTTGTTGTATTGCGAGTTTACATTTTTGTCAAGTTGCGTGCAAATCATTCATTAGGCCCATCAGTTCCTCGTTGGAGACGAGTTGAGCATCAGGTGCCTCCTTAGATCGGCTCCGTTTGATTGAGCCTTGATCTCATTGTTCATCATTTGGTATGTGTGTGTGTGCATTAATTGATATTATGTGTTTTGTGGTTTAATTTACATATACGTATACTCATATTTGGTTATGTACATTTTTTTTCAAATAACTAATATAACTAATTCTTTCAAACATTTAAATAAGATTCACTCGTCAACTTTTGTTGACCCAAAATCCTATTTTTACACATGATACAGGTGGACAGGTTGAAGCAAGGAACACATAGGAAATTGCCTTAGAAGAAAAATAAAGAAATCATGAAAAATGTATTTGAACATGTTGTGCTTGTATGTTTATTGTAATTTCTTCTTTAAAAAGAAATAATAAATATGAAACTTTATAGTAAATGTCATGAGCTTTGATAAAAACCCAATCATGCCCCGACTACCATTTCCGCTGAGGGTGTGACAGCTACTACTAGTAGAGTCTGGGAATAATAAGATGTATGTAAGCCTGACCTTTATCTTAGAAGATAGAGAGACTGCTTCCGGTGAGACCCTCGGCTCTTAATAAACATACAAAAGCACGAAACACAAATACAAGCGAAAACACACATAGGCTATCAATATAAGATGAAAAGCTAAGCCCCTAAGTATTTAATACAAAATCGAACTATCATCCTGTTTTTTTGAACGACGTGTCAACCACCGTGACACCGGGCGCTGTGGCCAAGGTTGACTACACGACCGCCGATAGCCCCTTGGCTCTCTCAGATGCGCGGAAAACCGACCTCCACCGGCCCAAAAACACGACAAACTATCCTCGTAACTGTGGCAAAAAACAAAAAAACATAATTAACTATGCCAACAATAGATTATGCTTTTCAAAAAAAAAAACATAATGCCATGTCTAGGTAAAACATAATTAAATACTCTGCCAAGAATAGGCCATCAATACATAAGGTAAAATTAAAAAACAAAAAAGATAATGACATGTTCACAAGAATGGCATGAAATATAGAAGCTTGTGTATTGTAAGAACTGGAATATTGGAACAACATAATTAACTATTCAACCAACAATAGATTAGAAGTAAAACTGCAAGAAAACGATGATAACCAACAATAGATTAGAAGTAAAACTGCAAGAAAACGATGATAACAGGTAACTCTACTAATAATAGAAGTATTGTTTGTCCGGTGAGTTAGAGAGAACTCTAGTTCAAGCCAGGAGGGAGAATAGTGTGAGGCAACTGGCTGCAACTTCTCCTATGGCCTGAACACATTACAATTTTACCTCTAGTTCAGAATTACGATTTTGCCTTCATTTCTAAATTACGATTTTGCCCCAGTTCAGAATTACAGTCTTGCCATCATTGTAGCTTTTGACAAATTACGATTTTACCCAAGTCAAAATTATGATTTTGCCCCAGTTCAAAATTGCAGTCTTGTTATCGTTGTAGCTTTTGACAAATTACAGTATCGCCCCCAGCTCAAGGTTACACTTTTGCCATCGTTTTAGTTTTTTTTTAGCAAAAAACTATGGTAGTGTTTTGTTTTATTTTAATTAGTTGAGAAATATTTGGCTTAACACCCTGCAACGCAGACGGCACATAACACTAGTTCATATTTGAGAATAGAGAAAAGTGCCCGGATATTCCCTGTGGTTTGCTCCGATTTCACATTTAGTCCCTACATTTTCAAAATTACAGCTATAGTCCCCAACTTTGGCAAATTCGTTCTCGGATAGTCCCTATAGCGGATGGAGGTTAGTTTTTGGTGTTAAGTGGGTGTGAAATGACCTAAATACCCTTATTGTTAAATAAATAACTAAAAACTTAAAAGAAATATAATTAAAAAATTATGTGGGACCCACCACCTACCCACCCAATCTTCACCACCTTCACCTTCCACCACCACCCGGAAAAACGCAACCACCTCCTCCATCTCTATTTCCAGATCAAACTTTGGAAGGAGCAATGTCTGATGTCAAACCGAAACATCTGTCACTTGGCGGCATTGTAAACGCTATGAATGCCGACGGAATGATGGGAAAGCCATCTGTTAGTATAATAGGTGTAAAAATGCAAGACGAACCTATGAAACAGACTCAATTTATGGTTTCAGGCACCCTTTTAAAGCCAACCACTAATCATCAAGGGTATATCAAGACTGATGGCAAGAATGGTAATATTTTATTTAATTTTAATTGTTCCTGCAAATAATATTTTCTTTATGTTTTACGCTATATGTTACTATTGGATCGGTGTTTCTCCAAAAATCATATTCTTGCTCCAATATGAATCATACCCACAAGCTTAAATGCTATGATAAACTGTTCTAATGGATAGATCTCATAAAGGAGAATAAAATGCAGGTTTGTATGATTTGTTTTGGCAGCTCACGTCATCATTAATGTAGGAGATTCAAAGTTTTATCAACACAAGGTCTTTGAATCTTTATCTCGATCATGATCTACTTAAAATAAACATAAGAAATCTTGTAATAAAGAAGGGATTTTTGTCATAAAAATTCGATCTTATTGCAGTTTCCGCTTTTATCTAAAAGTGGTCAGTTACAGGAGTTGGTTGGAAGCACAGACGAAGAAATTGACATTCACAAAATCCCGGGCGGTTCATCAGCGTTTGAGATATGCGCCAAGTACTGTTACGGTATGGCAGTGCTCCTTCCAAAGTTTGATCTGGAAATAGAGGTGAAGGAGGTGGTGGCGTTTTTTCAGGCGGGTGAGGTGGCGGTGGTGGTGGAAGGTGGAGGTGGTGAAGATGAGGAGGGTGGGTAGGTGGTGGGTCACATATAATTTTTTAATTATATTTCTTTTAAGATTTTAGTTATTTATTTAACACTTGGGGTATTTAGGTCATTTCACAACAAAAACTAACCTCCATCCGCTTCAAGGACTATCCGAGAACGAATTTGCCAAAGTTGAGGACTATAGCTGTAATTTTGAAAATATAGGGACTAAAAGTGAAATCGCAGCAAACCACAGGGACTATCCGGGCATTTTTCTCTTAAGAATAAGTTATATTTCAGAATATTAAACCGATCAAAGCACGTGATATAAAAGATTTTACAGAAAAAAAGTAAATATGGATGGGGATATCTTCCTATCTAATAAAGCAAAACATTAATTGGACAATGTCGCCATGTCACCCCCCCCCCCCTTTCTTCTTCCCAACTTTTAACCCTATTCAGTCTCACCAAAACACCACTCTCAGATGATCAAGAAGCTGAAGACAAAACGTCGTTGTCTCTCTTCAGGCAGGTCAACCATTCACATGTGCTCCCAACCTTCTTCCCCTTTCCTCCTCTTTTCCTTCTTCCTTCCATTTTGTATCCCTCTGTATATATTCCACTTCGAGTTAGGGTTAAAAAAACCCAAAACAACAGTTCTGTATCTCCCTTTATCTCTGAGATATGTATAAGACAGTCCCATCTTTGCATAACATTCCAATTTCGTCTTCAAGAAACAAAAATTTCAACCAAGAAACACAGATCCAACGGTTGACTTTGAATTTACCACATAATCTGACGGTGTAGATCCGTATTCACACGGATTGACCTTCAAATTAGGGTTTATCTTCTTCATATTAAGGTTTTGATGGAGTCTATAAAGCCTTACCATATCATACTCTTTCTTCACTCTTTATCCTCTTTTCTTTTCTGGTAATATTTCGATTTTTACAAACACTTTGTGTTTGTTATTTTTGAATTTTTATTGTGATTTAGATTTTTTGTAATTATTGAATTTAATTAGTGAAGTGTATGTATAGGTTGTTTATTGTTGAAGGAAGGCTTTCTGTTGTTTCAAGGAATCAGGGTTGTGACTTTCAATAAGAAATCCAGGTTCCGTTAAATTTCTGTATCAATTGTATGCTTTTGTATGTATGAACATATGAAGATATGAAGATTTATACACATATGAATCAAATTTAGACAGATCTGCCTTAACTATATAAAAACATTAAATAGATCTGTTTCAGTTGTATGCTTTGTATGTATTAACATCCTCTAAGAAAAACATTAAGATAAATATAGATCTGTATTATTACATTAAGATGCAGATATGAAGATTTATGCACATATGAATCAAATTTAGATGAATATAGATTTGTAATAGAATCAAAGTAGACAGTTTTGTATGAATATCCTCTCATAGTAACCTTAAGATGAATATAGATATGTATTATTACATTAAGATGAAGATAAGAAGATTTATACTCATATGTACCTTCATTCAATATATTTTTAAGAATCAAAGTAGATAGATTGTATGAACATCCTCTAAGAGTAACATTTAAGATGAATATAGATATGTATTATTACATTAAGATGAACCTCATTCAATATATGTTTATCTATAACCTTGAAAAATGATTATACATCAGAAACTGTTCACATGAAAGTGCTCACTATTATCTGTTTTGTATGTTTTTTTACTCAAAAATATTGTAAGTTATCAGCATCCTCTAAGTATACAGTTCTGTATTATTACATTAAGATGAAGATATGAAGATTTATACTCATATGAACCTCATTCAATATATGTTTATCTCTAACCTTGAAAAAATGATTATACAACAGAAACTGCTCACATGAAACCAGTCACTATTATTTGTTTTTTATGTTTTTTTAGTCAAAAATATTGTAAGTTATGAACATCCTCTAAGTATACAGATCTGTCATACATGCTATTAAAACTTCAGAGATAGATCTATGTTTTGTATGTTCTTGAACATATATTTGTATGACAATAATAGCAGATAGATCTGTATTATTACATTAAGATGAAGAAGATGCAGGAGCCAGTAAGATCAATATAGATTCATTACAGAGATTTTTAATAGAATCAAAGTTGACAAACATGTATGAACATCCTCTAAGAATAACATTAAGATGAATATAGATATGTATTTTACATTAAGATGAAGATATGAAGATTTTATACTCATTTGAACCTCATTGAATATATGTTGATGTGTAACCTTGAAAAAATAATTATACAACAGAAACTGCTCACTATTATATGTTTTTGAAACTTTATATGTTAAGACAGATATGTATCAATGATATGCTTTTTGTATGTTTTTTTAGTGAAAATATTGTAAGTTATGAATATCCTCTAAGTATACAGATATATCATACACGCTATTAGAACTTCAGAGTTAGATCCATTTTTTGTACATTCTTTAACATGAATGAGCCATTAGACATATTTTTATCAAGTTATGTAGGTACTATTAAATATTTTTATTAGTTGATCATTTAGAATCCTATGAACTTGTATGAGAATTAAAGTAGACAAATTTGTATGAATGATATGAACATCGTTGGCAAGAATGATTACTGTTTTAACTTTTTGTTGTTATATGGAGATCTGTTAACATCGTTCATAAAAAATGATGCAGCTCATATTTTTGTTCTTCATATGCTTGGTATATTTTTGTAGTTCTATAACTTTGTAAAAGACAGTCTCTATATTAATTTAGAAAAAAAATTAACTATAAAGGCCAACAATGGTGGAGCCTATCATTATCTCTCGTAATCAACTGGATGTAACAAAGACAGACGTGACTATTAAAGTTCGCATAGTCAAGCTTTGGAAGCTACTTGTCATTTAAAGTCAAGAATGCTATTCATGCTGTGGAATTAATCCTCATGGATGAGGAGGTACTTTATAATTTTTAAACACGTGTTTATTATATTAATTTTTATATCGTCTCTTACACCATAAAACTTTATATCGTGTTGATAGGGCACCAAAATTCAAGCAAGTGTGGCTGGTAATTATCTTGTAAAGTATGGAAAACTACTTCAAGAAAAACGATGTGTCCTGTTTTCTAAGTTTGAAATTGGTGATAACTTGTCTCCGTACCGCCCGACTCAGCATCCACATAAACTGTTTTTCAATTTCAATACCGACATCATGAATTGTGATGACTTTGGTGGATCAATTCATGGATTCTCTTTTACTTCTTTTGATGTCCTTCGCAATCGTGCCATTCCACTAGATTCTCCTGTTGGTCAGTGTCTATTAATTTGATGTTTAGTAACCAATCTTTTTTGCTTATATTCTTTCTGTTCTATGACACTTTTTTTTATTTTAATGTTTATAGATATAATTGGTTTTCTCGATTGTTGGTTTCCTATGATTGATCATACAAGCAAAAATGGCAAGACGAACAAAAAATGAGTTTACAACTTCGTGATCTAGAGTTACATATTCTTTTTTATTTTTTTATCAAATTATAAATATTTTATTAAATTATCTGTTACGTCACCTTTTCGAACATTTTTTTATTAGGTATGTCACTTTGTGGGGAGATTATGCGGTGCAAATGTCAAATTTTTTAGACAAGGAACCGAACGATGTTTTTGTGATACTGCAGTTTGGAAAATATAGCTTTCATGAAGGTTCTGATATTTAACCAATAACCTTATCTTTCTCATTAAGATTCTATATAGCTTACATATTTCGATAATTTATTTTTTTATTTTCTTATATACTTATTTTGATATTCACTATTTAGGTAAGGCATTTGTGAACGGTTCTTTCCAAAGCAGCACATTGTATCTGAACGAAAGTATTGATGGGTTAATTGATTTTCAAAAGAGGTATTGCATACATTTTTTTCTCTCTTGAGCATTTTTTTTTATTTTTACTATCAGTTCTTAATGTTTTTCTTATTCTATTCTATACTTATATTTTTAATTATATGAAGGTTACTTAAGAAAAAAACGGATCCTGGTTCTTTAGGTCGTTCTTTCGGTTCCTCTCAACCTAGAAAAAGCATTCATGATGATTTTTTGGGTGAAATTGAGTTCAAGAACATAGATGATGTTAATAAAATCGAAGTGGAAACTAATGTGATTGTGCTTGGTACAATCATAAGTTTCCCGTCTGGTGTTGAGTGGTATTACAATTCTTGTAAGGATTGTATGAAGAAGGTTACGGTTTTGTATGTTATAAGTGACGATGATGATGGTTTAGATTTAATTGAGGGCAAACAGACCATTCGATGCATAAACGATGCTTGCAATGGAAAAGGTGTTTCTGTGGTTCCGAGGTAAATTAGTAACCTTATGTTAACATTAAAAATTCTATACTTTATAATGTATAATAACTTAGCTATTTAGACTAATTTGTTAAATGTAGGTTGAAACTTCAAATCAGGATACAAGATGGTACCGGTATTGCATATCTAACTTTGTTAGACCATGTAGCTCGAAAATTAATTGGAAAGAATGTTCAAGAGTTGGTTGATAAGTTTGTTGATGTATGTTTTTTGGTTTTTTTGTCTCCCCATTTTTTACAATTATTAAAATTTTGATACCTTACCAATGTTTTTATATCTTTTTTTATATAGGGTGAAACGGATAATCTGCTCCCGGAGGAAATTAGTAATCTGGTTGGGAAGAAGATGGCGTTTAAGATTGAGATTTCTTACTTTAACGTGAAGCATAACTACAAGTCATTCGCTGTCAAAAGATATTCTGATGATCCCGCAATAATTTCTCAACTTGAATCAAAGTTAGGGATTGAGCATGTATATTATCTTACCTTTTTTTATATTCAGTTCTTACATTTTTACTTTATTTTACCTACATTCTCGCTTCATAAATTTTTACTCTCCTTTATTTTTCAACTGTATGTTGACATTTCAAACTCGGTGAATACCACATCTGGTGATTTTGAAAGTACTGAAATTGTCGATCTTAAGGTATTATTTCTAAACAAACTATTTTATACAACCAATGTATTTTTTAACTTTCAGTTTTAGCCATTGGAAAAAAATTGTTTACCATAATATATTATCTTTATATAAATATTTAAGGATGATACCCCAATGTCACTGATTGGTTCAAGCACTGGATCAATATCTGCTGCTGCGAAAAATGTTGAAAACCTGAGGGTTCATTCCGATCTGAAGCGTAATCTTGTGGACTCATATGATCATGATGAGTCATCAACAAAAGCCCCTTTAGGCTGCAGTGAAGGTGTACATTTTTTTTAGTTTTTCATTTTATCAATTTTTGTTGTATTTTCTAACTCTACTTTTCTAATCCAGTTTTTCTATTTAATTTAGATTTCAACACTTATAGTAAAGAGAAGCGCAAGACGTGAAAAAATACTGCTTACTCAAAGGTTTTCTTTTTTTGGTATTTTAAAGACATTGCTATTTCAAAATACACAGGTTTTATTTATATTAACAAATCTATTTACCTTAATATGAAGGATTCTATATCAGTTACCACTGATTATGAGATCCCGGTTTCCATGATGGAAACAAGTGTTTCCACAATTGATTCAAGTGCTCGCGGTATGGGTTTGCTTAACAAAAGGCCGGGAAAGTTGAAGACACCAATGGAGCTGAAGCGTACTCTTGTGGAAGAATTTGATTGTGACAATTCTGGAAGTAAAGATCCATTAACTATCTAAGAAGGCCCTAAGTCACTTTTGATTCCCAAGAAGGAAAAATGATCATATTTTTCCATTGTTAAGACAATTCATTAATCCATGTTTAGGATATCTACCTTTTATTTTTGAAAACTTATGTTGTTTAAGATCAGCTGTATTTTTGGAAACTTATGTGTTTAACTCAGCTGTATGAATAGATATTTAATGTTTTCAGTTGTTTAATTAAATTTATCCTTGGTTTTTAATCTACAGATTGAACTTACGAGGAATATTACCTTAACTTGTCTCCATTTTTATAAAATGTATATATGTATGTATCTATTTCCATTATCTATTTACAAATAAGATGAGATATCTTTAAGATTAAATCATAGCTATTTTAACTTAAATGTTAATTACTAATATGTTTGTTTAATGTTGAAGTTACTATATATAATTTTATAACAAAATACTTTTTATATTTTTTTCACACATATACATCATTATTCCAATACTGAGAGTCAGCACAGTAAAAAGTTACGTAAATTGTATTTGGATTCAAGAAAGGCTAAAAAAGGACCTATTTCAGATGTTTTTAATAACAAAGAGAATTTCATAAACAACTCACTATCTTTTAGTAATTGTATCACTGGAAGTATGAGAAGCCCTTTATCTGACATTACAACAGGTACTATATTAAGATTCTTTTCCCCTCCGCATCTACAAATATATTGATAACGTAATTTTTTTTTCATTATGATAGATATGGCTGGTTACAGAAACAGAAATACCACACCACATTCATGTTTCAAACATATGTCTACTCTCCCCACTGTAGATTTCACGAATATAACCCAAAATTCTGGGAAAATGCCCGAGTACTCTAATGGTAACGCCATATTTTTTAACGTTTATAATATATTGTAATTTTAACTATAATATATATACTTATCATTTTTTATATAATTTTATTGTAGGTTTAAATAATTCCAAGGACATTTGTAATAATCAACCTACTCAAAATTTAAGCCACAGTTTTTTCGATAAAAGAAATTTGAATAACTTACCCGTTGAAGAAGTTCATGTGATGGACCTTAAAAAAGACGAAGTTGTTGGCATTTCAAAAGGTACATGTTATATTAATTTTAATTTTAATTTCCATTGAACTATAAAAATTCTAATTACAAATATTTATATAAAAAATTTTCAAGAGATTATGTTGATCACCTTGATCAGAACATCACTTGCCAAATATGTCAAGCAAAATTATGGGGTGACGAAGTTCGTAGAACACCCACAAAAAGCCAATTTAGTTCAAGTTTTTCAATGTGTTGTTCATATGGTAAAGTTCAACTTCCTCACATGAAGCCACCAACTCCGAGTTACCAGTGTCTTTTTAATGGTTTAGATTCAAAAAGTAAGGCATTCCTTAAGAACATCCGTCGATACGATTCCATGTTCTCATTTACTTCCATCGGTGGAAAAGTTGATTCTTCCATTAATAGAGGCAATGCTCCTTATATATTTAGATTGGGTGGTCAGAATTATCATAGAATGAGAAGTCTTCTACCAGAAGATGGATCTAAACCAAAATTCTCCCAGCTATATATTTACGACACTGACCATGAAGTTTCAAACAGACAATCCCTTTTTGGGTACGTACTAAATGTTATCATTACATTTCTTAAAAATTTGTTCTATTTTGAAATTTAAATTATATGTGTTTATTTTTTTTAGCGAATCTAATAAAGCTTCTTCATCAACATCTCGGGATCTTGATCTTCAAGTTATACAACATATACAAAATATGTTAGACTCGGAGAATGTTTTGGTTAAAACATATCGGATTGTAAGAGATTTTTTTAAAGAAAATTGCCATGCCGACCTAAAGTTGCGGCTCATTGGTAGAAGGCAGCAAGATGGAAGAACATACAACTTACTAATCGCTTCTGAGGTGGCAGCTTTAATTGTTGGTGACATTGGTCGTTCCTTAGAAAATAGAGATATTATTGTTGAAACTAAATCTGGTGGTTTACAACTTATCAGTGAGTTACATCCGTCGTATCTTGCTCTCCAGTATCCTCTTTTGTTTCCTTATCGCGATGATTGCTACAGAATTGACATTCCTCAGAGAGGTGTTGTCACACCCCGACCCGCAGCGGAATAAGAGTCGGGGCATAATTGGGTTATCACCAAAGCTCATGACATTTACTATTATGTTTCATATTTAATAAAGTCAAAGTTACATTTTCAAATATCCAAACATGTTCATTCAATACAAGGAAAATAAGCCAAACATAACAATCCCAACACTAAATCGTTTTATTCTTCTAGTCCAAGTCCTATGTGTTCCTAGCTGCTGCTGGTTCACCTGTATCATGTGTAAAATGGGAGTTTTTGGGTTAACATAAGTTGGCGAGTGAACCTTATTAGATAAACATTTATTAATAAACTAATTAACAATGAAAATTTGTGCATAATCATAGATGAGCAAATGTAAATAATCAAGCAATGGCAAATAGCAGTCACAACTATAACATACAATAACACATGGCAGCATACATGAACATACCAACATCATACTGTAAATAACATGAATGAAACTGTGCGATCAAGGCTCAATCAAACGGAGCCGATCGTATTGCATGTACTGAAAATGAAAATGTCTGTGCGATCAAGGCTCAATCAAACGGAGCCGATCATATGTGGGCACGCCAGGTTCAACCGCATAATAAAATGGGGAACATGCTCAACGCTCATAATGTAATGGGGAGCGGCGGCCTATGAAATTGCATGTACTGAATAATAAATTGCATCCAATGATAACTACTTAACAGCAACAAACTGAATACACAAGTTCATGATATGATGTATGCACAATGGTTTAGTAATAATATATATATATATATACAAAGACACATGATACACCCTAAAACGTGATTAAAACGGGTAATTTGTAAGATTCACTCACATTGGGTGCGTTGGATTGGAGATGGTGAGATGCGCACGAATTAGATGAGCGGACAACAAGAAATACTAGCCTAAATAATAACGGAAAAATATATTAAACGAGTGGATTTTATTAAGGATTTTAATGAAATTTTTAGATATATTTTTGTGAGTTCAAGGCCATTTTCTATCTTTAAAAATGTTATTTTTAAGTATTTTTAATTGATTTTTAATTAAATTAAATAAATAAAATATAAAAAAAATTGTTTATTTAGCGTTGACCGTTGACCGGTTCGATCAGCGAATTAATCTGCGCCGGGTGAGGCTCGAACCCGAGACCTCCCGTTCGCGTGCACGCAGCTCTACCAACTGAGCTACGTGTCTAACCCGATATAATCTTGTTTTTATTTATACTTATACACTTATTCAGTTCACCCGGAATTCTCTTTAATTTCAAAAACATTTTAATTCATCGGACCGGTGTAAGTAACGGGTTTCGAACGCGCGACGTATGGTTCATGTTGCACACAGTCCACCGCTGGACTGTGTGTCTAACCCGGTTATTATCTCGGTTTTTATTATACTTAACAACTATCTGAGTTAACCCGGTTTAGTTTTTGATCAAAAAGGCATTTTATTACACAAGGTGTGCGTGGAGCAGGGATCGAACTCGGGACGTGTATGGTTTTTGTTTGCACACAGTCCACCGCTGGACTGTGTGTCTAACCGTTTATAATTCCGATTTTAATTAACCTTATATCATAACTGAACTCGTCTTCTTCATTACAATTGCAGACATCAATCAAACAACCGATACGCGATTAATTTAGTTAATGAACATGATGTCCAGTTTGAATGCATTGAACCGAAAAGTTTGGGGAAAGAAGATACCGAACAGATCGTCTTCTTCAGAGAATCCGGCGAAACTTGTCGGCTCTGTTTTTGGAACCTTCGGCTGTGAGAATCAATTAACAGGTTTAAGGGATTAGATGTGAAATTGAACTAATGAGTATTGATTATCAGTACGTTGGAATGAGCATACCGGTAATCAACGAGTTTCCGACAATTCCAGAAGTTTTCCGGCGAAAACAGAAAGTCTAGCAATGTCGTCTGTGGTTGATTATGAGCGATGGGTTAATGTTAGTAAGGTTCTAACAATTGATTGAAACCGTAAAGTAGAAGTATTTTACCGGTTTGAGTTGAATACGGTTTTCCGGCGACTTTTGCAGAAAATTCCGGCGAGCTGTTTTAGGTGTTCTGGTGGTCCGAAAATGCGACGAAAATGAAATGGAGTATTGGTATGATATCACTGAGTCGCGAGAGTGGTCTGAAGCTTGTGTTATTCTGGACTTGATGATTTTCCGGTTTTAAAAACCGACAATGATGAGTCTTTAAGTTTAATCAATTCCAATTTGATTAGAAACCTTCGAGCATCGGTTATAAACTGAATATGTGAAATAAACAACGAATTGACGATTGGTTTGCCGATTACCGTTTCTCAGATAGCGCAATCGGTTTTAACTGGGTTTGTGTATAAATTTCATTTGTGTTCCTAGAGTTAGCAGAAAACACAATGTGGCGGAGTGGTCTTGGGAGTGAGTGTTAAGTTGTTGAAGGGTGTCTTGGCTGACCCGGGTTCGAGTCCCGGCAGCGTTATAATTTTTTTATTTATTTTATTTTAACTTTTCATCAAATATAATTTTTATAGTTTAGTTTATTTATTAATTATGTATTGTTTTAAATCAAAATAATCATAAATATTCGACATAACTTTTATAACTTGATATTCGATTACAAAACGGAGCGGGTTTTGAAAACCCGATTTTTACAAATGTTACAGTATCCCCTACTTTTAGGAATTTCGTCCCGAAATTTAAGTAGTTGAAGTAGTAGGAAAAAGATGCGGGTATTTTTCACGCATTGAGTCTTCACGTTCCCAAGTAAACTCAGGTCCCCGTTTCGACTCCCAGCGTACCCTAACAATTGGAATGCGACTTCGTCGAAGACGTTTTTCCCCGTAGTCCATGATCTCCACTGTTCTTTCAATAAAATGCATAGATTCATCAATCTGAATATCTTCCAGCGGAATATGGAGATTCTCATCAGCGAGGCACTTCTTCAAGTTCGACACGTGGAATGTGGGATGAATCCTGTTGAGTTCTTCTGGTAGGTCAAGCTTGTATGCTACAGGACCTACTCTTTCGAGTATCTTGAAAGGTCCTACATAACGAGGTGCTAGCTTCCCCTTTTGACCAAAACGAACTACTCCCTTCCACGGTGATACTTTTAAAAGCACATGATTACCAATGTTAAACTCTAAGGGCTTCCGTCGTTTATCTGCATAACTCTTTTGACGACTTTGAGCCGCTAGAAGGTTGTTTCGAATTTGATGAATCTTGTATGTGGTTTCTTGAATCAATTCTGGACCAGTAATTTGTGCTTCCCCAATTTCGTGCCAACATACAGGAGATCGGCACTTACGACCATATAAGGCTTCAAAAGGTGCCATGCCGATGCTCGAATGATAGCTGTTGTTGTACGAAAATTCAACTAATGGTAGGTGGGCGTCCCAATTTCCCTTGAAGTCTATGACACATGCTCTAAGCATATCTTCAAGAGTTTGAATGGTGTGCTCAGACTGTCCATCAGTTTGAGGATGATAGGCGGTACTGAGATCTAATCGTGTGCCCATAGCGGATTGTACTGCTTGCCATGTTCGTGAGGTGAAACGACCGTCACGATCAGAAATAATACTTAACGGTACCCCATGTCGACTTACGATTTCGTTGATATAAATACGTGCAAGCTTTTCGTTTTTGAAATCTTCGCGGATAGGAATAAAGTGAGCTGATTTTGTAAGTCGATCTATAATTACCCATATTGTGTCATACCCACCAGAAGTGCGAGGTAACCCGGTAATGAAATCCATGGTTATATTTTCCCACTTCCATACAGGTATTTCCGGTTGGACTAAAAGTCCTGAGGGTCTTTGGTGTTCAGCCTTCACCTTGGAACATGTGAGACACTTGGAAACAAAAACGGCAATATCCTTCTTCATTCCAGGCCACCAATAGGTGTATCGTAGGTCTTGATACATCTTATCGGCTCCTGGGTGTATAGAATATCGTGTTTTGTGAGCTTCATTCATAAGAGTTTCACGAAGATTATTGTGGTTAGGAATCCAGATACGATCTAGGTAATACAGAATACCATCTGATTTAGTTTCAAGTTTTAGCTCGGCTCCACAGGACATCTCCTTTCGTACATCTTCTTCTGTTATTGAAACGTGTTGGGCTTCTCGAATTTGATCTTTAATGTCGGTTGTAATTTGCGAACATAGAAGATGAATGGAGTTCGCATAACCTTTTCGACTAAGTGCATCAGCCACCACATTTGCTTTACCAGGGTGGTATCTAATTTCACAGTCTTAATCATTCAGGAGTTCGACCCATCTTCGTTGCCTCATGTTTAACTCTTTTTGATTGAAGATATGTTGAAGACTCTTGTGGTCAGTGTATATTTCACACTTAGTACCATGGAGATAATGTCTCCATATCTTAAGAGCGAATACAACGGCTCCAAGTTCTAGGTCATGAGTGGTGTAGTTCTTTTCATGCGTCTTGAGTTGTCTCGAAGCATAAGCTATGACTTTTCCTCT
The DNA here is from genome assembly GCA_947069175.1 of Scalesia atractyloides. Taxonomy (NCBI): domain Eukaryota; kingdom Viridiplantae; phylum Streptophyta; class Magnoliopsida; order Asterales; family Asteraceae; genus Scalesia; species Scalesia atractyloides. Next base: position 98,601,987 of record CAMTDV010000005.1, on the reverse strand, counting down.
TTGCATGAGAACGCAGCCTAATCCTTGCCCTGACGCGTCGCAATAGACTACAAAATCATCACAACCTTCAGGAAGAGTGAGGATTGGTGCATCACAAAGTTTTTGTTTAAGAGTTTGAAAAGCTTCTTCTTGCTTGGGTCCCCATACGAAAGGTTTTCCCTTATGAGTTAAAGCCGTGAGTGGCACAGCAATGCGAGAGAAGTTTGAAATGAACCGACGATAATAGCCAGCTAGTCCAAGAAAAGATCTTACTTCAGTTGGTGTACGTGGAGCTTGCCATTCTTGAACTGCTTTGATCTTTGAAGGGTCAACATGGATTCCTTTGTCATTGACTACATGCCCGAGGAATTGCACCTCTTTTAACCAGAATTCACATTTGGAGAACTTGGCATAAAGCTTTTCCTTTTCTAGAAGTGCAAGAACGAGTCGAAGATGACGCTCATGATCAGCTTTAGAATTTGAATAAATAAGAATATCGTCGATGAAAACTATAACAAATCGATCAAGGTAAGGTTTGTAGACTTTGTTCATTAGGTCCATGAAGACAGCTGGTGCGTTGGTTAATCCAAATGGCATAACCATGAATTCATAGTGACCATAACGAGTTCGAAAAGCAGTCTTAGGGACGTCTTCTTCATGCACTCTAAGTTGATGATAGCCAGATCGAAGATCGATTTTCGAAAAGCAGCTGGCACCTTGTAGTTGGTCAAGAAGATCATCAATGCGAGGTAAAGGATAGCGATTCTTGATGGTTAACTTGTTGAGCTCTCTGTAGTCGATGCACATACGAAAAGATCCATCTTTCTTCTTTACAAAAAGGACAGGTGCACCCCAAGGCGATGAGCTAGGACGTATGAATCCCTTGTCAGTCAACTCTTGCAATTGACTGGCTAGCTCTTGCATTTCAGAGGGGGCTAACCTATATGGAAACTTTGCAACTGGTGTAGCACCAGGCATAAGATCAAACGGAATTCGACGTCTCTAATTGGAGGAAGTCTTGAAATGTCGTCAGGAAAAACTTGTGGGAAGTCTTTTACTACAGGAATGTCTTCAAGTTTCTTCTCTGTGGTTCCCTTTTTGATGATATGGGCTAAAAACGCGACATAATTCTTGCGAAGATATTTTTGAGCTTGAAGACAAGACATTAAGCTGAGCCCTTTCGACGAGGTTTCTCCAATGATTCGAAGAGTCTGACCGTTTGAAAAAGGAATACGAATAAATTTTTCACGACAAACAACTTCCGCCTGATGTTGACTGAGCCAATCCATACCGATTATGATGTCAAAACTTCCCAGCTTCATAGGAATAAGGTCGACTGAGAAATCGTGGTCGTTTAAGGTGAGTGTACAGTTGCGTAAAATAGAGTCTAATGAAACTGGTTTCCCGTCCACAACTTCTACCGTTATGGATTCCGCGAGCTTATCCCGATTTTTGTTTAAGATGGGTTCAAATTCTAATGATACAAAATTTCTATCCGCACCAGTATCAAATAACATAGAGGCATAATTACCATTTATAAGGAACGTACCGTTGACTACATTGCCGTCAGCTCTGGCCTGGTTAGTGTTGATATTGAAAGCTCTTCCTCTTGCAGGTGGAGGAGCTTGGTTCGCTTGGTTCACTGGGTTGACTTGGGCCTGAGCATGAATAATATTAACCAGCCTTGGACATGTGTTTCTGAAATGACTCGGGTCGCCGCAATTGAAGCAAGCCCGCATAGGTTGGCCCATAGGATAATTGGGTTGGTAGTATGTTTGGGCTAAATGTTGGGTGGGTGGAAATGGTAGGGGTTGTTGGGCTTGACCCATTAACTGTTGGTGGGTTTGGGTTAAAGGTTGGTGGCGGTTTGTTCGTTGAGGCATGCGGCAGTTTTGAACAGTATGTCCTGCGCGACCGCAGCCGGTGCAGTATTGGCAAGGATGATCAGGGGAATGATGATATTGGCAACGGTTACATTTTGGTAACGGGCCAGTGTAGGGTCTTCTGTATGGTGCGGGTGAAGGAGTGACTTGAGTAATGGGTGCAGCAGGAATAGGGGTGTTGGTTTGGGTAACTGCAAAATTTCTGGTGTTACGCTTCCTCTTGTTAGCAAACTTAGAGGAAGGAATGGGGTGGTTTGAAGTTTGTCCCTCAACAGGGGCTTTCTTCTTCTCTTCTTTGAACTTCCCGTTGCGAATTCGGTTTTCGGTCAGTTCAGTTGCTAACTCCATAGCAGCTTCAAGTGTTACTGGTGAAACGCTGAGAACTGAATCTTGGATTTTCGAGGGAAGTCCTCGAATATAATGCTCGATCAGACGATAGATTGGAGTGAATAAATTTGGAACCATTTGGTTCAACTCCAAGAACCTCTTGTTGTAGGTAGAGTGATCACCCTCCTTTTGCTTTAGAGCATGAAATTCATCCTCCAACTTCTTAATTTCACTTCTAGGACAGAAACGCCTAGTCATGATTTCCCTTAACTCCCCCAAGTTAAGGCCATCGCATCTTCAGTTCCCCTCTTCCCTTTCTCAGTATTCCACCAAGTGAGAGCTACTCCAAGTAGTCTCCCGGTAGCGTATCGAACCTTGCGATCATCAGGACAATCGCAGTTTAGGAAGGTGTTTTCCATCTCCTCGAACCAATGTAGGAGAGCAGTGACACCCTCGGTCCCCTCAAATTTAGGAGGATCACAGGACTTAAAATGTTTGTAAGAGCACTTGTTGGTAGGAGGGTTGTCGATGTTCTGGTCCTGTTGTTGAGGAGGGTTAGTAGGATTTGTAGCAAGAGCTTGTTGTACTTGGACCACAATGTCAGGCAATATCGTGGCCATTTGTTTCGCGATCTGAGTGGCCAAACGTTCCTGAGACCTTCCCAATCTTTTACCCCTTCGTTGCTGTCTAGACGACATCTACAGGATCATAAAATGAGAAGATTGTGAGTTTATGGTGTCTTTTTAGGTGTCATGTGTCTTTAAGAAAATGAAAATAACATAAATATCAATAATGCAACTACATCCATAGGATGTCTTGGGTTCGCTCATGTTGGGCCTCAAATGTCCCCCATACCTTCACCTACATAGTCATGTGGGCCCCCATGGCTATTGGCTTGGTAGGATTCACATTAGTATTGGCAATTTAACATTCGCATCCCCCGAATGCAAACCACAAAATATGTTCATGAGATGTTCGGTCGGAACGTGTCCAGGTGTAGACACAATGACAACTCAAAGTGGGATTAGCTCACACGACGTTTGGTATAGCATGCTTTGGCCTAATAGGTACTTCGTACTCTCATCGTTAGTCCCCAGGTAGGCAAACTGGTCCTTTATTTTGGATTTATACGAATGCCAGCCTAGACAGGACGTTCCGACTACCGGTACTGGTACCCTTCCAGTTACTACATGCCTGTCATGAGAACTCACTTTGAAGAGATTTGAAAACACGAAAATCATTGTAAAAAAACAATCATGATGTGGTGTGTGCTTTCATGGATGTGATATGTTATGAGCATACGATTTCATGATAGGCATTATATGATAATACATACTTATGAACATGCTTGCACAATATCAAATGTAACATTTAACATAAAACATATAAACATCATGAAATTTGGCATATAACACACAAAATTCTTATAAGTTTCTAATCGACTATAGTATAGGCTCTAAGGGTCTAATAACCTATCCTATATCCCTATAGCCATGGCTCTGATACCAATCTGTCACACCCTGACCCGCAGCGGAATAAGAGTCGGGGCATAATTGGGTTATCACCAAAGCTCATGACATTTACTATTATGTTTCATATTTAATAAAGTCAAAGTTACATTTTCAAATATCCAAACATGTTCATTCAATACAAGGAAAATAAGCCAAACATAACAATCCCAACACTAAATCGTTTTATTCTTCTAGTCCAAGTCCTATGTGTTCCTAGCTGCTGCTGGTTCACATGTATCATGTGTAAAATGGGAGTTTTTGGGTCAACATAAGTTGGCGAGTGAACCTTATTAGATAAACATTTATTAATAAATTAATTGTTAGTTTATCAATGAAAATTTGTGCATAATCATAGATGAGCAAATGTAAATAATCAAGCAATGGCAAATAGCAGTTACAACTATAACATACAATAACACATGGCAGCATACATGAACATACCAACATCATACTGTAAATAACATGAATGAAACTGTGCGATCAAGGCTCAATCAAACGGAGCCGATCGTATTGCATGTACTGAAAATGAAAATGTCTGTGCGATCAAGGCTCAATCAAACGGAGCCGATCGTATGTGGGCACGCCAGGTTCAACCGCATAATAAAATGGGAAACACGCTCAACGCTCATAATGTAATGGGGAGCGGCGGCCTATGAAATTGCATGTACTGAATAATAAATTGCATCCAATGATAACTACTTAACAGCAACAAACTGAATACACAAGTTCATGATATGATGTATGCACAATGGTTTAGTTAATATATATATATACAAAGACACATGATACACCCCAAAACGTGATTAAAACGGGGAATTTGTAAGATTCACTCACATTGGGTGCGTTGGATTGGAGATGGTGAGATGCGCACGAATTAGATGAGCGGACAACGAGAAATACTAGCCTAAATAATAACGGAAAAATATATTAAACGAGTGGATTTTATTAAGGATTTTAATGAAATTTTTAGATATATTTTTGTGAGTTCAAGGCCATTTTGTATCTTTAAAAATGTTATTTTTAAGTATTTTTAATTGATTTTTAAATTAAATTAAATAAATAAAAATATAAAAAAAATTGTTTATTTAGCGTTGACGTTGACCGTTGACCGTTGACCGGTTCGGTCAGCGAATTAATCTGCGCCGGGTGAGGCTCGAACCCGAGACCTCCCGTTCGCGTGCACGCAGCTCTACCAACTGAGCTACGTGTCTAACCCGATATAATCTTGTTTTTATTTATACTTATACACTTATTCAGTTCACCCGGAATTCTCTTTAATTTCAAAAACATTTTAATTCATCGGACCGGTGTAAGTGACGGGTTTCGAACGCGCGACGTATGGTTCATGTTGCACACAGTCCACCGCTGGACTGTGTGTCTAACCCGGTTATTATCTCGGTTTTTATTATACTTAACAACTATCTGAGTTAACCCGGTTTAGTTTTTGATCAAAAAGGCATTTTATTACACAAGGTGTGCGTGGAGCAGGGATCGAACTCGGGACGTGTATGGTTTTTGTTTGCACACAGTCCACCGCTGGACTGTGTGTCTAACCCGTTTATAATTCCGATTTTAATTAACCTTATATCATCACTGAACTCGTCTTCTTCATTACAATTGCAGACATCAATCAAACAACCGATACGCGATTAATTTAGTTAATGAACATGATGTCCAGTTTGAATGCATTGAACCGAAAAGTTTGGGGAAAGAAGATACCGAACAGATCGTCTTCTTCAGAGAATCCGGCGAAACTTGTCGGCTCTGTTTTTGGAACCTTCGGCTGTGAGAATCAATTAACAGGTTTAAGGGATTAGATGTGAAATTGAACTAATGAGTATTGATTATCAGTACGTTGGAATGAGCATACCGGTAATCAACGAGTTTCCGACAATTCCAGAAGTTTTCCGGCGAAAACAGAAAGTCTAGCAATGTCGTCTGTGGTTGATTATGAGCGATGGGTTAATGTTAGTAAGGTTCTAACAATTGATTGAAACCGTAAAGTAGAAGTATTTTACCGGTTTGAGTTGAATACGGTTTTCCGGCGACTTTTGCAGAAAATTCCGGCGAGCTGTTTTAGGTGTTCTGGTGGTCCGAAAATGCGACGAAAATGAAATGGAGTATTGGTATGATATCACTGAGTCGCGAGAGTGGTCTGAAGCTTGTGTTATTCTGGACTTGATGATTTTCCGGTTTTAAAAACCGACAATGATGAGTCTTTAAGTTTAATCAATTCCAATTTGATTAGAAACCTTCGAGCATCGGTTATAAACTGAATATGTGAAATAAACAACGAATTGACGATTGGTTTGCCGATTACCGTTTCTCAGATAGCGCAATCGGTTTTAACTGGGTTTGTGTATAAATTTCATTTGTGTTCCTAGAGTTAGCAGAAAACACAATGTGGCGGAGTGGTCTTGGGAGTGAGTGTTAAGTTGTTGAAGGGTGTCTTGGCTGACCCGGGTTCGAGTCCCGGCAGCGTTATAATTTTTTTATTTATTTTATTTTAACTTTTCATCAAATAATTTTTATAGTTTAGTTTATTTATTAATTATGTATTGTTTTAAATCAAAATAATCATAAATATTCGACATAACTTTTATAACTTGATATTCGATTACAAAACGGAGCGGGTTTTGAAAACCCGATTTTTACAAATGTTACAGGTGTTACTCCTTCTACATCAACCAAACGAACATATTTCACTATGAGAGAGTTCTTTGCATACAGGATACAAGACCGACCCGGTGTGTTTTCACTAATTCTGAATTCACGTCGCCTATTTCAACAATTTTTAGTTGATGCGTATACCATGATTGAAACTGAGAGACTAAACTACATACGTTTTCAACAGAAGGTTCAAAGATGTGATACTTAGGAGAACCTTTCCAATTTACGTAACCATGGTAATATAAGTGTATTCAACACTGGCAAGCGTGTCATACTGCCTTCGTCATTTACTGGCGGTGCTCGGTATATGATGCAGAACTATCTGTATGCAATGTCTTTATGCAAGTGGTATGGATATCCAGATTTTTTTATAACAGTAACATGTAATCCAAAATGGCCTGAAATTAAAAGATTTCTTAAGGACAACACTTTAAACCCTGAAGACCGGCCTGATATCCTATCCAGAATGTTTAAAATCAAGCTCAATTGTTTGATCACAGACTTGAAGGAGAAGTCATTACTTGGCAAAGTTTCAACAGGTATTTATCGTGAAGTTTTTTTATGTATATTTAACAATTTAATACAAATACTTAATATCTTATTTCCTTTCATTTTTTTAGTTGTTTATACTATGGAGTTTCAGAAGCGTGGGCTGCCGCATGCGCATATATGTTTATTTATGCATCCCGATCACAAGTTTCCAACAGTTGAACACATTGATCCCCTCATTTCTGCTGAAATTCCCGACAAAGATGATGATCCAGAGTTGTATAATCTTGTCAGTGATTTCATGATTCATGGTCCTTGTGGTCATGAAAACATCAACTGTCCATGCATGGTAGATAATAGGTGTTCTAAGGGATTTCCAAAGAAATTTCGTGATCATACTCTATTGACAGGGATGGTTTTCCTCTTTACAGAAGAAGAGATTCTGGAACATTTGTTGAAAAATCTGGAGTTAAGCTAGATAACAGAAGTGTTGTTCCTACAACAAAACACTTTTGAAGAGATATCAGTCCCACATCAATGTTGAATGGTGCAATCAGGCCGGATCTATAAAGTATTTATTTAAATATATCAACAAAGGTCCTGATCGGGTTACCGCTTCCATTGTTGAAAGCAACACATCAAAAGAACCTGACCCGCCGGTGGATGAGATCAAAAAATACTATGATTGTCGATATTTGTATGCATGTGAGGCATCATGGCGTATATTCACATATGATGTTCACTATAGGTATCCGGCTGTTATTCGTCTCCCATTTCATCTTCCGAACCAACAAAATGTTTTATATGGTGAAGACGATCATATTGATCAAGTTCTCAACAGGACTTCAATTAATTCTTCAATGTTTTCATCTTAGATGGATTGTAATCAAAGTGATGACGTTGCCCGAGAGCTTACTTACGTTGAATTCCCTACTAAGTTTGTTTGGAAAAAGGCTGAACAGTGTTGGAAACGAAGGAAAACTATTGGTTTTTCAATTGGAAGAATTCATGTTGTTTCTCCTACCCTTGGCGAGGCTTATTTTTTTAGGATTCTTTTAAACAAAGTTAAAGGTCCCCGATCCTTTGACGACATCCTCACTGTAAATGGTCGCAAATTTAATACCTTTAGAGAAGCATGTTATGCTCACAGTCTATTAGATGATGACATGGAATATATAGAAGCTATCCAAGAAGCAAGTCATTCAGGCTCCGGTTGGGAAAGATCAAACCAATTTGAACCGCTCACATCACAGTAGTAGTAGCGTAAAGGCCGTAAGCCGGGGGGCGGCCATAACATAAAGCTATTACTTTCACACCTCTCTCTCTCTTTTTAGATATCTATAGATAAAGAGAGAGATCCGCTGCGTGAGCAACCCGACTGTGCGTTACATGTGCTCTACAGGCTGCACTCCATCTTTCTTCCCCCTTTTTCTTTCTTTTTATTTGGAAGACGGGCGTTGCGTTTGGTTCGAAAGGCATGGTTTTCAGTATGTCTCCAGATAGGCCCCCACTAGTCCGGCTAGCTAGTGAGTGGTTCTTTCGGGCGGGATGCAGGCCGGGCCCTATCGCGCGTAACAAATCCTTATTAAGTAATGGCTTTTTAAGGGGGCCAGCTTACGGCACATTGTTTGCTACGATGTTGACGTGCCACACTTTGTCTTTGCCGGAACGTGTATGGGAAAAAACTTGGGAATTATTATCAGATGGCATCCTTTATAAACAACGTCTTATTTTAAAGAATCCAGGTATAACTCTTTTTTTATAATTTCTATTTTTCAGGCTTATTTTTTAATACTTAGGTTTATAGACCTCATACATAAAATAATTTACTTTTTTGAAAAAAACTTATAATCGTATGGTATAACAAATATTGTGTTTCTTATACACCGGATAATATTAATCTAAAATTATATCTCACCTTCTTATTTCAGATTTATGCCTTTCTGATGATCAAGTTAAAAGTCTGACTTTGTATGAGATTGAGAAGATTTTAATTCGTAATAATTCCAGCTTACGAAATTTTAATACAAAGCCTTTCCCTGATCATGAGTTGATTTCTAATTCAAATAATCGTTTGATTACTGAAGAGCTAGATTATGATAGAATTCATCTTGAAGAGGAGTTTCAGAACCTTTTAGTTTCATTAACCGATGAACAAAGATTTATTTATAATGATATTCTGAAAGCCGTTCACGACAACAAAGGTGGTGTTTTTTTGTTTACGGTTATGGAGGTACCGGTAAAACATTTCTTTGGAAAACGTTATCTTCATCTCTAAGATCGAAAGGGGAAATTGTTTTAAATGTTACCTCAAGTGGGATTGCATCTTTGCTGCTTACAGGAGGTAGAACAGCCCACTCTCGATTCTCATCCCCATTAATCTAAATGAAGACTCAATTTGTCCTGTAATCCCCAACAATGATGTTGCAAATCTGTTAAAAAAACATCATTGATTATATGGGACGAAGCACCAATGATACACAGACATGGTTTTGAAGCTTTGGATAGAACTTTAAAGGACATATTGAATTTTGATGGTTCTGATAACTTCGAAAGGCCATTTGGAGGTAAAACAATCGTATTTGGTGGAGATTTCAGACAAACTCTTCTTGTCATTCAAGGTGGTAGTAGACAAGACATTGTTAATGCTTCGTTGACTTCTTCCTACCTATGGGACACGTGCAAAGTACTCACTTTAACCAAGAACATGAGATTGACTGCAGGAAATGGTATTAATGATGTCGAGCAAACACAAATCTTTGCTTAGTGGTTGCTGGATTTGGGTGAAGATAAATTAGGCGAATCCAACGATGGTGATGCGATTATAGACATACCTGATGATCTTTTAATCATTGATTCCGTTGATCCTATTTCAAGTCTTATAGATTTTTTTTATCCATGTCTTATTGGGAATTACCAAAATCCTGGCTTTTACCAAGAAAGAGCCATTCTTGCACCGACGAATGAAGTTGTTGACGAAATTAATTCTCAGTTATTGTTCATGTTTCTAGGAGATTCCAAGGAATACTTCAGTTCTGATAGTATTTGTGAGTCAGAAAATCTTCAGGATGGTTTTGATCAAAGTTTATACTCTCCTGACGTACTTAATGGTCTTAAACTATCCGGTGTTCCAAATCACAACTTAGTACTAAAGGTCGGTGTTCCTGTAATGCTCTTTCGAAATATTGATCAAAAAATGGGTTGTGCAATGGAACTCGATTAAAGGTAATATCACTTGGAAGGCGCGTTATTGAAGCAGAGGTGATATCTGGAAGCAACATTGGTGCTCGAACTTTTATTCCTAGAATTGGTATAATACCCTCAGATAAGAAGGTTCCTTTTAGATTTCAACGAAGACAGTTTCCTCTTGCTTTATGTTTCGCTATGACGATTAATAAAAGTCAAGGGCAGTCGTTATCCAGAGTTGGTTTGTTTTTGAAACATCCAGTATTTTCTCATGGTCAACTTTACGTTGCTTTGTCGAGAGTCAAGAGTAGAGACGGACTTAAAATATGCATTCTTGATAATGAGGGTAAGCTTGCGAATACGACATCTAATGTTGTCTACAAAGAAGTTTTTACTTATTTGTAATTTCTACTTATATTTGTATTTGTATCTCTATTTTGTTGTTTAATACAATCGAAAGGATACTTTTTTTAGCATAACACATAAACGATTACCAGTTAGACATATGTATAATCATTAGACAAGAAACGAAGTCATAACAAAAGTTGTCATCTATTAAAGACAACATCATCGTTATACTATAGGTTAATACATTACATGTTTTTACTTCATCAGTTCTACCAAAAGACCCTAACCAACAAACCCATTCATCAGTTTTTCACCACCACTCTAACTGTGCATAACTACCAAAACTATCCTGTACATAATTACCAACCAAAATGTGTCTAAAAGACAAGTTTTTCACCATAACCCAACCCTCAAAAACTTCCACCAGAAAGAGTACCGCCAACTTTTTATAACAATAACTACCACATCAAAGTTCATGCACGAGACCTTTTCTTTTTTATCTTCTCCACAACCTTTGTCAATGTCAATAGCTGACTTGACTTCTGAAGCTCAAAGAACATTTCAGCTCCGAAACTGATATTGCAAGCCTTCAAATAACTTGACCAATCAACAAAACCATATCTGAACCCTTTCCCATGTTTTTCTGACCTTGTCATCAAGTCCTTCATTTCACCAGAGAGGTTTTTAATCGTCACCTCTTTAAGATTGAAAGGCGTCAATCCCAATTCGGACGAGACTTTTAATAGCAGCCGCTAGAAACACAATATTGTATGAATTTTTATAAAACTATTAATATGTAATTGAGACACTTGAACTAAGTAAACAGTAAAGATTTTTTAAAAGCTTACAATTCTTTTTTCTGCAATTTTTGTAAATTTAAAAACCACTGCGCCAACATCTTGTGCTTCGTTAACCCTTTGAACGCTCTCTTGCCTTTTAGGACTTTTGTTATCAGCCACTATCATTCTGCTACGAAGACTCCTCTTTGACTGAACTAATTGAAATAATTAGAACATATTATACAATATATATTAATAAAAAAGTATGATAAATAAGTTTTAAGTTTTTACCTACATCTATTACTATGAAATATAAAACAGTTTCATTTATGTTTATCAATACATGCACCTCATCTACTTTAGCCTTGCCTTTAACCTTCACAACGCCAACACTAACATCTTCTGAGCTTCCTTCAATATCTTCTTCCGACACAGCAGTCGCTAATTTTGATTCCATCTTTTTTTTCGCATTCCTAGTATTCTATAAATTTAAAAATACATAATACAAAAATCAGTCTAATAATAGACACTATTAAAGAAATATATGTAATCTTTCATTATCGTATAGCGTATGTTCTATTTCCTTTTTTAAGAAAACTTCTGTTCCCATTTCTGGATCGAAAACAGTAACATCATAGCTATTGGAATCCAGCCTGGTAAAAATCAAGAAATACTCATTCTCTAATGGGACTTCTTCCACTACCTTATGTCATCCCGCCTTGAAACAACCACTTTCCTTGCCTCCTTCCAGTTTAACCTTCCAACACCTGTCTCCAAAATACACTGTTGCTATACCACCTTTGAAATTTTTACCGTAGAACTCTTTAAAAAACTTATCCGTCATTAGCTATAATAAAAAATAAAAATTTATTAGTACAGTATTTCACAATTTTAAAAGTTGTTAAAAATGACACCTGAACTAATTAATATTTAGTAACTTACAGACATTCCAAGTTGGGTTTCAACATGCGTTGTAATATACGAGTTGTGACATACCAAATCTTTAAACCACGATACTTCAAATTTAAACTGTCCAACTGCTTTTATCAAAACTCCATTTTTGTATTTCGTTTCATTAGCTCTAACTAACATGACCCATCCATCCGTAAATATCAGCCCATCATTTCTTTTCCTTATACGTACCCTTCTCAAATAGTCACCATCACGTATCTCAACTGTTTTACAATAGGGGATCTTATCCCCCCCCATAAAACAGTTGCAAAATCTTCAGGTATCGTCTAACAAAGTAATAGCAAACATGTGAAACTATAACCTCAAATATTATATAACGTTACCATGTATTTTAGAAAAAACATACAAGAAACACAGATTCTTCTTTATCAATAAAAGTAAGGAAGGAAGGATCCATTATCGTTGGATCCATATCTGCATAGAATCATTAACATACTTTAAAATACAATCTTATAACCCACAAGGATCGGAAAAGAACACATAAACAATTTCACAAAAACAGGGTATTAATCAATCGCAATCAATCCACATTTCATTTTTAGGGTTTTAAGTAATGTAAACCAACAAAAAGTAAGAAAACGTTTAATAATCTGCTACGCCATCCGATCTGTCACACCCCGACCCGCAGCGAAAAAAGGTGATCGGGGCATGATTGGGTTTTCATCAAAGCTCATGACATTTATTATAATGTTTCATATTTATTATTCCAATTTAAAGGAGATCATACAATCAAATCATACAAATACAACATGTTCTATACATCTATCTAAACTTCATTATTTTTCTTCTAAGGCACTTTCCTATGTGTTCCTTGCTTCATCCTTTCCACCTGTATCATGTGTAAAATGGTTTTTGGATCAACAAAAGTTGGCGAGTGAACCTTGTTAGAAAACATTTATTATTTATTTCTTATTGTATTTAATATGGAAAAATTGTGCAATATTCATATATGAACAAACGTAAATAAACATACAATAACAAACAAATAGCATACAATAACATACAATAACAAACAAATAGCATACAATAACATACAATAACAAACCAACTTGCATGAATATATAACATGAATGAAACTGTATATGTTGGCAACGTCACGTTCACGCTCATAATGTAATGGGGAACGGACGGCCTATGATAAATGTCTGTGCGATCAAGGCTCAATCAAACGGAGCCGATCGTATGTTGGCAACGCCTGGTTCACGCTCATAATGTAATGGGGAACGGCTCAACGCTCATAATGTAATGGGGAGCGGCGGCCTATGATAATGTATGTGCGATCAAGGCTCAATCAAACGGAGCCGATCGTATGTTGGCAACGCCTGGTTCACGCTCATAATGTAATGGGGAACAGCTCAATGCTCATAATGTAATGGGGAGCGGCGGCCTATGATAATGTATGTACTGAAAATGATAAATTTAATCTAAACAACGACCACACAAACAGTTGATACAAGTTGAATACACATTTGTTCATGAATATGACAGATGCACAATAGTTTAAATGTGATAAATAATAAGACACATGATACACCCCAAAAACGTGATTAAAACGGGGAATTTGTAGAGATTCACTCACATTGGGTGCGTTCGGTGGATGATGTTGAATGCGCACGAGTTTAGAGGATTGATCGACGAGGAATAACTAACCTAATTAATAACGAAAAGGTAAGGTAAATAAATGGATTTTATTAACAATTTTAATAGGATTTTTGGATATATTTTTGTGAGTTTAAGGCTAATTTCTAACTTTAAAAACATTGATTTTAAGTATTTTTAATTTATTTTAAATTAAATAAATAAATAAAAATATATATAAAAAAAATGTTGACTTTGACCGTTGACCGTTGACCATGACTGTTGACCGTTGACCGGTTCGGTCGAGTATATATTTGCACTGAGTGAGACTCGAACCCGTGACCTCCCGTACGCATGCACGCAGCTCTACCAACTGAGCTACGTGTCTAACCCGAAATATTTCTGTTTTTAATTATATTTATACACTATTTAAGTTAATCCGAAAATCATTTATTTTAAAAAGGATTTAATGGTATCGACTCGGTGCTCTCCACAGGTCTCGAACCCGGGACCTGTGGTTTAGTTTGGCGCACAGTCCACCGCTGGACTGTGTGTCTAACTTGGTAAATATTCCGGTTTTTATTATACTTAACAGTTAACTGCGAGTGGATTCGGTTCAGTTTAAAAAAGAACATTTTTATTACCGAGAATGTGAGTGTGTCAAGGATCGAACTCGGGACGTATGCGTATTGTTTGTACACAGTCCACCGCTGGACTGTGTGTCTAACCCGTTTATAATACCAATTTTAATTAATCTTATAATCATAATAGACTTCATCTTCTTCGTTCAAAACACAGACAACGGTTAAACCAACTGTTTCTTGTTTAATTAGGTTAACGAATACTATGAGCAATTGAAAGGTATTGAACAGAAAGGGTTTGGGGAAAGAAAGTACCGGAACAGGTCGTCTTTTTCAGAACTCCGGCAAAGATCGCCGGCTCTGTTTTGTGAGCTTCCTCTGTTCGGGTCAAATAACAGTTTTGATTGATTAGATATAAAATTGAATTACTGGGCAACGATTATCAGGATGTTTAGATGAACATACCGATTAACAGCGAGATTCTGGAAATTCCAGAAGTTTTCCGGCGAAAACAGAAAATCCGGCAACGTCGTCTGGGGTTGATTCTGGGTGATGGAGTGATGTTAGAATTGGTCTCACAATGGAATGAAATAGAAAAAGTCGAGGTACTTACCGTTTTGAGGTGAGTCTCGGTTTTCCGGCGACTTGCAGAGAATTCCGGCGATGTTCAAAAAGTAATTCTGACGACCAGAAATAGAGTAAACGTGAAAATAGAAGCTCTGGGAATGTAATTGAGTCGCGAGATGAGGATTTTGTTGAAGTAATTCCAGAAATGAATGTTTTCGGTTATAAAAACCAAACATCACCTGAATTCAAGTTCATTAACGACTGAATTGATTTAAAATGTCGGTTTATCGGTTATGTTCAAGATTCCGCGAGCACTCAAACGTTTTGGACGGTTTGAAAGCCGATATCGGTTTCGGTTGGCGCAACAGGTTGATTCTCGGTTGTAGATATGATTTAATTGTTTTCTAGAACTCACAAAAACATCAAGTGGCGGAGTGGTTATATGTTTGTGTGTTAAGTCTTTGAGGTTACCCGGCTGACCCGGGTTCGAAACCCAGCATCAGCATTTAATTTTTATTTCACTATTTTTAATAAATTTTCAAATATAAATTTTATATTCTAATATACTTATTAATTATGTATCGTATAAAATTAATTTGAGCATTAAATATGCAACAAAATTTTTAACTGACTGTTCGGTTAATAAACGAAGCGGGTTTGGTTAACCCGGTTTTTGACGGATGTTACACGATCATTATCGTTTTAACGTTTTGAATGATTTAGGGTTTGATGATAAACGAGACATAAACATAAATTATCTGTGATCGTTAAAGAAGTTAATAAATCCACATAGAAGACGAACGATTGAAGTTCCGGTCATCATTATTTCGTATTCATGACTATAAATTATGATGATGTAACACCTAAACTACAAAAATCTTCCAAAAATCAAGAAACAAGATTAAAGTAATGTTACCGTTTTTTTAAGTTCCCGTTGAACGATTGTGCAGAGAGAAGTGCTTGATCGCCAGAATCGTTGGTTGATAGAACGGTAGGTGGGTTTTTGTGTTTTGGGAGGGAGAAGTGGGGGAGTGTGCTGCGTATTGAAGAAGATTTGTAAATTGTTGTATCCGTTTAAAAGTGTTTATTTTTTTTTTCAAAAATTTTATAATTCCCTTAAAAATATTTTATATTTTTGTTTTCAATAAATTTTGTATTGTAAATTTAGAAGAAATCATTTAAAAAAAATATATGTGAAATATGTTTTTTTTAAAAACAACCCATACCCCGTGAAGGTCAGGGTTACATAGCCGAGATATAAAGAGATATAATATAATTTGCTAAGTTGGACATTTTATTAAGTTCATTTAAATGGTTTGAATTTTGGGTTATGTTGAAATGTGTTTTTTAGGTTTGTCCGAGTCGCACTTTCATCTTAATTGTTAAGATTTTATATTAATATATGCGTTAATAAACCATACAAAACAGTATTGTGTAGCTTGGATCGAGTCGCATTAACATGTTACTTACTATGAAGAATTTTCAACTTTACTTTGGTCTTTCGATATTCAAGAACAAAGACGGACTCAAACTATGAATTATTTATAGTTACGTTAAGCTTACTAATAAGACATATAATATTTTCTACAAAGAAGTTTTTACTTACTTGTAATTTGTATTAGTATTTCTTTGTGTATTTTGTTTTTTTAAACAATAAAAATCATACATTTTCATTGCATTACACATAAACGATATAGAGATTAAAATTATGTCTCTTGCTATATGCTTTGCTATGACCATTAATAAAAGTCAGGGCAATCGTTATCCAGAGTTGGTTTGTTTTTGAAACATCCAGTGTTTTCTCATGGTCAACTTTACGTGGCTTTGTCTAGAGTGAAGAGCAGAGATGGACTCAAACTAGCAATTCTTGATAATGAGGGGAAGCTTACTAATAAGACATCTAATGTTGTATACAAAGAAGTCTTTACTTACTTGTAATTATTTTAATATTTCTTTATGTATTTTGTTTTGTTACGGAATCAAAAGCGAACATTTTCATTGTCTAACAGATAAACTATATACATTATTGTTTTATAGCATAACATATAAACAATAAGAAAATAAGAATATTTAGAGATAAGTATACGAAAAATTGAATTCATACCAAAATTTGTCATCTATTAAAGACAACACCATTGTAATACTAATAGTTTTTACATCATATGATTTTGGTTAATCTGTTCTTCACAAAGACAACAAGTAATCACCCATCAAAAAGTTATCCCACCGGTACATAACCACCAACCAAAAGCACAGTCTAACCTAAAAGTTTTCAACACATCCCAACATTCAAAATCCCAACCACAAAGACCAACCAACAACTAACCATCCATTAAAAAGTTAACCCACATGTCTACTTACAACAACCAAAAGCACTCATTCCGAGTTTCATGCACAGGACCTTTTGTTTTTACCTTTGTGTACCAATTTTGATAACATCAATAGCTTTGTAGACTTTTGGAACTCAAATAACAGTTCATCCCCTAAGCTGATGTTGCTACCCTTCAAATAAGTCAACCAATCCTCAAAACCATAACGGTAGCCATTTGCATGCTTCTCTGATCTGGTCATCAATTTCTTTATTTCACCTTTGTGGTTTTGAACCCGGACCTGTTTAAGGTTATTAGGAGAGAGATCCAATTCACGTGACACTTTCGCTGGTAGGCGCTGTAAAACACAATATTCATATGTAATTCAGATATTTGAAGTAACCAAACCAAAATAATTAGTAAAAAAACTTACAATTCGGTTTTCAACAATTTTCGTGAATTTTAAAACAGTTGAATCAATCAATGTTGCTCCATTAACCTTTTCAACTCCGCTTCTTCGAGTTTTCTGCGTCTGAACCTAATTAAATACATTTCAACTTATTATTATACATATATACATATATTTAACAGAAAGTTAAAAAAATAAGTAATAATGTTGATGATGTACCTCAGAGTCATTTTTGGTTATGAAAACCGGAGCAGCATCTACCTTAGACTTCCCTTTAAGCTTCATAATTAAAGTCATATGTATGAATATTATATAATTTAATAACAATACTAATAAATCCATCCTTAAAAAATAAAACATATAAAACACTTGAAGAATGAACAAGTTGAACACTAACATCTTTGGAATTTCCTTTAACATCATCTTCAGACAGAACGCCAGGATTTTAGCCTCAATAGCTTGGTACTACAAAAAAACGTTCGTGTTAACGTTAGGGTGAATTCATTAACGAATATAAGAAAGCTTTGTAAATTTTAAACTCACTTTCCGCTTAACATGTGAAGGTCCAACAACATTCACCGTCTTTGATTCAACTATTCCATCAGCATCAGACTACAAATTTTTAAAACCATAAGACCAAAATCTTGATAACAGCATATTAGCAAACAAATAAATCTAATATTTTCATTGCCATATAACGAGGGATCTAGAACAACCACCTCCACTTTTTTTCAAATAAACCTCTGTGCCGGTGTCCGGATTGAAAACAGATACTTCAAAGCTTTTGGAATCAATCATGGTAAAAACCAAGAAATATTCCTTATCTAAAGGGACCTCTTCAATCACCTTACGCCATCCATCCGTCAAACAAGAACAATTGGACCATCCATCCATTTTGACCTTCCAAAATCTGTCTCCAAAATAAACCGTGGCCATCCCACCTCTGAAGTTTTTTGTGTAAAAGTTATTCATAAATGTTGATGGTATTAGCTATAAAACAAATTCAAAAATTTTTTTTACCTCAGATAAAGAAAGAATAAACAGTTGTTTAAAATTAGTTCATAAGTAATATAAAATCACTTACAGACATTCCACATTCCCTATCAACTTGTGCTGTCAGATACGAGGTGCCACATACAAATTCTTTAAAACACAAAGCTTCAAAATTCAACGGCCCAACTGCTTTTAACCATATGGAATCTTTGAATTTCAGTCCATGTTCTCTGATCAACATGACCCAACCATCAGTTATTATAGGTTCTCCATTTCTTCTTCTAATACGTGCCTTCATCAAACTATCACCATGGCGTATGTCTACTATTTTAC